>OX123187.2:16325507-17525507 GCA_944739405.2 Euclidia mi
TGTACATAGGTATATTTTATATATACTGGAACACGAAAGAACCAACGTCCGTGTAGAAATCGCGTCCCTTCCGAACATAGATCTTATAATAATCTGTGTAACCCAATTTTACACATCGCCACACGTAAATTAGTGACGGAACCCAGGTGTGCTGTGTCGAGTGCGTTATGTTGCCAGCTACAAAATATCGCTCTCCCCAACTACCGGTTTCGAATTTTCATTAGAAAATATGAGTACTTGAGCTTTAATTTTTTATTTTTATGTCCGTGTTCTTGTTGCGCTTGATAGCGTGGGCATAAGATATATGTATAGATACAACGTATACAGCCTATACGTATTATTATAGTTTTATTTGTCATGTGTTTGGAAAATAAAAGATACAACTATCAAATCTTACTTTCATTTATTCAGCTTGTCACAAGAGTATATTTTTAAATCTCAAGTTCTGATTCTACATTTACATTTACTGCCACGTTCGCAAAGCAAAGCCATAGAACCAAGAGAAAGAACGTGGCGAAGAAAACTCTTGGCCATTCTTTTAATAGTTGTAATTATCGTTTATAAAAGCGGTACAATCAATACATATTATTATATCGGATAGCAAGGTTGTGGGTAGTTCAATATTTCAAAAGTAACTATTACCTTAATACAACAGATTAGCATAATTCGTTTAGTAATATTCACCACAGATATATTTACTATAGGTGTATTCAATATTTCACTGAAATATTCACTACACGATGTATATAATAGACACGACTTGTATTTCAGCATATAATTCGACTCTGTAATATATGATACCTCAAGATCTGAACTTTAACATCTCACAACTGACGAAACCACCCACAATATCAATTATATAATTGCTACGCTATATTATTACATTAACTTTACATTGTCTATATTGACAATACTCTAAATAACACCACAATAACAATAAAGAATTGTGAAACACATTATTAGGAACAACACAATATAAAAACACAATAACATAAAAGTTAGAATTATATCGTACCTTAGTTAGCTGTTGCCGGGACGGAACTGAACAGAGTCTGTTCACACTTTATACTCTATTTACCCGATTGACAGTGTCAAATGCCAAAACGTCAAACCAATTTGTCTATTTTAGAATTGGCAACATTTGTTCGTCTGATGTTCACACTTCGACTGCCGGGAGACAACTGAGTGTCGCGAACGTAGATCATCGCGACGCCCCGTACAGGGCGTGCAGCAGCTAGTTCGAGGCGGGTTTTGCCCCCTGCTAGCGGGTTCTTTATTCCTGCCCTTTAATAAGGGCAGGTCATTGGGTCGGGCGGTAGTAGCCCTAAGGCGGTCGGACCGAATGTAGGCGTGTACTCGCAGGCCGCTAAATCATCACGCCGTCCGGGCGGTCAACACTAGCCAGGTGAGACCCCCGGCGAACCGGGGGAGGCCCAGCTGCGTGAAGCCAGCGATACGGACGGTGACTTGCGTGCGGCCTGCGGAGGTCTTGGTGGTGATGTTGTTGGTGACGTTGGCATCTTGATTGATGCCGGCGTCGTGGTCAATTTGGTGATCCTTGGCGTGCGCTGTTGCGGTGGTCGTCCGCGAGCGCGCATGATGCGCGTATCCTGCGTGATACGCGCAGATGTCGCGCGGAAAGGGGCGGCCACCTGCAACAGAGTTGTAAAAGGGTTGTCGCGTTAGAGGGGACGGCGGTTACCCGGGGGAACCGCAACGTCCGCAGAGTCGTCGTGGTCGATGATGAGGTCTCGGGGCAGCTTCTTCTTGTCCGGGGGGCGAGCGTGCCAAGGGGCCAGGTCCCGGACATGGTCCCAGGCTCAGGCGTCGGCTCGCTTAAACATCCCCACGGCCAGACGGCGGATGTAGGCGTCCAGGCTCTCGATGCGGGTGTCCCGCTGGATGACATCGTTCCTCACGTAGCGAGGAGCTTGTATGGCGGCGCGCAGCGACAGTGACTGCTGCGCGCGGAGGCGAATGCGGCTCGACTCGCTCGTGAGGGCGATCAAAGCGGGTGCGGCGTAGGTGAGCCGGGTGCGTATATAGGACTTATACACATCCAGCTTTGCTCGCAGAGGCAGGTGAGAGGAGAGCACTGGACGCAGTAGCGCCTTGGTTGCGCGTACCTGAGCGACGACGTTGCGGACGTGCGGCTTCATAGATAAGGAGCGGTCTATGGTGATCCCCAGGTATTTCACCGTCCGGGTCCAGGGGATGTACTCACCCTGGAGTTTGAGTGGCAGCGGATGGAGCTGCTTGCTGCTGATTAGAATGACCTGTGACTTACCCACGTTCACTGACAGTCGCAACTGCGATAGCCAGCGGGGGAGTATGTCGAGGATACGCTGCATCTTCTTGGCGGCGTGGGCGGCGTTGACGCTCGTCGAGATGAACGCCGCATCGTCGGCATAGAGCGCCAGCTCGGCACCCTCGGCGACGGTGATGTCGTCGGTGAACCTGGTATAAAGCACAGGCGAGAGGCATGAGCCCTGCGGGACTCCAGCAGAGATGCTGCGGATGTCAAACAGCTCTTGTTCCACTACCACTCGGAATGTCCGGTTGTTTAGGAACGAGGAGACTACGTTAACTACACGGCGAGGCGCTGTGGACGTCGACAGCTTGTACAGCAGACCGGAATGCCACACTCGTTCAAATGCTTTCTGGATGTCGAGGAATACTGCTACGGCGTGCTCGCGCTTGTTGCGCGCCGCCGTTATCCGATGCAGTACCCTCGACAACTGCAATGTTGTGGAGTGTTCAGACCTGAACCCGAATTGTTCCGGTCTGGGTGTTATGTGCGGTGTGAGGTGCCGCAGCAGGAGTCTCTCAAACACCTTCGAGATCGTGGGCAGGAGAGTAATCGGCCGATAGCTCCCCGGCTTCAGAGTATTCTTGTCCGGCTTCGGTAGCATGATGATGCGGCCTTCATTCCAGCAGGCGGGGAAGGCTCCTGTGCGGACGATCCCCGTGAACAGGCGCGCCAACGCTGCCACGGTACGGTGCGGCAGGTGGGGCAGCGCTGTATTCGGTATCCCATCCGCCCCAGGGGCCTTTCGGGGCTGGGTCTGCCGAATGGCGCGCTGTACCATCCCGGGGGAAAAGAAGATGGGGTCCTCTTCGGGAGCTATCGGCGTGGCGAAGTATTCCCGAAGGTGTGTCTCGACTGCTGCGGCGTGTTCTGCGTCCACAATCGGGTTAGGCTTGAACTCGCCCTCGAGGTGGTCGGCTAGGATAGCTGCTTGGTCTGCTGCTTTATAGCGCGGTGTTCCGTCGGCGTGTAGTAGCGGGCGCACCGGAGCTGGGGTGTTCGTGAAGCGACGACATAGCCGATGGATCGACGGCCAGTCGTCGCGAGAGTCCTCGATCAGTCTCTCCCAGCTCTCGGCGGTGTGAGTCCTCAACTCGCCCTTCACTCTCTCCGTCAGCCGGTTGAGTTGCGTCTTTAGGGTAGGGCATCGCGTGGTCTGCCACTGTCTTCTTAGGCGCCGCTTGTCAGCTATCAGTTTTGCGATGGGTGCCGTCAGAGGGGGTAGCCTCCTCTGGGTGTTGATGGGTGGTGTGGAGCTGACAAGGGCGGACTTAATAGCGCCGGCGAGTTCGGACGCGAGAGCGTCGACGTCGGCTGCGGAGCTGATAGGGCGGGTCGGTGTGGTGGTCTCCATCGTATCCTTGAATCTTGTCCAGTCCGGTTTTGGACGTGGCGCTTGAGGGACGATACGGGTAGGCTGCTGTTGTGCGACGACGAGTATCGCTCCGTAGCAATCTAACTTTTATACTAGTGAACAAATAACTCACCAAGTGGGGATATGACGTTTCGTCGCCACGTGCAGATTGAAATACAATGTTTTATTACAAAACTAATTCATAATACATTTTATACTTAAAATATATTATAATTGTTTTAACATTTATAGAAACATATATATGCACAATAATCAGAATTATCTATCACGCTCGTATAATAAAAACTGAGACTGTTTCCGACTACTATGCATATTTTCAGACGAAGTGGTGTGACTCACATTTAGACTTTAGAGTTTTAGAAAAGATTCTGATCTCTCGAATCTCGATGTGATGACATCTGTGATCACTTATATAATCGTGGTACTTATAAAGCAACAATACGAAAAATTAAAATTATATTCTTCGAAAGTTTTATTCTTATTCTAATTTTTTTCTAGCATTTATCTTAATCATTTTAAATCAAAGCTTGTTTCAATTCAACTGTATCTTTTAACAATGATTTTAATTTTACCTTATTTCGAAGAAAAATCCTTAACATGGCAATACAGCTTGCCTAATGATTGATATTTAGCGCCAAAAAGAATTACGGGCTAGTTTATGAAACATGGCGGACATGTTTTACATAATAACGCCTTGTTTCCCGCGCGATCCAAACAAAAGATAAAACTAAACACATTATCAACGGGGCCTTTGGTTTATGAGCGTGTCAGCAGATTTATCACGGTTGCCGGCAGATCCAGTGCGTGGTTTTTTTTATCTTGCAAAATATCTGTATACAACACTACGGCGATAAAATAAATCTAACGGAACGTAAAATAAATAAAAATAACTATTGTTTGAATGACCAGCTGGTTATGTAAAGCATGTGTTACTTTAATCATATTATCTGTTCACTGATGGCTTGGTGAGAATTATTTATTTACGGTAAAACATTTATTTTTACCTTGCCACAGATTAAAATATTTCAATTCCTAGAACGTATATCGCCTGTGTGTTCCCGCGTAAATCGAATATAAATCAACAAGGTACTCATAAGAAATGGATTGAACGAATAGATCTTTATGTAAAGGGTTAACTTTATCACACAAATGAGTAAAATAAAAGCATAATTATGTTTTTAATATCATAATAATAGTATTTTAATGCTCACACATAGGCTGTTTTTAAATAACTTTTGACTTCTGTATGTCCGGGGCTAACTTCGCAACGGCTTGACTTATTTTGATAATATTTTACTAGCCAGCTGTCTATACAAGCAGTTACTAGGCTAACATTTTTCCTCTGAGAAAAACCTCATAAAATTTAACCCGGTCTGGGAATCGAACTCAAAACCACATGCATTGCAATCGCGTTCATTAAATTTGTCGCAACGCAACAAAGTCGCGGGCACCAGTTAGTTTGGTATATAATGAAGTCAGTGAATAAGCTGACTCTTGGTCATTTTAATTATAAAAGCACAGTCCCATTATTGTGAAATACCTCTCTTCTCATTGTTATTAATTTACCCGTACATAACACATGATTACTTCTAACATAACTGTTAATTTATTGAAGGTTTTCTGAAGCAATTATTTGTTTAATGTACAATAATCTATAATGAATACCAATGAATACCCTCTAGGTATGCGAGGAACATCGAAATAGACGAAATTAGCAAAATGAGGGTACTGACGGAAGTTACAACAGACATGCGAATAAGCAGAGAAGCAAAGAGCAGGCTGTCACTGCTGTTTCCTTCTATTCTAGGAGGCTATAGTGCTGAGCAAAGAAGAGGCGGAGCACGGATGAGAAGGAGACTAGTGATTTCTGCTGTATTGCGGATGATAATCAATACGAATAGAAACCGGCTCTATATTAGGTTTTATTTAATACCTAACAAAATACTCAATATCACTATGTACACAGTGACTTTTTTGTTGCTTAGATAGTCGTAGGGTTATAACACAGTACCTACAAGTACGATTCGCGATTTACTCATTATTTCGATTTTTACTTTTTTATAATGTTTATAACAAATAAGTGTAAGAGTCAACTTTATTGTACAGACCGATCTCTTTCAGATAAACTTAGACTTATATTATTTACTTACAATTAAATTATTTCACTACTCTATACTCAGAATAATATGTGGTAATGACATCTTGCGCGCCTGCTTGTTGCACTGAGCTCCTTTAAGTTAATTTTCTCTAAAATAACCTGTGATTTTGCGAGACCTCCAAAGGCATTACTTAAGGTGTAAGTTGTTTCAAACTTTCTAATCCAATCCTCTTATAGTACTAGATAATAATATAACATGACAAAGGTTTCGGTCTTTCTGGGATAAGTAATGTTTTGAGTCTTAATATCCATTTTCATTAAGTATTTTACCGTTCAAATAGACACTAGGTTAAGCTAAAATGCCTATATGCCACGCTTGAGGTCTCGATATCTCGGCACTGCACATTGTTGCGTATGTAATGATTTATTAATTATTTAATACTAGCTGTCCCGGCGAACTCCGTCTCGCTTTTTTAAAGTATTTTTCTTTTTCATTTTCTTACTTAACTCTTCTCCAAAGAATTGAGAACAAAGTTATCAAGAAGATCAGTGTTTAATCTATTAATTGCCAGGCAAAGTTGTTTTGCCGTATAAATTATTTCTAGGGTAGAAAAACTAACTGAAGATGCGGACGTGGTATATGAGTGATAGGGGCAGATAACTGATCTAGTGATATGATAAAATTACTCATTGGGCTATTAAATAATTAAATAAATTGCAAGTCTGACTCGCCCATGAAGGGTTCCGTAGTAGACGTATCCGCTTAACCATTATCTGCATCGAACATCAAATACCTAATAATATCTAATAATTTCAATAAATTAATATATTGATTTTCCATCTGCCATATTTGATCACGAAACAGATGTTATATACGAATGCCACATGCGTTATAACGGCGGAGCCGATACGCATATTGATTTAATAGAATTTTCCCATCCGGCACCTTTGATTTTCCATCCACCATCTTCGATTTCCCATTTGCCATCTTTGATTACGAAGTAGATGTTGTATTTGCATTCCTCATAGCTTAAAACATCGGAGAGGATACCCATATTGACTTAAAATTTGTTTTCATCCGCCATCTTTGATTTCCCATCCGCCATCTTTGATCACGAAATAGATGTTTTAATTGGAGTCGCCATCCCTTAAAACATCGGAGACGATTACCATATTGATTTTTTAAAACTTTCCCATCCGCCATCTTTGATTTCCCATCTGCCATATTTGATCACGAAATAGATGACGGATTTGGATTCCCCATCCCTTTAAATATTGGAGACGATACCCATATTGACATTTTAAAAATTTCCCATCCGCCATCTTTGATTTCCCGACCGCCATCTTTGATCACGAAACAGATGGTGTTTTTGAATTCCCCATTCCTTAAAAAATCGGAGACTATACACATATTGACTTTAAAAAAAAAAACCCGTCCGCCATCTTTGATTTCCCATCCGCCATCTTTGATCACGAAATAGATGTTGTATTTGGATTCACCATCCCTTCAATCATCAGAGACGATACCCATATTGACTTTTTTTATTTTTCCCATCCGCCATCTTTGATTTCCCATCCGCCATCTTGAATCACGAAATAGATGTTGTATTTGGATTCCACATCCCTTTAAACATCGGAAACGATACCCATATTGATTTTTTTTTAATTTCCCATCCGCCATCTTTGATTTCCTATCCGCCATCTTTGATCACGAAATAGATGTTGTATTTAGATTCTCCATCCCTTAAATCATCAGAGACGATACCCATTTTGATTTTTAAAATTTTTCCTATCCGCCATCTTTGATTTCCCATCCACCATCTTGAATCACGAAACAGATGTTGTATTTGGATTCCCCATCCCTTTTAGCATCGCAGACGATACCAATACTGATTTTGTTAAATTTTCCCATCCGCCATCTTTGATTTCCATTCCGCCATCTTTGATCACGAAATAGATGGTGTATTTCGATTCCCCACCCCTTAATATATCGAAGGCCATAGCCATATTGATTTTTTAAATTTTCTCATCTGCCATCTTTGATTTCCTGTCCGCCATCTTGGATCACAAAATAAATTTCATATTATTAATCAGCGTCCCGGAAATCTCGAAAACGATACCCATATAGGTAGGTTGTATCCTATTCGTTTAGCCTTTTTTTGCCTTTGACCCAACCCTCCCCCTTCTCGTTTGACCATTTTATTATTTTTGTCTGGCCCCTAAAAGTTGCGGCGTAATTTTATATAGCCTATAGCCTTTCGGAATAATTGGGCTATCATAGGCAATAACAATTTTCAAAATCCGACTGCTAGTTCCTGAGATTAGCCGACATTATCTTTTAGCCTTTTTAGCCTTTTGCCCGGCCCCAAAGGGTCGAAGCGTTATGTTATATAGCCTATAGCCTTCCGGAATAACTAAGCTATCGTATACAAAAAGAATTTTTCAGATCCGACCAGTAGTTCCTGAGATTAGCGCGTTCAAACAAACAAACAAACAAACAAATAAACAAACAAACAAACAAACAAACAAACTCTTCCGCTTTATTATATTAGTATATAGATGACGCACATTTTAATTAGCATTAAATTTAATTTTATTCTACGTATCAATACTATATATTCCAAAGACGAACAATTACAGTTATAAAAGCTGTAATTGTCAGGGACGTTTTATATCACGAGTAGATTGATAATACAGGCAGCTTAATAATCACCATGTACAGTCGTACACAACTATTAAATCCAGAATAAAACAGCAATCGGACAACAGCCGATTTACATTCAGACCAAGTTTAAAAAGTCTGACGAGTCGCATCATGTAAATCCTGTGTGAAAATTCTCCAGAACAACAAAGTGCGCGTCTACTACATTAGCATACCTGTTGAGTTTGCAATCCAAATAAGAGAGGTAACTTCTGCCTAGAGCTTACAACAATTTTCAGAATATAAGCCGGCTCACATATACCTAGCAAAGGGCAGAGGAGCGCGTTTTCAATGTCAAACTATCATCAACAGTTTACTTGCTTTTTTACTCACGCTTGCCCGTGTCTTGAATTTACTACCTAATTCTTGAGACTCAACTTCCTAGCGGCATCCCAGTTACTACGCGAGGTCCGCTTACTAATCTAACCTGATTTGACAGAATATTAGCCCTTCCACAGAACGACTGCCTGTCTAACCTCCGCAACCCAAGGGGATAGCAATATTCCATGGTTAAGACTTAGACTAGTATCCCTATAACGTATGTGAAAGACTTTCAAGACAGCCGCAGCATATTGAGACAGACGTATTCTTATAATATAAAAATGAATCGCTGAATGTGTTGCTAAACGCAAATCTCGAGAGCAGCTGAACCGATTACACTAATTATATTTTTATAATATTCCTTTAAGTACGAGAATGGTTCTTACGGAGAGAAAAATGAAAAAAAAAACGAAACTAAAGAATCGACTGTGCGGTACGACGTTCGCTGGGTCCGCTAGTGTTCTCTAAAAACGGTTTGTATAGTTTGAAATCTATCAAGAACATTATATCAGATAATAGTTACAATTCAATTACGTAGGTACAGAGAACATGCATCACATCTATGTCTATAAAAACATCTTAGAATTCGATTCTTATTTATATCTAAAATCCATCAGCATCATTTGTTCTCAATAACACGTAACAGATAATAGTACACATGCCGATCTTGCTCCATTAATCTATTTTGAAACTGATGCGTACATATTCCAAATTACGTTTCCACGTCAAAATATTTGTACAACCGTAGACGGCGGTGACGATGACAAGAAATTGTTAATACAAATTATTGATTGCTGAAGTTTGTGAAGGACCTAAATGAAAAGTATTTTGACTGTACTTAAATTCTGTTAACAGTATAAAGGATACATTCTTGAATGTTTCTAAATTCAGATCATAATTATTTAACATAAGCGCATAGAACATTTGTACGGTTTATTATTATTGTACGAGAAAATCTTGTACAAATCTTAGTATTAAATATTATGACTAACTATATTCGTATTCTTTAAATTTAAGTCACTTCAAACCGTTATCATACTATTCATTACCCGACTGCGCGACGCAAAGGAGGGTAATGTGTTTATCAGTCTATGTATGTATGTATGTATGTATGTATGTATGTTTGTTTCTATGTGGCGTTCTAGAGACCATATGCGTAGGCCGATTTTGATGATTCTTACGTCAATCGATTCGTCTTAACCTTGCGAGTGTCACTAAAGACATGACAGTAATAAAAATTCACCACAGCGACAGCCAGACGCCATATTGTCAAAATGAAAAAAATAAAAGTCGATGAACTATGTCAAGTGGGGTGTCGTTGAATAGGTACTTTAAAATCATCTTTAGGTTCCTTTTATCATTTTTCATTTTAAATAATAGTTTAGAATATATAACGATTTAAAGTTGTTTAACAAAAAAATAAATTCTCGCTAATTTTCTTACTTATTGATTTAAGTTTTTATTTCAAGTATAAACGATATACAACTTGATTGCGAAATTTACCATCTTATAACGAAGTCAATGAATCGTAACTAAAAAGTATAAAATAAAATAAAAATTAAGAAAAACAAAAAACCCGACTGCATAAAAACTAATTTTAAAAAATACGTGAAAATATTAACTTAAATAAAAACTAAAAAGAAAGAAACAAGCCCAGTAGTTTAGAATTCTATTAAGTAATATGCAGAACAGAACGACTCACAGTCGGGGCCCATTCAAATTTTACCAATCAAATCTTCCCAAGGGGCCTCGACTGTGAGTCGTTCTGTTCTGCATATTACTTAACAGAATTCTAAACTACTGGGCTTGTTTCTTTCTTTTTAGTTTTTATTTAAGTTAATATTTTCACGTATTTTTTAAAATTAGTTTTTATGCAGTCGGGTTTTTTGTTTTTCTTAATTTTTATTTTTTTTACTGTATATCTTCTATTTTAATGGGAGCCTTATAAATATACTTCATGTAGAATTCAGTCGTCTCTTTAAATCAATCGCAGAAGCAACGAACGGTTTCATATTCGAAAACTATTTACAAATTAAATTAACTCCTACGTCTATGATGTGGAACGCTACGTTAAGTAACATTCTACAGCATGTTATCCAAGTTATTTCTTTACATCGTGCCTGTACAGTTTTGAAGTGGCGTACTCAACTCATCTTGTGCCCTTTACTGCAAAACTAAAATTAATCAAAAGTTAAATTAAGTCCAGTGTCGCCCACCGCTTAAGTGCAAGTTACGGCGCTGACTTCTTCTGTCTGTTATCGCTCTCTCATTACGTACAAAAAATATGAAAGACACGTTGAATGGAATGTTACCGCGTCCAAACTTATGGTAGAGTCTGCGCCTTGGAAAAGGCGCAATTTATTTATTTATTTAAAAAGACAACTCCCGCACTAGGAAATTCCTGTGTCGCGGGGGATTTTAGAAACATACGACCAACGGACACAATGCGCACCCAGACTCGAAACAATAATTTATGAATGACACAAAGTGTTGTCTCGTGTGGGAATCGAACCCACAACACTAGGCGCAGTATCAAACGGTGAGGCGGCCGCTTAAACCACTTCAACTACACCGACCGTGAAGTCAGAAGAATTGAAAATAAAATAGCACAGGCGTATTGTTTATAGATTTGTAGCAAGTTCCCAGACATGGTAGGTAAGTGTGCTTGACTAGACAGAGAATGTTGATTCTATAGCATCCTAATAACCAACACTTTGGCCCACTAAACCACTCTGGCCACGCTTTGATGTATGGTTTGATATCGAGGTTTCCGTCTCTTCCCGAAAATACAAAATGCTTTGAGTCTTTCCATAGCCGTCCCTTACGACACGCACGGAATAAAATGGGCTGGTACTATTTGATTCCGCGCAACAAGGATTATTATCATCAGCCTGCCTTGTTGTACTGCTGCATGGCGCCTTTCCGCCCGATGTCCGGCTCTTCGAATTCCACCGCTGCCAGCCACTTTGCGTTTATCCTCACTCGACCTAGCTAGTTGGCGTCACACACTATGTTTACTAAGGTGCAGTCTCCATATTTAAAAAAACACGGATATAAGAATATTTAAATATGTTAATATTTATGATGGCTATCATGATGGGCTCTACTTAGTTCGCGAGCAGATGTCCGTGTGTGGTTGTACTAAGACATCACATTATTATTA
The DNA here is from genome assembly GCA_944739405.2 of Euclidia mi. Taxonomy (NCBI): domain Eukaryota; kingdom Metazoa; phylum Arthropoda; class Insecta; order Lepidoptera; family Erebidae; genus Euclidia; species Euclidia mi. The sequence continues at coordinate 16,337,474 of OX123187.2, forward strand.
TTATCTTCATGACAACATAATTATTATCAGAGTAGTAAGCGCGTCACGCCATCGCCACATTATCAATGAAGTTTATGCTCCACGTTGAGGAAAGGCACGGACTCGCACGGCCGTGCTCTTTTGCTGAGCGCTTTAGATTCCTTTTATGATAATATTATAGAGTTACTTTTTATTTTGTCGAGTGCACTTGCGGACAAGTGCTAGATTGAGATTTATATTAAACGGTAAATATCACGTGGTTCCTTATATAAATTACTGATGACACCGTAATATGTATTTTCAGATTTTCGCTATTCTTTTAGATAAGGGCCAATGGTGTCAAAAATCTCTAAAAGCATCATATAAATTTAATGAGTGCATTATAATAATTCGATATGATACTTTTAAAAGAAGAGATTTTAGCCACAATTGGATTTTATAACATACCTACATTTTAAAAATTGAATTCAATTCGGCCAAGCAACACATGAATATTTTTTTTATCCAGACCCCATAACGAATTTTTATTTGGCAACGAATGGAGTGTACAGAGACGTAGTTGATTCTCCCTTTTTAAAATACTTCGTATCAGATTGATTTCAATGTCGACTTTCAGGAAATGTGGTTGTAAAAAATGTTCACAAGTCACAAGATGACGCTAAGCTATATAATACAAAAAAAAATATTCGCGCCAATTTTTGTGTGGATCCGATGCAGCATGCATATGCATATATTTAGAAACGTTGATGCGTCTGCTATTATTTCTTACATCCAATATCAGTATGCATATATGCGTCTCGCCGCGCGCGCGCTTGCGAACGGTTGGATTTACGCGTGATTGTGTGTATTGAGGAAATTAAAATGTCCTCCGTGGTTAAATGTGCAAATTGCAATGTTGTAATAAACGAAGTGTTAGCTTTCGTGCATAACAAAATATCTGTTATGGACGATGAAAGTCTAAGCAGAATTTGTGTGAGTGCTTTCTCTCAAAGTGAAATTGTAACGGCAAAGAATTTGTTGTTCGAATCCTTGCCGACAACAAAACGTAAGATTAAGCGAAGAAAGGCTGGGAAAAGTGCTCGCGATATCGATGATATCATCTGTCTGATCCGCGAGACCGACTCGGAGGATATCCCAGTTTTCGTGGCTCGCGACCTTGAGAAACTACCCCCGGTTTTGTTTGACCATGTCGATGTGACTAGGCTTCTGAAAGACATTGTGAAGTTACGGCAAGATATCGACATAATGAAAGAGGACTACGCTAGGGGAGAGGGTGGCAAGATGGGGTACTTAAGCTTTAAAGGTCAATAATATAAAAAACTACATAGTTAAACAATTATATTTATTTTTTTATTAACAACTTATTATTACTTTTCTAATATTTGGTGTCATTAGGCACTTTTAGTTTAAGAGAAAAAAAATAAAATAAAAGAAAGGTATTTTGCCCCGTCTTGCCCCATGGTGCTGGTATGATGGGGTGCCCCCCTGAGGTAAGATGGGGTGATGAGTATGATTACAGATAAAGATGATTATTTGGGCTGGCAGAACTCGCAGATATGGATAACTTCGTCATCATCATCATTATCTATTTGTCGCATAATACGAACCACGACCAGAGCGACGAACTAGGAAACGCGGTTACGACGAAGCATGTCTCAAATCAGCTGTTTGAGTCGCGCGCCCCTCCTCTCGTTCAGCCCGCGGCCGATCAGCTGGCGCGCGGTCCAGCCGCCCGTAGTGCGCCGTCAACACTGCCACTAGACTCGGGCGTGACTCACACGGTTGAAAATGATTCCAACCTTGTCGTACCTAAACGGAAGTCATTAGCGGAGATTGTACGAGAAGGGAATTGGAAGACACAGGCACCGAATGACCAATGGGTTCGTGTCCAAAATAAAAAAAATACCAAACCGTTTTGTTGGGAAGAGAGGGAAAGCAATAACTGAGCCTGGAAGTAATTTTGTAGCAGCGGAAACAAAGGTTCTTATGTACATTTATAATGTAGCGAAAGGCGTGTCCGTGTGTGACATTCGTACTTACATTACAAAAAAGATTAACATTGATGTAAAAATTGAAAAGATGGACATGAAATTAGTGAAGGACTACGAATCATATAAAATATTCGTACCTAAACGATCATTAACAACTCTCCTGAGTGATGACTTTTGGCCAAAAGGGGTGGCATATCGCCGGTTTATAAATATTATCAAACGTGATAAGAAGGAAAATGTCTGTGAGACTCGCGAGAAGATTGGCAGTTCTAATTTATGAATAACATCCGTTTAATAAGCTTTAACTGCAAAAACGTGATGCGATCTGTGGAGTGCGTGCGCAGACTTTGTCGCTCGGCTGATGTTGTGGCGCTGCAGGAGACGTAGCTAATGCCTCACGACCTCGGGTACCTGGCGGCGATAGACGACGATTTCGGCTGCACGGGCACCACTGCAGTGGATACCTCGGCCGGGGTCTTACGCGGTAGGCCCTACGGCGGAGTTGCCCTACTGTGGAGAAAGGCGGCGTTTCCGACGGTAACCGTAGTGAAGTGTAATAGTGGGCGTCTCGCCGCGATAAAAATCGAACTCAGTGATCGTTCCATTCTGATGTTTTCTGTGTATATGCCTACCGAGTGTAATGAAACCCTAGTGGAATTCACAAAGTGCCTCAGTGAAATGACAGCAATAATTGAAAGTCACAATGTGGAGTGAGTAATTATGTTAGGAGACTATAACGCGCACCCAGGGTGCGCGTTATAGTCTTTTGCTACTGAACTTTTAACTTTTTGTGTGGAACAATCGTGGTCCTGTATAGACTTAGAACTATTGCCGCCGGACAGTCATACGTTTGTCAGTGATGCGCACGGCTGCCGGCACTGTATTGTAACTAATGCCGCGCGGCACTGTGTCCGCGGCCACTGTGTTATATGATATCTATTGGTCTGATCATTACCCAATTTCTATAATATGTAATTTTAATTTAGTTAAGCCTAAAATGTGTGCACCTTCGTGTATAAATAGAATAATCTGGGGTGAACGCGACTCAACGCAGGTAGCGCAATTTAAAAATCTTTGTCACTCTAGACTTCGTGTAATAGATTTTCCTTCTGAACTAAGTAACTGCTCAGATAAAATGTGTTGTAATAAAAGTCATAAAATACTGTTAGACAATATGTATGACGAGATTATTTGTATACTGTCAGAGGCCGCTATAGATAGTTATAATGTTGTCGAAAAGCGTAGAGGTAAATACATTACCGGTTGGAACAGACATGTCCGCGACCCTCATGGGAGGGCTCGGCTGTGTTATAAGGCTTGGGTATATGGGGGTAAGCCCAGGGCTGGGCGTCTTTATAATGATATGTGTGAAACCAGGCGCAATTTTATATCAAAATTAAAGTGGTGTCTAAATAATCAACAAAAATTAAAATGGATATCATAGCTGAACTTCACTCAAACAAGAAATTCGGTCAGTTCCGCCGGGCCTCCCCGTGAGCGTTGCGGGAGTGCACGAGCCTAGCGAGATCGCCACTATGTTCTCCCACCATTTCAGGGTGGCCTCTCCTCTTGGGACAGCGCGGCAGGAGCCCGATGCTGAGGAAGGAAGTGAGCGTAGTGTTAATTTTACTGCGAAAGAAGTGTGTGCAGTGATCAAAGGGATGGTAAGGGGTAAATCCCCAGGTCACGACAGCCTTAGCATCGAGCAACTGCAGCACGCAGGTGTTCACCTACCAAGAGTGCTTGCTATGTTTTTTTACCCTGTGTTTAGGTCACTCCCATCTGCCCGATAAACTAATGCGTACTATAGTTGTTCCAATCATCAAAAATAAAACTGGGGATACATCAGATGTTAACAACTATAGACCGATCGCTCTAGCCACGGTAGTTGCTAAAGTACTGGACAGTCTGCTTGGTCAGCACCTGGATATACACGTTTCGTTGAACGACGCACAGTTCGGCTTTAGGCCTGGGCTTTCCACCGAGAGTGCTATCCTGTGCCTCAAGCGGACTGTACAGTACTTCACAAGTAGAAATACTCCAGTGTATGCATGCTACCTAGATATAACGAAAGCTTTCGATCTAGTATCGTATGATGTTTTATGGGGTAAATTAAGGGGTGAAACTTGTTTACCTAATGAAATAGTGCTTTTGTTTGCGCATTAGTATAAAAATCAAAAGAATTGTGTGCGATGGGCAGGCTCTGTTTCGGAGGATTACGGGCTAGAATGCGGGGTGAGGCAGGAGGGGTTGACCTCCCCTACACTGTTCAACCTGTACGTCAACCGGCTGATCGATGAGCTCAGCAGCACCGGCATCGGGTGTCATATAGATGGCGTGTGCGTGAATAACATCAGCTACGCTGATGTTATGGTGCTACTGAGCCCATCGATTGGTGCCTTACGAAGGCTTTTAAAAATTTGTGAGTCCTCCGCGGTGACTCATGGGCTCAAATACAAAGCGAAAAAAAGTGAGGTAATGATATTCAGGCCAGACAACAAACGATACACATTCGTTCCAAAATTCACCTTATGTGGTACAGCTCTAAACAAAGTCGAGCAATTTAAGTATTTGGGCCACTGGGTCACCGAGGACCTTAAAGACAATGTTGATATAGAAAGGGAGCGCAGGGCGCTGTCTTTCCGCTGCAATATGTTGGCCCACAGGTTTGCACGGTGCACGGGGACTGTCAATGTTGCGCTTTTTAAAGCGTACTGTCAGTCCTTTTGCACCTGCAGCCTGTGGGTTAACTATACTCAGCGGGCTTGCAGTGACTTGCGCGTTTAATATAATAACGCGTTCCGGGTGCTGATGGGGCTGCCGCGCTACTGTAGCGCCTCCGCGATGTTCGCGGCGGCTCAAACTGACGGCTTTGCGGCTATCATGCGCAAACGGTGCGCTTCCATCATGCGCCGAATGCGTGACAGCCCCAATACTATCCTGTGCGCGTTGGTGGACCGGTGGGATTCTCCGATGCTGGCTCGCTGGATCCGACAGCACGCAGTCGTGTAGTAATTAGCAACCAACATCGCAGAGTCCAACCGGAAGAACCCACTTATTATTTAGTTAGTAATATAATCTATTATTTAATTTATTTACTTTTGCTGTAATCAGCAATCAATTACTATTTATTACTAACATTAGTTTATAAGTTCGTTTTACTAACAAATATGGATGTATTTGTAATCTGAAATAAATTAATATTATTATATTATTAATTTAGCGTCCGCCATTTTGTCTTTTAACCAATTTTGTTGTGGTTATTTTTTGCATTTGGTAATGTTCTCTACACAGTCCTCTCAAATATAAGAATAACTAATAGATATTTTAAAGATAATAGGGTGAAATAGCAATAAATAACTACAGCGATATGCTACATCGGTATGTACTTTTTAGCTGAATGAGAGACGGTTCTCTCATTCAGCTAAAAAGTTCTCATGAAAATTGTAATAATTACAAACAAACTTGTGTAAAGAAAGAAAATCATTTATTTCTATACCAGAAACAAGACAAAACTAATAAACAGCAGATTAATTAACATTAGTTAACAGTAATATCATCATATCATTTTATCTCAAATTAATCGCACCTCAGTACTTTCAAATTCAATATTTAATACCCGATCGAGACCCGTCACGTAATGTTGTATTGGAAGTAACGTTTGACGATGAAGGTGACAATGCGAAGACCCGTGAAATACAGCCCTTCATCGATGCTGTAAAATTGGATAAGAAACGTAAACGGGGAGAGATTGCCTCAGTATATTCTTAAGGTAAATCAAAGGGATCTCTAGAACGGCAATATTCGTTTTTGTTGCCATTTGATGATCTTCTTTAATTTTATTTTTCTTTATTGCATGAATCTTGTTTTTTGCTCAGGTTCAGAATATGGCCAGGTATTTATTGATCCTGGCGTAATTAGTGCTGTATTGTGCTCCGTATAGTTTTCAACGTTGAACGTAGAGTAAATAAAGAAAATTAATGCCTTTCACCGGACTATCGGAGTTGTTTGATTGGTCCGGATGTTTGTATAATAGGGATGTTTTACTTTATTTTAAGTTTTTGTTCACTTATAAAATACAAGTGAACAATTTTAAAACGTAATTTTACCTGCATATATATTTAACTAAATTCGACTATCGCGACAATAAGTAACCCTTTTTTTTTTTTTTTTGGTATCGGGTTGGAAAATCCTCATGGAGTCCCTCCGCCCCGGGGGGGAAGGACGAAGGGGACTGTCAGACTCTTACTGACTAAAAACCAACCCGTGCTCCTCATGTACCCATGTGTCGGAGGGTAGGGTTTCACCAAAGCATTCCTCGCTACCCCCCGACGGGTATTGGCCCGCCAGATGGTCAGGCAGGCCCCGAACGAAACCCCCTTGGCGGCGGATGAAGGTGTTGGGCTCCGCCGCCAAAACACCCAGCGGTCGCAGAGGATAGGGAGGACGGCAACGTAACACCGCATCTCCTCTTCCTCTGCGGCCCCACCGCGACGCAACGATGGTGCGCCCCCATTTGGTCGCGGGAGATAGGGCGCGGGGTAACGCAACACCCACACGCCTCTCCTCCCGCGACCGCACCCGACTGCGAGGGACAGACAGAACTGTCCCCCGCACCCGCACCATGGGACGCATCCTACGCAGGCCTCTACCAAGCCCACGTGGAGCGTGGATCCGGGATCCCGCTTAGCTTCACCGTGGGTGGCTTCTAACCCACGGTTACTGAGCCCCCCCACCACGACAAGGTGGAGATCCCACGGGGGGGACAATAAGTAACCCTTGTGTCATTGTGATGCTAGCTTTACTATTTAAAGTTTTATCAAAATCGGATCAGCAGTTTTTCGTGAAAGAAGATTTTTTTTAAAGGGTAGGCAGCGGTGTAATATTACACCCACATTTCGCCATGAATTTTTAGGTCCCACGTAATAGGGGACGAGCCTATTGCCGTTACCGGGCACATCACCAGACTCCGTGCTGCTACTGAGAATTCGGAAAAGCCCAGTAACACTTTTGCCCGACCGGGAATCGAACCCGGAACCTCCGACCAGCAGTCGCATACGCTATCCACTGGACCACGGAGACAGTCAAAAGAACAACAAATTAAAATACACTTACGTGATAAAAATATCAGTTTTGCATTTGCCTTGTCAATGAGCATTGTAGTGAAGCAGAACGCATATCAGATACGTATAGTTATACTATACCATGCCATGTCATCTACACACTGAGATAAGGAAGTTAAATTTATACAATAACTTACGTATTTAAATATACCTATTTATACCTATGTTGAATATAAGCCCCTAAAGTGTTGCACATTACCAAGCGTTAAATGTAGGATTTAAAAAAATACATCTACATAGTATGTACCTATAACAAAAGATACATTGCCCTTATTGAAACTCGCCCTGTTGGTAAAATAAATGGAATGATTTTTCTATAAAATTTCATGTTCATAATAATAAGGCAAGCTTCGTGTTAAACAAATTAGCATACTTTGGAAAAATATCTAAACCATCCACAATAAAAGAACTAAAATTAATTAATTACCAGTGCGAACTACTTCAAGTTTGTTACTTAAATTGACTTAACGAGGCAGGTAATGTTATTCGTAACCAACCAGCACGTAATAGACAAGCGAATCCAATGACTAAGAACGCAATGAATGATAAAATTTAATAGACAATACCTGTCGTATCGGTACCAACGACAACACAGATCGGTACTCACAACTTCCCTGCATCTGCCACTAACGCTCCTTAATTGACCAACTTTCATAAAATTTAAATCGTTTCGCTTCTACTGTAAAGTTTTATTTGTTAGATTGATATGAATTGGGATTGTCTGTTTATCTTTAAATTGGGTTTAATATTAATAGCTTCTATTACATTTTTCTTTTTAAAAGGTCATCGCCTAGGCTGTGAAATTCTGCTAACGAAATGTATAACAAGGGATACGATTAGGATTTGTCGGAAAAGTATTTCACGTGTGTAGGGTCGTCTTCAAAACAATCTGGCAAGCCTAAACTAAAAGACATGCGTGTAGTTTATTGACTACACTGATGGCTATGTGGTTTAAGTGGTCGCCTTGTCATTTAGTACTGCACTGAGTGTCATAAGTTCCATCGCCAGAGACAACACATTGTTTGATACACAAATTGTTGTTTCGAATCAAAGTGTATGCCCATTGATTGAAATTTTGCAAAGTACCCCTCAACCAAGGATTAATTCTAAGAAGCACGATTTATGCGCGAGAAGTTATTGAAAAAGTCATCGTTATCGTGATAAGTATAACTGTGTGCCCTTATGAAAAAATATCTTTTACGTTGAACAAAAACAACACACACAAACACATTGATCTATTACTTACAACTAGATAAGCAAACAGCGCTGAGATGTGTTGCCGTTAATTATGGGTCTGGACCTAATACTGTTACAACAATGTAAAGGCCTGTTCAGACCTAAGCGGTATTTGCTACCGTCTGCGGCAGAGAAAACCCAGTGGGTATGCGGTAATATTACTGTTCAGACCTAAGCGGTATTCGCTATCCTTGTGGGTAGAATAACGCGCGGTAGTCGAGTTTCGCTCAGAGAGGTAAGAACTAGCCGCGGTACTTGATACCAAATACCTGAGCGAAACCCGCGCGGTATTACCTCTACCCACAGCGGCAGCGAATATCGCTCAGGTCGCTCTAGCCGCGGTACTTGATACTAAATACCTGAGCGAAACCCGGGCGGAATGTACCTCTTCCCACAGCGGCAGCGAATATCGCTCAGGTTTGAATAGGCCTTTATTGTGTAAAAATTTCCGCACACGAAAATAATACGAACGTGAAATGGGCAAATGCGTTGTGAAATCTTGTAATTATCGTAAAGAAAATAATTTGAATAAGGGCGGCATATCATTCCACATGTATTCATCATTGTTTTTCATGATATTTGGTTGAAAATGACAAAGAAAATCGCACATAAACGTTTTTATTTACAATGATACCAAGTAATAAAATTTTGGATCTCCCGCTTTTGTGAGAGTTTTACTCCAGGATATTATGTCAAGCGGTAGAAATTATGAAATATAACAATTTCAACCGGGAGGATGGATATAGATTATCCGCTACTTGGAAACCAGCCATCCGCAAATGTGAACACTGCCGCAGTTACAAAACATTAATTAATGTTTTGAACCAATTTTCAGCTGACTATTACCACGTTTCTTTAATAGTACTACTATGCAGTAGTAGTATCGTAATAATAAATACACTCGAGATATTATGAAACTCAATAATTAGGTATATTTTGTTATCATGTAAAGTAATTGTAAGCATAGATCAATACTGGATTTACTGAAACTGCTTATAAATATATAAGAAGCAACGAGGGAACAAATGAACTTTCTCACATATTAATATATATACAATAAACTATACATACCTATAAACACAACCTTCTGTTAAGTAATACTAATAATAAAAATAAGGGAAAATATTTTTAAACTGGAGAACACCGCATTTCTCGATGAAAGGTCAAATGTCATCACTTTTGAAATGACATTATGGAACTTGCTTTTAACGAGTGCAAAAGAGATGAATATAGTTTTTTTCTAACATGCTTATTGGTTTCAAAGCTACGTCTTCTATCTCGGCTGGTCACCACGCTATTTTGAACGTCAATTGTAGGAGTTTACTACTCTAGTGTTAATGTTACCTCAATGCACAAACATATCTACTTCACCACTGGTATGAAAAGAAAGCAAATAAAAAACCAAGTAATTAACCAACTTGATATTTATATCAGTGCTAGATAAACTCGCAATGAAATGAAAACCATACCGCGTACCAACAGTGAAAATAAATACGAACGATAGACGGCTCAGTTCCTCCACGCTCCGAGATATTAAAAACTTATCAATACATGCCATGTTTTAACCACGCGAGATTCTCTCTCTGCTATAGAAAATGAATTATTATTTTCTCGAGCACTGTCTTGTGTGATTCGTGACAAGCGAGTCTTTTGATTAAGATTTTTGCTTTGGGCTGGTCTGGCTTAGTCAATTTGCGTACTGGCATGCTCAGAACAGCTATTTACATGTTTAAATTTTTTGTCATTTAATCATTTTGGCCATACGTACCTAAATATTTCAGTGTCAGAGTTTATCGGCACTTATGTTTTCTTGATAATATGTCAACGATAATACCGGCGCTGATTTGAATGTTAACTTCTTTTAAAAAGATTTCAGTATCGTAAAAAGAAAAGTCAAACGAAAGTTGCCAAAAGATACGCAGTCTTTGTGATCGTAAAGCCTGCGACAGAAGGATTTGTCATATCTTTAATATAAAAATGAATCGCTGAATATGTTGCTAAGCACAAATGTTGAGAGCAGCTGAACCGATTTCGCTTATTCTTTTTTATAATATTCCTTGGAGTACGAGGGTGGTCCTTACGGAGAGAAAAGTAAAAAAAAAAAGAAAGAATCGACTGTTAGGCGGTACGAAGTTCGTCGGGTCAGCTATAATACATATGAAATTATTTATCAACCGAGATATAATACATATGAAATTATTTGTCAACCGAGATATAAGCTACCTATTAATTGATATTGGCAAAGTATACTTCACCCAAGGCTCCACTCGTGTGGGAAAATCCTTTCTTATTGTTGCCCTATCCACCCCAAATTCCAGCTTCTTGTGCAGAGTTGTTTTGGCTGTGCGTTGTCTGTCTATCAATCAGTAGCTTACAGGTATCCATGTTGTTATTATGTCTGCATTATTATATTAAGTTGTTTGTTAGAAATCAATTAATAAAGTGGATCTATAGAAGTTATTTAATTTTATAATATCAACCGCGAGCATTCGCTAAAAAAACAAGAACGAAAAAGCCGATGATATATTATGATCTATAATTCTAACTTTACTTGCTTTTATTAGAATTAAAGATAAAAAAAGAAATAAATTTTTCGTCATTACATTTTCTCTTTCTTACATGAAATCTTTCAAATCAAAGAATGAGATCGTTGAACTCTTTTCGTAAGAAAATCAAAACAGCCCAAATCCAACTGCATCCGACTTGATTATCAAAAATATTTTTAATTAATCTAGATGGAAGAAAATGTTCACTCAAAATTGATATTAATTTAGGGCCCATAAAGTTAAACTTTTAACTGAAACGCTCAAGCGAATTAGGTCGAGTGACCTTCATCAGATACTTTTGCTGGCGCATAATGAAAAAATACAAAAAATGCTGTTTACAGTCAGAAAATACAACAGCCATTTTGACGTTGGCAAGTTAGAGTTAATTATATTTTTATTATTATCCTTTACTTCATTACGTAACTTTTATCTTTTCGGTTCATCACATATTGTTAGTTGTTGTTTACACTTATATACAGTACGTTCAAAAGATTCCGGAGAAACTTCTTTTTAGATAGTTCATGAAACATAGGTATCAGGGTAATACTATTTTTTTAACAGGACTAGTCCCACCCGCATCCGCACTACTGTGTCACCTGAATAGTCAGGCTAGGAGCAAGTGACCTTTAATGATAATGAGTATTGACTCTCGTGAGGTTCCGAGGAAAGTTAAACTGTCTTGGAAACCGCAATAAATTTATTGAGAAGAATATGGGAAGTGTTGAAAAAAATAATAATCGAAGTACGCCCTAACACCTGAAAGACGAAGCCCAGTAAAAAGCAGGTCCACCGACTGAACCGACAGCAATAAAGAAGGGAAGCTTTCGCTAGTATACCTCTCAACAACGTGTGAGTGCGACCATCATAAAATGAGTACAACCTGTCGAAGTGCTAGAGATGACATGGCTGCTCTGACGTCACCACACCACTTCACATTAGTATGCCGTTGTCTACTAGAAATCTCACCTTTATTTTATGCTATACAAATTAGGCCTGACTAGCAGGCATAATTTTACAATAAAAACGATAACAATGGAATAAACTATAAAGGCAAGGGCAAAGAGTCCATGGTAGGTTGAAAAATGTATGATGAAAAATACTAGATTCTTCTCGTTTTAACTTAAATAAAAACTATAATAACATAAGGTGTCTACTTTTTGAGACGAGACAATCCTTAGCCTAAGCAGATGTTGTATAAAGGATAAACGCACTAAAATAATTGTACAACAGGTTCTCTACAACGCCGAACATTTATACATTTATATAAAACTAGAGGACGTCAGCAGCTACGCCTGCAATTTTTTTAAAATTTACACGTTTTGGCAAATCCCGTGGGAATTTCGGGAAATCCCTTCTTAGTGCACCCGTACGGTCCCCAAGGAACATACATGCCAAATTTCAGCTTCCTGCGCCCAATAGTTTCGGCTGTAGCGTGTCTGTCAGTCAGTCAGTAACGCAAGGATTTTATATATTAAGATAACATTTATATAAAATTCTGGGCCAGTAGACATGTGCGCCCAGAGATCAATGTGCCTAATTGGGTTGAGTGTCTGATTTTAAAATTGTGTACAACAATAGGCTAAGGAACTACTAACACTATGGATCTTTGGTCTGAAATAAATTATAACATAACATAACATATCTTCACGCCTTTTATCCCGAAGGGGTAGGCAGAGGTGTATTACACACCCTCACTTCGCCAGATATGTTTCGGTCCCAATGTAATAGGGGGCGAGACTATTGCCATCTACCGGGCACATTATTAAGCGAGCGATAATTAACATTTTTAATACACACATAAATTCGAAAAGTCAGAGGTGTGTGCCCGAGGTACCTGGGGATCGAACCCGAGACCAACGTCTCGGCAGTCCGTTACGTACACCACTGGGCTACCGCCGCTTTTTAAATATAATATAAATATAAATAATATATAATATAAATTATATATTATTATTATAATTTGAAGCGATGAAAATTTTATTCTTATTAATATCGCATATTTCTCGACTCAGTGCCTCACGGCGCGCCGCACGCTCGTGATCGGAGTTTCACAGTGCATTGGACTTTTACAAGTACGGACTCCTTCAAAATCCAGCAAACTCATATACGAAATCGTGAACCGAATAAAAGGAAAATCAAACGTATGCTCAGTCGGTTCTAGTTTTCTTTTAGTGCTAGAAGCTCGATAGCGGAATTTTCCAGCTGAGTACTTTTATTGAGCGCTTTATAATTTTCTCAAAGGGAGTATAGACCGTTCGGTCCTCTCTTATTTCGTACAAATGACGTGGTTATTTTTGCTCCTATCAATCAATTCGGTTTGGTCTAAAAGAGTTTTCAAAGTGGTAAAACATTTCATAATTTATTTTATAGACATATTTGAAAGTATATGGCGTGTTAGTAACGTATAATACCAGACCATGACCTACAAAATATCATACTTGCGAACCTAGGCGACTATCGCTAGATGATCCATGTGCTCGTTTGCCTAATATTAAAAAAACTGTGACCAATGTGTGCAAAAGACAAACGTCCATGTAATTTTGTGAACTTCAAGCCAACCTTGTTTTGTTGAACAAATACCTCATCAAAAACTGATCAGCATCGCCTGACCTGAGTCTATCGGTATTCTATCGGATACATTTTGGAGAGTGCGCAAAGGAACTACACAATCTGATTCCTCCTTCCCCTTTCTTCCAAACTAACGAGTCAGCGTCACCGTTACATGGTGGATATCCCGCTTATACGCACGAAGCGCTTTGCTGCTTCCTTTCTTATGCGTACCGCCAAGGTGTGGAACTCTTTACCCGAGTCTGTGTTTCCTGACGAGTACAACCTGGATGTTTTCAAGTCGCGAGTGAATAGGTACTTTCTAGGTAAGCGTGCTCCATCTTAGACCATATCATCGCTTAACATCAGGTGAGATCATGGTCAAACGCTAGCCTATCAGTAATAAAAAACATGTTGAATAGGTGAATTCTTTGCTTCGATTGCCTCTTTTATTACGTTCACTTGTTAGAAGTGTTAGAGCTGGAACTATATCGGCTCGGCTCAAGATGACAGCACTGTCACGCGTTGTCTAAGCGTTTCCGTCGCATATGTGCGCTACATTCTTTAGCCGTATAATAGCCATGTTTTCCGTTCTTTATGTTAGTAACTGCTTCGGCAGTTATATTCGTGGTATAAGTTCCCGTATATTTTAAACCAGACTGTCAATCATAACTTAAAGTAACAGATACTATTCTTGGGCCGCTAGATATAATATTAAATAGGTTTCTCGTACCTACACGTCTATTGTACAAGATTTTCATATATTCGGAACAGCTCGCTAATCATCAAACACAAATATCTGCTTATCACATCAAATTCGTCGTGACTCTATTTAAAATACCGGTGATATAATTTCGACGCGTTTCCGTAAACATTAACACAGTTCGAAGGCCACTGTCAATCATTCAGACAGAGCAAATTACAGCGAACGTTCGAATTCGGACGGTTCCACCTGAGCGGAGCGAAGACATTTTATTCTAAACAGATACTAAGGAAAGTTATAATGAAATTCGGAATGTCGTACCATAAATCTACTGAGATTGACATTATCACGTCGGAAGTGACTCCCATTTGGTGCTTCTAACTCTGATGAAACGGCCTCCAGCATTGTTAGTGCTATTCTTTAAAAAAATACTCTATTTTGGTTTCACTTAATTAGTTTTATAACGATACGTTAAACCGCATCAATTAATCAAAAAATTACTCTAGGCTTCCTGATATTTGTAAGATAAAAATAAAGAAGAGAAATAATTTCATGCATTCCACACATAATAATATTACTAAGAAAGCCACGATTCAAACCTTCTGTAAATACACTCACTCAAAGCGGTATTCGACAAAAAATGTGTTTTACTCAAGGTCTTCCCAATTCACTTGCAGTATGTTTTATTCGAGTTTCCATAAACAGCACGTCGATTTTGTAAAATTCAAACAACAACTCGCATTTCACGTCGCTATTTGCTCTCACTTCGCTTAAGGTTCAAAATGACCTTGATTTTGAGTTCGAAGTGAGCGTCGAACTGACGGGGGAATTACCTTATAGAATGCCACTTTAAACGTCATCTCATACTTTATCTGTCAAAATCTCAAGGTGAATTTAGTTCAACTCGCAAACACGCTCGCAAGAGAAGCGCTAGTGTAGATTCGAATTATCAACCGACTTTTAGAATATCAATCAAGAAACTCACAACTGATTCAGATTCGAAGTTCAGAATGAAGTCTTACAGAATCAGACTGCAGCTTTGTGTCCGTTGGTTGCATGTATTTGTAAAGTCCACCGCGACACAGGATTTATTCCTAGGGCGGTAACAGACTGTAAAAAAAACTTCACTTTTGAGTTTCCACGATAAAACTATACATAGAATATACGCCTTTTTTCATCATCAAGCTACACACTCATACAGCACAAACTAGTTTCAAAGCTGTGGTAAAATCCAAAGCACAGCAACGACGATCATTATATCGCTGGTCACCCATCTCAATGGAGACGGCGCGCGACGACCTGTTCTGAAACATAAAGGCACGACGCCAAGTACAACAGGCGTCGACAGAAAGATTTGATTTGGAAAAGCTCAACCACGTGTGAAATAAAAAAACACTAAAACGCCTGCGATGAACACAGATTGTACTATATACGAGGTTTTTTATTTGTTCTGCTTCATGTTAATCGGTTGGTTTCACTTGTAACATATGTTGAGAGGGTACCTAATTATAAAACGATGCTAGAGTTAAGACGTTAGATTTGCGTTAGTAAGTTTAGGTTCCATCTTCGCACTTCCATCGACAAATATCAATGCTCAATGCGTTTCAAGATAATAATACATTTCGAAATCCGAAGTCCTTTATGTAGGCATAATAAAAAAATGTTTATTTGAACACAAAGTATTTTTGCTATCAATGTAATTGCGTCGATTGATCACATTTGGTATCCATAACTTCGAGGGCTAGACGTCTTGGATGCCCATGGTCACAGTAGTGTGAAGTCGATCCCCAAAAAGACAACCGTATTAGGTATATGACATGCTAATGTTTCTTCTGTGGAATGTACAAATAAGGTTGTTCAACGATTATTCCTAGCTGAGCCCGCGGTACACGCTCATGCTTATTACGCTATGTGGTTAGTATTGATACTATTTGTAACTAAAGACACCGATTTCACTTAATGAAAGATTCTGCTAATTATGTCTCTTGTACAGACGAATAGAAATAGAATAATATCTGAAAACCTGAACAACTTTATAAATTCTCTTCTGTCCTAATCTGTAAAATCTCATAAGATATGGAGTCCAATTCACAGAAACAAGTTTTATTTTGCTATACATTCAGAGAAATCTACATAAGTGCTATTAAATATTACACGAAATCCTAATGTGGATGTGTGTTTGAAATGAACGCTTTCGGTGAACAGCTTGACTTATCTAAAATAAGGTATCTTTCTGTACTATTGGGCGACTCATTAAAGCACAGAAAAATAATTCAGATTGTACAAGACTTCTTACTTAAGGCTAAGCCCCTCGTAGGTCTATTTTACCCCCTTGGGGTTGGAATTTACAAAAATCCTATAGTCCTATAGATTTCATAACATGAAGATCCTGAGATCATTATATAACCTAAAAAATAGACAGTCTAGAAATACAACATTATCAGCAGCCTTGTTTAATACTTTTGGTCAAAGGCTTCTTCACATCAGGCGGACTTTGGTCCGACGCTAGCCGAGTGCACGTTGGCAAACTTCACATGTCTTATTAGAACATTCTGGAGAACTCTTGGACATGCAGGTTTCTTAATAGCTATTGCCTGCACTTTTTAGAAAGCGATAGTAAATAGCTAAAAGACGTCAACTTCTGCACATAGGCCTGCCCCAATGCTCTCTACATGAACCGATCACTATTACTGTCTCATCATCATCTTCTTGCCCTGGTCCCAATCTATTTGGGGTCGGCGCAGTACGTTCTTCGCTTCCATTCTTTTCTGTCGCCCGTCATCTGATCATTTACCCCTTTCACTTTCATATCCATCCTCACACAGTCCATCCATCTTTTCCTTGGCCTCCCTCTGCCTTTCCATCCCTCTACCTTCATATTCATCACTTGCTTACCTACATACATATCATCTCTTCGCATAATATGTCCATACCAAGCCAAACGACTTCCTTTCACTTTCTCGTCTATAGGCGCCACTTTCAGACTACCTCTCACGTATTCATTCCTAATCTTATCCATTCTCGTAACTCCACACATCCATCGCAACATTCTCATCTCTGCCACATGTAATCGTTTTTCATCCATCTTCTTAGTAGCCCAACACTCAGCTCCATACAATACGACAGGCCTTATAACCGCCTTATATATGCGTCCCTTGAATTTTAAAGGCATTTTAGGATCGCATATTGTGCCCGAGACCTGTCGCCATTTCATCCATCCTGAGTTGATCCTTTGCCGAATATCTCGGTCAATTTCGCCGTCGTGTTGCAGGAGTGAACCTGTCAGTGTATCACTGTCTATCAAATACAAATGCACTTATAAAATAAATCGTGTCTGTACTTAGTGAGGACTCTGGTGATATGAACTAAGTATAGAGTTAAAAATATAGTCATATTCAATTAAGTTTGCTATTTTAATAAAAAAATGGGAATTAATAAAGATTGTATATAAAAATACCTTCCCATCACCAAATTAACTGACCGTCTGTTGTATTCAAACGAATTTTATTTCAATATTTTAATATTCATATCCTTTTATATAAGTAGGTCTGTATGAATACACATGCGTCCTTCCCCGAAGAATAACCAAGGGAAAGAAAATGGGGTTCTTACAAAGTAGTTTAATATTTGCAGGTCAATTATGCAGAAAATATACAAGATAAAATTAATTATGAAAGTACAAAACTCAGTCTTATCGTAGCGCAGCGACGTCTTGGCTGCAACCTGTTACACTTTATACGTTTTATAAATCTTCTTCTTTTTATAACAAAGCTTCGTTATTGCATCGTAGCTTTTAGTTTTATTACTGCCTGCCCTATTGAAAAAAGTTCGCATATTTCATTCTAGTTTTGCTGTCTTTTTTATCGTGATTTTTATTACAGTCTTACGATGAAAATTTTTTTGAAAGATTATTATTCGTTGAACTCGTTACTACCAGTACCGAATCTATGAAATAAAATAATATTTGGTATATCATTTTTGTTGCATGTTCTTCAGCATGAAGCTATCTTAGCATATATAAATATCATAAATATTTAAAACCATGCTAGGAACCGTAATCATCATCATCGTCTTAGAGTTATCCCGGTCACATCCTAGACTTTCACTTTGAATTCCGAGCTAAGCGCACTAGTCTAATCAGACATGACAGGATATTAGCTTGGTAGGAAACCAAGATTTATAAACTAACGCTTACACATACGAAACCAGCCAGCCTGTTACATAAAACCAGAACCCACGGCCAACGAGGCTGACAAAACAAATCCCCGAATTACGCTTTACAAATTGCTTCTAATTCATATTGTGAACCAAACATGGGTAATACATAATACATAACATCGCTAAATTTTCCCCTGTGGACTAAGGGTAAACCTCCACATTTCGTGCCAACAACTTCGAAGCGCAGGTTTCAACTTTTCTCATTTACTAATCCCCTAAAAGTTGAACTTCTAAAAGGTCCGTCTAACGCAATTTAGCTCAACATTATTTTATCTGTCAACATTACCCTTATTAAAACTGCTCCGACAATTTGATTTAATAAACGCATCTAATTTTTATGAAGCTTGACTCAATGTGGTAAGTCTGTAAGCTAATACTAATGTCAGTCCAGGAAAATTCAACAAATATGTATTGCACAGATGGTTCAGTGGTTTAAGCGATCTCCTCTATAGTTTGAGTATCTGCAAATTCTGTAAATTGCCCCGCAACATAGGATTCATTCCAACTCAGAGAGATAAAATGTTCAAAAGATTTTGTCTTTAAAAAAATATCATTCTTGTCATAAACGTTAAGAAAACTCGTTAGGCGCTTATATTTTGAAATTGAACTAATGTTGAAACTTTGCTTCAGGAATGTCTTGAGCCCCTAACTAAGACTAATGGATGTAATGTCTTTGGTTAACTTTGTCTGTGCTATTTTAGCCTTTATTTTCAGCATTCAGCAGTTTAAATGGGAGACAACAACTACGTCTGGGCTAAAATAAAGCGGGGTTATACATTTTACATTTAGAATACTACGCCTACAAAGACGCCAAATAAAATATATAAGATTTTTCAATATTTAGGTAGAAAAAATGCCGCTGTAGATTTTTCATTTATCTACTACATTACGTGGGTTAGTAATAAGGTTGCCAAAAATATTAAAAGTTTTTCTATTTAAATCTCACTCATCAACAATCATAACATGTTACGATTATGTTTATAAGTAGGCAATTAACGCAGTATCCTATAGTATTTTCGCTGTAAGATGATATGCAAGACAGTTCTCATTTTACATATCACGCATACTACTTTCAACTTATGAAAATAAATTGGCAAAAAATAACAATCACTAAAAATAATATCTATTAAAAATTACAAAGTAAATTGATACTAGTATGTCTCCCTCTATTTTACTAATTATTATTACCTGTAAATAAATTATTTAAATATAATAAAATATAATCCTCAAAATGTCAGATGCATGAAACGAACCCTCTGTCAGCAGAGATTGACACCATTGAATCGACATGAAATCGATGAATAAGAGCGGCCATCTTGTGATCGAATCCGTCAGTACGAGCGCCTTGTATGCGGTTTGTGATTCTGCCTGTTTGGCGTGTTATTTTTTATTTTTTGTTGTGTTTTATTTGGTACGTACAATGCCAAAAACAAAAAAAAAAAGTTTTAAACTCTCAAAGCCGTGAGTTAGTGCTTCGTTTGAGGACCTTCTTTGAACAAGAGCGTGCTAACGGTAATACCGATCGACAGTGTTGTGTACAGAGTTGCGGCAGTTCTGGACATCGGCAAGGCTTCAGTTTCTCGAATAACCAAAGAAAAATTTGGAAAAACTAGTTTTGAAGACAAGACGCAGTCCATTCCGATGAAACGTGAGCGTAAAGCTTCAATAACTGACATGACAGAGATAGTTCCGATGTGGTGGCAATACGAAATCCCTACATTGATAAAATTAATCAGTCGTAGAAATAACACAAAAACACAATCGACAATATTTACAGACTTTGATAAATATGTCCACCTCGACAGAATTTGAGATCAGCAATTAATTATCTCAGTCGGAGAAGATTTCGATTATATGAGATTTTATTTCAAGTGACTGTGACGAATAATAAAAAAAATATTTTAAAATTACTGCGTTTTATTTGTGAATGTATTTGACAAAACACTTTTAATATGAATTTATTTCGAAGATGTAAATCGGTAACTACGTACGATTGCATGTCGTTTGCCAATTAATTCGATATTTATAAATAATCGCTTAAATTTCCTTAGGTTACATCACTATAATTGTCAGTGATGAACTGTCATGCATATCATTACATAGCGAAAATACTATAGTAATGAGTAGATAGTAAAATTAATTGCGAATAAGTTTCTAAAAATATCTATTAGAAGCCAACATCGCGTAATAACATTTCAAATAATTACGTTGCTTTCGTCACTCTGTAGACTGTTTACATAAGGTGAACTAATGAAAGATCCTACACAAATTGGAACGAATTATCTGTATATATTAAATCCTTGCGTTACTGACTGACTGACAAGCTACAGCCAAAACTATTGGGCACAAGAAGCTGAAATTTGGCATGCATGTTCCCTGTCCCCAGGGAACATGCATGCCAAATTTCAGCTTCTTATATATTATCAAATGCAGGGGTGCACTAAGAAGGGATTTCCCGAAATTCCCACGGGATCGGCCAAAACGGCTAAATTTAAAAAAATGCAGGCGTAGCTGCTGGCGTCCTCTAGTTATACTTAATGTCTTACTAATAAAAAAATATAACTCACACGTTTAACGTATGAATACTTACACAGCGTATAACGTCTGTATAGGAGTTATACAGGGCTTGTACAGGGCTTACACAACATCGCTACTAATAAACGCAAAGACAAGCTTGTGTAACTACTCACGCTGTGTACACACAGCAACACATTAACCTAAACAAGCCCAATATTAGGCGAACTCCCTTAGTGTGACCAACCTGTTGTTGAGTAGTTCAGCTAATATTGGTTTTGTATAGGTTGATGTGTAGCTGTGTGTACGTCAAATATGCTGACAACCTTTTACGAAGTACGTTCAAAAACTTCTAATCGTAACTTCGTTTTATAATTTAATTGTATTTTATACTCGTAGGTTATATAGAATTTTACTAGCTTAATTATGTATTAAATGGGGTTTCTTCTTAAAAATATCCCTTATCTATTAATCTAATGTACAAAAACTAAAGACTAATGGTTGTTATTTTCTGAAGGATAAAATATATGTTTTGATTTGTATTCATAGCTGCCGAACAAAGAAATATAACCTAAGGCATAGAAGTAACACTAAATAACAACAGCGGTTGCTATGATTGATATCTTCTTTCTAATGGCACATGCAGTATGATAGAAAGAGCTGTCGATTCGTTTTAGCCATAAAATCTATTGATAAAAAGTATTCATAAACTAATGAGCGATGCGTGGCGATGAGATGCTAATAAACTGTCACTTAGATTATGTATTGTACGAATTATACCAGATTGGCTAATGCGGCACGGCAGGCTTTGGCAATTTGTTTGCGTCGCATCATATCACGTTGCTTGCTATCGCTAACGTTGGACACTGCTCGATTTTTATAGAGTTGTAGGTAATCCGACTGCCACGCCGAAGCTTGCGAGTTTGATTCCCGCTCAAGTCAAACATTTGTGTGCATGAATATGGATTTTTGTCTTGGTCTGGATGGTACTATGTATAATATGTAATATATTTACAGAAAAGTATATATGCATGTTTATCGATTGTCTTGTACTCGCAGTACAAGATATGCTTAGTTTGGGACCAGATAATGTTGTGTGAATGTGAAAGAATATTATATTTTATGGTAGAATATTATGTAGCGGACTACAAGGCAAGACGTCTTTGATCAGTCAGGATAGCACTAATAAGATAAATAATATAGAAGTAGGAAGATTAATTAAAATCGTTGTAATTATTATATTTTATTAATATGTTCAAACTAAAATTACACACTTTTTGTTTAGCTTTGGATAAATAATTCTACCGGGTGTGCAATGTCCGGGGATAAATGTAATGTAGGTAGAGCTTTCGGTTTTAAACGACGCCAGGTGCTTTCTGTCTTTAAAAACAGTCTTTCTCAAAATGACGTGAACAAATACGGTGGTACTTCTGCTAAATCAAACTAGGCCGTCCAACGGCATTTATCCAACGTTTTCTTGTGACGTCATTAATAGGAAACCTGTAATATAAAACACCTTCTTAATAATAAAAAATGCTACTCACATCCCTAATCCATCTACTATTTTATAGATGCAAAAATGTAAGCCTACACACGCGCGTACACTGGAACACTTGGCTTTAGGTTAATAGACGCTACTTTTAAGGTAGGTATCTAAGTAAATTATGTACTGCGCTTACTATCAAACGCGCGATAGAAAATTAGACCGCTGGACGTCTTTGTTTATTGCCAACTTAGCAACCGCGGCTACCCGCTGTCGCTTCCAGCGACAGTTTTACATTAATGTCCGATAGTTAGTTTCCGTATTTATCCCTCAATGAAAAAACATCGATATCTCCTTTCACTGTCAAATCCCATCACTAAGGCTATTAAATCAATAAATGTACAAAATAACAATTTGTGAGTTAAATTCATAACACATACGTATGCAAGCTGTTCCTTTGATTTGCAACACAATGATATTGTGTAAACTTAACACTCATTATAGCATTAATACGAGAAAAGTAAATAAATTTGTTGGAAAAATTCCGACTCACTGCTAGAAGATAAAGTTTCTCCTGTTATTTCCGTTCCGAGAATAGCGGCATCCACATCCCGATATCACATACTCGATGTGTATTAATTAATGAGTACACTATTTAATTATTATAAGCTTACTTACTATTTAAATGCAAAAAAGTTATTAAAAATGTAAACACAAACGCCCAACAAATTTTACACTGATGACAGATCACAGCACGGCTATTTAGAGAATGTAGTCAAAGATATGAGTATGTAAAGAGTCTATGCCTCTTTAAATGAGACGCGTAATTTGACGTTATGATTAACCAACTAAGACCAACTGACATTACATGTTGCACGTTCGGTATAAGGAAATTTATAGGGCATGTTCTCTCTAGTCTAAACGTCCAAACTCTTTGCTGCCGAACGCCTCCACCGACAATAAGATTCATTTCATAGATCAAAGAAATATAACCTTCCTAGTCCAACCTCTCTGTCATAGATTTCGCGCATAACCTAAGTAAAGTGACAACCTCAGCCTCCTCAGCTGGCCAAATAGCCGCCATTTTGCTCTTACGCACTCCTTATACAAGAGTGCAAGCGTGTGTAGAGCTTGTGTAAGTCTAAATAGATATTTTGACCTCTTATAACACGTGTGTACATACGCAATCTGTCAAAATATTTTTTATTAGTTGCGTTTTTGTTACGCAATGCTTATAGTTCTTGTATACACTGTGTCGTAATTTTTATTAGTAAGACAGTAAATATGTACCTAAGCATAAGTATTGGTTAGTATTGTAAAAACTGAGGCCAATTATTAAATATAACTTAATACCTCTTTTGTGTTCAGCTGTGGCACAGCACTCAGGCGGTTTTCTCAAGATGCTGTGCTGAGTCTGCATGTTCTTTGTGTGATTTGTACGTTCTCCGCTGCACAGAATTTATACGAGCGTAGGAGTTGTCCTTCGCACAGCCAATACTTTTCAGTACAAGTATCTGAAATTGGGCATACCCAAGAGATTTCTTGAAATTCCTACGGGATCGGGCAGGAGCGTAGCAGCGTGGATTCTCTGGTAAGCTATATGCTGTTAAGGCCGCTGTCAAGTCTAATCAGATAAATGACAAAATATAAGTTATCCCACAGAGCGACTGCCGCGTGACCTCAGCAACCCAGAGGAGCGATATTTCACGGCTATGATCAATGTTAGTATATTCAAGGTTAATTTCAAGTCAAAGATTTTCATGACAGCTGGGATGCTTTCTACGGCACGGAGCAAGCGATAATGAACAATTCAATACGCACATGAGTTTGAATAGTCAACAGTGGATGCCGTGGGTTCCAACTCGCATGGCAGTCTCTCTTGAGAAACTATACTTGACTAATAAAAATATTAGATTTAGGTATATTAACACAGAACTTCCATTACGTTCGAGAGTTCTACAAATGATAGTTTAGTTTGTAGTTTATATTGTCCATACAATACAAGTCACAATAATAAAATCAGCACATATCTAAAGTTATACACTGAAAACCTTCTAGGAGCGTTGCTTATAAATAACATATTCTAAATAAGTAATGGTATTTTGTTACAGCTTGAAGTAGGTTTGGGGGAGCAGTTATTCTTCTAAGAAAAAGTCATATCGAAACTAGTACAAAAATACTGGCTCCAAAACCACAATGTATATATTTAAACTACTCATTGGGCCACTATTAGGAACACTGAATAAAGACATAGCCCTACCAAACTTGCGATTATAACGGTTCGGTTTTTTGGAGATCCGTACCATAAGTAGGCTCGTTCACGTGCGCACTTCTTGACAATGAAGGGTAACGACATATTTCTAACAGAATAATCGTCGCAAAATAACAGCATTTTCATATTGCCTCCACCGTTCCCTTCCTATCATATTCTTCAATCCTTTTTCTGACATAACATAAAGCAACTTATATGGCATTGAAGATGATTATATTAGACTAGACTTAACACGCAGGCAGGCAGTAAAAGGTCACACGCCCGCGTGCTTCCATGAACTCCCCAAGTAACACACAAAGCACTTCGCTCGTGACTCCACCCAACTGTTATGATGCTAATTAGGAGAGACCTATGTCCAGCAGTGGATAAAAGGCTGATGATGTTTGCATGAAAAGTATCAAAGTTCCGGTTAGTGTTTAACGAAAAGCCAATCCTTGTCAAATGGATAGCAACAAAGACTTCCATACAAAAAGGATTGATGACAAATGTGTTCAGATTCAAATAAAATAAACTGAAACATTACGTATTCATGGAAGGTAGATACATTATAATAAAAATACATTGAGTCAACAGCACGAATGCACAATTTATATAGCCGGAGGCCAATAACGCACGTATCCAGCTTTCCACACGTTTGTGTACCGCCCTCGAACGTACATAGCCTGGTTTTACGAATTGAGATTTAAATTTACTTCCACGAATAAAATAACCTCGTGTCAGTATCAATTTTGTTAAATGGAAATTTTTTTGCTTCTGTCGTGCTTCGATTTTTAAGGTTTTTGTTTGTAAGGATGTAAGGATCTATGTATGTACCTCAGATACATACATCCATCCATCCATACATCCTTACAAACTTCCTTACTTTATTACCCTTTCACGCAAGAATTATTTGATGCAACTTGGCAAAAAAAGTTAATTTATCAGAATAACACATTGGCTACCTGTTGTCACAATAGCCGTCACCCACGTGAGCGAAGCCGCAGGCAAAGTCTAATAATTATTTCCAGGCATAGATATCAGCACGGATCACTATCACTCATAGGTAGACTTGTCTTGCCGTTCGTAACAGATCAGCAAAGTTAAGTAACGCTTGCACAGGACACCACTTTTATGGGTGACCGTGTGTGGCATTTACGAGTACATCTGAACGCTACCGTGCTTCGGAGGGCACGTAAACCTGTCGGTCCCGGTTTTTGTCCAAGGATAAAAGATCGTTAGGCCATATCGGAGGCCGTAGGGCTGTCTGAAAACTCCGACACCAGAGTTGGCCACACACTCACACGAAAAACAAACAAACAACACAATAGTAGCGCAGTGGCACATACATTTTAAAACTACTCTTCATACATTTCTTATACGACCTTTACAGTTTTTAAATCCCAATAAGTCTATAAATCTGCTGAATGAAACTATGAGTCCGGTATAAAATAACTTATTCCAAAATGCTTCGAGTATTCATAAAGGTATAAGTAGTACCTTTATGAATACTCGAAGCATTCATATATATATTAAACTAGAGGAGAAGATAAGTTCAATACTTCTTTTCTTGGAAACCATAGATACTGCCATAAGCAGCGCGTAAGTCCTGTTATAACTTTTCTAACATGAAGGTTCTATGAACAATATATTATTTACAATTTCCGCACTACAAAAGTGCGGAATTAACAAGCTTCCTTGTAACAAATAATATTATGAAATACTAACAATAGGTACATAAGAGCCAGAGTGTTTTATTTTAAAAAACAATATTCTTCTTCAAGACGCTCGATTCTAAATTTCATTACTTAAGGATTAGGTACGTAGGTCTTACTTTAAGTGCTGCCTCACGATTCATTTGGACTAAGATTGCGGGAGTGGTTTAGTCGTTAAATCGGCCGCCTCGTCGCTTCATACTGCGCCAAGTGTTGTGGGCTCGATTTCCACATGGTTCAACGATGAATTCTTAAACAATGAGTTTGAATGTCTCTGTTTTTAAGTTGAATGCTTGTTATATGAGTCCTTGAACACCTTATCCCTGTGCTCACGCACATCATCAATTTTTCCCTTGACTCCAGTGTTTTCCCTGACTTATGGCGCAAAGCCTTTGTCTTACCTCTGCCCAAGATCCAGAATCCTTCCTTACCCAATCACTTCCGTCCAATTTCCGTTCTTCCTTTTCTGTCCAAAGTACTTGAGGCCAGTGTCCATAAGCAGTTATCTCGCCATATTCATATGAATAATCTTTTAAGTCCCATGCAGTCTGGCTTTAGGCCTGGCCACAGTACTGTTTCCGCTCTCCTTAAAGTGACTGGCGACATTAGGTCAGGCATGGAGGACACCAAAGTCACGGTGTTGGCTTTAGTTGATTTCTCTAACGCCTTTAATGTCGTCAGTCACGACATCCTGCTAGCTATCCTTTCCCACCTTATGGTCTTTTCCGAGGCTCTGGAATGGTTCTCGTCATATCTTCGTGGACGTCAGCAGTCGGTTCGCGTCGAGGAATCCTCGTCAAACTGGCGTGAGATCGGCTCTGGCGTTCCACAAGGCGGTATTCTTTCCCCACTTCTATTTTAAATTTTTATCAATCTCCTAACCTAGAATCTTCAATGCGCCTATCATCTGTATGCCGATGACTTGCAACTTTACGCTCAAGCAAGTATTGAGAACATATCTTCTGCTGTAGCTCGTGTGAACAGTGATCTTGAATATCTGCATAGTTGGTCTAAATCTTTCGGTCTGTCAGTAAATCCCAGTAAGTGTCAAGCAATAGTTGTGGGCAGTCAAAGAATTTTGAGTAGACTTGATATGACCGCACTACCATCGATCATTTTCAATGGATCAGTTATCGAATATTGTCCAGTAGTTAGGGACCTGGGCCTACATGTAGACTCTACTCTAAATTGGCGAGCTCAGGTGACTCACGTCAGTCAAAAAGTCACCGGTACCCTGCGTGCTCTTTATCGCCTGAAAATTTTTCTACCGACCAGGACCAAGACAATGCTTGTGAATACCCTAATTTTCCCCATAATCGACCATGGTGATGTGTGTTATTTCGACCTGAATGCAGACCTTCTCAATAAACTTGACCGTCTTCTCAATAACTGCATTCGATTCGTCTTTAATCTTCGCAAGTATGACCATGTGTCTACTTATCGCTCCCGTTTGAAATGGTTACCTATCCGTCAACGCCGTAGTATGCGTGCCCTCACAACACTATACTCTATCCTCATGTGTCCTAATCCACCTACCTATTTAACCCCTTATTTGAAGTATCTATATTCCAACCACGATAGAATGTTACGTTCTTCTAACAATCTACTTCTTCTCTGTCCGACACATAACTCTGATTTCGTTCATTCTTCTTTTCCTGTGCAATCTATTCTTCTGTGGAATGCCCTCCCTCTGGAAATCAGGATGGCTACTAGCCGACATACATTCAAATTGAAAGTGCGGCAACTACTGCAGAACGAGTTGGCAGGATCATCACAGAGTTGACATCTTTATTTAATTGTAGTTATTATTATATATTTTTCTATATATATATAATTATATTTATATTATGTATATATATATTTGTGTGTGTGTATGTATATAGTGTATTCTTATATTTATGAATAATATTTATATGTTTATATATTTCTAGCATTTTCTCTTTATGTATACCTATATAATATATTGATTAGTTTTATTCAATATAAAGAATTGTCCTTCTCTTCTTATACTAACTTCAATTTACACCTACTTTGTTCAATCTCTGCACCACCCAAAAGGTAGACTGGTAGAGAATGCCTTAGGTATTAAGTCCGCCTATACATATTCATTATAGTGTATGTATAAAGTTTAATAAATAAATAAAATAAATAAAATAAAAGTGTTTCAATAACTCTAGTAAATTAACTTATCATAACTGTACGTACGTACTACTTCTGGCAAGCTCTTTAGGGCCATTCTTATGTCATGCTAGAATTCGTGATTTGAACGCTTACACAATATGTTGATATGTTGATTATTCCGGTTGACATCAAACAAAATTTTGAAGGTACAAATTCTCCACATTGCATGCCTTTTTGTGAACCGTTCTCTTGTAGGTTATCTATAAAACACTTATATTATAAATCTAAAGAGTTTGTTTGGTTGAACGCGCAAATCTCAGAACCGACCTAAATCCAACAAAAAAATATTGGATAACTCGTTTATCGAGGGAGGCTGTATAACATCACGCTATAAGCCACTGGTACGGAGCAAAACCCCTAAATAACGCGGATGTAATCACGGGTCAGCTAGTTATTATTATAACGCTACACCACAATATAAAGCAATAACCATTATAACATGAGAACAAAGCTCTGAAACTCGTCTAGTCTCAGTGTAAATGTAAGCCACAGTGCATCTTGAGTTGCAACGTGCGCTAGCCCTTCATATGGGGATTGGCAAACATATTTATTAAACCGCGAGCATGCACCGATACCATAATTATACAGTCGTAAAGCTTTTACACAATTTATTGTTTGTTGAGTTGCCGCCCTTTGAGTTCATATCGCAATACTACAGTGAGATTGAAACTAAAATGATTATTTGCCAAGCATTTTGAACCAAATCGTGAGAGCCTTGCCATGAATATATTTTATTGTTTCGACACATTGTGTTGTTGGCCGCTAGTGGTGGCAGGATCGTCAGTCTTCGTATTTGAAGAATAGCCTTAACATTAGCTCATATCTTGAGGAACACACACTGCCTAGTTGCTACCTACTATTATAATAACTCTTTTTAATCCCCATTACAAGAAAGACCAGCCAGTGCCCTGAAAGCATCGTGGCATTATTTATAACATCAGGGAAATTATCGCTAAGATCGTATCTTGATAGCCAAGAACATTTCTAAGAAGTACCGATTAGTTCATCCTATTCCTAGAAGACTAGGAAAATAGAATTTATATTTACTCAAGTGTGTTTCTCTTCTGTATAATACGGCGTATGCCGTGCCCAGGGGCGTCACCAAGGGGAAGCAGTGAGGGGCAGCTGCTCCCCTAGAGATTAAAAAATTCCCTACAATTCATACTGACTCGAGTCAATCAGCTGGCAACGCCCTTGGCCATGCCATGTAATATTGGGCTGATTATTGTAATGAACCACCGAAACATTTGAGGTACAAGTTCCTAGTCGACTGCAGACCGCAGATGCACGCGACTCTATTTGCTGCTGTCGCCTGCGGTCGGTTTTAATCGTGACTGCAGCAACACGTCGCATACCTACATTTGCGGTCTGCGGTCGGCTACAAACTTGTAACTTTACTCATGGTCTTTATGATGGTCCCTAGCGGTAATACATGCGCGTGTATATAAAAATTGCTTTAAAAAGCTTTTTCTCTGCAAGAAGTAGACTAAATGCAGGCTTTCTGAGCCGACCAACAGCTGAAAATTTGTAAAAGTTGTCACGTGACCTGCCCAAGCGCGTTGTTGTTAATGTTTTGGTGCGGTTGTTAATAATCACAGGAAAATATTTTGTGGGCATGAAATTATTGTGTAAGTATCTCTATAAATATAAGTATATTTATATGTATCTATTTTAGATACTTTCTGGACCTAACAGAATATCAGTGCCATCTCGCTAACTAGCAAGATGGCTCAATGCTGAGTTAGGATCCAATTCTGTATTCCTTAAAATATCTTCTATTTTTTTATGTTTTGTTTATTTTGTAAATGTATTGTGAAGCAGAATAAATATGTTTTCTTTCTTTCTTTACCTAGTCGACATCATCACGCTAGGCCATGTATGATACAAGGGAAAGAAGAACGAGTTTTGCCTGACTCACCAATAAGACACTCACAATTAGGTACTCTGCAATATAACTAGCACGGACATAGTGAAATAGAACCGAAGTCAGAAATTACAAACAAAAAACATAAATTAAAGAACTTTATACCACGCCCGCGAAGATAAACATAATTACAGTAACTTCCTAGACAAACAAAAAGGAATAATTAATTCCATTACTTTCAGAGAGAAAAGTCCTGCCCACGTTGCATGATCTTAAAAGTTGTGAATATAGACAATAATAATATACCTACACAGGTACGTTATACAAGTTTTGATTTTTTAGATCTTTGAAGTTTGAATTCCTACTTACCTAGAATAATTAAGTAAATTTGAATGCCAATATAAATATTGGCATTCAAATTTACTTTTACATCTGGGATTGTTGAGTAAACTCAACAATCCCAGATGCGACTTAGACGTAAGTTAAATCGCAAGGTACGCTAAAAAATTATTGACTGACCGAATAGATTTATGCTACATATTTTTTACTTTTTGTACCTATTTATTTACCCTGCTTATTGTAAATCCCAAGAAACGTAGAATACTCTCCGGCAAAGCGGAGTGACGATTGCTATACGCAAAGTGGCTGGACAGAAAGAGCCGTAATAGAGATTTTCGGCTCTTAGCATCCAGCGGCTACCAGCATTGAGAGGCCTATATTTAGCAGTGGATTACGACAGGCTGAAGATGATGTTGATGAAGAAGTCGCAGCTAGTGCTTTAAAATAAAGAAAGTTGGTTCAGGCCAGTATCAGCTTTTCAGGGTTACTGACAGTTCCTTATCCATTTGCATAAAATTTTAACACTTACTATGACATAGCATACTTTTGATTATCCTAATGGTATTGCTGCATGACATGACAGCCGGGATGGATGACTTAAAGTGCTCTCTGTGGCACGGTGCACACTATAATTAATAATTTAATACGCACATTATTCCGAAAAGCTAGTAGTGCGTGCTTGCGTTGCACTCGAGACCTTCCGCATGAGCCATGGCAGACTGTTCGTATCTCTACTTGGCTATCACTGCCTCAAAACTAAGATTTTAAATATAAGGATAATAAATATCATAGCAGTAAAAAGCGAACACAATTTATGAAGTTGCAAATACTCCAAAACATAATTTTATAAATTCCCATACGTATTTTCGCTATATGATTCAATATCTTTGTATCCCACAGTGCAGTTCCTCACTCAATAATAACTTAATAGAAATGATACGCTACTTGAACAATTCTCCATCCACATCTCCCGGAGTGCTCGAGTGCCTGAGGCGGGAAAATAAAACATGGCATTGGACGCGGATCATCCTTCCGATGAAATGGCCAATATAAATCTAAGGGTCGTTTATATGTATTTATTACTAAAGTAAAAAAAGACTTATTCAAATATTTTCGAGATGTATAGGTAGGTATTATGGAATTTGTCTAAATGTCTGACCATTTAAAAATAAATCTAGAAATTACATATTATGTATATTGTATGCATTTTGGTCCAAAATCTAGTACGATCTTGGCCTGTCACCTACCTAGGTAATAATTTGGAATTGAATTTGATTTTTGGCCTCTTGATGGTGTAGAACCTGTAATTGTCAAGTTGTGGTCTTGAATACTATCACTCAATATGACAGCCTCTTGTCCCTTCATCAACAAAACGTGTTTGTTCATACTGTGTTTCTACAGATTAATGCTTCTTTAACATATTGATTAAAATCATCACTTAGAGAGTTTTACCGAAGAGAGAGCGACTGGCGTTGTGACTTGTTCGCTCTAGTTACGGTTAAAGAATATTTATTTCCTCAAAAGAATATACAAATCTTAAAGAGAAAATAATAATAGATATTATATATCATGATATCTCATATTATCGATTGTTATTTCCTCTATCTTCTCAATCACTTTTTCAAAATCAGCAAAAAATTATTAAGATAGACACGGAGTCGTAAAATTCTTAGATGTAGGTAAGTACCTAACTAATACATATGAGGTCAAATTGTATACTAGCTCGACATTATTGGTAGTTCCCAAAATTCACGAGAATAACTCTGTTGAGTTGAAGAGTATTCGTAAAATTTAACGTCTTCGTGTGAATTAACAATGCGTCATTTTGTTTGTATTTTTATTAGTATGGCCCTTTAGTCATCGTGTATGTAACTAACTATGTAATGGAATCTAAGCTAACTAATTTAACCATCTTCCAAGGGTCGTAGCGTAATGAAAATTGGCAGCTGTATGTAGTTCTGATGACAATATAATATTAAGGTACTGTCAAACTGATCTGATGATGGCGCTGGAAGACATGAACTTCATGATAAAAATCGTATCATAGCTGTTTTGGATTTCTTAGAAAAGTCTTGTAATGGCCACGTAACTTTGGCCACCATTAGGTTTCAAGGTCTGATGATGCAGCCGGAAGATAGGCACTGGCATTTCATGATGGAATATCGTATCATAGTCATGTTTGCACTTGTGAGAAAGGCCATGTAAGGGACTTGGAACACGATCACGTTTCAAGGTTATATCTATACATATAAATAAAATTGAAGTATCTGTCTGTGATTTCAAAATAACTATGTGTTTTCACTTGAAAACACATAGTTATTTTGAAATCACAGAATTAGAATTGTGTAACTATATGCACTTGCATATAGTTACACAATTCTAAGTCCAAAACAACCCTTTTTAACGTTTATGTCTGTCTGTCAGTCTGTCTTACTATTTGTCCGGGGTAATCTCTGGAATAGCTGAACTGATTCAAATAAGACTTTCACGGGAAGGTAAAGGACTTGATAGCGCTACATATAGGCCACAATTTCACCCAGCAGGTGGCGCTGTTTTTGCGATACCACAGTCTAATAATCCATACAGTCGTTCGACGAACGCGTCTAGACGGGTCAATCGTGCGGGGGGCAAGAGGTGAGACGCGGGAAGAGCGGTACCTAGTTACGTACATCGCCTTAGTTCGTAACTAGGTACATGTTTTTGGGGGCTGGCACGTGCTTGTTTTTTGTTCGTTACTTATTTTTTTGCTTATGAATATTAATTAAGATGGTGCATACGACTTGTGCTGTGAGACATTGAAATTCTTTATGCTGTTTAAAGATAAATAAATAAGGATATAAAAAATCTGCGATTTCGTCAATAATTACTTAAACCAAAAAAGAAAATTTCATTAAGTATAATTATTTTTATTATTTTGAAATGTATGTACCTTTAACCACTTAAAATAATGTGCACGTTTCCAATCTACTAACTTTTTACAATATCTCATGTCTGGCCAAATCACAGAATAAAGTAGTAATCATTGTACGTAAACAGGTAATATTCGATTCAAGTGTGATTTTAATTTCATGCAATGTGTACCTATTACCTCCGTTTTAGTTAAGTACCTGTCACATATTATTATGTATCTTGGTAACGACGCATCCTAGCTCGAAAATAACCATATATTTGGCCCTCTTTTATTAAAAAAATGTTCTCCGTAATCTCATAGCCCGGTCACCCATCCATAAAATGACCGTGATGTCTATTGCTTTACCTTAACGTAGTTTGCACGAAAAAAAATCTGCAAAATATTTCATATCGATAACATCTGCAAGCTGATCCCATGGTTACCCGTCCATTAAACCACCGCTATGTCAATCGCTTTATTTTAACATGGTTTGTACAATAACTATATCTGTAAAATTCTTTATATTCTTAACCGCATCCCACGACACCTACGGGATGAAATAGGTGCTGACTGACACTTTGTATGCAAATCTATCACCACACGATAAATAATTTATAATAATTATTTTTCGTTAATTATTGTAATATAATATACTAGCCGTTTCCCACGGTTTCACCCGCGTCCTGAGGGAACTACTTCGCGTACCCGGTTAATTTGTAGCCTAAGTTACTCCTTGGTACATCATACGCTATCCGCCAGTCAACGTCTTGTCAAAATCGGTCCAGCCGTTCCAGAGATTAGTGAAAACAAACAAATAGACAGACAAAAATGGCAAAAAAAATAATTTCGGAATATGTACCTAGTATACATCCATATGCATTTAGTAAAAAGCTGTTATTTTTAATATTACAAACAGACACTCCAATTTTATTTATGTGTATAAATGTATTTATATGTATAGATAAGTGATTTACACTATAATATTCATGTAGGGTAACAATTGTAATATTTTCTAAAATAAATAGACGGTGTTTGAATAAGTAGGTATTTTTTACATGTGGCAGCCCTAGCCACCTTACCGTTGTCTAGACGTTGTCGGCTTTTTCTACGAGATCAAAGGCGTCAAACTACTGTATGTCTTTATATACTGTGGCGATACTGAGTATTTACTTCTTCCAGTCATATATATACATATAAATAAATTGAAATGTTTGTCTGTGATTTCAAAATAACTATGATTTTTCAAGTGCATATAGTTAGTTACACGATTCTAAGTCCAAAACAACCCTGTTAACGTATACGTCTGTCTGTCTGTCTTTCTGTTTGTCCGGAGTAATCTTTGGAATGGCTGAACCGATTCAAATAAGACTTTCACTGGAAGGTAGAGGAATTTATAGCGCTACATATAGGCTACAATTTCTACCCATTCGGTGGCGCTGTTTTCGCGATAGCGAGTACCTATTAGTGGGCCAATTTTTAACACGCTTTTATTAGATCGTCGTGTATGTAACTATGTAATAGAATCTAAGCTCACTAATTTAACTTTCTTCCAAGGGCAGTAGCGTGATGTAAATTGGCAGCTGTATGTAGTTCTGATGACAATACAATAATATGGTACACTGTAAAACTGATCTGATGGTGGAGCCGGCAGACATGAACTGGAACTTCATGATGGAAAATCGTATCATAGCTGTTCTGGATTTCTTAGAAAAATGTAGTGAACTTTGGCCACGATAAGGTTTTAAGGTCTGATAATGAAGCCTGAAGATAGGCACTGGTATTCCATGATGGAATATCGTATCATAGTCGTGTTTGCACTTGTGAGAAAGGCCAGGCGAGCCTTGCTTTTCAAGATAATATACCTACTCGTACTCAGCAACTTCACAATTACCTACACGACTGCCAAAAAAGAGCGTAATGTTTTATTAGCGTTCATGTATGTTTGTAAATATGTAAGTATGTGAGTTTCTTTATTCCACCATAACTTCTGTACTTATGTCTAAACCGATTCGGATGTGCGGCATATCGTTGGAATCCTTACATTACCCCGAGTGATATATGCTATATTTTTTTAACTTCATAGTTCGTAATTGACGGCAGTGCGGTTTTATTAATTCTGAAATAATTGTTTATTTAATTCTTAATCTCAGCTGGCACCGACTCCAAAAAAAGTATAATTGTATATTATAGTCCTAATAAAATATTTTTGTCTAAGTACTTAGTCCAAAAATATAATAGGATATATACTATACTATATATACCTATACTTATCTGATTTCTGGTGATAGGTATTTAATTTAGTTTGTTAGTCATATAAAAATATGTATTATGTCAGGTATGTGAATTAAGTGATAGATACGTATAACTCGTATAAGTATATAATATTCAGTTGAATAGGTGATGTTTATAAGTAAATTGAAGTAAAAATTACGCAATTATTTTTTTACTTTTTAGTGCTAATTTTCACACATTTTCCAGATTTTTGGAGGCGGTTTTTTGGTTAAAATGTTTTTTATATCATTTTGATTCACGGATTTAATCACTTCTTTGATTTTGACTAATTTGGACCTACAGCATTTACAACGAAGGATTTAAATTCAATTTATCGTTATTTGCCACTTTTCATTATCTTCCTAATAATAGTCAGCGTGAAAGATGTGTAAATTATATTCTTAGTATTGCGATTTAAATGTAATCAATGTAAAACATATAT
This sequence comes from Euclidia mi, assembly GCA_944739405.2. Classification (NCBI taxonomy): domain Eukaryota; kingdom Metazoa; phylum Arthropoda; class Insecta; order Lepidoptera; family Erebidae; genus Euclidia; species Euclidia mi. The sequence continues at coordinate 16,373,764 of OX123187.2, forward strand.
AAAATTTCATAATTCACATTCACGTAAATATAAAGAAACAGTAGTTGGCATTTGACGACCGGTTGGCGCAGCGGGAGTGTAAGCGACTGCTACGCCGAAGATCGCGGGTTCAATTCCCGCTCAAGTCAAACATTTGTGTGCATGAACATGGATGTTTGTCTTGGTCTGGATGTTTCTATGTATAATAATATGTATGTATTTACTAAAAAACTATTTAATATGTATGTTTATCCATTGTCTAGTACCCATCGTACAAGCTCTGCTTAATTTGGGACTAGATGGTGTTGTGTGAATGTAGTAGAATATTATTATGGTAGAATATAGTAAAACACTTTTACACTACTTTAAGGAACTTGTCAAATGAAAAACATTTGAAATTAAAAAATCTCTCGTCTAAAATAATTTTACAAGCGTCCCACGGTAAGACGAACTCAAAAATACGCCATGTCATTCATACAAGCCTTCCAAAGACTAATGCTGAGAAGTTGCGTGCAACTTTGATGGGTTGGGACCGAGGCCGCCCCGCTCACCGACGACGCCGCCGTTAATGCGATTATCATTAAAATTGACTCGCAATTTGTGGTCTTTTGAGTATTTATGAATTAATTTTAAAGAGGTGTGCTGATTAGGTTGGTGGATTTGGTAGATGTTTTACATATTGAACTTAATTATTATATAAAATTAAAATTGAGTATAATATTCTTTTGATATGTAAATTTTGGCTTTTCAAAATGTTATTCTACAATGTTGTATGCGGGATTCTGTTAAGTGTTTATAGTTTCACATTTAACCACGAACGGGTCTACATTTCAACAGCCAATTTAGTAGGCGTAGCTAGAGCGGTAACGAATCCCCTGCACTCTCAACTGAGAATTTTAGAACGAAAAATTGCAAATCTACTTTGGCGATGCCGGTGCTGAAACCGTGACGCAAAAAGTATAGTATGACTAGAGGAAGGGAAATATAAGCGTAAAAATATAAATCAAAGTGCCCGTTATATTAAAAAAGTTATAATTCTTTAAAATATTACATACCTATTATTTTGTTCATAAACTTTATGAAGTAAAACGGATATCCTTTACAACCTTTCACTATGAGTCGATGGGAGGATTTGATTTGGCCTACCATATCACGGTGGCCAGACGAGTTGGGATATGATTTGATGCCGTCTTTTCCCTCACTTTGCAGATATTCTATTCGCTTCGTGTACGTATACTCCAGTCACCTCTGTATATGACATTCTTTTAAGTCAAAATATTGACATACACGTTACAATTGTGAAAACGCCGCAAACTGAATCTATGCCTCGATCAAAATGCCTCAATCAGTCTTAACCTTTCGTATGCTTAAGAGCAAATCTGCACGAGACACAATAGATTTTAATTGTGTCTGGTAACTCAGCATACGAGAGGTTAATGTGCGATGTAGTATGCCGCTATAAAATGCATAAAAACCTCACAACCCAAAAGTTCTACGATTATTATAAGCGTTGAAGTTTTTGAGGATGGATGGAAGTTTGTTACTGTTTAACGTAAAAACTAGAAAGCGTATTTTGATGACATTTAGCTGTAATATAGCGTATTCTCTATATAAGGACATAGACATTTTATCGCGATTATCGAAACCCATGCGGGCAGAAATAGCTACTTAATACTTCAAACAGCCAACCCTTTCTTGCAAACAATTTACTTTGTAATAATATCATCATCAAAATACTTATCATTCAACGATATTGGCGACGCACGTGGTAACGTAATTAAGGGGAGAGGCGAATGGGATGGAGTGACAAGAAATAATTTGAATGTTATTAGGTCCACAATTTGCTGCGGCTTTAATATGCCAAAATGTGGGTAAGACGCGCTCATTCATGTTAAAGGTATATTGCCATGTTGGTAGCCATACCTCTCGCTTGAAGGTTCATAATATCGTAATAAATTAGGAAGTCTTCACTGCAAGTGTTTGTTGTTCAAAATATAGGTATGGTAAACCTAGCATTATGTTTGTTGCAATATAAGAAGTAAGAAGTAAGTAATTAGTTAGTAAGTTACAATTAAATTATTTTATTTATTATTTAATTAAGATGTGAAGCTATTTTATAGTAAACTCAGATATTACAGATTTTTCTTTAACACATTTATAGTAATTGAGATTTTATTAATTCACTACATTCACAGACAAGATATTAACATAAAATATTGACATAAGTATTCACGGCACTATGATGCACGTTGGACTAATGAATCATTGGCACATAGAAAAATCGCAAAATATTATTGTAATTATAGCCTTGTACCAGAAGGTAGAGTTGCCGAAAATGGGACAAAAGAAGAAAGCAGGAAACTACCAGCAATGAGATGATACAATATAAAAGAATATAACTATTCGAAATGTATGTACACTACAGAATGTTTCATTAATATTCACTAAATGTTAATCTCAAACAGATAATTAATAATAATCAAATAATATTCTTCTACATACACACAACACAAACAACAGTCTAAGTGTTGCTATCTCTTTCACACACACATTTAATTTCCATCTCTGATTAATTGGATTCGTAAAAATAGAAATGTCTGATAAAAGTGCCGAAATTGCAATCCGCGAGTTAAACAAGACAGTGCTTTTGCTGCATAACAAAGTGGATTCGCTGCAAAAGCTTGTAAATGAGCAGAATAAACGTATAAAAAAACTCATTGGTGATAACTGTGACTCAGTGATAATTAATAAATCCAACGCAGAGGGTAATCCTAGAGCGGAGCCAGCGCAGTGACCAGTGCGCGAGGCGCGCTTTCGTGCAGCATCGGCGATCTCCGCTAATTATTTTGGATTTTAATTAAGATTTGCATGTCACAGTTTGACAAAATGTATATGGCTCCTATTATATATTTCAACTTATGTACCTACATTTTATGCAAATAAAAAATATTATTATTATTCCTCTTTATTATATCTTTTCTCATAGTCGAATTTTATACACTTAAATAAAAAAATGTCCGTGTGGTGACGGATTAAGAGTACGAATTGTCACCACCCCATATCATCCCATGGGTGTCGTAAGAGCCAACAGAGGGAGCATATTATGCAGAGAACAGCACTGTAAGAGAAGGAAAACTTGATACAAACCCTATACCAAACCGCTTGGCCAGCGTGGTATAGTAGGCCAATTCCTCCTTTCAAAGGAGAGGCCTAGTCCAGCAGTAGACTATTAAAGGCTGATGAGAAGAAATAAAAATAAAATAAAAAAAATTTAACCATATAAAATAGGACCACGAAGACCCACCGGTATCGGGTACAGGGACCAAGCTACCGGTGGTTAGGGCTCCAGAGAGAGGAACCTCCGAACTATGCGCATCGTGTCCAACAATACTGCCTTCTGTATAGAGGACTTGATCCAGCCGTCTAACGAGAGCCTCTTGAGATGGTGGTCGAGGCTCTTGGAAATGAGACCATTAACTGACACGACTATCGGTACAATGATCGCCGAGTCCACATCCCACATGTCGACAATCTCGTGAGCTAGGTCCAAATACTTGATTTCCTTGTCTTTTTCGGCTTTCACGAGATTCTCGTCATGGGGAATAGTAACATCAACGATCATTGCAAGGCGTTCTGATCGATCTATCATCACAATATCGGGCTTGTTAGCCACGATAGTAATATCGGTGATGATAGATCGATCCCAGTACATAGTGGCACGGCCATTTTCGAGAACTGGATCGGGCACATACCTGTAGTACGGTACTTCAAAGGGTACAAGGTCATATTTTAAGGCAAGCTGCTGATGGACGATCCTGGCTACTTGATTGTGCCTGTGCAAGTATTCGCCGTTGGCAAGATGAGAACAACCGGAAACTATATGTCTGAGGGATTCGCCGGGCTGGTGATACACTTAAACGCCCGACATATGTCAACAGTCCCATCCTTCAGAATATACTTACGGTAGTTGTTCGTCATGACAACTTCGTCCATAATTGCACAAACAAAACCTTCGGTCTCTGCAAACAAATCACCAAACCGTAGCCAGGCTACTGATGACATGAGGTCTACATCGGGCCCATGCAAGGCCCGATAAAAACGTCCATGCAACTCTTTGCCTTTCCATACTTCCCTGCGCTTTTCAGTGCTAAGTACAACAGGTTTGCTCCAGCTCTCTTTTGCCAGACCCAACGGGGTAAGTCCGTTATCTACAGCAACAATATCACGATGCACACCCGTATAAGCCTTAAGAAAATATTCTCTAAGATTGTAAACCTCGCGGTTGTGGAGGTCCTTAGCACTTAAGAAACCACGACTACCACATTTCCGCGGGATGTACAACCTCACTACTGATGACCGCGGGTGATGCATCCGATATTCAGTCAATAGACAACGGACCTTTCTGTCCAGGGCGTCCAGTTCTGATTGAGTCCATCTGAGTATGCCGAAGGAGTATGCTAAGACTGGCATGGCCCAACCATTGTAGGCACGCACCCTGTTGCCGCCTAATAAAAAACTTTTCAGTATTTTCTTCAGGCGGCCCAAGAAGCGCTCCCGCAATGATTGTTTCATGGCAGTCTCAGCAATACCTAAGGCCTGCGACATACCAAGATACTTGTAAGTCTCGGCCGCAGATAGAGATCTAAGTTGTGTGGAATCTGAAAGCTCTATACACTCAGATTCCACAATCCCACCTCGTTTTACATGCATGACCGCACACTTATCCACACCAAATTCCATCTTGGTAGAATTACTAAAAGTTTCAGTCACTTTTAGTAACGCTGTCAATTGGAAAATGGAGGGGGCAAATAACTTCAGGTCATCCATATAAAAGAGGTGGGATATAACTTGACCCCTACGCTGCAGCCGATAGCCTAACCCAGACCCCTCTAGCAAAGTGCTGAGAGGATTCAGATCTAGACAAAACCACAAGGGACTCAAACTATCACCCTGGAATATACCCCGTTTGATCTTTAGAGGAGCACCGCAATCGCGAATCTGCCGACATCCTGGATAGCGTAGGACCGTACTCCACTGTCCCATACATGCCTTCAAGAAGGTGCATAGAGTTATATCGACTTTATATAACTCCAGCACCCTCAAGAGCCATGTATGTGGCACGGAGTCGAAGGTCTTCTTGTAATCTATCCAGCATGTCACCAGAACCTTTCGGTTGCGATGCACCTGCTGGCTAATGGCCATGTCAAAGAGGAGTAGCTCTTTTGTACCACGGGCCCCATTCTTACATCCATTTTGAGCCACTGACATGATGTTATTATTTCTAATATGTGATAACATCTTAGTCCTCAAAATGGATGTAAGAAGTTTATATACAGTCGGTAGACACGTTATTGTAGTCTATATTTTTTGGGATCCGTGGTACAGCCTGACTTAAAGAGCAGGTGAGTGAGACCAGTTGTCATAAAAGTTGGGATCGAGCTCGATTCCAAAGATGTCTGGAATTGGGATGCCAACCGAGCATGGGCACTACGTAGCCACTTCAACCAGAAGTTGTGCAGTCCGTCCGGTCCCGCTGATTTCCAGTTAGATAACGAACGGACTGCACAAGCTACATCCGTTGTTTCTAGGGCTACGCGCTGCATTTGGGGTATTCCCTCACATGCTCGCTTAACATCCCCAAACCAATCACCTTCAGTGTGGCTAATGGGCATCGACCAAATGCTGCGCCAAAAAGCGTTCGTTGCCTCAACATCTGGCAGACGCCCATCATCCACACCTGAATTGGTTCGCTCCCAACTTCTATATACCCACCTTTCATCTTTTTGGAATGCCCTATTCTGGGAGTATCGGTCCACCCGCTTTTTGTACCGTCTTATACGATTTGCCCACGCACAAACTTTTTGCTTCAGGTAGTCGATGCGTTCTGTGACTCGTGACTCGTATTCTTGGCGACTAAGGCCCGTGCCCAAGAACGCCCGAATCACAAAACGCATCACTCTCGGTCTTGTATTGCCCGACCTGAGGCAAATTAACTTTCCGATGAGCGCCCTGGTCTCAGCGATACGACGCTCAATCCTGCACTGCCAGGCCGGTACAGCATTGGTTCGAGGGGCAGAATTACTACCATTTGGTATTTTAATACCTGCCACTCGACACGCTGTAACAGCCGCACAGTACAGAATCGAGTGGGTATCGCTAAGATCTTCACTATTGTCTAAATACGTGGACAACAGTGAATCCAGGGCACACACCAGCGCTATATTTTTCTTGTGCGTGGGCAAACGTGGTATCAGATAAGCGGGGCCTATCTGATCTATTCACAAAACGATACTCCCGAATAGTGCATTCCAAAGTACTCCTTAATTCATCTGTGTACTGGGTACTTACTTGTGTATCCCTACTATGCACCTCTTCAACAGTCCTTTGCGTTGTGACAATATTTGAAACTTGTCTATCGCTACACGTAGAAGAAGTGATAGGAGGGCTACGTTGTAAGCCAGAGCGTAGCCTCTCAAGTGCGTCGCTATCCAGCAGGCGGCATCGCTGGATAGCCCGCACTTGATCCGACAGTCGCTGTGCCGAAACGTTGACAGCCGGTTCCAAGCCCTGAAACAGAGGCAGCATGCGGTCACGATACGCCGTAAGGTTGGTACCTCCCTCTGTAGCCACAAAATATGCCCGCATGACGTTTTCGTTCATAGATTTAGTCCATTTCATGCGGTGCACATTACCACCGGCAGCGGAGGCCCTGTTCGAAACCGGTGGGTCTCGGGGTCCCAAGCATAGCGGTGGCCGGCCTCTCCCACTATAATTATTATTACAGCGTATGCCGTGCCCAGGGGCGTCACCAAGGGGAAGCAGAGAGGGGCAGCTGCCCCCCTAGAGATTAAAAAAATTATTCAAATATTTTCGAGATGAATAGGTAGGACTTATGGAATTTGTCTCAATGTCTGACTACATCTAAAAATAAATCTAGAAATTTCATATTATGTCGTATGCATTTTGGTCCAAATCTAGTATGATCTTGGCCTATCATCTACCTAGGTAATAATTTGGAATTGAATTTGATTTTTACCCACTTGATGGTGTAGAACCTGTAATTGTCAATTTGTGGTCTTCACTACTATCACTCAATATGGCGGCCTCTTGTCCTTTCATCTACAAAACGTGTCTATTCATAGTGTTCCTACAGATTAATGCTATAACATATATTTTTAATATATTGACTAAAATCAACACTTAAAGAGTTTTGCCAAAGAGAGAGCGACTGGTGATGTGACTTGTTCGCTTTAGTTACGGTTAAAGAATATTTATTTCCTCAAAAGAATATACAAATCACTTAAAGAAAACATAACAATAGATATTATATGTATATCATGTAAGTATGTATAATATCTAATTTAAGTATGTATAATAGTTATTTTGTACCCTATAGAGCTCCTGACTCTTTAAAATAATCAGGAGTGTCTTCACACAACTTGAGACTGAAAGTTGATATGTGTTACCCCGAATTGAACGCGCGCGAAGCCGCGGGCAAAAGCAAGTCATTCATATAAAAAAGTCTCGTAAACTCGAAATACTTAATAGGTCATGTTAGGTTTACTTGTGAGCCTTTATACAAAAATAGGAGCCGTCAAGCTAGTTTCTCGAGATAACAAGACTTTTTCATATGAACGATACGTCGGCCTTGCATACTGCTCTCCAGTGAACTTTCGAACTGGCGTACATCGAGATCCTGTACTTTAGAACTAACATAAGTCGACATTTTAAACTTCGACATTCAGAAGCCGAGTGAAAACCCTCGTACCCACACGTAGAGTGTAATTAAGTAATCAAATATTTATATATACCAAATATATACCATCTTTGCGTAGAGACGGAAAACTCGACATCAAACCCTATACGACTGCCTCGTTGGTCTCGCGGCATAAATGTGCGCGTGGGCGGTCCCGAGTTCGATTCCTGGGTCGGGCAGTGTTATTGGGTTTTTCTGTCACGAAATTCTCAGTAGCCGCACGGAGTCTGGAAATGTGCCCGGTACGGCAATAGGCTCGCCCCTTATTACGTGGGACTAAAGTATAACTGGCGAAAAGTGGGTGTAGAAATACACCTCTGCCTACCTCTTCGGGGATTAAAGGCGTGACGTTATGTATGTATGTATGTATATTTTTATTGTCAGACATTTTTAACAGCTCCTGTACCCAGTCTTTCCTCCGTAGGGCGTCTTTGGTCGCCAGTTAGAGAGGATTTTAGTGGTAACACCAAATACTCCGCTTCTCGTTCCCAAGAGCCGGAGATCCGAAGGGATTTTCCACCTCGAAAAAAAAGCTACATATGCATGTTTATTTATAGATAAAAGGCATGAATTCAACTTACTATATAAAGCCTTTAGTCTATAAACTATTTTAAATGACTTTGCAATATTTTGTCCAGTCTTTTAACTAAAAAGATCAAAAGAATAAATCGCTCATTACAAACGGGCCAATAACAGGTAATTAAGTTCGAGCTACGATATCTGCACGTCTGCAACTTCAGAACAACACAACCCGTGTGCCAGTATTTAACCTAGGAACCAATATCTCATTTTGGCGTATTGAATACAGTATTTAATTAATAGGATAACAGTATTGAAGCTTAGTGATTTGTCGAAAAACGGTTTATCAAGTTTTACCATCTGTGCGGTGACAAAGGAGAATAATTAATTTAAGGTGGGTCCACACGGCGTGCAATTTATTTCGAGCGACGACGGATTTTATGAAACGAATCCTCTCTTATTATAGCGTTTTAATGTAATATAAAATCTGGGAGCCGTACGCTCCGATTGTCTTTTTTTGCGTTAGGTTGCTTTTGGTTTCGTCTATTTTTTGAGTCTGCGTGTTTTTTTGAAATATGATTGCCAGAATACGTTAAAATGTGCAGATTGGCTTAAAAATTTAAAGGTAGGTATACTGAATTATATGCCTTTCATATCCCAACGTTGCTGAGATAGTCTAGTGGGGAGAGCGTTCTCGTATGTGGTGGTTGCACATTTGATCTACGCATCAATGAATTTTCGGAGAAATTTGCGTATTGTTAATAAAATTGATGCTTCCTTTAACAATGGATAAATATGTCGTTAGAAAACTAGCATACACGAGAGTGGGCTATAGAGTTCCCGAAGATAAATATGTCTTGAGAATAGTTAAGTGCGCATTGTAAGACTATGGTTTAGTTAATCTTTTTTATTAGAGCCTTTCTGATTTTTTTGTTACGATACAGTTTATAAACAGGGCTGATGATGTTTTAACAAAGTTTTTGTTTGTACTTTTGAATTTGCCTCTACTTTAAATCTATTCATAAACTTTGTATAGAATTACATTAATATTTGGTATATGCTTTTTCTACTTATTCGTACGGGTATTCAGCGTAATTTCAAAACATGCCTGCATCAAAAAAACTCTTTGGTGGGTGTGTAAAAGTTTTACTTTGCGTCCTTTGAGCGATAACTTTCTATGAGCTTACACATGTTCTAGGAAGTTTGACTTCTTGAAATGAATATTCAGTTTTAAATAAGTACCTCACATATTGCGTCGTTCTTACTGTATTTGTTGTTTTTGAACAATTATTGATGGTACGGATAGTATATGGTATATATACATAGAGATTTAAGTGACGGCTGCGAGTTTACTATCTCTCTGTCTGTGCACACAGCTATAGGTACATTGTGTGATCTGCAAATTATTCTTTCAAGTCTGGGTGCTTTACATGCCCTTGAATGTTTATAGAGACTCAAGACAGTTATCAATTCTGGTGCAGGATTTTTGAATTAAAGGTATGTATATAATATTTTATCGTATTACCTACTCGAAGGTGTATATGTATTTTACTGTAGTTCAGTTTTCAGGTGTTGGACTTGATATTGAGAAGTCGTAAGTTGATATCTCATCATTGCTCTACCAACATAAACAAAATAACACATCAACGTAAACACTAACATGTGATAAAGTAAGAATCAAAAGTATTCGTTTCCTGTAGGAATCAATCTGTAGATTGCTGGCAACATTTAAATTAATGCAAATACAGATCACTGACGCTTAATGTTTCGTTGTTTTAAACAACCCATAGTCTACCCGGAAGTTAACCCTCATATTAATCATCAAATAGATTCAACAAAGTCTAATTAATGTATTCGAATAAATTTCTTCACTATGTTCTATTCAAAGGGTAAGTTCATGAAATAAATGATCAACTTTATAGTTGCCCAGTGCGATCTAATAGCGGCGATAATCGGTTCGGTGTCACTTAGGCCGGCAGTTACGAAGTGGAGTGGTTACTAGGTAATTACTAGCCTTTCTAAACTATTGCTGCTCGGGGTAGAGACTTGCAGTTCAAAAGCTATTTTACGTTAAGAATAGCAACGTCACAATATTATGTCGAATTTTGTAGTTTTTTTACCAATTGTTTTGATGAATTGAGGGATATTCTCATAGATGTTTAGGAAACATTAAACAATCAGAAGAAACGTTTATTTCTCCACGCAAATTTTGGTACACGAATATGTAGTGGATAGTTTGTGTATTAAAAAGATTGTACTATAAAAAAAATTATCATTTTGGATGTTAAATTTTACATTGATGCAAAGTGTGGTTGTCCTTTTTAATAAAAAATATGGAATAAACTATCTAATAGATCTTCTTGTAAAATATGGGCTATTAAAAGCTCCCTAATAGAAAATATTAGTTTCGGCAGTTAATAATCTTACCTAGCAATTTAGTTTATTGGCTCTACCGTAATATTTCTTTACGTCTGCAACGTTCGAGTGTACTCGAAACGTTTTCGAGCGCGCTCAAGTTGAGATAACTAATGCATTACTATTGAAATATTGCGGACAAAAAACAGCAAATTTCATCATAAGTTGTTGAAAACCAACGTATGTCAAATATTCTGCCAAGGCTTGCACTATGAGCTGGGCGGTTTTGCATTAAAACTTCGGCATTATAAGGTCCACAACAACAGGTCAATAACTATGTTGTAGATATCACGTATGTACAATATAGTTACGTCAGTTATGTTGTTCTTCTAGGTTGCATTACTCATCTTTGTTGAGGTACAGTATTTATATGTTGAGATCGTGAGTATCGATAAATTTTCTGATACCGTTTGCAATGAAAATAATTATGAAGGCCTTAGATGAGATGCAAGTATACATATTAGTACATATTTCAATACGAAAGCGTTAAGAATACATGATAGTACCGTGGCGCTCCCGAGAGGCTCCAAGAGTTGTTCATTACCTCGTATCTGGCTAGGCTTTATTGGTTGGTAGGAGTAAAATGCCAAGAGCGCTCACAGGACTCAAAACTCGGGCTTGCTTAGGGAGGCTGGCAAAAGAGCGGGAAGTCGCAGCAGCTATGTTTTTATGTAAATCATATTTCCAAGGAAGTAAGTACGGGTAAACTCGCTTCAAGGTTATCATCCTCCAAAGGCGAAACAGCAGTGTTATTCTCGTGCCGCTTTTATCATTGAGTTTTGCCTTAGGTAGCTATTTAGAGTCCGCATCTAGTATGCTGGCGGATCACCGCTTGCAGTCGCAGACTATACTATGAGTTTCGTTAGGGCAGACGTTTTTTTTTCATCCATATAACTCACGTAGACCATTACCATCATCATCACCCTTTTTACTGTCCCACTGCTGGGCACGGGCCTCTTCTCACTATAAGAAGGGTAAGACCATAGTCCACCACGCTGGCCAAGTGCGAGTTGGCAGACTTCACATGTCTTTCGAGAACATTATGAAGAACTCTCAGACATGCAAGTTTCCTCACGATGTTTTCCTTCACCGATTAGCAAGCGATAATTAACAATTTAATACGCACTTAACTCCGAAAAGTCATTGGTGCGTGCAGTGGATTCGGACCCGAGACTCTCTGGTCTGGTCTGTCGGTCTCTCCACTCAGCTATCCATTACCATACATATGTATATATAAAATTCTTGCATTACTGACTGATTGACAGACAAACTACAGCTAAAACTATTCGTTGAGAGGAATGTATGTTCCGTGGGGACCGTAAGGGTGCATTACGAAGGAATTTTCCGAAATTTCCACAGGATTGGGAAAGACAGTTAAATAAACAAAGTATGCGAGTGTAGCTGCGGGCATCCTCTAGTTCATATATAAAACTAGTTACTTGTAGATACGGGTTTGAATTCAGTAGATATCACGCTATTTACTAAAACCACAAACAAACTAGTTTGTCAAAGTCTACGTTATAAAAATATTCATTCCGGATATATTCTACCAGAAATGTTGAATATTGGATTATTCCGCATTCAAAACAAATTGGTGATGACACTTTCCTATTAAAATTCAAATAATGATGTAAAAGTTTTTTGTTTAAATATAGTTTGGTTTGTTTTAGGCTTTGTAAAATGCAATAGTTTCATTTATTTTCAGTATTGAGTTGTGGGCACAAACTAGAATTTCAATTAGTATTTTATAGAAGTCAATGTGTTTAATAAATTAGATTTTAAATTGGTATGTCTACTCTAATCTTATTTATCCCATCTACCAAAACATTATCATTAAAAGTTTTTTTTTTATGAACTACATACCTACTGAACAATATACCTACTGGGTGTAAGGAACGGCAAACCGAAAACCGATACCAATGATTCAGTACAGAGGCCCTTGGAGGTCGAATATTGATATTTTATATTCTCATAATCTGACAATCGTCACATCGTATGCTTGGCAAAAAAAATTACAAGAGCGAAAATGTATTTAAAGGAATTGACAAAACAATATAAAACTACTAACTACATACTTATTATAAGTTATCAAACCAAAATTATTGTATCAAACAGTGCCTGAGATTGCTAACAGAATAATAGCACATAAACAATTCCATCCCCATAAATCTAATATTTAGAGAGATGAATTGTGATTTATAAATAAAATATGTATATTTATAAAGCCAACACACGCAACAGGCAGAGTAGGTACACAAAATATTGTTATTTCCTTAAATATGTTAGATTTTCTCGTGGATTCCCAGCAAACTGATGTATTCTATTGTTTGCGCATAGGAAACAGACAATAGCCGGCTTGCTACTTTCTATTTTGCTTTTATTTTGTTCGCCTTTTGTAGTAACAATCTGTATTATCTATATTCAAACTTGTTGCTATCGTAGAATAAGTTTGCGTTGGTGTTTGCATATTGTAAAGCTTGGGTTAGATTGTCAGTATACGTAAAATGTATTTTGGTTTCTGTGAACACGAGTTTGATGATTTATATTAAACGGGAAATAAGAGTGTTAGGGCGATCTCGTGACGAAAGTTTTATAATAAAGTTTTTATATAACAAAGTACTAAAAGTCGTGGGAACACGTCCGTAAACGCGTGAACAAAGCCTATTAAGCAATAATCTATTTTAAACTTTCGCGATTTGTATCATCATCATCACCCTTTTTACTGTCCCACTGCTGGGCACGGGCCTCTTCTCACTATGAGAAGGGTAAGGCCATAGTCCACCACGCTGGCCAAGTGCGGGTTGGCAGACTTCACATGTCTTTCAAAAACATTATGAAGAACTCTCAGACATGCAGGTTTCCTCACGAGGTTTTTTCACCGGTTATCAAGCGATAATTAACAATGTAATACGCACATAATTCTCAAAAGTCATTGGTGCGTGCCGTGGATTCAAACCCGAGACTCTCTGCTTTGCAGTCTGTCGGTCTCTCCACTCAGTTATCATACAATATTATTTAGCGGGTCTTAGTCGCGATAATTTACTGATTTAAAGGTATAAATACATCTGTTATTTTCCTACGTTTCTAGAGACTGACCACGCTACCTTCCGCGACCATGACTGTTGCAAGCCGGTAGAAACGTAGGTGAATAACAGAGGTATTTATGCCTTTTAAGCAACTTAGAATAGACGGGTGTACAAACGTCGCTGCGTACCATAGACGCAATGTACACTCGTATGTGCAAACGAACACTTAGATATGTGTATACTTATGTGCTGATCCAATCTGACGTGAGTACTACAATAGTACTCGAAAGATCGGAATCCTCCATGTTCATACGTGTCGATTTTCATACGAAAACGCATGCCTTATGTCTGCAACCTTATTTGTGTTTCCATTCCACTAATGTACAACACCAAGATTTTCGCCACTGGTAAATTGTACACAATAATTGTATCATATCCTTAAACGTTACACATTTAAACCAAACGTACGTAGTGAAAAACTATACACACATCTCAGCCCCTACTTAAATAATTTCTCACAACTCTTATGAATGCAGAGATAAAGAAAAATCAGATAAAAACATGTTGCTGTGTTACAAACACATCGCTGTCAGCGAAAACAGGAACAAACTGCTCACAATCATGCACATGTCGGGGTTTTCAACATATTATATATGTGTGTGTGTGTGTAATTTTAACATGTGAAATATTATAGGAACTTATGAAGGTACGTGAAGAAATGATTTTATGCATATCTAATTGTTCTCTTATGTATGTCAAGATATATTTCAGCAGTTTTCTGCTGCGATGTACTATAAACTGAGATGTCTTTAAAAAATAAAAAAGAATGGATGAAGTAGGTATTTCTTTGACTTGTAATTTCGAAAGTGTATGCATGCTGAGAACGCGGTTCTATTTTACGGTTGATCTTTTCTAGAATAGGCACACTATTGTCGTTTTTGGTCTATGTTTCTTAAATGCCAAATTGGTAGTCGAAAGGTTTGATTTAATTTCCTGACCCAAATACTCAAAAAGACTTCGTTACACAAGCCACTAAATGGTTGATTCTATTAAAGCAATAATTAAAATACCCTTACATTGTTAATCTTGTCCGTCTCTGTTAAATACTTTTAAAGCTTTTATGCTAGAAATAATTAATATCGTATCGGTCTAAGACATTGTGTTTATGTATCTTAGAAATCAATTTAAACTACTTATAAAATACCATATACCGATGATGATTTACATATCAATACAGGATACGTACGGCCGGTCAGTTCTCCTCACTTACAAATAGTAAAACAAAGCAAAATTGTATTAAAAACGAGCAGGAATATTCTCTAAACCACGTAGACGAGCATTTATCCTCATGCATACATGTATTTGTTCGTCCATTAGTGTAAAAGAGCGTTTTTCAAAATAGTCCTTTTGAAAAGAATGTAGGTATTCAAAAATGTTCGGGAAAGTTTCATATCCAATACCCGAGTATTGGATATGAAATTGCTATGGTACCTAACATTGCTTTTGTGAAATCTGTTCAGGATTTTTCACCCGCTGTGATTTTACTTGTCTTTTATGTATAAGACTGGCTGTTGCATTTATTGATTTTTATTTGAAGTCTTTTTATTAATTGTTTAATGTTTGTTACCTATCTATTTTTTTGAATAACACTGTTTATTTGTGGTATTGTTTTGAGAGGCTTATGTAGAAATTATGTCTTCACAAATATCTGATTCTCTTCATAATCACGATGTGATTTATAAATCGCACCTCGGCGAGTACGCAAAACTGACGGCTATCATAAAGATTGCAGTCGATATCTTATAGACAAATGATTATATAAAAAAATATGAATTAGTAAAGCTACTTCACTTCTCTTATAATATATATGTAAATGAAGCTCACTCTTCATTCAATTTATTTAATATAATTCCCTAACGCTAACCTTTTTGGCTGTAGTGATAGCGCTATTCATTATGGTTGGTCTACATAATTGCTGTGCACTCTGGATTTGTTGGATTATATTAATGGAGGATCTTTAAACAAATATTTTATTATAATAACTTTGTTGTACATAAAACGTTTTAAGCAAATAGCTTTAAATGTTGTTTCCTATTTTACAGGTTAGTACCTTATTAATATTGTGTTTATCATGTATGAATGATTTGTTATTTTGTTAAAACAATAAACCCTATTTTACAGAGCAACACATATAAGCTGTTTGTTTCATTTTAACAAAATACTTATTACATATATCTTCTTACATAAATGCAAAATTATTGAACGAATATTGGTATAGCGTAAACTAAATCTCTACAAAACGAACAGACTCGTTCTTAATTATTCTAACTTTATAAACTTTTCTATCCTAGATAAATGAAGCATTCAGAGATTTATGGGTTAATTTATATCAATCTTTAATATTTTATTCACTCGTAAAAACCTCTAGCTTAATAAGATTTATTTTATGAACTAACACCGTTTTATAGACTTATTAAACACCATAGTGCCCGATAAAATATAATTGCATTATATTATATCATACTTTCCTTCTTACTTTGTATAAAAAATATTATACTGACTTACCTACATTATAACAATTTGAAAGGTTACCGCTCTGTCAAGATCCTTTACTTGTTGTTTTGAATGAGTAGCAAGGGACTAGCTTAGGGTTTGCTTATTGTAACAACAAACCCAAATAATAGAGGCCGGATAGAAGAAGAGATTATCTCAAAAAATACAATACGAAAGGTACTTTTATTGACCTTATTTTTCGTATTCTTTGAACTTTTATATGTAATCCATTTATATAAATAAAATTCTACTGATGATGAAATCTACAAAGCTTTATTAACTGCATATGTTTTTATAAAAGCGTGCACTGATATTGATTTAAGGATTTTATTCCCGTTTCGTTGAAATTGATATAACGTTATTTTATTGAAAATATTCGAATAAAAAGAATAAATTATTTTATGTTGTATTTAATATACGCAGTAACGAAATGTGAATATGAATTTCACATTTCCATTGGAATAATGGAGAACATACTGTGCGATATACACGTTGGTATATTTTTAAATGAAATCAAAACATATGCTACCAGTCTCTTTCTAAATAAAAATGATAGGACAGTTAGAGCCGCCCGCGCTAAACATAAAATCTTTATTTCTGTTTTACTGACTATTTTCTGTTAAAGCATAGTACCACTACGTTTAAGTAGCAGGTAGCTTTTAATTATAATAATAGTTAGCTGACAACAAAGTTCAAAACCTTACCTTGGTAGCTATAGTTAACTGGAATATAAGATCCATTTAATAATATGGTACGGTGCACTGAAATTATGACTCTTAAAATATGAATTTAAATGTAGTAAATTCTTGTTAATAGGTAATTACGATGAAATCATTTTCGTTGTTTTTGTTACTTAGCGGTGAAAATGTATTTGCGTAGTTCTCGTCCTAAAATTTGGGTATCAGTTGACTGGCAGTTTTTTGGACTTCAGTTGGCACTGTAAGACTTCCCTGGTGGCTTTCACTGTGGGAGGCGGGGTTATGGGAACTACTTAAGCATGAACCCATCTGAGAAAGGAATTATACCATACACTTTTAGAAGACAAATTTCCCTCTAATTCTTATCATATGTAACCAGATTTGATGTCTCCATTTCGTTTTGTTACGGTTATATGTTGTACCTGCGGGCAATGATCATAATTTTGAGATAGAACCTCTGGGAGAGTCATGATTTGGACATTAACCAGTCGATAAACACAAACATTTGTATTTATTGCTCTGTTTGGTAGAATTTGTTCATAATGTGATCGACCGTGTAAGAATATTGTGATGTGTAGGTATATATCCTAAGATTTGCTAGTGAAACCTAAGACATCGACATTGTTATAATAACAAATTATATTATAGAAAACTTGACTTCACCCACTGCTCCGTCTGCGTGGAATTATTTTACCTCCTTAGGGTGAGAATTACCAAAACTCCTCTCTCAATGCTCTCCTGCACTCTTTTATGGAACATACATGCCAAACACATTATTGTGCTCTGTAGTTTTGGCTGTGCGTTGTTTGACAGAGAGTCAGTAACGCAAGAGGTTTATATCGACTCATCCGCAGAACAAAGTCCGATCTGCATGGATCGCAATTTTCAGTAGAGGCTGTCGGAGTTCTTGACTTGAATAATTCCTTATAACTCTTATAACGAGATAATTAAAATTATTATTTTTTGATATGTTATTAGAACAGCCCAGCCTAATTAAATGCCCTAAAGTGTATATTTCTAGTCCCTTTATTGTACGAGATAGTGAGTTACATATCAACTTAGGACGTTTTAGGGCGGAAGAGCGAGGGTCCGTGGTAAACATCGTGCGTTGTTTTGCGGAAACGTTCGATTTAAAAGACGTTCTATGTTAACAAAGGTTGTTTTATGTCGGAATTTTTCATCCTTTAAGAGTCCTTTGTGAATAATTTAAAATAGAAAATTAAATACAATGTCATTTTTTTTATTAAAATGTCTTAAAATAGTTGATAGAACCTTAGACGGCAACGATTAGACTTCTAGCATTAATGAGTAATTATAATTTCACTAACTAGTCACGTCGTATAATAGGCGGAGTAATTATATTTACTTATTTAAAAATAAATAAACTGTGTAAGTATGTACTTCCATTTATTTAACTTTACGTATAATCGTATATACTTATTTAAAAGTAATCAAATTCTACGTATATATGGAACAACTAATAGTCATAAATGACAAATTTAATCACAAAATTGCAACTACGTACCTTTCTATACTGGGGTTCGGGCTTCACGAGAAGTCACAAACTTATTTTGTAAGGACCTACTTAATAAAAAACAAATGGGTGACTCATCTTTACATGATCTGTATCATCACCTAAACCTAAAGACATCCTCTGCTGGACTTGGCCTCCCCAAAGGCTGTCCACACAACTCCAATGATGAGCCGCCTGAATTGCACCGCTTCCTGCGGTCTTAACCAAATATCTTCTTCTTTATTATAATATTATACACGGTGTAAAAAGACCCGTCACCAAGCCGAAGTTAAGCTACACATCATGCTAAGTAATACTTAGCAAAACAATACCTGGGAAACTATTTTTTTTGTAGACACATTTTATAAGCCGCTATGTAAAGTATGCGCGTGCAATTCTCGAGATACTTAATTATCCAAGGGTGCATAGGATATAATTACATTATATAGAACAAATTGGTGCATAAAATGCATAGATTCTGAACCTAATTAAAAATAAATATGGTCACTTTGAGCCTCAATATCTCCTGAAGCAGTAATTTCTCAGGTATAGTGCAAGTTAAGAATGTTCGTAATGATGAAATGGGATTTAAACTTTCATTAAGGGTCTTTTTATACCCCGTATAAGAATAACAACAATCTTACATCGTTTTTACCTAGACATGGGTGCACAATATTTATAAATAATAGTAAAATACATCTAAACAGTAACAAAATTTAAAATCGAGTACTCATACTCATATTAGTACTTAACTAGGCTGTCCTGTCAAATCTTATTAGACCACTAAACAGAGCCTGGGTTCTAAGATAAAAAGTTGTGGCTTCAACCCTGGTAACGTTAAAATATTATAATGACACATTTCAGTACTTACTCTGAATAACTTGTGAGCAGCACAAATCCATTAGGTCTTTATATTACATATATTTTTTGAAACACAGTTTTCATTGCATCATCGATAACGATCTTGTGCCTTTCAAGCCGGATCCGCTTCCTTTAAAACACACTTTACACACACACTACTTTTTACTGACACTTTTATCCTCTCTCATCCATGCATGCATACATATCTCATCCATGCAGTCTGTCAACAACATAATAATGTAATAATAATCTCAAAAGGAGTTAAAACAGCAAGAGTGTTAATAAATAGTTTAGCATACTTCAATTTTCTCGCAGTGCCTGTCACTGAGAGCTTGTAGTAAATGGCAGACTACTTAAAAGTATGACTTAGTTTTCTATTATCAGAGCTTAATATTATATCGCATGTCGAATGAACATGTATGTATTTACAAAAAAGAGTAAATTTCTATTAACCATAATGCGCATTCGGCTTAATTTGGAACTAGATGATGTTGTGTGCATGTCGTAGAGTATTTTTATCATTATTTATTAGTAGGAAACAGCATGGGAGTTAGTACTGAAATTAACAGGGTAACCTGTGTTTACATTTCTAACTGTTGTGGTTTAAGAACTTTATTTCTCTAAAGAAACAAAAATATCCTTATAAATATTACAAGCGCACAGAGAAAACACAATATATATTTTTTAAACACAAAACATTACACAGTACAAAACTATTAAATCTATTAAATCGAAACTTTTAAATAAGTTACATACATAGGTATATGGTATTATTATAAAATGTGGGTAAACTAATTTTAAACTCGTCACTAAGCGCTCATCAACCGAGCAAACACGGATCTAAAGTAATGTAACTAGATGTGACCACTAATTGCTACACAGTTACACACCAAGCAACATAATAAATCTAACAAAATGGCTACACACCAAACATCACTTTACATGATAATGTGGGTTCCATATTTAAAATAATCTTTATGATATGATAAAGTACAAACATCTGTTCGTTATTATATGTTATATTTTTTATATGTATGTTTTAAAAATATTGTTTTGTTTGTTCTTTTTTTTTACACTATTGCCAAAATAATGTATATATGTATAATGCAATTTTAATTCAATTATCTACCCAATTTTAAGTGAAAAGTTAAATTAAAATCAAATCTTAAACAACATATGCATGCGTATACATACGTGAGAATATGGTCCCATTCATTTGAAATAATCTTTATAATATCATGTTTAAAGTACAACCATCTGTTATTAATACGTTATACGATATTACGGTTTTTTATTTATTTATTATTTATTTAATATTGCTTCTTTACACGCACTACGTAAGTCAATCGTAAGCACTTAATATATGTGTCCTAAGCTTTTAAAGCTGTATAAACGATGAATTTGCAAAACTTCATGGATTTCCAAAGAAAATGAACTAGGTTGATTACTGTAGACACCTTCGGTAGACTAAACAGACATGATATTTGGTTTTGAGCTATTACAGATTCCTTTATTTTCTTTGTCCCGTCATGTTTATATAGAATTTCCTCCCATATATCAAATTCACGACTGGTTCCTGTGTACCAGGAAGCAAAGACGATTTATGCCAGTTTATCCTTCATTCGTAACTAAAATATAAATATTCTTTTGCACAAATATTTTTAACAAACTATTTTTAAGCGTCCTTTGAAACAATAAATTTAACTAATTTATATTAAAAATCTTTATAATTAGAGATTTTTTTAATTGAAGAACGTCCTAATTGATTCAACGTTTTGAGTAACAACGTCCCATCTTAACATTGAACCCACAAATTGTTTCACAGACGCCGGCGAAAACCGTCCTTTTTTAACCTCAGACGTTAAAAACTTCAATAATGTTCGTAAAAAAACGTCTTAATATTCCATAAGGCCTCTACTTTTTGTTGCTCACTATTGCATAAAAATCGATTACTCTGTGAATATTAATTACGGTAATCGTCTTTTTGCGCCAGAGTTGCGTTTCTGAACAACTCCATCGAAAAACGTTCTAAATAATCATCGATCGCTGTTAACTATGAACTGAGTTAAAAAGTAATAAATATAATAATCTGTGTAAATTTAGGAACTTAAAGTTGTACATAGTGAAGTTATACTTGTAAAACATCGTCACTTACCAGAATTGAAATCTTGATTTGGAAACGCAGTATGTAAGTTTGAAAACGCTGAACTAAGATCAGGCTCTTCTGCATCTACTTGAATCATATTTAGTATTTTGCGAGATCCTGATATCTTTAAAAGTATCCCTTTTTATTTAAAATACTGAATAAACTGATTTTTTAAAAATATAATGTAAATTAAGTACAGAACACGAAAACGCCCCAATTTTCTTCTTCTGCCAATGAACATCGGCCGAACTGCTGATCGATCGCAGCGCTCGCGCCATCCATACTCTCCGTGTCCCGTCCCATGTATACGTCGTGCGTTGTTGCGCGGTACAAATATCAGATGAAACGTTATTCGATTCTACATCTCCGAAAGTAAATAAGATACGAAAATTCTAAAAAC
The DNA here is from genome assembly GCA_944739405.2 of Euclidia mi. NCBI lineage: Eukaryota > Metazoa > Arthropoda > Insecta > Lepidoptera > Erebidae > Euclidia > Euclidia mi. The sequence continues at coordinate 16,395,630 of OX123187.2, forward strand.
ACAGTTTTGTAGAGTTTGTATTCCTTATCCCATTTAGCTATTTAACACGATTTTGGTCTATGGTCACATGGAGCTCTATTCTACGGATAGGTCGATATAGATGTTACAATAATAGCTCTAGGATGCCAATTACTATAGGGTTTTGTAATAATCGGTACGAAGCCTAGTTTTGCTGAACTCTTAGTTTTTAGGATTACAATAAACGTACAATTTGACCGGACATCTGGTTGTAATTGCGACCGTTTATTATGCAGAATTGGTAAAAAATAACTGATAAATGTAAGGAAGCATCGTATAAAATGTATGACCACAATTGGAATTAAGTATTACTAAAGTTAGTGTTACTTAATTCAACTTCCACGCGAGCATGGTATTAGTATGCAGATAGAATAATGAAGCCTAAAACATGGAATACCTTTACTATTTTTAACATATCTATATTTTTTTCAGATTTTCGCAATAAACTCAAGTGGCTTCCAATTCGTCTTCGCAGGAATACTCACATTCTAACATTACTAAGCACTGTACAATGTTCTATTTAATCCTCGTTCTCCCTCCTGTCTTAAAAACTTTTTGTGTTCCTTCATGATACACGTGTAAGATCCTTGAGGTCGTCTGAGGATCTCACACTGAAGATGCCAAAGCATTCCACGAATTACTTTTCGAAATCTTTCACTGCTCAAACTGTGCGTCTGTGGAATGCTTTATCCCTGGAGATTGGAAAAGCAAAATCAATAAATATTTTTAAAATTTTGATCAAAAAGCACTATCTGATTTAATTTAATGACTTTCCTATTACATTAGCTTTATTTACTGCATCTGTATTGTCTGACTTGACTGTATCTTCTATTTTTATAATGTATGTAAGTATATTTTATATTTGTATTTTATTTATGTACGTATATTTATCGAATTATAATTTATATATGTTTTATACTAGTATTATTTTTAGCAACTACACCACCGCTCCACATTTTTGCTTATAATCATTCCTGTCCACCTCACGGTTGCCTGGAAGAGATTGCCCTAGGCGATAAGGCCGCCGATTGTACATTATCGTAGTTTTAAGTCTCTTTACAAAATATGTACTGAATAATGCTATGTTGGTGTGCAATAAAGCGTATATCTATCTATCTAGCTGAAAAGTTTGTTTGGTTGAACGCGTTAATCTCAAGAACTACTGGTCCGATCTGAATAGTATTTTTTGTTGGGTAGTTCATTTATTTAGAAAGGTTACAGTCTATATAACGTTACGCAATAAGCCACAGGTGCGGAGCAGTAGCCCTAAATAACGCGGCTGCAAACGACGGCACAAAATGATCAAAGAGGTCAAATATGATGCAAAATTTTGCTTTATCCCCTGACGTAGGGTCAGGTTGACCTCCTTATAGAAATATTATGTCTATTTTTGGAACTTATTAACCGAGTTTTGTAGCCGGAAGTAATTGTGTTAGTGCGTGTTTTGGTTTATCTACAATGTCTGTGGTGTATCATAATCTTTTTGGGCCGTTATGTTTTCGTTTCACACAATAGGGTCAAGCTTATTATCTAGCCAGAACAGTTCCAAGCATCCGGCTTATAAACTACCCATCTATAAACTTAATTCTTATTTTCTACTTCTAAGTTCACGTTTATGAAATAAATAATGTGACACACACAAAGAACTAATTTATGATAATTGATTTTGAACATTATTTAATGTGAGAACAATGTCGATTATAGTTTCAAAGTGAAGAAAAGCTCTCCGCTGCGTTTCGCTATATGTACGCCGGCCCTTATTCTCTAGTACCACAGCTACAAATTAATGAACATACGATGTTATCGTATAAACAATGGGGGAAGTTTGAAAACCCCAACTAGTCGCAAAGAAGTGGCAGGCAGCATTCCACGACAACAGTAGCATTGCAAATATTTGCCTATTTATGACTTGCTTCACAAAACATCTGTAAATTTTCTAAACAACAAGTACTTACCTCATATGAATAATGAAACTACTAGATAATATAGCCGTAACATATCAGCAACACGTCGGGGCAAATAAGTACATTTCATCTCAATTTTCGGATATTTACGCAAACACGGCACTTTACATTAAAATGAGCAGGTTCTTAGAAATCCTACAAGAAGATTTAGATAATGTTCACAAGTTTCAAACATAAGTGAGTTCCCAATCTAGTAAAGTAGCAATTGGGGCAACAATGTGTTTAGCTACTTTCGTTTGAGGCGGGTAAACGAAGATCACGTTTGGGCCTCGGGAATCTGAGATCCCACTGAAATTAGCATCGGTTCTTTCCTACTTACATATGATTACAATGACGGCTTCTTATTCCTGTTTACTAAGAATAACAAAGTGTTAGATCCACGGCGTCCTCGAGACCATGAAGGAACAAAAAGATTAATAATAATGGTTAAAATAAATTAAATTCTTTTTGCTACTTGATTGCTGGTATATAATGCGGTAATTTTGCTACTACATAACGCGACTGAACTTTTTAATTATTATAGAGAAAACGACTGAAGTTTATATCAATAAATACTCAATGATTTTGTGAGAAGTTGCAACAAGCAATATGAAGGGTAGGAATAAAAAGATTTGTAAATTAATTATTCATAATTTAATTACAATACTACCCTTTTAATACTATCTTTTGTAGCATTATAGATGCATTCTGTGTAGTTTGACATGTTTGCAAAAATGTGTGACGTGTTTACAAAGTAGCGTTGACTTTAAAGGATTTTTTTGCGATCAATACAAAGAAGATATCTACTACTTAACGCAACAAAATTTGAGAATTAATATAGAAAAGATTTGATACCTACAATAAATGACTAGACATAAATTTAAGAGTCTATTAGGGCACTATAGAAGTTGCTTAAAAAAACCACAACTACACAGTTGAAGTGGCAGTTCATTACACTTGTGTAAGTGCTACCCTAACTACACCGCTGAGCTAAAAGTTCATGCCGCCATGACTACACAGAACTATCGTGAGCGACGCTTTTGAACAACGCGCCAGTATCGCGTGACAACGCATTAGTGCCTATTGTATCGCACAAGAGCTTAAATATTCTTGTTTGTTCACTGATTCTAGTTTTATAAGTACACTGTTTTATTTCCTAACAAATTTAACAAAAATAAATTACTACCCCATTACATACGGTGGGTGTCGTAAAGAGTGGCTATAATACTGCGCCCGGTAGATGGCAATAGGCTCGCCCTCTATTACATTGGGACCGAAACATAAACTGGCGAAAAGTGGGTGTGTAACCTCTGCCTTCACCTTTGGAGAAGAAGGCGTGAAGTTATGTTACGCTATGAATCCAAAATTTTATTTGAAATCGAATAAGTACAAGAATTTATTGTTGTCGTAATACAAGCAGTTTCAATATTAATCATAACTATAACTAACATAACTATAACATAATTATAACTTTTAGAATGTATGCAATGCCTCCTAATTAGTTCCAAACAAATATTTAATCTTAATATCATTATGGTTACTATACAAAGCTTGCTGTGATAAATGATAAACTCCCCATATAAATAACTCATATATGATAAAATCTAAACAAAACTACACTCCATTTAATTAGAAAACACATGTAAACTCACAATAAAGTTATCGCGTAAAGCACGCATAACAAAACTTTTAGGTTTGCTGCACACTGTCAAAGAATTTGTTTGATGCAGGTTCTTAATTAAATGGCTGAATGTAAAAGCAAGCAGAGACTGAATAGAAAAATGGGTAGGTAGTGTAGTAGTAGGTGTAAGTTCTTTATTTCTAGTAGATTTGTAAAGTACTGACTTTAATTCAGTATTTATGACGTTTTATGTCTCATTGAAATCAATCAGAATTTTTCCGATATAAGCCGAAAGATTTGATTATAAGATTTTTTGTCACTTTAGTTGCTTCATGGGCACCGTGATCCCACGAAGGCTGTTCACCAGAAATCAGTATTTAGGTAGCCTGCTTCTGTTAAGTTTATATGTAATTAAATATTATTAAACCAAAGTAAATGGCGTCAAATTCCGTAAACAGTAACTATATGCAAAAAGGTCCAAAAGTATGTTTAATGTATAGATTTTGCTTTCATCCTCTAGTGTAACGTAAAACGTAATGTCGTTTTTTGTTAAAAGTGTTATTTAGAATAAGTATCAGTTACCAGTTATAGAGGAAAGTCATCGGTTACAAATTCCCAATGCTTTTGATCTCTTCGGCTAAATTTTATTCGTAACTGGGCACTGAACCCGCGACCTATTGATCGTAGATCATTATTTATTTGCAAGGGCTGCAGAAATGGTGCAAGTGGTTACATATAATCAAGGGAAATTACTTTGTCAGTACTTATATTATTATGGTATTTTTAATGCAGACAAAAAAATAGCAACGCAGATTATCTCAATTGTCATGACTGTCGGTGATTCCTTCACAAAAATTTCACACAGTGATTTTTAGTGTTGCATGAAAAATGCGCCTAGTTATAAAATAATAATAATATCTATGTCTAATTCAATGCCAACAAAATCTGACTACAGCGGTAAAAAAATAATTGTTTCATATAATATCATTGCCATACGAATCATACGAAATCATTGCCTAATATGACGAAACGTATTATTCGTCTATAATGTTAAACTCGAACGTAGACCGTACGGCACAAATACGCAAACGTCGCGAGTCATTGAGCACGATTTGTGTGAAATGAGATGCTCCGCTAAGTGAATACGCCGGTTCCCGCGGTGGTGTTGAGAATAATCTGTTCTGAATGTACTCGGTGCAAATATGTACGTATCGCAAATATCCGCTTCAAATAAAGTGTACTTGTCCCTTGATTGTAAAGTCCTTGTTGACATATCAGACCCGTGCCTAACTGTCCCACTGATGGGAACGATCTTCTTCTTACTATTTAAAGGGGTAGGTCAGAGTCCGCTTCGCTAGACAGGTGCCGATTTGCAGACTTCACATGTCATTCGAGAATATTGTGAAACTCTCTGAGGTGCAATTTTCTAAAGATGTTTCAATTAACCATATAGGTAACAACCATATAGGTAACAACCCGAGACTCTGTGTAGCAGATTGACATAATTTATACTATATTTGACTGCACGGATGGCGTAGTGGTTTAATCAGTTGCCTCACCGCTACTAAACTACGCCGCGTACCGTGGCTTCGATTCCCATATGAGACAACACTTTGTGATGCACAAATTGTAGTTTCGAGTCTAGTAATCTTTGCGTTCGTTGATTGAATATTAGTAAAGTACCGGGCGACACACGATTTGTTCATAATGATGGAGTTGTCGTATTAAAAATAAAAATAAATAAAGCATTCCGTTGGTCCGCCTACAAAGCATTCCGTTGGTCTTGCTAAGCTATTGCTGCCCTAAGTAAGTTTATTTATAGTAAGTTAGGCCAAAATTACGTTTGTTGTATGGGAGCCCCCCTTTATTATTTACTTTTTTATTTAATAATTTATTTTGAAAGGTAATATAAAAGGTAATAAAGCGTCTACCTGTTACAGTTAGTAATTTTGAGCAAAAAGTACGAAAAAAAACGTTTTTTGTATGGGACCCCCCTTAATATTTTCATTTTTATATTTTTAGTAGGTATTTGTTGTTATAGCGGCAACCGAAATAAATAATTTGTGAAAATTTCAGCTTTCTAGCTATCACTGTTTATGAGATACAGCCTGGTGACAGACAGACAGACAGCGGAGGCTTAGTAATAGGGTCCCTTTTTCTACCTTTTAGGTACAGAACCCTAAAAACAGAGGATTTTCGTTCATTTCAGTTATTTACTGACTTCATGTCGATAATAGCTACGATGGAGGAGATTTTCCAGACTTATTCGAATGACAAGTTTATATAACGAAATACTTCGCTTAATTGCTGAAATATACTTTAAAATATTTCGTCACGTGCCAGCATAATAAGGCAATAAAGTATTATACTAAAGTATTATACGAAACTAACTATTATACGAAAGCACCGAGATACTTAAATCAAATTATAAAAATATTAATAAAATTAAAAGTCACTATAATATAACGTGCCACTAACAACGACATGATCAGTGAAAATATTAGTTCAGTTTAGGATTTTTTTTGTAAAGCATAGTGCATAGATGCAAGAGTTCCCACACTTAGTATGATTATGAGATATAAGGGCGGTTTCAGATTAGCATTTTATACGCGCGTTCCTGGAAGCGCATGTAGGCGCGTATAGGCACGCCTTTTGACACATGCACAACTCGTACGTAGCCGCGCGTGTAAGCGCGTATACTGAAAAGACCGTATACGCACAGAAAAATACGCTAATCTGAAATCGCCCTAATACCCTCTCTATGATTTCAACATTTTTATAGAGACTTGAAGACTTTTATGGGTGTATAGTACGCCTAAAACAATTGTATTCTACGAGCGCTACGTGTCTACGGCCCAGCTACGACTAGCTACGAATACGTGCTACAAGACTTGTATTTGCGACACGATTACTCTACAACTTGCTTTTCCTTCAAGAAACTTTAGTTTTAAAAGCTTTGTTAACTATTGTACAATGAGTGAGTTCAAAACTAGTGAAACTAGGTAAACAATCTTAAGTATTCATTCGACACGAATGAAATATTCAATAAGAAAGACTTAAATTTAAGATAGAGATGGAAGTAAGTTGGTTATTTATTTCTTAAAATAATGGGTGGTATGTATACTTTAAGTGATTAAATAAATCATACAGATATTAAGATTGCAAGTATTTAAATATTATGTTGTGATGAACTTTTTTTTCATATGTCCGCTCATACCACACAAAATCTCTTCTCAAGTTTGTTACCATTTATCACACATATTCGCAGTATTTCAAAACGTATCATATTCGCGATAACCTAGATTGTCAATAATGATGCGAAGATTCAGCTTGATTGCAGTATTGACGCACAAATTACATAACAGTACTATATGGTTGCATTTAAGTGAATGAGATTCTTTGACTGATCTCATGCATAAAAGCATTGTTTTTTTAAGAATCAATGCTACTGATTGTTTGTCTCTACACTTTTTAGTGTTATTTTAAGTTGAGTCAGTTTGATGCCTGATAGTGATCATGACTCGGCAATTTTTCTATTTGCTAACATAGACCATACAGAATCTCTAACCAAGTTTTTGATACACGATTTATCACATATGGGTGCATAGGGTTTCCACCTAGAACTTAGGGTCCCAAGCCAACCTCACCTGCGAGTGGTGCACCTGCCAATCAACGGACGAGGCTCTGGCAAACAAAATATCCCGATAAGCGGCAATAGGCTCGCCACCTATTACGTGGGATCAAAACTCTGGCGAAAAGTGGGCGTTTAATATGCTTCTGCCTACTGCTTCGGGGAAACGGGCGTGAGTGTATGTATGTATTTATGTATGTATGTATGTATTTATCACATATATTCGCAATATTTCAAACCCCCATCATATTGCGATTTGTATCAATAATGACGCGAAGTTTGAGGTTGATCGCAGTACTGACTCCTCGGTATCGTTGGTGCGTGGTGGCGCGGAATTTAGCATCACGTAACCTATAAAACGTACGTACAGCCTTATCCAGTACGTACTAACTACGTAATAGTGGTTATATAATATATGGTTGAATTTAAGTTCGTCGGTATGACTATAGGTTTAAATGTAGTTATACTTTCTATTAAAAGTGATGCGACAGAATGAATCTGGCAATATGTTATAGAATTTAAGAGCCTTTGTATCCTACATGTATTTTCTAAAATGTAAGTTATATATTAAAAACGCCTAGCGTCACTTGGTCCCCCAACTGTTCGAGCGACCTTTTTTATGGAGTCCCGCCGCCCTGGGGGAACAGCGAAGGGGACTGTCAGACTCTTACTGACTAAAAACCAACCCGTGTTCCTCATGTACCTATGTGTCGGAGGGTAGGATATCACCGAAGCATTCCTCGTTACCCTCCGACGGGTATCGGCCCGCCAGATGGTCAGACGGGCCCCGAACAAAACCCCCTTGGGCTGGATTGTTGGTGTGAGCTATTGGTGACAAAACATTGTTATTGTTATTTATTGGTTGATTTAGGGGCTATAATCAAAATAAAGTTTTATAGCCAACACTCGGCGACTACTAAAATTGGATTCGTTCAAACAAACAAGAAGCAATTATTTCTAATGTATTTATTTTCGAAGTATGCATATTCAATAATCAACATATTTTTGTTAACAGGTACTTAACTTACGGCCAGAGGTCACCAAGATGAATTTATAACAAGCGTGTAATCTAACTGCTTTAGACACCACCTCATTTATTAGATAGGTCAAAGCTGATGTACAGCAACAGATCAAATTAAATGTGAAGTCGAGTCGTCAAGACAATGTATTTATACTCGTAACTACTTAGTTAATATTTACAACTAGTATCAAATTTCAAATCCCTACTCAATATTTCGATGTGTAGTACCCACTCAGTCTTGAAGATTAATATACGAGATTTAGTCAGTATATTTAATCATCATCATTGAGTTAGCGCTATTCCAGTTCTATCCAAATATGGACCCGATAACCGAACTCTGCGTGGCAGTCTGTTTGTAGCTCCGCTAGGCCATCGCTGCTGTATAAGTTAGTATAAAATTATTTAAATCTACTGGTTTTTTATCTTCCTAAGTTTGCCTATAGATACTTGAGGGAACCAAGATACCAAACCGGAAACAGAATTAAGAAAAATAACTGACATTATTGTAGTAATATTGAGACACTATCGGCATCTAAGAGCTGTAGTAACAGATTGTACAAACGCATCTCACACAACATGTACAACACACAAGCATAAAATAATAAACTAAGGAGTATTGTTGTACAAAATAAAGGGTAGTCCGAACAAGAACGGGTTTTAGTACAACAAACACCAGCTGTTATACATCTCCATCAATCTTTCAACTAACGCGCCGTATTATAAGGAAATAAAATTCTTCTGTTCGAATTGCTGCGTTTTAAATTACGTTTAGGACGTGTTATATTATACAAATAATATAATATTTTATCGTGGCGTATTTTTTCGTTTTGGATTTGAAATAAATCGCAGGCAAGTTAAATTTGGTTTTACTTTAGTCCAAGATTTTCATGACCTACGGCTTAATATACTGTCCGCGACATGAGGCAACTATAAATTAACAATTATTTCGTTTGATCCCCATACTTTCTGCACGGTAATCTGTTATTATCGTCTACAACGCCATCGTCGCGACGTCGGTACTCTATGCTACTAAGTAAACATGTAGTAATTTAATTTACCTACTTATAAAATCAACAACAGTATTCGTTCATCTGTCTTGTTTATAAATAAATTCGAACTATATCCGCACCGCACGTGTAACTGTTTATAATTTTAAAACAAATAAGTACTCCAAAATCGGCATGTTTGTGTGATACGAATATAGTTGAAACAGAGTTTTTTTTAATAGTTTTATTTACGCGTTCTAGCTTATTTTATTAGTAGATATGTCTATAGAAATTCCTTGCTTAAAACATCAGCGGTTGAAATTTTAACGATTTTTAACGTTTTTTGATTTTCGTATAGGTAGGTACGTTATTCGAGTCATATCTAGCACACTTGAAGGTTTCTTGGATAGTCTAAACGGATTTAAACAGTTATATATTTTGTGTAAAGACTGCCGCTTGACTTTCTCAACCAAAAGAGCTATGTATATATTGTAAACTTAAACTACTGACAGCTGCCGATGTACTCCCAAAAGCACTGGCCAAGTAATAACTATTTTTTCAAAATGAAAGTCAAACCCTATGCATGTCAGCCACTAATTGAATATTAATAAAATAAAGTTCAAATCATTCTTTGTTAAAACAAATTTCACATATATATTCGAATGGTTGGAGTGCGTGTCAGAAACATATGCTATAACATACTCGTAACATAACATACGACTCGCGGCTTGTGCATCCGGGCAACACAGCCAGTAATTTTGTGAAGGAAACACATGAAACGACGATTCATCACAATTTTATAAACATGGTAGAGTAGTAACATTGTTAGCTTTTCTTCAAATAATGTATATCTAAATTATTGACGACTAATTTGTAGCATTCTCACAATAACTCTTTATACAGACAAGCTTTCATCAAGTGCTTTAAAATTCTTCTTTCAAGGAAAATGCAGCAACTTTGTACTAATAGTGAGTTTGCTCTAGAAGTTTATCAACTATGTATGTTTCGGTTAATTTCGACTTTCATTGTTGTTGATGTACGAAGTTGTATTTCAAATCTTAAAAGTTATATTACAGTATTCTTATAGGTAAGTGCCAACGCTTACTGGCAACTTTATATGGTTCTTGCAAAAATTTCAAATTACAACTCATGATTAGGTCAACTAATGCAGAATTACCTACCCTACTACCTATGATTATTATATGACCTACCTATGATATAATTTGTGCTTTTAGGCTCTACATATTTCTTTATGTATATCTATATAGGTAGATATTTCTAATTTCTTTAATTAATTTTAGAACAAATTTAAATCCAGATAATAAGCTTAAAATGATTTAGCACACCTATGCTATTAAACCCCTAGCACTTTTCAAGGCCTTACAATTTTATCATTTGTGAGTTACATTCGAAGTTACTTACTGCAAAATTAGCCCCGAACTTAAAATAGATTAATTATCTAACGAACTAGTTCCATGAACTAAAGTCTAGATTGGAAAAGAAATCAATCAATAGGTCGGCCTCGTCAACGAGTGGTTTTTCTACGTAGGCATATTTTATTTTATTTTTAGAAACGTGTCTGGCACACATCCTCTTCAAACGATGAGTTTACCGAAGAGCCGGTATTAAAATCGATAATTTATTAATGGAATGTTTTTACTCATATGTACTTTATGGTGGAGTAAGTAATACATTAAAGTTGCCATGTAACAGTAATTATTATTGTTTCAATGTTTGATAGGTTCCTTAGGTGACAAAAGTAGAAATAAGAAGAAATGTTTCAAAATGCTTTTGTAAATGCTTTTCGACACTAAATAAACAAGGTGAAAAAGACATGCATCTTACAATAATAGAAAGTAAAATTTTGTTCGGCTTCATGGACTAAATATAGTTTGAAATTAAGCCTAGTGACAATGCTCTAATTCAATAATTTCAAATCCTGAATATGTAGGTAAATATTTTTCCCTCTTTTATAGGTATAATGTTCAGAGATACTTCACTCCTATATCTCACAACTAAAAGCCGATTTCGTTATTAGTCAGTCTCAATTTTTGCTCGTGATACTACTCATCTTACGCTTTGAGAGCGTGTTGACCTCAAAAGCACAATGGTTAATATCTATGATTTGTTAAATAATGTTTTATTAGATTTGTTTATGGTTTAAAGGCTTCAAGTTAGCTATGGCTAGCTCTTGCGGGCTAAATAAGGAATAGTTACTAGCCGAACAAAACTGAAAAAGAGCTTGATGTTTACACTCAGAACAATAGTTATTTATTTGATAGGCCATTAAAAAATTACAAGTTGGAAATTTGTAATAATTTTATCCCGAGCGAGAGATGCAATCGTGACGCAATGTATAAATGTATAAAGAGACTAAAGGATACGGAGCACGGGCAATGTTAAACTTTCATGTATTAAAATACATACGTTGTACATACCAGATAACTCTGCTTCAAGCTGTGACCCATAGATGTGCTATTTATTTTAAAATGGTGACATTCCATTACCTGAAACAAAAAAAAAATAATGTATATGACAGTTAACATTTTAATAAGTCATGATCGTTGCACTATGTCGGTCATGATACAAAAATAAAACAGACTGTGATGTGCCCGGTATCGGCAATAGGCTCGCCCCCTATTATGTGGGACCTAAAAATTCGTGGCGAAATATGTGTGAAGACACACGGTATACAGGCGTGAGTCTATAAAAAAAAATGTTGTGACTCGAATTGAGAGACGCTTACGTCCAGCAGTGGACTGTGGAAGACTATATGAAGATAATCCGCTGATGATGTAAGTATTTATTAAAACTTCCATCATCAGCGGATTGTGGTGCTGAATAATGCTTTAATCATTTTCACCTTCAAAGCAATTTATTCAACTTAAATCACACAGTCACACGTATGAACGTCAAAAAAGTCTATTAACAAAGAAGAAATAAAAGTACAGCAATTTAAAGAAAAAGAGTATGTTAATCGTTATCAGCCACAACACATGCAAAAATGTAAAATACTGGACTTTTCTTCTGAAAACACCAATTTAAAAAAATAGTAATTCCGACATTATATTAACATAAAAACGTAATGTAAACCAGCACGTGTAATGATAATAATTATATAGAAGGTTAATTATAAAAAAAAATGTACGGTATGAATCATATTGCAATAAAATGTACACCGGAATCGTATACACCAGTACAAAGCTTGTATTGGATAGTACATATATGTGCTTACTAAGATTTACAATAAAATAAGAAGTATGAGTAAGACAATGTTTCTTATCTAAATAATTTATCTTATCTATTGGTTAAATAACATCTATTTGTCAACAACAGCCGTGGTCACGCAATGTCTGATATCCTTCAGCGCTTTCTGACTAATGCGGGTTTCGGCTATATATATTGTTTTTTGTTCGGAACTGTCGGTATTTTCCTCTAGTTTTGAAGTATTTATTTCATCGTTTGTTTTATTAGAAATATTTTTGACTGCCTCCGTAGTCCAGTGAATAGCGTATGCGTCTGCTGGTCCCGGATTCAATTCCCTCCGGAGCCCCTTGGAGCCTGAGGATTTATTTTTTCCGAATTCATAAAATATTATTTTATGCACATTTTATTTAACCGTTTCTGCCCGATGCCGTGTCAATTTCGGGCAGTCCTTTCTTAGTGAACCTCTACGCTCCCAAGGGACATACATGCCATATTTTAGCTTCTTGTGCCCAGTTGTTTCGACTTTGTGTTTTCTTCCGTCATTTAGTAACGAAATCATGTTATATACCTATACAAATATAGGCATATAGTTAGTAATTATAGCCTGATCTTTCTATATCTGTCTACTGATATTTAAGATATCATAAGATCAATATTAAAACTCATAATGATATTATTTTATTTCCCCAACTACAGAATAAAACCACGCACATAATATGACGCCGAGCAAACTATTATTACCGAATGCCAAAACTTTGTTACTGTCCTCAACTTCGGATGAAACAAAGTGGATGAATACATGACATAAATGTAGAGGTACCTTTCAACATTGTTTATTTGACTTCAGTGTATTTTTTAACTTCATTCCAGCTCATTAATGGACCGTACGTTTTGTTTAAAATCTTTCTCGAAGTTTAAAAAATTTTGTTTTGCTTATCTACACACTTTACTTTAATATTGACTAATATTTCATTTGAAAGTGAGAGAGGGCAATTGTTATTTAATGAGCGCTGGTTCTTGATAAAAGTTCTTTCCGGATACTCACAGAAGTAAACTAATATAAATAAAGCAAATAAAGAGATGAACACAATATATTTGCACTATACATTAGTCTTTGAACTCGATAAAAATATTAGACCATTCGTTCTGAATATTAGCTTTGCAAAAAAGAGCGACTACTATTTGATACAAGTAACCCCGAGGAATAACCATTTGTACTATTATAAACATTTGATAGTTTTTGAGCATGGAAGTCTGTATGGATGTTTGTTACTCTGTCACATAAAAATTAAGGAACGGATTATGACGAAACTTTGCAGTAAAATATTTTACACTTCAGAATAGCACGTGGGCTACTTTTTTTACCCGATGACTGACACCACGCGGGCAAAGCCACGTGCAGATGCCAGTATCGTATAGTTTCGATACATTCTAAAATTGATACCTATACATTTTATGGTAAACAACGCTCTATCAGCTGACCTTTGTCTGACATTAAACAAGGACAAAAATACACCAACAGCTATTTCCATTACCTTACATTTTAAACTAGGTATGCGTACTTATTTGATTAATGTGTTTGTGCCTAAAGACCCTAAGATTTAATGCAATAAAAGCGTTATGATATTTACTCAATAAGTTTAAATATAAGGTGCAAAATAATAACAATTTATTCGTTTTCCTGTGTTTGTGATTGACTCGTTGCTTGGTTTGGTTATAGTGGATAGGTTGTCACAATATAGTTAGACTCAGTAGCTCCCGTTGGTGGCGAATGTGATTTATTCTTATAAACTCCAGGAAAGTTCTTCCATAAAAATGTAAAGCCTAAGACTTAGTGTCCTTCTTTAAATTGTTTCAATGTTTATATGATCGCACGATATGTAAATATCGTGATGGCGGCCCTGAAATTATGAACGAAGGCTGTTCACGTCGTCGAGTTAATTATTGAGCCTCGCTATCATTGCCTTCGACGTTAAAGTGTGCACCTTTCGCGACCTATTATTTATAATGATATGCTCCATATTACGCAGCGAATTATACTATGATTCACTAACGTTGTAAGCGGCGAATGGATACAGCTGTGCTAAAAGGTATTCTTAATAAGATTTCATCAAATTATGGCATACGGCAGCGGAACTACACGATATGTCTAGTACTGCATTGTGAAGTCTTGCTGTCGGATAAACAAGACTTCACGATATATATAGGATGTCAAACCAGTGCGTAAACTATTCCACATCGTCCCTATGGGTCGCGAAGCTCTGATTGTCGGCAATGCCAATGACGTCATACGGCATTCCGGTGGTGCCATATGAAATGCTGATCAGAGGAAACACCCTATGGACACGCTCCGCTAGGAAAGGTCTAATACGAAGCGTCCGATACGTAAATACAATGTGGACATGTTGACGCCTACTTGTACCTACAGTAAATAAAAATCATTTGGTACAATGCGTACGCGTACTTTTATACAACTAATTTAAAGATGCTACGTGTTGAAATATCCACAGGGTATTAATGACGACGCAATTATTTGTTTATCAGATAAATGAGATGATGTTACAGCTAATACCGTATTTTCAATTAAATACATCATTTTAGTATTACCACGCTCAAATTTAGTACTTATTTGTTTATGTGGTAACATGAAGAAAAAAGAGATTGATTACAAAAATAATCAAAGCTTCAATTTAGATGAACACGCATTTATAACAACACAAAAGTAGGTACACTACAACAAAGTGAGATTAATTTGTTTCCAGTGAATCAAATCAATTTGATCCGCTTAACCAATTAATCTTTGTAGTCTTTAATCCGATTTATTAGAGACTATTTTATGAGATAGATCCTGTCAAAATAGATATATCTGCTTTGTTTCGTATTAAAGCTTTATTTCTTGGCTTTTATATCGTGCTTAACTAAAAATTCTAAGCCCTTGCTCGTATACATAGTTGGATTCAATGAGTCTCTGTTACGGGTACCTATCGTAAAATTACCGTCAGTACATACCTTACTTCAACAGTAATATATATACGTAGGACGTTGCCTTTTGGCAAAAGGCAACGTCCTACGTATTGCACAATACTAATCTGTCTGTATTTATAAAATTCTTGCGTTACTGACTGACTGACAGACAACGCAAAGCCAAAACTATAGGGAGGAAGAAGCTGAAATTTGGCATGTATTATTCTTGGAGAAATGGAGAGTGGAGACCGTAGGGATGCACTAAGAAGGTATTTCCCTAATAATCTCACGGGATCGGACAGAAGCCGTTAAATTAAAACGGAATTTGTGAGTTTAGCTGCGAGCATCTCCTAGTTAGATATATTTGTTTACCACAAATATGCGCCCAAACTAATTGTAAATCAGAAACTACAGACTATTTAACCCTTTTGGAAGAGAATGGATTTGCATTTGGGAAATGTTGTCGGTGGACATACTAGCCCCTCGCAAATGTGAAGAATATAGGGCTACAGCTGTGCATATTTGTCAACATGTAAAATAACTGCATTGGTTTATTATATAAAATACAATGTTTCAAACAAGCGCAGTTGGCAACCACAAAACGTTAGGTATGTTATAAAACTATTTGTAAGCCAGTGCTCCCGGACATCGCTCCGGTTTACAATATAAAAGTTATATCTGGCGAGCAACGCGTATACATATAACATACGTTACAGCACACGGCTGCTCTAGTATTTAGCGTGTGAGGATGTAAGTATATTGCATATTAGAGCAAATAATTATGACTGAAATTAATATTGTTAATTATGTTCTTATTTTTATTTTTTATAATACTTACGGTTACGAAACACTGAACGATACAAGTTCGCAATACAAGCTTTTCATCTGCCACTATCCACTAAAGTGCACAATCGATATATAAAATCTTGTGCTCTATGTTTCAGGCACAATACACCCGGCAGCCATTTCTATCGAAGGCGTCAAGCTGGCGATGCTAATTTGCTATCATGTGCATCCAAAAAGCTTAGTCACCAGCGAGAATAGAAGTCCACGTGGACTTCGTATTACGCGAAATTATTAGTTCCACGTATTGTCTAACCACAGTGGAATACCTACGCTGTAATCCTACAACAAAATATCTACTAAAGAAGTGGGGTGTTGGACGCTAAATATTTCAATCACGTAGTTTACGGGGCTCATGCTGGACACACAGTTACACTAATAACTTATTTGTAAGCTATCTAAATAACAATCGGTGCCTGCATCACGTGCCGGGCGCGTGGGCAGAAATGCGTTGACAACTTGATCCAGATATAGCGGCCATATTGTTTACCAGCTGGTAGATTTTGCACCTAAATACTTAGTGTTTTATGAATGTTTGTTTTTCGTGTGTGTGGCCAACTCTAGTGACGGAGTTTTCAGATCGCCCGAAGATCGCCGACATGGCCTAACGATTCTTGAGACAAGAGCCGCGTCCGACAGCTTTACGTGCCCTCCGAAGCACGGTAGCGCTCAGATGTAAATGCCACACGTGGTCACACATCCAAGTGGCAACCTGTGCAAGCGTTGCTTAACTTTGCCGATCTGTTATGAACGGCAAGCCGAGTCTCGCTATGAGCGCTACAGTATTATACACTACTGAATTATATCTCATGTATTATCATACATATTATGCATTTGATTTGATGTAACATCATCGTTATCGTCAGCTTGCTGTAGTCTACTGCTGAATAAGGCCCCCCTATGGCTAGCCACTGAGCTCGATATCCGGCTCTTCATGTCCAGCCGCTGCCAGCTATTTAAAGCGTAAATAGTCACTCCAGCGAACCAAAAAACGTCCCACGCCGCATTTTGATATATTATTATGACAATAATGACATTCGAAAACAAATAATGTGGCCATATAAAAATATTTGGCACAGCAGACTTGACTAGAATTCAAAATAAAATTGGGCAAGTGCGAGTCGGACTCGCGCACGAAGGGTGCCGAACCATCACCTAAAAGAAAATCACGTTCGTTGTATGCATACTTAAATACTTTTTAAGTTTCTACCTGTTTATTAAGATCGAGTAACAAATTACTTAAAAATTACGATTGTTGTATGGGAATTAAATAAAAAAAGTAAATAATAAAGGGGGGCTCTTTATTATTTACTTTTTTTTATTTAATTATTTATTTTGAATGGTAATAAACAACTACATATTCTGTGAAAATTTAAAGCGTCTACCTGTTACAGTTAGTAATTTTCAGCAACAAAATACGAAAGAAAACACGTTTGTTGTATGGGTCCCATAATATTTTTATTTTTAGTATTTGTTATTATAGCAACAACTGAAATACATAATTTGTGAAAATTTCAGCTTTCTGGCTGTCACGGTTTATGAGATACAGCCTGGTGACAGACAGACAGACAGACGGATAGACAGACAGCGGAGGCTTAGTAATAGAGTTAGTGAGAACGCCAAAAGCGACGTGTTTTGCTTTTGACGTCCCTACATCGTTTCCAATTACCTTACTCATACCAACGACATGCGCTGTAATTTTTAGCAGTACCTGAAACTGTATTAAATCTTCAGACGAGGTTTGCTTCAAGCACATGCTTGGAATAAACTCACAAGCAGTTTGTCGGATCGCTATTATAACTCGCGATTATGTGCAGGAAGTTGTTACCAAGCCACAGCCTGCTCCATTACACGAGACGGTGCAGTGTCCTTAAAACTTTTATTAAAAAGAAGGGAGATCGCTTACACTTCGGAAGCCAGATTTAGGAATAAACTTGTTGCGTATTGCGCTTGAGAGTTGTGGCTATTTCGTTCTTGGTGATTTCTGTAAACTGTATTTGCATTCGTTATATATTTCGTAAAAATAATGTTGTTGATATTTTGTTTTTAATGACAACATGTCTAAGGCCTTACTTTAATACAAAAGAGAGCTAAGGATTGTATCAGACTTAGCCTTACGAAGTTTGTATTCATGTGTTTAAGCAACTATATGAAGACTCAGCTAAGGTCCATGAGCAGTTCCCATCAAATGTGAAAGTACAGCAAATAAATAACTTGACGGATATTTATTTGCTGTACACTAATCTGGTCATTTGATGGCTGATAGATATAGAAGTGGTAGTAATATATTAAATATCATTGTATTACTTTTGCATTTATGGTTGCTATAAGATATAAACATATACAATTTCTCACAAGTCCAAAACTTAATTAATTTCCATACACGTGCTACCTTCGTAACTGTATGAGGGCAACACAATACGAAATAGATTACTGTACAGTGTTCCATCTCCGCGCACCTTCGACGCAATGAAGACATTTTATATGCAGCCAGCTTCATAATGGACCGACAGCGCCACTGATTTGACGGACGATGGAGCACATATGTACATAGACTCATTGCATTGACATGTCCATTATGTTTCAAGCTACCTAATAGTTACATATAGCTAATAGTAAAAAAAAATATTACAATGTAAATACATACATTATCTCAAGAAAATGGCACTAACCAATGTGCACACACTGGTGAATGCCAGTGATAATTAATTTACGGAGCAGAGACACTATGGGCCATATCTGTAAGCCCATAGTGAGCGAACTCACTCAGAATCTTAAACCAGACACAAAACATTGCTTGTCGACCTAGGTACTATTTTTTTAATAATGACATACTCATTTCTCTCCCACTACGGCTATAACACCACATACATATCGAAATTTTTTTAGTAAACTGCGGCCTCTATAAACAAACTTCGTTCAACAAAATGTAAATAATATATTGACAGAAAAGAAAATACGAGCACAACAATTAATATGTTGATTGAAACAAACACCTTTATTTCATGTGTGTTTCACCTAAACAAACAGAACAGTGCCATTACACTCTAACTGCGCCACTCTTCGCCTTAAAAACCCCACACACTGCCAAATAATACACTGATTTTATTACTGCGTTTATTTTTTACACAGAGGCTTTGTATCCGTGTATTTTCTTTTTGTCTGTAAGGCAAAAGGCAGATGTACTTATTTTGCCATAAACGTTGTTTACTTGATTTAAGAAAGCGATAGCCTAGTGGTGATACCAACAGACTGCCATGCAGAGGGTATCAGTTTCGAATCCTTGGCGCACAAAACAGATTTTTCGGAGCTAGGTGCGTATTGAATTGTTGCTCATAAATCAGGCTTCACTCGTGTATTTAAAAGAAAAACAAGAAGGTGAAGCTTCCTTGATTATTTTCACTCAAACATCAACGCTCTGCCGTTCGGCCATAGTAAGCATCGTCGACCATGCATTATCTCTGTTGCATCCAACACTTTACCTTAGACCTTACCTATTTCCCTTAAACCTCGGCGTACGCCTCCAGTGTTACAATATTTTACAAAGCGACTGCCGTCTTATCTTTGTAATCCAGATGCGTATTTATAAGCCATTGTTAAGACTTGTGTCAGTATGTTTGAGGCTAATAATACCTTGTAATGACTGTCATTATTATAGATCACATATGAGGTAGATGGCTCTCCGAGATTCTGAAAGATAACTTTTTGAAATCGGCTACCTATCTATAAACTAGACTAGATGCGTCACTTATATATATATACACTATACACTTATATATATAAATCGACTCATTCGTGCGCCCGCCACGTCACCACTTTCCTTACATGACCTCACTGTATTCGATTTCAGGCCACATCACTCAAGAACTCAACAAACAACTCCGTCGCAACATCGCTTATCAGTGTAATATCCCCCTTACATCGGCCGCACACAGGGAGCCTAATAAGTTCAATACCAATCAACCATTAGACTATTGGTCGCACGCTGGTCAACTTTGTCGCGACTTAATTAATTCGCTGTTTATTACTTTATTTATTGGCTTAATGTGTTTGCTACTTTTTATTAATCGACCTTTATCTTTATTTTTTAGCGATTTAATGTAGCGCTCATAGCGTTAGTTGGCTTGCCCTTTGTTATAGGTCGGCAAAGTGAAGCAACGCTTGCACAGGCTACCACTCGGATGGGTGACTGCGTGTGTCATTTACGTTACAGCGCTACTGTTACACGTACAGCAAATATTCAGCGAGTATAATTTTTTTTTATTTATAGACTCACGATTCATCCCCGAAGGGGTAGGCAGAGGTGTAATTTTACACCCATATTTCGCCAGGAATTTTTAGGTCCCACGTAATAGAGGGCGAGCCTATTGCCGTACCGTACCGTACATTACCAGACTCCGTGATGCTACTGAAAATTTCCTAACGGAAAAACCCAATAACACTTTGCCCGCCTTCCGGAATCGAACCCGAGACCTCGTAATCCCACGCGCACATTTATGCCGCGAGTCCAACGAGGCAGTCTATATATATATATATACTAGCGAGTATAATGATCTATTAAATTAACGTTTTGGCTATGAAACATGACACAGAGAACCAACTTTATCATCATCTTCAACAACCTTTCGCAATACACTCGCTTCACATAGGCCTCCCCTAATTTTTGAGGATTTGTCTACCATTGCTATCACATCGTAAAAATATCTACTATACAGCCTTCGTGTATTTTCCTATGATGCCTCGTATGACACCCACAGACGGGGAAGAGAGACTTTGTATTCTTAATCTATCAGCACACGAAATTTAAAACTCTGTTACTATTCATATTAGCTTTCCTGGATAAGTGGTCTATCCTACAGAAATATAATTATTCAAATCAAACCAGTAGTGCCTGAGATTAGCGCTTTCAACCAACCAAACAAACAAACTCTTGAGGTTTATAATATTAGCATAGATACAATGATCAATTCCTAAAATATGGTACCGCAAATTTATCACACTTGCCTGAAAGAAATAAAACAATCCTTTAAATCTAAGACGCAATCTATTATTCTATCTGATATTCTGGCATACGAACGGTTAATTCAAAATAAATTTATATGTATATTATAATTTTAAACAACAGTAATTTGATTTAACTTGAAAATTTAACTTAAACGCTATACGTATTACATAAGCAAATTCTAATAACTTATTTCGTTAACAGCCCCTCCCGCACCATTATCTTCTCGTAAACAAATCTTAAAAACGTAAGAAATTCCCTGTCCCGAGACAAAACCGACATAATCTCAAAACTCGGGTATATATTTTTTAGTTCACAACAAAAGTTGTTCAGTATTTATTTTTGGTATTTCAGCTACCTGTTGCTTTGTCCCGGGAAGTGGAAAAGCTGTCCTAATATGAGCTTTAACTTTAGAGATATAAGGTTTAGGATAGATGCTAGTGTTCTGATTGATAATAAAAATGTAACACAAATGAAACATTGAGACGAAGCTAAATTTTTACGCGACTTTGAGACGCGATTTTAGGACTGAATCGAGGGTCGCGAGGAGGTTTCATCCAACCAACGAACACTGAATATACCCAGCTTCTAAACTTCGAAACAGCAATTTGTGGATCACACAAAGAGTAATGCCTTGAGGGGGATCGAACTCACAACACTCGATGCAGAGTTACGAGAGGGAGAGAGACGAGGCGGCCGTTTACACCAACGCGTTGCTCATGTGGTTAAATTATATTTAGGAACAAAGCGATTATATTCAATTCAATTCAATTTATTTAAATAAGTAAATACACAATACATATATTACATGCATCTCCATCTAGTCCCAAACTAAGCAGAGCTTGTGCTATGGGTACTAGACAAAGGTTTGACATACATATTTTTTATTTAGATACACAACTTACATACTAACATACATACAATATACAAGTTTTGTTAGTAAATAATATAAATATACTTATATACTATGTTAAAATTGCTTCACTTATCTACGGCCACGATAATGTTGTGCGTTCTGGTGGCACTTGTCCGCGGAAGCGACGGAACACCACACCTTTCGGCCAAAAGTCCTCCTTCATAACAACAGGCAGAAAGCACGTCGGGATCCGCACCACAAACGCCTTGAAGTTGACGTTGCGTCGCGACTCCAGCAGCTGTACTCTCGGCATGTAGTTGGACTTTTGGCGCACGTACTCCGCGATGTTCTCCGCCTTAGTGGTGTAATGCAGGCGAGAGATGTACACGGGTGTGTTCGGCGCGGCAGCGCGCAGGGTTGCACCAGGCTCCACAGGAGCCGTGCCGCAACAGTTCTTGACGGTCTTCTGACTACGCTTCCTCCTCTGCACCGTCACAAAACCATCATCTACTACGTCAGCCTGTTTTTTCGCCTTTTCCGGCTTGGACTTCGCAGCTACGGGGGTGCTCGCAGTTTCCTGCTGAGCCTTTATTGATGTAGGTCGCGCGGCGATACACGGAGAAGTCGCGGGGACGGGGGCAGGGCTGCGGGGCGCTTGTGTAGCGCACTCAGCAGTCACAATCTTACGCGGCGACAGAACTGCTGACGCGAAGCTTGCGACCGATGTATTGACGCATGCACCTCGGCGCGTGTTGATGTTACTACGCGCCGTTGACCCACTTAAATCGACAACCTTACGCAAGTCGTCTAACTCCGTGCGCAAGAGTGCGACGGTATCTTCAGATGTCTCCAACTTCTTGTGTACATCCGCTAAACTTGCCTTCAGAAAAACTATGTCCTTCAAAAGGCTTGTAGCATCGACGTGGTCGAAAGTGACAGGAGGTAACTTGTTTAAGTCCCTCGCCACAAACGTCGGCACGTCGTCAGGATCGGTCTCTTTGAGTAGCGTGATCATGTCTTGTAGGCTTTTCTTTGTCCCGTCACGCCTGCGGGAAACCATCTGGTCACATTTATTTAGCGACCTGTATACAAGCAGCTTGGCAGCCGCAATGTCCTCCTCGCTGAAGTTCGTTGCACAGATCTGGATAGCCAACACTTCGTCCACGACATCCAGCTTCTGCTGCAGGAACGCCAGCAGCTCGTTCACCACAAGTTTATCACTCATGGCGATAAAAATTGCGAGCGTCGGCTCGCGCCGCGCGAAACAATAATATAAAATTTATTTACGCGACACACGTCCGCCTTAGAGCGCAGTCAGAATGTCCATCTGTCCATCATATAAACTATCCTAAACGTTTTATAATTTAGATGTCAATACTCCAAGTAGAAGGTAATTTAAATAAGGCACTCAGGAGGTAATAAATCTTTTTATTAAAACAAAACTTATTCTGCAAATTTGCCGTGTTGGGTGCTAAATCGAATAAACCGATGATAACAACTTGTTCGAATTAATACAATTTAGTCATAGTTGGGTTCGATCGATATAACTTAATATTGTTGATGCAGGCGTTGTAGACAAGCTTTAGTAAGCAGAAAAAGGAAATTATTCAATATCCCACAAAATATTGCAACTCAAGTTTTACGCGATAACACGCCATTTTAAATCACTTGAATGAAATAAAACAGAGTGAATGGTCTCAATTTGAATGCTTTGTCTCATTTGATCGTTTATGTTATGGTTTTCATGTTTCAAGCCCCGTTCTTTATGTCAATAGGCTCATTACGAAGGGTCTGTGTTTTCGTATCTATTCTACGTTTCTGTATTTAGTTTATTATTCTTTGATTCTTTCATCGTTCTGCCAGGAATATTTTTAACGAAATAGCGTTTTTCAATGCTTTTTCATTATCATCATCATCAGCCTGCAAGAGTCCACTGCTGGATATGGGCCTCTCCAATGGCACGCCATTGAGCCCGATTGTCGGCTTTGTCGAAGAACCGATAACCGTTGGAGTAGTCTCGTGTTCTAGAGTGGAGACCGCGTCTAGGCAAACGTAGTGTAGGACGCCCTTCGGCTAGGTGGAGTGACGATATACCCAAAGTGGCTGGAAGCGGTTGGACACAATGCTTTTTAATCATTTCCAATTCAGATTTCCTTACTTTATGAAAGTCCGATTTCTTGCACTGTCTGCAATATGTTCTTACTAATAATGTGCCTTAAGGATGCACTTTATGAATGATGTTAACAGTTGTTCTCAGATCATTATATTTATTTATTTATACTGTATGAAACTAAATGTTTTATTCGGTATATAAAAAATCGATGCATAATCTAATAATAATATATAAAGCTAAAGAGTTTGTTTGTTTGCTTGCATGCGCTAATCTCAGTAACTAAAGGTCCGATTTTTAAAATTGTCCGATTTTTAATTAGTGTTAGATAGCCCACTTATCGAGTAAGGCTATAGGCTATATAACATCACGCTATTAGCCACGGGAACTGAGCAGCAGCCTTAAGTAACGCGGGTATAACCGCGGGCTCATCTAGTATGATATTAAAATTAATGCAAAAATTTTAGATCTTCATATTTCCCAGTTCCAATCTAAGACTCATGTTATCAAGTTTCACATAATACTTGCTTTCTATACAACAACTATATTACATGTATTGTCGAATTCCTGATAACTATTATTCAAAACCTTTAGCTACCTGCATAATATCAAATGCTGCTAATGTAATCTGATTGCCCTCAATGCCAATCAATCTGTTTATTACAAACTGATGGAATCAGATGCGGAATTCAATCGGTAAATTGGCAAATGTTAATAGTCTAGTTAAGGGTTTGATTACAATTTAAATTAGGTCCTCACTATGCATTGATTATAATTCGCAAGTTTATCCTAGATTGTCTGTTGTGAACAAATAGGTATTTATACCTTAAATAAATTAATTGTACGCGATTAAGACCCGCTAATTTATTTTTTATGATGTATACAAATCGCGAAAGTTTAAAATCGATTAATTTATCTGCGCTACTATATCCCACCGTTCACACCACGCAATTTATAATAGTCTCAGCTGTGTTTTCGAAAAAGAAAAGAAAATAAACTTACAAATATATATTGAACTCAATCTGTCTTTCTTACTTTTACTATCGAGTTGTGACAAGAACCAATATTTTTCGTGTAAACATTAATAAGTTTTCTTAAGTTCCTGTCACTTAGCCATTACCTATATCACGAAAAAGCTATGATACCGTAATTCAATAACATTGTAATGACCACCGTATATCGCACGGTATGGCGTTGTAACGTAATTTTATTTGTTTAGAACCTATCGCCATGACAACCTGTTGGTCCCGGAACATTTTATGATCGGACATTTAAGGTAGAATTCTGTGCATCGCGATCGATCGCAGCCGCGCGCGGCCTACGACTGTCGTCGATCGCTCGCGACAATAGTCAAAGTATGAAAATGTATGGCACCGCTACCGAGGCCCGCGACTGACGCGCGCGGCCGACGAATGTCGTGAGCCGCGCGCGGCAGTGTCTAAATTGTCGGACCTGTTGTATAATCTAGGCATTGCAAGCTTATTTAAGTAAGCTAATAGCCCTGTAGAGGAGGAATTTTTTCATTTCATTGGACTAAGCAAATAAATTAGTACTTTCTTATACTTATTACTAAATTCAAAATGAGAATTAACTACGCAATTTCAGTTAGAAATCTTCTCCAGCAATTTGATACTTTTCAACATTTAGTTAATAAGAAAGTTTTATAAGAACTATTTCGTTTTAGCAGTAAAACTTTGTAATGATCATTTACTTAAATATTATCAAAGTGCTAGTTAGGACTCATTTGTTTTCATTTATGTTTGAAATAAAATTTTATCAACAAATTGTTAACTGACCGGTCGACGTCATCATTGGTGCGTCGTATTATTTGTCAATTACAAATAAAATAAAACGAAACTGATTTTAAGTTTTTTTTATTACTGATAGGCTAGCGTTTGACCATGATCTCACCTGATGTTAAGCGATGATATGTTTTAAGATGGAGCACGCTTACCTAGGAGGTAGCTTTCACTCGCGACTTGAAAACACCCAGGTTGTACACATCAGGAAACACAGAGTCGGGTAAAGAACTAAAGAGTTCCACAACTTGGCGGTACGCAAAAGAAAGGAAGAAGCAAAGCGCTTCGTGCGTATAAGCGGGATATCCAACATGTAACGGTGACGCTGACTCGTTAGTCTGGTCGTCCGATGGAAGAAAGGGGAAGGAGGAATCAGATTGTGTAGTTCCTCTGCGCACTCTCCAAAATGTATCCGATAGAATAGCGATAGACTGGCGATACTACGGCGATGCTCCAGGCTTTGGAGTCCTGCGTCAACCAATTGGTCATCGCTGATGATTCTTCTAGCTTTTTTCTCAATTGACTCCAATGTATCTAATTGATACTTGGCAGAACCATCCCAGAGGTGCGAACAGTACTCCATGCAGGACCGGACTTGTGCTTTATATAGATTGAGCAATTTTTCCGGCGTGAAGTACTGCCTCACCCTGTTGAGGATTCCCAGCTTTTTGCCAGCTAGTTGAGCTTTGTCCTCTATATAGGGGTCAAAATTTAGGGTTGAGGTCAACCAGACACCAAGAAGCTCAAGGTCGTCAGTTATCGGCACGGACAAATTTTGGAATGTCGGAACCAGGTCAAATTGGCTCCGGTTTGCCGAGAATAGACACGCCTGGGTCTTCGAAGCATTGAACTTGACAAGATTGGCATCACCCCAAGAGACCGCCCTTAAAGACAAGTTCATCCGCTCGATCATTCCTTCCCTGAGTGATTGTATTTGCGCTCCACTGGCATATATCTCTCTACCCCCGTGCTGTCATCTGCATACCCAAAGGTACCGGGTTTCAACAGATCGTTGATATGCAGCAAAAATAGGGTTGCGGAGAGAACTGATCCCTGAGCCTTTTTTCGGCATAGGCTGAACATTGGCATGCTTCCAGGACTTAGGTACTTGTCCTGTCGTCAGGGATAGGTGGAAAAGGCGTGTCAGTACGGGGATAACTCTGGGGCACAGGTTTTAAGTACTATGGCTGGAATCCCATCTGGACCGCTGGCCTTATTTACGTCTAGATTCCGCAGTGTTTTACGAACCTCAGTTTGCCGAATGCGTATGTCACACATACTGGTTTCGCAAACAGGTAATGTTGGAGGTGTTTCACTCGCAGTGTCTAGACGCGAAAATTCCGCGAAGATGGAGGCAAATAAATTTGCCTTGTCCTCAGCAGTGTGGGCCAGGGATCCATTTGACCTCAGCAGTGGTGGTAGTGAGGGGCGGCAGAAGTTCGATTCCACCGATTTCGTCAGGGAGCAAAACGCTTTGCTTCCCGCAGGGTAAGAAGCAAGTTTATTCTCTATGTGGCGAATGTGGTCGTAGCGAGCCTTCCGGAAAACTTTCTTGCAGGACTTTAGCAGCCCTGTTATACGTTCTCTTCTTATGTGGTGTGTCATTTGCCTTGCAGTTGCTAGCATCAGTCCATGAAAGAAACGCCTCATATTTCAGCGCTTCAGCGCGTCCACATTCGGGGCCGAACCAGGACTGAGTTTTGGTTGATGTGGATATGTCTGAGAATGGGATATAATATTCCATTCCTTAACGCAATACTTCAGTTACAGCATCTGCGCAGGTTGGTTTTGCATGGTGAAACAATAATTATATAATAAGACGTTTTATCAGCAGTAGGGAATTGAGTGTGCACTAGTTTAACAAAATTAAGTAGCCAGGCTCTCCTGATTGTTTATTTTATTTATTACTAGCTGACCCAGCGAACTCCGTATGAGGCGTTTCTAATTCCTTTTTTCCAAGCCCCTTTTCCAAAGTTATCATTGACTTAGTGCTTAATCTCTTATCATTTCAGAGTCTATAAATGATGAATAAACAAACATAGATTTTTATATAATAATGAATTCCCCATTCCTTAAAATATCAGAGACGATACCTATCCATATCGAGTTTAAAAAAAAATCCCGTCCGCCATCTTTGATTTTCTATCCACCATCTTTGATCACGAAAAAGATGTTGTGTTAGGATTTACCATCCCTTAAATCATCAGAGACGATACCCATATCGACTTTAAAAAAAATCCCATCCGCCATCTTAGATTTCTTATCCGCCATCTTTGCTCACGAAATAGATGTTGTATTTGGATTCTCCATCCCTTAAATCATCAGAGACGATACCCATATTGATTTCTTAAATTTTTCCCATCCGCCATTTTTTTTTCCCATCCACCATCTTGAATCACGAAACAGATGTTGTATTTGGATTCCCCATCCCTTTTAACATTGCAGACGATACCAATAGGTATTGATTTTTAAAATTTTCCCATCCGCCATCTTTGATCACGAAATAGATATTGTATTTCGATTCCCCACCCCTTAAATTATCGAAGGCGATACCCATATTGATTTTTTAAATTTTCTCATCCGCCATCTTTGATTTCCCGTCCGCCATCTTGGATCACTAAATAAATTTCATATTATTAATCAGCGTCCCGAAAATCTCGAAAACGATACTCTTAAAGATTGTATCTTATTCGTTTAGCCTTTTTTTGCCTTTGTCCCAACCCCACGCCCCCGCCCCACGCTTTTACAATCAAATATTATAATTAAAAGCACATAGTTTACACTTCAGCCCAGAAATAGAGACAACTTGAACGATCCATAATTATTTTTTTGTTTTACGTGCATTTATAAAAGCGTGTTTTTCAAGTGTTTTTTAAACTATTAATTTATTTTATACTTTATGGTCTTTCATAACAAAATATTTTTAACATTTATACATTTATTTTAAGTAGGCGAATGAGCCCGCATCCTCTCCATCTCCACCTGTGCGTCTGTATTACATAGTGTTTTATCTATCAGCTCATAACAATCTACCTCTTCAATCAAGAGACTACTAAGTGATTTTACTCTACTCAGGGCCACATACGCCTGTCGAGCCGCAAAAGTACGGGACCCTTACTACACCACTGCGTGTTCTACAATATATAATTCGTTTGTTATAACCTTGAAACCTGATCGTGTTCAAAGTCCATTACATGGCCATTCACACAAGTGCAAACACGACTATGATACGATATTCCATCATGGAATGCCAGTGCCTATCTTCCGGCTTCATCATCAGACCTTGAAAGCTAATCTTGGCCAAAGTTCATTACAAGACTTTTCTAAGAAACCCAAAACAGCTATGATACGATTTTCCATCATAAAGTACCAGTTCATGTCTTCCAGATCCATCATCAGATTAGTTTGACAGTACCATATTATTGTATTGTTATCAGAACTACATACAACTGCCAATTTTCATGACTTAATTAGTTAGCTTAGATTCCATTACATAGTTACATACACGACGACCTAATAAAAGCGTGTTAAAAACCGTAGCCTATTCTGTTTCTCATTAGCTTAAATTAAACGCAGATCAACAATACTTATACACATAGGTATTATCCATTTTATGAGAATAAAGTGAGGAGATTAGAAATATAAATTCAATCCCTGCAGATGTAAACATTTATTAGATTTTCCTGTTACATAAATCTCTTTGTGCACAAACACTAATAGTGTTATGAGGGAATTCTCGTCAGTGCAATGAGTAGAAATTAAGTTACTGGCTCTCGATCGCAAACCAACGCCATCAGGTTGGTTTAACCGTCGCATCGTTGATAATATTGTTTGTAAGTAAAACTGATTAATTGCAAGTTGAATGCTCAGATGAATGATAAAGAAAGGAATTGTACAAAAAATATATATTAATAAGTAGATAGTGTCATTAATATTACATAATTGCTTGATGATAAGGCACCGGATGATACTTTGTACGCGAGTCTGACTTTGGCATGACTATCGTTTTATTATTTGCAATCGTAATAGAACTGCCTCCGTAGTCCAGTGGATAGTGTATGCGACTGCTGATCGGAGGTCCCGGGTTCGATTCCCGGGACGGGCAAAAGTGATACTGGGTTTTTCCGAATTCTCATTAGCAGCACGGAGTCTGGTGATGTGCCCGGTGACGGCAATAGGCTCGCCCCCTATTATGTGGGACCTAAAAATTCGTGGCGAAATGTGGGTGTAATACTACACCTCTGCCTACCCCTTTGGGGATACAGGCGTGAGTGTATAAAAAAAAAAGAAATAAACACTCTCAAAAATAACAACGGTGCATCGACATATAGACGGACGTACAACAATGATTTATTAGCTCCCAATCGGTTTCTTCGGATACAAAACAGCCAAAAGGAACCTTTTAAAAAATATATATTCTCAAACAAACATTTTTTTTAGCATACTCACTTCTCGAACAAAAAGTACCAACGTTGGTTCTGCCACGAAAATTTAACACTCTGTAAGCAACATAATATACTTTACGGGACAAGCCATTCATGTTGAAACCAACAAAACTTATCTAAAGAAAGGATGAACTACAGTAATTTGTAAGTAGGTTTAATGGGAAATGTAAAATTTTCTGATTGTTTCACGCATTAAGGGCAACAGAATAGAGAAAATTGCATCGAGATTGTGAATAAGTATTGTATTGCAGTGGGTCAAGCATGTTGAGGAAAATGATAAGTAAAGTGACCAGAAGTTATTCGAAAGTGGTGCTAGCTAGCTGGTACTAGGTCCCTTAAAACGGCGATGAATTAAAGGTAAAATGCCTGTAAATATTATAATGAGTTAAATGTGTTTTAGGTTACACATACTCTGTAAAAGTTTTAATCTAGATGTGTCTGCCCACTACGTAGTGGGCAGTGTACTGACTTATGGTGGTAAGACTAAATTATAAAAAAAAGAAGAAGTCAAATTGGTTAAAAGAAGATCAATTCGCTTTCACAACTGGTTCTCTCACTAACACGTTAAATCATTAAGAAATCTTTAGGACTAGTGGCGATCGGGGGCATTTATTATTAAATAATATTTTTAATGGTAGACTATTAACGTGCCGGTTATTCATTTCATGTTAAACATTCCTAAGTTATAACTCCAGTGAATGGCGTCGAAGCAATTTTCTATTAAGATCGATGGTTAGATTAGCAGTTATGGTGTGTTTCCGTCATCGCCATGAGGTCACGCCACGAATTAATACAAACGCGTTTACTTCAATAAGCTTCATGCTAGCCAATTCACGTAGGTAGAAATGTATATCTGTGTTTAGTATAATGTTTCTTAGCATGCAAAAATACAACCATAAAGGTATGCCAACAATATTTCCGTAAGCGCTTTTTATTCAACTTAATGTTTCTGCTTTAAATTTGTTCTTAAAACAAACCGAAACGTACACTTAAAACAACTTTTAACTTTATTATGTCTAACGTTTTGTTAACTTTTTGTATCCAAATCCTGTCCGAATCACTACCATTACTTTAGTAAAATTTCTCATTGGCAGTGCAAGTGACAAAAAGAAATGAGAAAATGCTTTGACCAAATTTCCGAAGAGCTAAAAATGCTGGTTTCTTGGGCACTCAATCAGCATATCGTGAGAAAAAGTGGAGTTTGATAAAAAGTTTCCGTCGAAAGAAAATGAGGGAGTATTATACCTAGATACAATTTCACTGTGTTGTAAACGTTTTGTATTGTAATTTGTGTAAAATCCATGCATTACGCTGCGCATGTTGTTATGGCTGCTGGTAAGTGGTACGGTAGCCTAGGCCTATCATTGTGCTGCTCTTACGACCATCACTTATTTCGATCATTGTGCGGATACTCTATTATATTATAAATACATGGAATTTCTAACACAATTTTGGGTTGGTATTTGAGGCAAGCTGAAAACTTTTCTCATACCTCTCCCATTATAACCCCAACATGTAACTGCAGACTTGGCTGGTGAGTAGCGGTTGTTTGTTGCTTTTGTCCATTAATGTATTTGAGGCAACATGCAATTTTAAAATGTTGTAGTTTAGTGTTTAAAGAATAAAAAAAATAAGCCTCGACATTAAACCCTATGCCACTCGTCTCGCGAGAGTGATCAAATAGGTCAAATCCTCTCATGGGTCAGGGTCAATTCTACTATGAAGCAGATTAGGAGAGAGAAGTCCAGCAGTGGACAGCGTAAGGCCGTAAAGGAAAGTGGATACGTCCAGCCGAAAATGGGGCTCAGTGTCGATCCATCAGAGAGCTATGCAGCTGTGAACTATGGCCGGCTGACTACCATGATTATTTTTAAGATTAGCATGTCACTGCCCACAATGAAGATTGCAATGATCATCATTGGTTGCAGAAATAATGTAACTTTTATTCAAAAACAACGGCCCTTGGATTTAAATTTATAGATTCAATTTTTTTAGGTCATACATTAATATTTTCGAAATTTTAATCATCATCATCAGCCTTTAACAGTCCAATGCTGGACTAGGCCTCTCCTTTGAAAGGAGGAATTGGCCTACTATAGGTACCAGGCGGGCCATACGGGTTGGTATAGGGTTTTTATCAAGTTTTCCTTCTCTTACAGTGCTGTTCTCTGCATAATATGCTCCCCCTGTCGGCTCTTACGACACCCATGGGATGATATGGGGTGGTGACAATCCGAATTCTTAATCCGTCACCACACGGACAAATTTTAATAGAGTACCTTAAAAAAATAGATTTTTGTTTATTATGTTATTCTTATACTTTTACAAAATATTGAATGAAATAACATTAAAATGATAACAGTAAAAATGTAAGACAACATTATTTACCTACACTTCCGTATCTAAAAATATTAATGTAATTTCTTTGACAAAAAAGTTTTAATAAAATAAATTTGGAAGAAATCTGTCGGTCCTTCGGGGGCCCCCCTGAGGACGGGGGCCCTGGGCCAGTGCCCCGAGTGCCCCTATGGTAAAGACGGTACTGGCCAGAAGCCTCTAATATTACATACATACATACATAGACTTACGCCTGTTTCCCGGAGGGGTAGGCAGAGACTACGGAACGCCATTTGCAACGATCTTGACATACCTCTCTTGCTTCATTCACTCCCATCAAGTTTCTTATGCATGCTCTTCTGTTAAGGGTACTTCTGACCTGTCCTTTTTTCAGGATGTCTCCAATCTGGTCAAAGAACATCCGCCTAGGTCTTCCCCTTCGTCCTGTCCCTTCCACACTTGCTGCACTTGCACTTATATAATATATCTGTTTGGTCAGTCTTTCGTCATCCATCCTCTCCACATGCCCAATCCTCTGAGATACAGTCTCAAACTAGTTCAGAGGGTACGGAACAGTATTTGCTAGAAATAACCTAATGTTAAATTTATGATTTGAATATGAGTGGAGATAACTTTAATAAATAAGCACAAATTGTATATTTTACTAAGTACCTATTTAGTGATATTAGTGTAAATGGGTCTGGGCCGCGTGGGAGTTTTGGGAGGCGGCACCTCTTTGTTTATTCCGCGGCGTTTCGGCGTGGATTGCGCCGGCTGAGGTCGCGGACATATTGCCCGCGACCATGACTGGTGTGGTCCGTGCCGGGGCGTCGGGGGGATGGAAGGGTGTTTAGCCTTTTCTTTCATTTTTCCTCGTGATTCGGGCCCCTTTGCATTGATATTGCTGTTTTTTTCCTAGGTTAGGTTAATTTTACTTGTATTAGGTTAATTTCTCTGAATAAATAAATAAATTTCAAATTTCAAATTTCAAACCATCTTAGCATACCTTTCTCGATGCTTGTCACTACGTCTTCTTTTACCCCACAACACTCTCTCATCACACAATTCTTTACTCTGTCAGTCAAAGAAACACTACACATACTTCTCAGTGCTCTCATATCTACAGCATTTATTCTACTTTCATGACTCTTTTGCCATACCCAACTATCACTACCATACATAAGAGTAGGTACTAACACCCCTCTATGCACAGCCAATCGTGCTTTTTTGGACACGTTTTGGCTATTCATAAACGCTTTCAGAGCTCCATTCACTCTATTACCTGCATTAACTCTTCTTTCTATATCTTCTACATTCTTACCATCTCTCGTAAACAGCGTACCTAAATATACAAACTCATTCACTTGCTCCACTCGCTGTCCATCGATCATAACATAACAAGCCGTAACGCATTCCGCCTTTTCAAAAACCATAACTTTCGTTTTACTTACATTTACTTTCATACCTTTCCTCTCTAACGCACCATGCATGATTGTTACCATCTCCTGCAACTCCTCCGCTGAAGACGCAAGTATAACCTGATCATCAGCATAAAGGAGGTATTTGACAAGTAACTCATTCATCCTTAATCCACTGTCACTATTTTTCAAATCTTGCAAACAACTGTCCATGAAAGGTTTAACAGCCACGACGACGCTACACATCCCTGTCTAACACCTGTCTCGATGGTTAACCAATCCGTGTACGACCCATTTACCCTCACACAAGCTCTAGAATCTTCATAAAGGGATTTCAGAGCTCGTATGAGACTGCTGTTCACCCCATACATCGACAGTACCGACCACATTTCATTTCTCACCACTTTATTGTAAGCCTTTTCCAAATCCACGAATGCGCAATAGACCTTTTGACCTTTGGGCAAAAATTTTTCGGCTATGCACCGCAAAGAAAAGACTTGGTCCAAGTGCACCCCATACCCTTCCGGAATCCTGCTTGTACATCCCATATTTTCTTGTCGGTTACTTCCATAACTCTTTCAATCAGTACCTTCGCATACAGTTTGCCAACAATGCTGTGAAGGCTAATGCCTCTATAGTTCCTGCAGTCTTGTTGCGAGCCTTTTCCCTTATAAAGAGGCACAACCACCGCTGTGGCCCAGTCATCAGGTACTCGGCCGGTACTCCAGCACAAGTTAAATAAGCGCTGCAGCTGACCAACTATGATGCCCTGTCCAGCCTTCAGCATTTCAACTGTAATCCTATCATATCCTGCAGCCTTACCTAATTTCATACTTCCCAACGCCTTCACATGATTCACCATTCAATATCTTTCCATTCTTGTTTACTTATTAGAAAGTTCAGTACAACCTTACAGAAAGCATTGTTTATAATAATTATATAAAAATTGAAACATGTTAAACTCTGCTCACAAAAGCTGTAATTCCCGGTGGTTACTTTTATACCTTATTTTGCTATAAAATTTAATCAAATGCTTCTGGGTATTTCAGTCCTCGAGCTTCCGTATAATTTAAAGTTGACGGTTGTATTCATTTGCAACTAATGCGAACTTATTATTATTTCCGTAAATGTAATATCAAGTTTCATTTAAATTGCATCAGTGACTAGTGAGCGAAAATCTTTTCATTCCTTCATATTGCGGATAAAATATAAAACTTATTTTTGCATTAAAGTCTCTCAAATATTCGTAAACATTTCTTTAATAATATTTATTTGTTATATGTTGGACGTCTACTTTGACAGAGCACACTATGAGATACTTACTTAAACATTCCGGTTTGTATGTTTAATAAAGAAAATAAATTTTAGGTTTGAGCTCATCGACATAGAAAAACACACATGAGAGCGACTGAGTACGTTTGTAGACTTTATACATATGGCGCTGTAATTCTTCGGTCGGAGATACATATAGGTGCTTTTAAAAGCGCTAATAACTCTTATTAATACATACCGAACCAATTACATATGGTAGCGCCATCTACCTTCCTATCTAAAACTAATCGCATCAACATCAATCGTTCCACGTACAAGTGTGAGCGATACCATATTTCCGTCTCCCTCTATCCCACTCCCTGGAAGAGGCACTGCCTTTCGCCTGATTGGTCGCCGCGATCGTCGACGCGAGTGACAGTCCAGAACATTCCGCTCGCTGAGAACGTGTCCGCTATATCGTACCGCGCCGCATCGCTGTATGTGATTATTACCGCATATATAAACCGCTCGCAAGTGGGAGTGACGGTGAAGTGAAGTGAAAACAAGCAGCTGCATCACGAAACCACCAGGAGACTGCCCTTCGGAGACGAAGAAGATTGTATAAGGTAAGTGCCCTCCATCCTTGAAATATCCTATACCCACTCACAATCACCTCTTCCCGTATCCATCTCCTAGGCGGCTAAGAACCCGCTATCCTTTGTATACAGTCCATTTCCCTCCCAAGTCGCCTAGAACCTACCTATGGTTTCGGTGTATCGCCGAACCATTTTTTTGATCCATACGAGTCGGATTCATTTACGTTTTTATACGTTATATCGCTATACCTAGGCAGTTATAGCACCTAGCTATACTCTTAATATATTCACATAACCGTCACATGGTTATTTCCGGCCCGCATCAGTAGGTAAACTTTTATATAGCTACCTACTTATTAAATTATTAATTCTGGAACTATCATAGTTGTCTTATAAATCTCATATTTCAAGCAACTTTTAGTTCCTCAGCTCTAAAGTGTTGCCTACTTAGCCTACTTAGGTAAAATAATAGATACATTAGATATTCTTATTTTGTTTCGGTCTCATTAGCTTATACTTACGTAAGCATGTCACAACAAAAGAAGTCACGCGTGTCGAAGACAAAGAGATGACAATCTTAGAAGCAAAACGCAATATTTTATTTGAGCGCATTCAAAACATCTATGAATGCTCAAAAACCGCATCTATGTCTGACAGTAATAGCGAAGCATTTCTCAGTTATTGTATGACAGTAGATAGTATTCGAACAGATTTTCATAAGTTGTTAGACGATTATAACGCAAGATTACTTTCTATCAGTCCTGATGAAAAACCGAACTATCAGGCGTATACCTCATTCGAAGATCTTTATTGTATTATTAAGCGTATACAATCGCAATTGGAGGGTAAATGTTCAGCAGAGCCCGTTGCCCGCAAACCGAGATTACCGCCAATCGAGATTATGTCGTTTGACGGAGATATACGAAATTGGCCGTTATTCTATGCGAGTTTTAAGTCTACAGTGCACGATAATGGTTCTCTGACAGATGCTGACAGGTTGTACTATTTAATAGGTAAACTGTCACCGAAGGCCCAGTCCGTATTTGCAGGTGTCACACCCAGTGCTGAGAATTATCAGGTCATATTTCAGTCACTACTTGACAGATTTCAGGACACGCGCGTCCTAGCGTCTACCTACTTTGACCAAGCTTTAAATCTCAAACTGTCCGGCAACGCGTCTGTCTCGAATTTCCAGCTGTTTATTGATAACTTCGTAACCGCGGTTAATTCTCTTAGGAATTTAAAATTGGAAGATCTTTCCGACTTTATGTTGCTTCAACTCGCTTTAAAAAAGTTTGACACTGATACAATTAGCGCATTCGAGATGACGGAACGCAATAATAATATACCTACACTAGATAGTTTTATTTCGTTCATCAAAGATCAGTGTCGAATATTTCATAATACGCAGTCTGGTTCACCTGGCCCGTTTAACACTAACAGCAACAAACAAAGGTTGAATAAATCGCGAAATAGTAATAATAACTCGGTCCCTAATCCACAATCTTACGTAACATGTTCGTAATCTAATAGTAATAATTCACAGAAGTGTCTGTGCAGTAATATAGTGCACGACCACTTATACAAGTGTCCCGCCTTCGATAATTTGCATGCAACCGCTCGTTTTAAAAGCGTAAAAGATTACAAAGCTTTCATTAACTGCTTAAGCATAAAACATAAAACAAGTAATTGTTCTAGTAAGACAAAGTGTCGATCATGTAATCAAGAACATCATACACTGTTACATTTTGATAAAGATAACCCGTTGTCAAGCCAAGCCGCTAACCTTGACACACTTGCGCCGCAGGTGCAGACCACGGTAGCTGCGCCTTCCGCGTCTGAGGGCGAAGTATCGTTGTGTATGACATCCATTGCGCGGGCGACGCGCACGCGAGGACGGCACTCACGCATCTATAATGATCCGCGCAGGGCCAAAACGCA
This sequence comes from Euclidia mi, assembly GCA_944739405.2. Lineage (NCBI taxonomy): Eukaryota > Metazoa > Arthropoda > Insecta > Lepidoptera > Erebidae > Euclidia > Euclidia mi. The sequence goes on from OX123187.2 coordinate 16,433,619, forward strand.
GTGTACGGCGTCTAAGACGGTACTGTTAGCGACAGCGCAAGTTATCGTATATAATGTTAATGGGTCGCCGCACATAGTACGTTGTCTGCTAGATAGCGCATCTCAGACCAATCTAATAACATCGGAATGCTTCAAACGCCTCGGATTATGGAATAACTTTAAAAATACTAACTGAACCGTCAAAGGGATAGGCGGATCAGAAAAGCATTGCAGGGGTTCCGTAGATATTAAAATACATTCGCGTTTTGATAGGAATATTAATTTTAACATTTCTTCGCTTATCGTGGAGCGTATCACGGACGCATTGCCGAACGCTAATGTAGACGTAGCATCACTCACTCATCTCGAGTCATTGCCGCTAGCCGACGCGGAGTTTGCGAATCCGGCAGGCATTGATCTTTTGATCGGAGCTTCAATATTTCCGCACTTGCTTCTAACTAACATAGTACGTAGTGAGCGATATGATTTACCGCCCGCTATTGAGACGGTACTTGGGTATGTGATTATGGGTACCGTACCTACGTTACATACTTCTCATTGTATTACGTCTTGTTGTTGTTCTGCTCTTCAAGAGATCAAGGTGGGTGCTAAAACTGTGTGTAAGATAAAGCACTAATTAGCTATGCTATGCTATGCTATGCTACGCTAAGCTACGCTACGCTACACTATACTATACTACACTTCCGCTTTGTATATGGATGACCTTGCCTGTAGTGTCATACCCGCTCCGCTAGAAATTTCGCTTTGTGAAGAGCTCATTCAGCTTTTCAAGTGAGGCCAGTTTGATCTTGTCAAATGGACAAGTAACTCTAAGGAGGTTATCGCACGCATACCAGATTCTCATAAAGCTTCTCCAGACATTGAGTTTGAGAAGTCTGTATCGCATAAGGTTCTCGGTTTACGCTGGGACTAATCCTGTGATAGTTTTCGGTTTGACGTCTCACCACCAGATGATAAGTGCACCAAACGCACTATGCTGTCCACAGTGGCTCGACTATGGGACATAATGGGTTTTGTGGCTCCCACAATTTTGTACGCCAAGCTCTTGATCAAAGAGCTTTGGCTATCAAAGTGTGAGTGGGATGAAACACCCCCTGACCATATTGTCGCCGCTTGGGGCCAATTTGTATTGAGCTTACCGCGCTCAATCAAATTACTATTCCGCGTCATCTTGGGTTGGTAGATGGATGTACCATCAACTTAATAGGTTTCGCTGACGCCAGCGAGCGTGCTTACGGCGGAGTCGTATATCTGCAAGTCCGCATTGGTTCTAACTACTCGGTGCAGTTAGTTTGTGCCAAGTCTAAGGTCTCGCCTGTTAAAACCATTTCGGTTGCGAGACTGGAATTGTGCGCGGCTCTTCTGCTGTCTCAGTTGCTCCGCAAGGTTCAAGACACAGTTTTGCCCCCTACCCCATTAATAAATATACGCATTTTCCGACTCCAAAGTAGTGCTCGCTTGGATTTATTCATCTCCTCACCGCTGGCAGACTTTTGTCGCCAACCGCGTTAGCAAATTGATTGAACTTGTTCCCGCTACTTGTTTCAATCACGTCGCGGGTTATCGTACTCGTCTTTAGGAAGAACTTTCCATAGATCATATTGACTGGAAGTTTATTCCACCAGCATTACCACATTTCGGTGGATGTTGGGAAAGCATGGTCAAAGTAGTTGAAACGCATCTCTTCAAAGTTATAGGTCAACAGATCCTCTCTTACGAAGAGCCTTTAACTGTCCTTGCACAAGTCGAGGCACTGATCAATTCGCGCCCGCTTCCAACTCAGTGAGATCTAGCCTGAAGTTGGACCTACCTCTTAGTTTAAGTATTTAGTTAGTAGTTTCCGCTATTATTGCGTTTGTACTTTTCGCTAAAGTTAATTTAGATTAATTTTATTGTCATATCGCTGTCTTAGCCTATTGAGGGGTTATGCGGTAGTACACCCAACATAGCTAAGTTCAATTCTATTTTTTTTAAAGGCAACCCTTTAGGGCCAGGGGGATATGGTAGCGCCATCTACCTTCCTATCTATAACTAATCGCATCAACATCAATCGTTCCACGTACAAGTGTGAGCGATACCATATTTCCGTCTCCCTCTATCCCACTCCCTGGAAGAGGCACTGCTTTTCGCCTGATTGGTCGCCGCGATCGTCGACGCGAGTGACAGTCCAGAACATTCCGCTCACTGAGAACGTGTCCGCTATATCGTACCGCGCCGCATCGCTGTATGTGATTATTACCGCATATATAAACCGCTCGCAAGTGGGAGTGACGGTGAAGTGAAGTGAAAACAAGCAGCTGCATCACGAAACCACCAGGAGACTGCCCTTTGGAAACGAAGAAGATTGTATAAGGTAAGTGCCCTCCATCCTTATACCCACTCACAATCACCTCTTCCCGTATCCATCTCCTAGGCGGCTAAGAACCCGCTATCCTTTGTATACAGTCCATTTCCCTCCCAAGTCGCCTAGAACCTACCTACGGTTTCGGTGTATCGCCGAACCAACATATAAATAAAATCAGACTAAAGAACAAGCTTTAATCCCAAGAATGGATATATGTTTGATTTTTAATTTATCTTGACTGAGATATATAATAAATAATACGATTACAAAAAAAATAGTGTAGACATTCAAATATCTGAACCAGCAGATTATTTCATCCGTGATAAAGGACCCAGATTAGAAAATATATTACAGACCCAAATCAGCAATAAAGGAATCAAGATAATTACATTTATATGGTCGACAAATATTTGTGGGTTCGATGCCCACACGAGACAACACTTTGTGTGATCCATAAATTGTTGTTTCGAGTCTGGGTGTTCATTGTGTCCGTTAGTTGTATATTTGTAAAGTCCCCGCGACACAGGATTTATTCCTAGTGCCGGAGACCTCCATTCCCCATGTCCGAGACTTTAACCATGAAAACTACGTAACTCGATTTTCTAACATCAATTCACTATTACCTTCGTCTCGGAGAGGCACTTAGCAAAAGGTTATACCGAGTAGTAAACAGCCAATAAAACCATCGATGGGAAAAATAACCTTCAGAAACGAGATTATTAGATAAGAGAGAACAAATTCGATTGCTTACTAAGTCCCTCCAAACATTTTATGGGGAATGTCGTTTTTGATATTAAATCTTAAGGCTACTAAGATATACATCACGAGTAAAAGGATATCACTGTAGGCACGCGTCTATGATATATGTATGGATGTATTTTCTTTGTATTTCGAGGAATCAGCTTCGAGCATATCATATCATATCTTTCACTTCAAGTTGAAGATGAAAATATGTGTATAAGTGAATGAGATCTCGATGTATTATATACGGATTAGGATATTTATTCAAGGTTATTTAGAGCGTTTTAAGAGTTCTCTAGGTAGAAAGGTCTCCGTACATTCTTTAGGAATATTTCATCATCAGCCCTTTATACTGTCCCACTGCTGGGCACGGGCCTCTTTTCTCTATGAGAAGGGTAAGGCCATAGTCCACCGCGCTGGCCAAGTGCGCGTTGGTAGACTTCACGTGTCTTTCTAGAACATTATGGAGAACTCACAGACATGCAGGTTTCCTCACGATGTTTTCCTTCACCGATAAGCAAGCGATAATTAACAATTTAATACGCACTTACCTGCGAAAAGTCATTGGTGCGTGCCGTGGATTCGAACCCGAGACCCTCTGCATAGCAGTCTGTCGGTCTCTCCACTCAGCTATCGCTGCTTATATTATTTAATCTTATATCTTCAAGTATGTCTCTGAATTGATACAAAGACTTACATTTCCAAAACTATTGGCGTATGTAATTTACATGTTTATCCTTCGTATATTGATTGGTAACATTCTATACAGATAACAACTAACTTTCGTCAAAATTAATACACACATATTCAAATCCATACCCGACATGGACACACCTATCTAGAACATACGTAACACATAGAAGCACACTTACACACATGTATACATACATGTCATTTACTACAATGGCCAATAGGTTCCTAGCTTAATTGATCTCCAACAAACAGTCACAGTTCACTTGTTGTGAGTTTTGATTGTATTTATACAACTTACGTCAGGCGAGTTTCTGCTGTGTTGGCGTAAGGCTGCTCACAACTTTTGCGCTGACGGAAGAAGGATATAGGTAATGTTATAGTTTGTTTGTTTGAAAGTGCTAATCTCGGGAGCTACCAGGATCTGATATTTGCTGTTGATATGGTTGCTAATTTATGGCAACGACTTCATTAAGCAACGAGTAAGAATATAAAGAACGCAGGTATAAGCATTTTCCGGTGACGCCGCAGACCACAGCTAAAGTTATGCGTTTTATGTATACTTACTAAAAGCCCTAAAAGGGCACCGTAGCACTTTTAACTACAAAATACTTGCGATAATATTTCTAACAGAATTCTATTTGTACATATTTATATACATACGTCACTATAACTTTCGAATTTACGTTCTAAATGCAATGGCAATTTGCATATGACTATTTTAAAACACAAATTGATAAGGGAAAGAAAGTTGGAAAAATTACAAAATCAATATTAATTAAGTAACATCACGATAATTAAGTTACAATAGACCATCAAAATAAATTCAACACAAGTACGCCGGAGCCATTAAAACCACCTATAAATCAGGCACCGACAATACCTCCATCAATTTATAGGTATAAGTGAATTAGAAGCGATCGATGCAGCCGTCTGATACGGCAACAGGTCCGCACCATAGCTACGGCTTTAGAGCTCTCGCTTCATACACCGGAGGCTGTTTATACACGAGAGATGGGCTGAGCGGAGCGCGGGCAAGCTACCTATACATTATAAATCTGAAAAGTGTGTAATTGTTCGGTTGGTAGAACACGCTAATCTTAGAAACTACTGGTTTGATTTGAATAGATTGAGTAGGATAGGCTATTGATAGGCTACAAATTGTTTAATGCTGGTTTTGTGTAGAATATTACCAATATTGATGATTAGGCCTGTGTTACTTACTCCTTTCTACTGTGTAAATGTGGCTACTGATATAATAGTGTCTTTCGTAGACATAATAGAGATTCACATGCAGATTTCCTCACGATGTTTTACTTCAGCATATATAATTTCAATACACATATTACATAGTAGGTGAACTGGCTGCAAGACCCTTTAAGTAGCAATACGGTAGTCTTTCCACTACTACCTATTTATTATACGTAGCTACAAGTAGTATCACATTAATTTCCTAGTTTTGCACAGTGTAAGTGATACGAGTGGTTAATGTTTGTGAAACCTCCTATATAGTACACTGTTTAGCTGCAGCTCATCTCAGGTAAATAAGTACCTAATGGTAATCCCGACGTTTTGTACGCAACTGTACACGTCTACATCGCCCAAACTCTTTGTACCATTCTTGTTTTAATGAATTCCACGACGGTTAGGTTTCATGGTACGATTGCGGCAGAAGTTTATATGTGTATGGTTTATTGCATGTAAGTATTAGAAGAATAAATTGTGACTCATGTGATTTTGAGTTAATTTATACTACTTGAACACGGTGTATCTTTAAAATAGACGTAGATCTGCCTTGTACTTTATCTTTATATTTCGTAGTCACATAATAAAGTAAGCTTACTAGGTACAGGTAATCAGGATTTTATAAAAAAATACCTACAGCCCGATTTAGTGACAATGCCATTGAAGGAAATAAGCAAGTTAAAAATATTATAGGTACTCCCCGCAGAAACATATCTTCACAAATGTTTTATAGTAATTTAATTTATATTTTCCTTTAGCTTACTGCGCCTTGTATCACAACATATGTGTTAAAAAGAAAGTTATAACCACACCATTACGGGTGTCATAAAAAACCTCGTTATAATTATATTGTTAATGAGTTTACGACATCAGTGCTAAGTACAATAATAGAAGTGCGTCGTAAAACCGTCTATTAAAGTTATCGAGCCATCAAACGCCTCTTAAGGCGCTGACCTAAGCGACTGTTTTGGTAAATGAGGGGGTGAAGCAGGGGAGGTGAAGGGAGCTTAGCTCCGTCTACTGCGGGGCGCCCCCCTTCATTCTCGTCGCGTGCGGCCGTATTCTGGCGACATCCGTGTTCCAATATTTCAAAATCGCAAGCAAAACGTTTTAGCATATTGAATTGAGATACTGATATTAAAATTTATATAACATACATCAATCTGTTTGTACAATATAGGCATAGCGCAATTTTTGTTCTCAGTGCAGCCATGAGCAAAACTGGTTTACATTAGACGTTATAGGTATTAAATGTTGACGAAAGTAGGTAAATACCGTGCGTAAGTGCCGTAAGATGATAACAATAATTAAGTCAGTTCCATGTGTGGAGTGGCCATTATTATGTTTGTTTTGTTTTTGTATAAAAATAGTGAAGCAGTTCATAGAATACCTACATCTAATTCCATTCCTGCCAGTTTTCAAATCTGTTTTGCAATAAATTGGCTGTGACATACGGGCGGACAGACAGACAGACATTGCGAATCTATAAGGGTTCCGTTTTTACAATTTTTGGCTACGATACCCTAAAAAACACAATACTGCTCTACTAAGCGCAAATGCCATATCTCAACTAAAGCGAGTTACGAGATAATTGAAGTTTAGTAAAAGTTGATTTCTTTTATTTATTTATGGATGTTTATTGTTATTATAGGTATAATTATTATGGCAAAGGTTTCGAAACACATCACCGTTTTTAGGGGTTGTGAGTGATTGGAGAGGGAGCAGGGGAGGTCTTGAAACCTCCCTCACCATTTTCACTTGCCGGAAATACTTGGTTTCCTCTGAAAAAAAAATCTCCAAACATCGGTGTGTATGGCACTGCCAACTTCCACATTCATCACACTAGTTTAATAAACTAAGGTTGTCGGAGCCCTGCGAAGGGCTCCTATTTTCGGATTAAGGGTCAAAAGAGAACCTAACATAACCTATTTATTTACTTATTACAGTCGCACCTAACCCAAGGCACTCGAAAGCAATGACGCACAAATTTGACATTAGCTGTCAATATGATCATTCCAAGATGGCAGTTTTGCGTTTCGTTTCACGTTTTTCACATAAAACCTAAAAATTACATTTGTAAAACTGTACCAAAGTATAAAAACTATGTTCCGTTTTGCATAATTGCCGAAGTATTTATGAAATTTTGGAAATTGTTTAAAAATATTTAGACGCAACTCCGGCAGCCAAAATTACTTTTAGGGGATTAAAACGAACTACCTTAAGCACACTACACTACCAATATCCTCAAATTCAGGCGACTCGTTTCGAAACCCAACCCATTATTATTTTTCAAAATAGATGAAACATCAAAAATATATGTGGATATACCTTATTCATGAGATACTGCTATGTCGCTTAGAAAATTATAGAATTAGAATTTGAGTTACTGCTTTTTCGTTAGCTCTCGTCATACATGTTTGTATGGAAAAATATAAAAAATTTCTTTCGCTTCAAATATGTGTTGTTTTAAAGAAAATAAATATTAAAAGATCTTTATTTATATTCATTTATAATTTATTAACGAAATACAGAGTTTATAGCTCATCAAAAGTTAGCTGTCTGCTACAACCCGGCAGGTTTTCTTTATTCTCATCGAATGTTCAAGGCAGTGTGTGAGGTGATAAGACTTATTATTTGCTGTTGTTCACGAGGCACAGTTTCATTTACTTTCCATTTACGGCTTGGTATTGTAGAAATTTCAAGCACTGATGAAACATTTTCCTCTCCGTGATCTCGCAATGCCATCCCTTGAGCTTGACGAGAATCAACAATTTCAGGCAACTGCCAATTCATATAAAACGCCACAAGCTTTTCCCAGAAAACATCATCTCTTTCTATAATTTCTATTTTTAGTGGTATACTTTCGCCACTCCACACAGCAAATAAACACTTTTGTTTGCGTGTAACGTGGCGTTGCCCCTGAATTTGGTAATAACAATTACAATATTTGTTTAGACTAGTCAGTTCACTTTTTTATCATATTTCCATATTTGTATTTTATTTGCTCTTATACTATTCTCCAGGCCATTCTTATAGGCAACTTTAGAACATTAAATTTCCACAATCGTGTTTGGACCTATTAATCCATCTGGCGTGGCACCAATAATCGAATAATCCACAAGGCTCGATTGTTACATTTTCTTGCTTCGCCAGTTGTTGCAAAGCCAGTTGTTCATTTTAGATTCCATGCGCAACTGATTTTACATTGCAAATATTTTATTTGTACAAAATATTTTTTACTAAGTTGGCTTTACTGCTGTTATCTCTTCTTTTTACCACTATACAAAAATTTCAATCTGTCAACATATTCTTACGCAATTCGACCCAGTCACTGCTATCCCTCTTGTAATTTTTGCTTATCACTACGGAATTTGAGTCAAATTTGTTAAAAAAATTGTTTGGCATTTCTTGGCTAGCTCTTGAATAGATCGTGTAAGGAATGACTGAAGTCAAATATGTGTAAGACGTTGCAGAACTGTTATCTTTAACTTCACTGTAATTACAATAATGATAATTAGTTACGTACTTTATTATTACAAAAATACTATATCTTGTGTTATAGCAAACAGAGAAGTCACCTTCTTACTTATAAATGATTGATTTTAGAAATTAAAAAGATATTAGATGTACTGAGACATACCTAATAGTTTATGAATAATCAAAGTTTTACCCGATGTACCTAAAAAGGTTTATGTTCAAAACACAATAATACAACATTCGTTACCGCTTGTGTGCGGATTGCGGAGCGCCATATTAGCGCTGTCATCATTGTTGTTCGCCGTGGCGGTATCTTAGCGCTCCAGGCGCTCTGACAAGCTAATGAATTTGAAATATAGGTACATAAAATTATTCGATTTTATGTTATTACTCTTTCAAAAATTGAAAACTGTGGCAGCTATGTATTGTGAGAATAATTAATATAATTATATTATGCATAGTCGATAATATATAAGTAACATAGTTAGTCATAAAAGTCTCTTATGAAAATAATTTGTGTAAAAATGTTACATATTTCATAATCACTTGGCCATGGATGAGTTTCTATTTTATTACGACGCTTTCTTGTACAAATGCTTCGTAGAACTTCATTTTTCTAATTGACCATATTTTATTCTTCTAATTATATATTTATAAGCACAGAAACAATAACACATTAAACGCAACACGAGTATAAACTCAGGTCCTATTTATATGTGCCCATAGTTACATGACAAGCCTATTTGATTCAAAGTATTCAGTCTATAACATAAAACATGAAATTACGAACTCAAATCGGCGTATTATAATAACAAACAGGTTTACGTAAAATTTCGTGCAGCTGAGACGCAAGCGACATGACCTATCTCTCACAGGGCTCATAGCCGAACGATGAGGTCTGGGCGGGGCGTAAACTAGCAACTGACACTCAGTACACCGCTTATGCTAATAATGTTTAAATTGCTGAAGCGTTTGATATTGATGAGATCTACCGAGCGTCAAAATCATAGACGTTTGGCAGATTTTATTTAATTTTACAAAATATACACGTATAATATGAAAATAAATAGGGTAATTCTTTAGTTCATTAAATTTTCTACAATATTATCAAAAAAATATGACAGCTTACGATCAAAATATTGCAAACAGTGAGACGAAAGATTATTTTCTGCCTCGATTTTGTGATTTTTTTACCGTGATTCTATTTTACGTACATGAAAAATTCTTTCAAAAGTCTTTTGTTCAGACTTTTGACTTTAAGCTCTATTTTTTGCTAGTTTGTAATAATGTACCATTATGGCTAGATGCGCGACGAAAAATTAGGTGTTTCACGGCTTCTGAGGTATAACAGCGCCTTAATGACTAAATACGCAATGATATCGGCGAACGACGCATTAACAAGTCATATTTTAGTAAATCATATGAATATGGTGATTAAACTGTATTTTTTCTTGTAGAAAACAGAAACTCTTCGTCATGTTACCACGCGTTGACATGATTTATGTTTATCATGATAATTAGTCTTTTAACTAGGCACGTATAGTTTAAATCGCATTTACGGGCTTTGCGGAAAGTAATGAAATACACTTATTTAACCACTAACCTAAAAAGTAGAGGACCAAACACGCAAAATTTGTATGAACTTAAAAGTGGGTTAGACTGCATATGGTGAAACCGCATCCCCGTTCGATCTCCATGATGGACACATTTTGTGTGATCCAAAAATATCGTTGCTATACCTACGTCATTGTGCCTGTTGTAAAGTAAGGCAAATCACTAGAAGGGGTTTTGCTCAGCATTAGCCGTAACACCTATAAAACTTTTTTACTAACATATAGATGTAGAACAATATTACTATCATAAGTATAACCAAATTGAGAAAATTATTTCAATACCCTCAAGACTGACTAAGACTAATAAAAGTTTTTCCTGGTTTTTCCTTCCATATGTATAATAATGTTTGCAGTCTTTACTCTGAAGTAGATACTTATTATGTTCTGAGACATGTTCATTAAGTCCCGATTAAAGTTCAATTTAAATTTGAAATACTAATATTCATGTAACATTAAAAAATAATAGATATATTTGTCCCGACATTTCGACGAGTTGTTTACCAATCATATTGCCGTTGCAATAATTCAATTTGTCTTATTTATTGGATTAAGCTGTCCAATAATAATTTTCCTGTTCTTCTTTTATTTGAATAAATAATAACTTAATAAGTGACTTGGAATAAGGAAAAACGTAATAACATTTTGCTGTTACCTCAAATCCAGCTGCCAACAATAAGGATCAATGAATATAAGAATATTTATTTTTCAAATTTATTCAACCACAAACAATGAATTCCTTATAGGCGTAATTATAATATTTTTAGTTCCTTTTTGGATATTAATATTCCAGTAGACTGAATTGTGAATCTAAACCATTCTCAGGTTCCCTTGAACACACACAAAAAAATTCATCAAGTTCGGTCCAGTCGTTTAGGAGGAGTTCAGTGACATACACACACACACAAGAAATATACAGGATGTCACAAGACCCATCACCAAGCCGAAGTCTACTCGTTGTGGACATCATGCCAAGTTATACTTACCAAAAATAATACCAGGGAAACGATTGTTTTTTTAAGATTTTACATTTTTTTAATCGCAATTAAAAGCGCGCGCGCGCAATGCTCGAAATAGCTACTTATCCATGGGGTCATAGGGCATCTAAAGAACAAATTGGCGGGGTAAATGCATAGATTTTGTACCTAATTAGAAAAGTTCCATACTAACTTTGAGCCTCAATATCTCCTGAACCAGTAATTTCCCAGGTATGATGCCGAAGTTAAAAATGTTCGTAGTGATTGGTACAACATGGGATTTCAGTTTTCGTTAAGGGTCTTTTTACACCCTGTATATATTAAGATTAATACGTGAAGCGAAATTTTGTGATCCCTTTTTACGAGAAATGCACGAATGGAGGATTATGAAATTTGGCACACTTATTGCTTACATGTAGTAGGTGTGCAGAATGCTATTTTTTTATAAAATATGCATTAGAAATATAATTATGATTTTAATGAAAATAAACGTTACCACTACTACCATACATTTCGCACACACATATGCATAGCATCGTATGCGTATACAATATTGCTTTTTAATTTATGGTTATGGACCCACAGACGTTCAAACTGAAAATAGGTTAATAATACATGTATATAATATACTTGTTGTTCAAGGTTTGTCCTATTCTGCCTAAGCGAGTTCGTATTTTTGAAGTTATACCTACTTCTTTAGACGCGTTATGAAAAAATGATGACAGTGAAAGTTTTGGATGCGCGCGCATGTATGACACAAAATTCTCACGGGAGAAGTTTTTAGTTTTTACATTCACAAGATGGCGGACGGGACATTTTTAATAAAAATAATATGGGTATCATTTTCGGGGTTTTCATGGATTCTGATCACGAAAATGATATCTATTTAGGAATCCAAAATGGCGGACGAGATATTTGAAAAAAATATGGGTATCATTTTCGGAGTTTTCATGCATTCTAATCACGAAAATGACATCTATTTGGGAATCCAAGATGGCGGACCCAACATTTTTAATAAAATTAATATGGGTATCATTTTTGGTGTTTTCATGGATTCTGGACACGAAAATGACATCTATTTGGGAATCCAAGACGGCGAACGGGAGATTTTTAGTAAAATTAATATCTTTAACATCATGATATAATTGGTCCAATAATTATCATTTGGCATCGTTTTACTGTGTCAACTTTTTTGAAGTTATAGTTCTTTAGACGCGTTATGAAAAAATGATCAGAGTGAAATATACATAGGTACCTGTATTATGAATGGTCCATTCATTTTAAACTTTATCGATGTATAAATATGTGAAAAAAAAAAATGTTATCCTTTTTATCACAATAATATTTAAACAGACGCATAGACTTTCAAACTGAAAATAGTTCAAATACAACATTATTTTATACATATACTTTAAGAATAGCATTTTACAGTATTAAATTAATTTAAGAATAAAACAATTATAAGTACTTATAACTACAATTAACTTAAAATAATGATAATTATGCAGCACAAATAAAACAAAATCTATGAAATAAAAAAATAAACAATCCTATGTTATTTATCAATCTTTCTTCTATTCTGCCTAATAGATTTTGCACTTATTTATTACAATATATTTATCTTGGCAAATTTTATTTACACGTTCAATAAAGCACATAGGTACATAAATATTATAATAAAAATCCATTAATAAAAATTTTATTATTGAAATAAGAGTTTCAAGCTGAAAATTGATGAAATTATTATTACATATATGTACTGTTTTGTTCAAGATTTGTCCTATTCTGCTTAATCAATTTAGTATTTTTCACAATACATATATTTATCTTGGCGTATAAATTAATAAAATATTTTCGCTTGAAATATACATTTATTAGTTATTACATTATATGTATGGTATTTTATTAATAATTATTATAAGTTTCTGACAAAGAGTAAAATATAAAAAAAAACCGTAGGAAAAAACAAAATTGCAGATGTCATCAAGTTTGAATTCAGAACGCCGCGTGCGGGATATTTTGCTTTCATTCTATGGTTGTGTAAAGAACAATGCCCATTTTTCTTAGAGACGCCGGCCCAGATGTGGACAGTCAAAAATCGTAGTAGTTGTTATTGCATTCGATAAAAGACTGATAAACTAGAATTTTGAGATTGATTAAAGGTCCATCACATTCATAGTTTTATTACAAGAAGTACTTTTATATGCTCACAAAACATTAGGTGTGTACCCACTTTAATTAAGATAGTTTAAGTATTTCGTAGTTTTGCGTAGAAACGAATGAGTTAATCAGTTGGTAAAGGTAGAAACCCGAAAGAAAAAGCCAGAAGTCGTAAGATCTAAAAACATAAAAAGCATTCACATTGTGCACGAGCAAAACAAATAGGTAACAAACAAAATAAACTGAATATGACATTATTGACATTTACTTAAGAGTCAAAAAAGTGTTGCCATGTTACAGTTTTTAATGATATTGATTAATCGATATGGATTTCGGACATATATTATGTATATATTTGGTTCAAAATCGAACTTTTTTGTAGTTAATCGCATATATACCTTAAAAATACACACATTTTAAACGTTTAAGGACCAAGTAGAGATTTGTTATTAACTCAAATCATTTTGAGTAGAGGAAACGTAAAATCGATAAAGAAGAAAGTGATAATCGATTTAATATTATGATTTCTTTATTGGCAATTTCTGATCTTTAATCTGAATCTGAAATCTGATGATTAACACATCTTTTTAAACCTATTTATTGAATAAGTTTCTCGGCACACCTTTAGTAATGCCTATAAATTAAGTTATAAATAAAAAGGATTATTCAACAACTAACTGAAACCTAATTGTGCTGTTCATGAGTTCCAAACTGGGCCAGAAATGGGCATTGTTCTTTATTTGAAAATCTATTATTGCGCATGTATTGAGCTATTTGTGAATTAAGAGTGATATAATACATTTGCCATCTATTGGTTTTATGTATCAATGTTAGATCGCTGGTATTGGTAAGTTTTCAGACTTTTAGCGTTTCTCATATTTTAAAACTTTGTTTATATAGTACTTGCAAATGGTCATACTGAAATAGGGTTCAGGCATGATTGCAATATGATACTGTAACTGAAGCACAGACTGAAGGATTATTATTGGTACATTGCAGAAAAGTTGAGAATGTTACGATGGATGTGTGAAGTGACAAGAATGAACAAAATTCCGCCAAGGAAAACATTAATCAACTGTGTGTCGAAAGAGAAAGGAGTAAATAATTAGATAAGAAGAAGTATGGAAGTAAACGACATACTGCGCCAGGGCAAGAGAATGTGTAATTAGATTTATTTTTTAATTAGTATCCAGCTTTGATCAATTATGTGTTATTTATCTTTCTTTTGCTTGCTGCCTCACCAGCAAAACATGTTGTACCCATCTTATTATACGCTATTGTAACAACTCACTACCATGTTTTAGTAAAATAAATAAATTTGAATTGAATGACATTTTATAAAGTCTTTAAGTTAACATCTATTTTAGAGTTTTATTAAAAAGAAAAGTATAGCCGTTCCAGTAATTTCATAAAAGTTTTTCTTTATTTGTATTGTGCGTGGAAGTCTGTGATTGTAGTCTTGACAGTACCTACAATGTTAATAATGTAGAAATTTAACATTTTAATAAATTATGGTCAAATTTCGATCACTGGGCGATCTCTAGTCTTAATTAATACTTAATTATTAATGTGAAACGTTCGATCATTCACTTAACAAATTATTGTTCGTCACGCTATTCAATTATTGACTTACTTATTGGAAGCTGCGCACATTCATAAATTCAATTACTTTATTCAATACAACAGGTATTCACATTTAAATCATATTTTCTTAACGATTGCCTTTCTCGATTGTACTGTAGAGAGGTTGTGGAGTAGTCCTGCGTACCTCGCTTTCAACTGTGCATTGGAAATATAAGCCGCTGGAAGTATTATTGTTGTAGCATAACTTAAATCCTGAACATTAAAATGAAGTCTGATTTAAATAAGAACATAATGGTAATTTATTAATATTGTTATGCAAACATTATTATTAAAGTACTTTATGAAGAATGTTTTTAGAAAATGTACTGGTTTATTTTGCTTTTATAGAAATTGACTATGTAACTGAAAACAAAATAGTTGTAAAAGAACATAAATTCCCTCCAAGCCAGACTGAAAAAGTTAATCAATAAAAGCATAGGTATAGTTTTAAGAAAGAATCGTTAAAATGTCTGGGATCCATCATCCGGTTATTATTCGCAGAATAACAGAATACTAAATAAATATTGAACCTTTATACAAATACATATTAGTTCACGTACTAGTCGCAAAAATTCTAAAGAAAATTTATCGTACTTAATGTTACGCTGCTAACTTTTTACAGACGCCACTTCAGGCTCAACTTCAGACGTTAATTACAGGATACATACAAAATGTCTACATAAATTGATCAATAAAACGTGCCAAGCATTAAAATACAAAGTGGTGACTGACATTTGACGACTTTATAAATATGTAGCTTTTGCCCACTGCTTCGCACGCGTAAATTTCGCTTAGAAAAATGTGTCTGTCAGTCAGTCAGTAACGCAAGGATTTTATATATACAGTTGAAAGTGATTCCATTGAAAAATAAAAGGTTTTACACAAACTCTTACTCTCTTTTCTACCCTCTTAGGATAAGAATTTCCAAAAAAAATGTCTTTGTGTTCGCTAATATCATTTGCGGATCCAATAAACAAAGTAGAAAGGTACACAATCCCTTGAAGTATTAAAAGGGTTTCATACAAATTCTGACTCCCCTTTTTATCCATTTAGGGTAAAAATTTCCAAAAAGATTTTGTTAGTGTTCATTCACTCCATTAGAGGAACCAATATACAAAGATTGAAGTTAATCCATTGAAGGAATAAAAAGTTTCATACAAATTTTGACAACCTGTTTAACCCCCTTAGGGGAGGAATTTCCAAAAATCCTCTCTTAGTGCCCGCCTATACACCTCAAGGAACACACATGCCGAATTTCACCTACTTGCGATCAGTAGTTTCGGCTGTAGCGTGTCTGTCAGTCAGTAAGTAACGCAAGGATTTTATATATAGAGAACATGAAAGCGATTCAATTGAAAAATAATAGGTTTTACACAAACTCTTACTCTCTATTCTACCTTCTTAAGGTAAGAATTTCAAAAAAAGAAGTATTTGTGTTCGCAAACGTCATTTACGTATCCAATAAACAAAGTAGGAAGTTAATCCCTTGAAGTATAAAAAGGGTTTCATACAAATTCTGACTCCGCTTTTTATCCACTTAGGGTAAGAATTTCCAAAAAGATTTTGTTAGTGTTCATTCACTCCATTAGATGAACCAATATACAAATTTTGAAGTGAATCCATTGAAGGAATAAAAAGTTTCATACAAATTTTGACAACCTGTTTAGGGGAGGAATTTCCAAAAATCCTTTCTTAGTGCCCGCCTACACACCTCAAGGAACACACATGCCGAATTTCACCTACTTGCGATCAGTAGTTTCGGCTGTAGCGTGTCTGTCAGTCAGTAAGTAACGCAAGGATTTTATATATAGAGAACATGAAAGCGATTCAATTGAAAAATAATAGGTTTTACACAAACTCTCACTCTCTTTTCTACCTTCTTAAGGTAAGAATTTCCAAAAATAAAGTATTTGTGTTCGCAAACGTCATTTACGGATCCAATAAACAAAGTAGGAAGTCAATCCCTTGAAGTATAAAAAGGGTTTCATACAAATTCTGACTCCGCTTTTTATCCACTTAGGGTATGAATTTCCAAAAAGATTTTGTTAGTGTTCATTCACTCCATTAGAGGAACCAATATACAAAGTTTGAAGTGAATCCATTGAAGGAATAAAAAGTTTCATACAAACTTTGACAACCTGTTTAACCCCCCTAGTGGAGGAATTTCCAAAAATCCTCTCTTAGTGCGATGCTACATACCACAAGAAACATACATGCCAAATTTCACTTACTTGCACTACGTAGTTTCGGCTGTAGCGTGTCTGTCAGTCAGTAAGTAACGCAAGGATTTTTTTATATACAGAAGATAACTAGTATAATAAATATTTTATTAATCGATTTTAAACTTTCACGAGTTGTTTACATCATATAATTTACAAGGACGGTGCTGAGATGACATCAATCTCGCTGCAACCACAGCCGTTGTAAGACGGCCGAAACGTCGGTAAAACAGAGGTATTTATACTTTAAATTAATTAAATATCGCGAGTAACACCCGTTTCAATAAAATATTTTATTGCAAAATTAACTTTAAATGTATTTATTTACCTGAAATCAGTTTTAATTCCGTAGTAGTTATTTTGTTTTTAAGATTTTTCGGCTAGGAGTCAAGGATTCGCTTTGTTTCCTAACCACGCACACTACTCAATTATTCCTTTAGTGTACTATACTCTTTGCCAAGCCTACGATATCCTGCGTATTATATCTCTGTTTGAAATATGTATAAGTAATCATTTAATAATTAGTCGAGAAAATCAGTTTAGTAAATTTTTTTGCCTATTGTAATTTTTTGACTCTAGTCACACTATGAACTGACAAAATCATTCTCATTTCTTGCTTCGAAAAACAAAATTCTATTTGAGCACGCCGTTTGCTTGCCGCATGATTTGTATAATTGAATAAACTTGAGTAAATACTTGTAATTGCCGCTTTTGAGTTATCCGGCACTAATCAGTCTACAGTGTTAATAAATTTGTGAAATATATTGACATTTGTAAAACTGAATTGTGAATTCTGTGTCGACCTACCACGTGCATGGTGTCTTGA
The DNA here is from genome assembly GCA_944739405.2 of Euclidia mi. Lineage (NCBI taxonomy): Eukaryota > Metazoa > Arthropoda > Insecta > Lepidoptera > Erebidae > Euclidia > Euclidia mi. The sequence goes on from OX123187.2 coordinate 16,451,531, forward strand.
AGACGCCGCTTGGAGCCTGGTAACTAACGATATTTCACCTCTGTTTGGCCAAATTAGTTGTGTCTTATCCTAGATTTCCTCCAGGCCACCAAAGAAGATCACCAGGTAATTGATTTGTTTAATTCTTAGCGTCAAGAAACTTGGCCCCATATGACAGACTCCTTGCTTGCTGTAGTCAGGTGGATGTAATACAAACTTCCACTGCCATCTGCAACAATTTCCCACCTGCCTTGGGCAAACTCTAAACAATCTCCTTTTGGGAAGAGCATCCAAAAACTCAACTAATGAGAGTGTAAAGAGCACAAGAGGCAGTTCTGAGAGTTCACTTTTATTCACCTTCGTCACCTTACTTTTATGCATTCTGTCAGGTCCTCGCAGAGCGACATTTTCTTGACGTTAACGAGACTAATATTTAAAAAAACATCCAACGTCACTCAATTGAAATACGTAAGCTTCATATAAAGACAGTAAATTAAAAAAGCTCTTCATCAAAAGTCACTGATGTACTCGCTAATATACGTTACTTCTCATTTTGTCAAAGAAAAATTAAAGCGAGAAGCCTTAGTGGAATAAATAAAAAAGATTTTGATGAAGGTTGTAGTGATATTACTATGATTGGATACTTTGAAAATGATTTGAACTGTGTATGCAGACTGTAATCCTGGCTGGTACTAATAAGATTATAGGTCAATAACCCTCGCTTGGAAGGGACAGTTATGACTAAAGTAATAAGTATGGCGTTTTTTGTCCTACGAGAACACTAATCCGCACTGACATATAACTAACTATTATTTACTACGACGAATTATAGAATCACTACATAGTATAAAACAAAGTCTGTCTTCTGTCTGTCTGTCCCTATGTATGCTTAAATCTCTTAAACTACGCAACGGATTTGAATGCGGTTTTTTTAATAGATAGAATGATTCAAGAGGAAAATTTATATGTATGATACATGCACATTGCACCTGTGCGAAGCAGGGGCGAGCCACTATTATGTAAAATATATGGAAACATTTAGTAGTCGTTTTGTAATTGAACATTTTTATTTTCTTTTCGAGAAAGTCATAGTATAGTTAGTTTTATTATAATTTCATCCTATTGGCCCCATCATTGACAATGCTGTGTATTACACGGTATAAGCGCAATCATATTTAAAAAAATAACTTACATTTCTAACCAAATTATGATCTCTCCGTTGAGAGTGACTGTTCTACCGACCTCATACATAGATATTAAAAAGTTAATCATTCACAACCAGAAACTGTACATATTCATTATTAAACTAAACAAACATCGTCAGTTTAAAAGGTCGTCATCAAAACCGGCAATCGGGAACGGTTCGCCGAAACATAGTTCTGTTTGACTCACACTCAATTACTAAATAAAAGCAAAGCAAAGCTTCACAAACGTATTAAAGACATAAAGACATAAAGACATATTTATTTCTGCATTTTGGTTGTTTACAACACTTATACATGTCAAAACCCTATTCTAGATGATGCCGGCTTTTCCTAGCTAAATGACTTCTTGAGAAGAAAGGCCGAAACAAACTCAGAGTCATTGTTTTTTTTGTCACTTCAATTTCTTTAGTCTTATTGGGTGAAGGACTTACAAACGCACTCGGTTCTTACAACATCGGACATAAATAGGAAGCCATAACTATTCCCCCGCTCACAAGAGGTAGTTCTGCTTGTTCATTTTAACTTTAATTAATACTACACAGTCCTTTGTGAGCCACTGTCAATAACATGTGGGGACTTGCTTCTGTGAACGACGCGGTTCGCTTATAATGTAAAATTTGTAGAATTTATTTATACGAGGCATAAATAAATGCCAGCAAAACTACTGGCTTAATTAATTTTAATTTTGGGAAGTTTTTGCTGCATTTGTTAATACAAACATGAGTATCACCAAGTATGCTTTTGTAAACTAATTTCTGCAGCATTCTCGGTATGCGAAGGTTTCTTAAATAGGGTAGTTATCGTTTGTAAGTACGAACTTGTAAATAATGATAATATTACCAAAGTTGTACGTTATCTCGGCTAGGATACCTAGAAGTGTAAAACCTCCACCATGAGTATCGAAATATAATCGTGCATAAGGAAAAGGAATGAGCCGTCTCTCCCCTGGCTGTCGTAAAGATCATTATCAGTCACTGCGGATACTGTCATACTCATAAAATACTGCTCTTTGAATTGTGGAGAACAGATCGCTGACATTTTATAGAAAAGCTAATATTCTGACCAAATCTGGTTAGACTATAAACGCGGGTTCCTGAATCAAAGACTACCAGTACCTGCTCTGATGAGAACAATGTTTTTTTATACAAAGCATTTAATAAATTGTACGTATACTCGTATGTATTCACCAAACCGCCACAGTTCGACTGATAAATAAAATTATTTTTACTAAGTAATGAGTAAGTGAAAACCAACTATCAAGACGTTATCTGCGTCTATTACAATTTGAAAATCGGCTTTAGTAATATACACAGGTAATTAGTATTATAATATAGCCCATTATACTCATATAACAATGGGAAGCAAGATTGATTCAAAAATGCAGGAACCGAATGAAATAATATTCTGTGAACCGTTGTGAAGGTTGAAGGGCCTTTGGCAGTACCGACCCATTATTCAAGCCATATTGGTAGTTATCTTATTAATAAGCTATTTATGCACGGTACGTTAATAATGCTCCAAGGATAATGCATTGTAGCGGTGCTTATTTATTGATATAGATTGTACGATTTTTATGAGACAGAAACGCTGGCCCTTTATGACTATGATGAAAGATTTGGATACGGAAAAAAATATCTAATGGTATATACTCTTAGTTGATAGAGCAGCAGTCGTAGGATTTTCCACTCCCAGAACCAATTCTTGTGGGATAAGCAAGTTTCCTTTTCATTTAAATTCGTCATATATATTTTTACACCTATTATTTGGTTTGTTGGTTCATCATCAGCTTTTATTCATCAATTCATCATACAATTAAGTGAGTTTTACTTTTTTACATGACTCCATTAAAAACTTGAAATTTCATGACTTCCACCAACGTATACAAAAAAAATATGTCCACATTTCTGTCTCCTTCATTTAAATAAATAGAAAGTGGTCTCGTAGTCTAGATGTAAGTTATTTAATCTGCGTCTGGCTAAGTTTAATGAGATAAACAGCAATCTGTACTGATGCAAGTCCTCACCACTATTAGCTGTTTGTAGTTTTGAACATAGCTTTGCAAGGCTTAGCGTATTTACAATAATTTGATTTATTTGATATCGAAACGAATGCGAATAAAACATGAAGGTAGACAAAATAGGTGTATTTTACGGTTCTTATTTTGCATATTTTATAATTTAATGGCCAGTAAAAATATAATATTATTTGTCAATAGACTTATCAGTTATATTTTTATCAAAAAATGTTTATTGTTTGGAATTTAAAATATATTCATCCGTGATCAATGTGCTTGGAACATTGCTAAAATAACAGATATTAGAAACAAAGGTAGTACCTGTTAATTTTCTAAAAAACAATTTGGCGAATGTTTTTGACAGAATACTAACCTCAATAAATTGACAAACTATTTGATTTTTCGAAACTTTATAACTACGACAAAACTCAATTTGATCTATATTGCCAGACTGTCTCAGAAGTTTAGCTGACATGATTTACAATACTCACATTTTTCAAACTGTACTTTTAGTCCCATTGGCGAAACCATTAGAGAAAATATTTAACAATTCATTTTCACAGATGTTCATGTATTTCAAATTTGAATCATACTACATACTAGAATATTTATTAAAAGGTTAACCCTCCGTTTAAAGGCAAGCCTATCAGTGAGTAGTGAGTATATTTTACACAAGCTTTTAATTAATTTAAAAGTTAGTTCTTACTACATACATATTAGAATATTGAATTCTATCTATGCTCTATCGTATCTTGTTAGTACTATCGCTATTCCTTTGGGTTACGGCGGTCAGACAGGTAGTTGCTCTTGTGGGAAGATTTTATCTGGTTAGACTAATAAGAGGAATCTGGTTTGCAACCGGGATAACGCTAGGAGGATGAATCTTGTAAGACTAGGAAGTGGATACCAGGCTCTAAGGCGAAAGCGTTGAATGCAGAAATAGAGACCTTTCTCTTTCTCTTAGCGTTATCCCAGTTTCAGTCTGGGGTCCGCTTTCTAGTCTAACCGGATTTGGCTGAATATTAGCTTTTCCACGGAGCGACTGCCTGTCTGACCTCCGCAACCCGAAGGGATAGCGATATTCCATGGTTTAGACTAGAGTCAGTTTATTTAGAAGGTACTGACGCCCTGTAACGACTGTCAAAGATCTTCATGACAACCGGGACCGACGGCTTAACGTGCTCTCCGAGGCACGGGACAAGCGATAATTAACAATTCAATACGCACATAACTCCGAAAAGTCATTGGTGCGCGCCGTGGATTCGAACCTGATACCCTTTGCATGGCAGTCTGTTGGTATATCCACTCGGCTATCGCTGCCTAGGCCTCTCCTTTGAAAGGAGGAATTGGCCTACTATACCACGCTGGCCAAACGGGTTGGTATAGGGTTTGTATCAAGTTTTCCTTCTCTTACAGTGCAGCAGCTGTTCTCTGCATAATATGCTCCCTCTGTGGGCTCTTACGACACCCATGGGATGATATGGGGTGGTGACATTCCGTATTCTTAATCCGTCACCACACGTATGTAACTATTTCAAAATTCAGCTGTAAATATGCCGCTAATTGGAAGGCCGTTACATATCAATGTTCCATTTTAGTTGACATTTCCTCAAGGTGTCAGATATCTTGTATCACTAGTTAGTATGACGCGTAGTAGTTGCGGTAATAATGGCATTTAACAAGGGAGGCATCGTGTTACGACCTGAGGGCAATGTGCGTCTTTGTACGTGGCGTACTTAAGAATAAGTGTAGTCAAATTACAAGACTTAAGTAATTGTACCTATATACTTAACAGGTTTTGCCTGTGATTTCGTATACTTGGAGTACATTACTAATGTTACTACTACGATAAACGTAAAAGTGATTACATACGTATAGTGACTCAAAATTATTACTTATTATGATGGAAATTTGCAGTAAGCTTATACAGCATAATCATAGGTGTTTACTTATTTAACTATAAGCGATATTTATTTATTTATGTATGCAAGTTAAGTTACTTCTCTGCTAGCTTTTCTTAATAAAAAAGTGAATATTTATAATAAAATTTCATCCCTTGTAGTATTTTTTCCTTTTATTAATTTTTCTATCGTTGCACATAATAGGTAACAATAAAGAACGTATACTTTTTCTACATTCTTCTTTCAAGTTTAATAATATTTATGTGGTCAAAACATAAGCCTATTTCGTTCACTTATCGCAGATCGAAGAGTGATTAATCGCGGCTTTTGACTGGTAGATCAACAAACCTTTGATGGAGTACGAACTCCATGTACCCAGTCTAGGCTTAAGCTTCCGTGTAGTTACGAGGACTTATAAAACGTAAGCACCATATTAGCCCCTGTTCGCAGACAGACGAACCGGTTTCTAACAACCCAGGGGGACAGTGGGCTGGTAAAGGAGGATGGGGAGGCAAACCTAGGAAACAGGTGCCGCGAGCATTGCCAAGCCGCCCCTCTACTAAATCAAACTCCAACAATTTTGCTCTTCGCAATTTCCCTCTACATTGAACCGCGCAACCAGGCGTACACAATCGTAGTTTATTAACAGCACGCGTTGGACACTGTTTACACTGAAACGGTCGGATTACTCTTGCAATTTTGCGAAAGTTCATTGTAATGAGAGGAGACGGTAACGACCTGTATATTAACAAATAACGCAACTATTGCAGGGGACTTGATTTTGTACAAGTTAGGGCCTAACCTTCGATAGCTCTTAAGTATAGCCCTAAGCTTGCACGTACAAACCTAGACTTATCCTAATTTAAGCCTACTGGTTCCTATATCTAGCCTAACCTATCTTATGATATACCTATCCCTATTTTAGATCTAACTCTAACCTAACTCCCTAGTCTACCCTAGCCCTGTTAGGTATAGTGTATAGCGAGGCCGTGTACACTGTGGTCACACAGACTGTCGCGTATACAACCCTAATCCCTAGTTCCCTAGCAGTCCCTGGGATCCCTAGGCCGGGATATCTGTCGCCGGGAGACCTAAGGCGACAGACGGAAAGTGGGTAGGATTAGGGTGTAGTGAAGTGGGTTTTCTCACTGCCGGTCGAGCAGACTCACAAGACCGATCATGGTGACGGCTAAGGGTGTCTTGGCCGCAGTGAGAGGTGAGGGGTAGGGTATGAGTCAAAGCCGGGAGTGAGCTAATGACTGATTTATTTCTTAAAACTATAATCTTATATACTAAACTTATTCTATGTACACATATACACGTATTTAGTTGTGTGCCGTCGGTGTATTGTGCCGATGCAGCATGTCTGAGCCGACCGCCGTACGTGATAAATTACATGATCTTAAAATATCACGCATCTTCCTCGGTGATAAGTTGGATGTGTGTTGGAATGCCAAGAATGTCATGTTCATGTTTGAACATTCTGGCGTCTCTCCGGGATAGGCTTCAGGAAGGTAATGTTCCGGCGTGAACATTCTAGCGCCTCTCCGGGGCAGGCTCTAGAAAGTTCTTATGTTCAGGCGTGAACAACGGTGCTACATTAAAATCTCAAATTATGACACCGAATTACTGTACCCTTGTTATATCAATATTCTCTGTTAAACGCGATATTTTATGACGTAGACAATAAATTTAATAAATATGGTACAAGCTACCGAATGAAATTGCCATCGTCATATTAATTAACCTGACAACAGTATAGTGTGATACGTTTCTCAGTTTCATGTAATTTATGAATACTTAACAGCAATTTTATTTTGCAATAAAGATATCAATATGGCTTTTTAATGTCGATTTGGATAAGGCCTGACATGAACAACGACAAATATTTAAATATTCACATTCTTTTGCCATGGTAAGAGCAATTAAGCAAACATTTATAGGCCATTAATATTCGCTATTTATGATTATTTATTCTTATTTAATAGTAAACGGCAATATTCGACTGTGTCATTGTAGTTGCTTGCAAAAGCTGATATTTTCTAATCGCTTTGCTTTTTTAGGGAGTGACAGTTTATGCTAGGCTGACATTGGGTGTCAAGGCATTGATGTCAACATGGCACACATTTTATTAAGCATTCACAAACACTCGTTAAATTTTTGACATATATTTACACATTTTTAAAATTTGTAATTTGTAAAAAGAAACGAATCTTGTCTCCATCTACAAGTGATATGAAATAGGTGAAAATGGGTAACTAGTCATTCTCAAAATAAACACAATAATGTTGAATAAAATAATGCGGATCTTCAAACAAATCGGGCATACTAGGTCAACTCGAGGTTTTTCAAAAGGGTCCTTCGTGAAGCATCGGGAAGTGCTTTTGTCAAAATAAGGGCTTTGTATAGGGTAACACTAGAACTTTAACAACGAGAGAATAATTGGGGAAGATTAAACAGAACTGACCTAAATGTATTGTGTATGTGAATGTTGAACCAGATTTCTACAGCTTTTGATACCTGTATGTATGAAAGAAAATGTGAAATATTTATGTGAAATAGCTGTCGCTTTTACTCTTTGTACATTATATCTCACATGTGATACTTTGTTAATCTTTTTTGGTTTCTTGATCTTGGGCTTTCGTACTTTATAAAACATTAGCTTTCTTTATTGCCTTTATTCATCTTTTAAACTCTTATATCAGTCACTACTAAGACAGATTTCACAATTTAATGGTGACTTCATGGCAAAGCTAGATATCATCCATAAATCATCACTTTATTTTTACTTTCTCATGTTCATCCGTTTCTGTTGCATCACCGAGTCAATTTTTAAGACGTTGGGTTTTAATTTTCATAGTAAGCCTGTTTTAGAATAGTTTAAGGCTTTTAAATTATGATCCTTGGCCACGTTTAGCTTTTTCAAGTAACTATTTTAACCTCTATTTCTATCTAATTTTATCTGAATATAAAAAACTATTGAAAATTTTGGCAAGCATTTCTAGTAAACATTTCACCTCCAGAGAAAAACAAACTCTTTAGAACCATTTTCAGGCCAAGAAATTCTATCAGGCGACACTTCAATCTCTTGACCGCATAATCAATAAGTAATTTGTCGAGCCAACTGGCGGGCCGAGGCATGCGGCAGAGGTATAGAGCATAGATATTTACATAGAGGCGCATTTCTTATGGGTGATCTGTAAACTTTCTGAAAAACTTTCTGTGACCGAAATTGCCGCTTGGTGGCGTGGCAGTCGCGCTGTGACAGCTATCTCTGTGAGTGCAAGAGAGACGAACGTTCCTCCTGTGTATGTTAACTACGAGAGCAAGAGAGACGGAGAATGACGCCAGCGCCGCCAACGGCGCTAACTGCGTACTACACTGACGACAGTCGCCAACTCACCACTTGGAATCGACACACGAAATCCATAAGAAATGCGCTTCTAGAGGCGAGTGCCCACCGCGACGGGCAACTGATGAAAATGTAATGAACTCAAGTTTAGCTAGGGCTGTAAACGCATTAGGTTATAGCGAGTCTCGGCTTGCGTTTCTTTGTAGATCGACAAAGTGAAGCAACGCGAGCACAGGTCGCCACTTGGATGAGTGACCGCGTGTGACATTTACATCAGAGCGCTACCGTGCTTCAGAGGGCACATAAAACTGTCTGTCTCGGTTCTTGTTTCAGGACAAGGATCGTGAAACCATGTCGGAGGCTTTTGGGCGGTCTGAAAACCGGCTTGCAACGGTTGTGGTCGCGGAGAGTCACTCCGCGACCACAACCGTTGCAAGCCGGTAGAAACGTAGGAGAATAACAGAGGTATTTATGCCTTGAAATAAACAAATTATCGCGACTAAGACCCGCTAAATAATATTGTATGATGTATACAAATCGCGAAAGTTTAAAATCGATTATCACATGGATCTCACAACTTTTTACCGTGCTAGACTTGGTTTTTTGATAAGTATTGTTTTTTATGGGATAATAGACACAGTGCTCTAGTTGGATCGATGCATAAAATTAGACACTTTGTATTATTTGTTTAAACATTAATGTTACACCGATGAACAAAATAATATAAGTACCTATTACAATTTCAGCCATTTTTCAGTATCATTAAACGTTTTGGCATATAAATACTGACCACGCGCCAAGCTGCTAATAAAAACTCTTGAACTAAAACCCTACAACTCTTTATGCGTCAACTTCCATAAAAAAAAAACAACATCCACTTTTAACTATTATACCTCATAAACGCAACCACGTGATTCTATTACACGTAGGTAATATAACACTAAATAATTTCTCGAACTAATATGTACCGAAGCAGACAACAGCAATAATAATATTACTAACAAAGTTGTGAACTTCACTGCGTAGTTAAAGTACCTAAGGTACCTGACACTGACCCAGGCTTGTAAAGGCACGAACCTACTAGAGTGTATTAAGGATACGCGGTCTTCAAATACGTGATGAGTGCGTTCGCATTCGTGTCTAATGCTTTTTGCATGCAGCATTCGTTATTTGTCGATATTCGCAATCATAGCGGGTACGCGCTGCATGTAGGTATGCAACACTATGTGTATACTCGTTTGACAATCGCTGACTAGTATTTATAATGGTTCTCCTGACGACCTAGAACTAGCGTTAAAAGTCCTTTCACGTCGTAGGTCAGTAGATTGCAGCACTTGTTTTTTATTGCATTTGCAGTCATGACTGACCGCGTTGCTCCCATGCTTGAGTTACACTACGCGTGCAAAGGGCGGCGTTTACGTCGCGTGTACGAACGCCACATGGGTGTACATCTTATTATTTATACATTTTACAGTAATTACAATTATGTAGCTAGCGTCGTAGTTATTAAGGTATAACTAGAAAACTGTCGTCAGTAACATGTTTGTTATTACATATACTCTTTTACTTTGGGTATTTTTCTTTGGTCTTACGAGACCCATGGAATTTGATGGGATAGCCCGGCCCGGCCGTCCGAATGAGATAAACATCAGATACGCCGGACAATTTACTTATCGCGCGCCGCAGTTTATCGCGAAACATTATTTACGCTCGTAGGGACGGTCACTTGTATGTCGAATACTCTTACGTTTAAATTATTTCGATGCCCGCCTGATGCAAGTGGATACAAGCCCTTAAACTGTATAATTAATAGAGTCGTTGCTCTGAGCTGCAGTTATATTGGGTTTGAGCTGCGAGCTACAACGGTGTCCTGTTGCTACAGCAGTTGCATTTGTGTCTATTATAAAATTGTTCTATTCAATCTGCAACGAATCAGGAATAGTCGCAGCTATTCATCATCATCAGCCCTTTATAATGTCCCACTGCTGGGCTCGGGCCTCTTCTAACTATGAGAAGGGTAATGCCATAGTCCACCACGCTGGCCTAGTGCGGGTTGGCAGACTTCACATGTCTTTCGAGGACATTATGAAGAACTCTCAGACATGCAGGTTTCCTCACGATGTTTTCCTTCACCGTTTAGCTAGCGATAATTAACAATTCAATACGCACATAACTCCGAAAAGTCATTGGTGCGTGCCGTGGATTCGAACCCGGACCCTCTGCGTAGCAGTCTGTCGGTCTCTCCACTAGGCTATCGATGCTTTTGTCGCAGCTATTGTTGAAAGCTAATTTAACTGAATTGCAAGTAACAGCAGAATTTCTCTATGTTCATATTTTAGGCACCATCTTCCTATCCGATGAAAGCGCATGATTTTCCTGACATTCATTTATGAACACATCAAAAATTATGATTTTCATTTTAAGAAAAAAGTACAAATGTTAATTGTTCCAACTAAAATGTCGATTTCAGAACATGATTACTCGATCGTGCTGCAAAGGGCTTAAATATGTAGCGCTAAACTAATTATGTTCCTAATCAAATGAAATATCAAACGGAGTAATATCGGTGGCGCAGTAATATCGATCTAAAACTATTAATATCTTTAAAGGTACAAGCGATTTAATTAATCAAAAGCCCTGCATATATTACGTAGGTATACGCGCATTGCAAATCTGTATCTGTATCGGGGATCAGGCTACATACCCTATTAATAATATATCCTGAGACAGCACACACACGTTATCTGATCCCAAACTAGGCAAAGCCTGTACTGGCGCAACAAGACAATAGGGTTGTTTCCAACAATAATATGACGTAGTGACGTCATAGTGTTTTGCTGTCAAGTAGAATACTTATTATCAATAAATTGACGATAAAAAATGTTAAATAAAGTTTTAACATTAATTGATGAAAGCAACCACTATTATTTTGACATGTTTCACTAGATAAAAATACTTGTATAATTTATTTCACTTGCAGGAAACTTCCCTATTACTGTAAACATACTTATATATGTATTTATTACTAGAGTACGCCCGCACCTAAAACCGCACATTTCATTTTAATTTATAATTATTAATATAATTAATAATAATAAAGATTGGCAAACATACCTTGATTTTGGGTATATACAGATCACCTTCTCATAAAAACATAGACCGATTCATACATTCCTTGGACAATCTCTTAATAAAATTTAAAAGCTACAACAATATCGTTATAATAGGAGATAAAAATATAGATATTAAATCCACGAATGCAGACAATAACTCTTGCGCATACTTAAATCTGTTAGCTAGTCATGGTATTTTAGGCGGACACACCTACCCAACTAGAGATAGTAATTGCATCGACCATGCAATGATTAAGTCAAAATACTCTGCTATTACCATTGTCACAAAGGCCCCATTAACTGACCATTCAATGGTCCTTACGTGCATTGGCTTGGAGAATAAAACCAAGGTAGTAATAACGAGTATCATAAATAAAATAAACTATGATACAATTGTGTCACAGCTCAAAACGACTGATTTTGAGTCGATCACGGCACGCTGGCTGAATAATAATTTGTTAACATTAAATACAAAAAAAACTGAATTCATATTATTTAGCAACATTATTGGTTCGACCCCGAAAGAAAACGTTGAAATCAAGCTACATACCAGTAAAAGCACAGATCAGGTTACCTGTAACTGCATAGATTTGGATAAATTAAAGTTATTAAATACTTGGGAGTTCTATTAGATGAAAAACTTACGTGGAGAGCACATATCGATCAATTAGCTGATAGAATCAGACGACTTATATATATCTTTAGAAAGCTCAGGTATGTTACAGATTTTAGTCTTTTGAAAACTGTATATTATGCTTTTGCCCAAGCTGTTTTGACATACTGCATCACATAATGGGGTGGCGCACGAAAGTCCCATCTGATTAAATTAGAGCCTGCACAACGAGCATTATTGAAAGTAATGTCCTTTAAACCGTACAGATATCCTACGGCTGACCTTTATACAGATACTAATGTTTTGACAGTCCAGAAATTATTTATCAAAGATACCATCATGTCACAACACAAGAAAACTGAGTTTAATTGTCAACATGCCAGCAAGAGAAGAAATTATAATGTATGCCCTACCACAAAGTTTAATACGCACTTTATAAATAAATTTCAGTGCTACATTGGTCCTATGTTATATAATAAATCTTATAAAGTCCTAGATATTTATTCACTAAATAACATCAATTGTAAGAAAAAGATTGTAACATGGTTAAAGTCACAAAATTATGAAGAAATTGAAGCATTATTTCATATTGCTAAATAACAGTGTTGGGAATACAAAACATACATATTACATAATACTCACACTAAAACACACACAATACATAATCTATATGAAATATGTAAAGACAGGAACATTCACAAAAATACGCATAATACTAAGTTGTATTACCGAATTTATTAGTAACTAACTTAATTACAAATTGTACATGAGTTCACACTCTCAGTAGTTGTACGAAATATTGACTTGTTGACGGTATTAAGCAAAAATATAGATTAATATTATGTGACAGTTGACACAATAGTAAAACTACAAAGGCGATGTTTTTTTGTGAATGTGACTGATCTTTGTGATATAATATATTTATTTGGATTGATCAATAAAAAATTACTTGGTAAGTTTATTTTTAGTTACACAGGGAGGAACTAATGCCTATGATACAGGTTCGGCCTAGTTTAGGCGTTAATGTCCATTGAATTGTTACAACGATACCATTGTATAAGAATTATTAATAGTTATGTAATTTAACCGTTTCTTTCTGATCCCGTCCCAGGAATTTCAGCAAATCTCAGTGTGTAGATGGATATAGATTCGTGATGAAAGGAATAAGTTTTTATAAGCAAGTCTAAGCAATCAAGTTGTATCTACTGGAAGGTAATAATTTGATATGCACCCATGTGAATGAGCCAAGCCGCTAATATGATTTCTTTGCTAATATCACCTGAAACAACATCGTTATAATTATATCAAGATATGAGGTAGGTAATAATTTTATATGAGCCTTGCTGCATCGCTTTCATAATATTTCGAATTTTATTCTAAAATGGCGTCCCATTCTTTATTTTATGTCAATTACTCGTATTAGAAATTTTAATTTATTGACTGCTCGCTTGACGAGCTTGATTGAATTGCGTAGCATTAATTTTCATTGTAATAAAAAATCTTGTATCAGCGCAAAACCCGCCAATTGACCTGGCGGACGGTAATTGACGGGCTGAATAATTACTAAGGTAAAACCAGTGGAACGATAGTAAAATTACTAGATAACATGACATGCTCATAACCTGATTTTTTAGCAGAGAGAAATAGAGCGACCTTAATCAAAAGTGCCTGCGTTTTAATTTGAAGTCAATCATCAAGTTTCTTTCTTTAGAGTCATGAATTTAAGCAGAATCAATATAGGCTCCTTTCATGAAATTTTAACCCAGCAGAACACACAGATGGCAAAGATTCTGTTTGAATTCATGGCGCAGATATAAGTGGTTTGTTTTAAATTGATATTTATTTGATAAGTATATGTACGTGTTAAGGGTACGATGGGACCTACATCTGCAATGTATAAAATGTCCCTTTAAAAAAATATAATAAAAAAAAATAAAAAAACAAGTCTCTTTCAATCAGTGTAAACAAAAACCATGTCAACAATATACACTTGAAATCTAATTTTTGTTATTGAAGCTTGCAGTGAACAGCGAAAGCCCTAGAGATGTTAGCTGATTGCATTATGTAGGTGAGTGCCGGCCTGCTTTGTGTAGGGTTTTTAAAGATTTTAATAGTTCATTTTATGATTAAGAAATGGCAACACTGGCCAACCGTCATTTTGGTAGGGGAAGACGAGTTTATAAAAAGAGAACACTTGGCCGAGAGGGCACCTTTTTGCTGTGAAGTAACGGTGGAGACTGTATCTGTGAACTAGTACCTAAGAGAAAAATAAAGTATCAGAGTATCAGTATCTATATTAAGCGAGTTTTATTACATTTCAGAAGAGGGATTCGAAAAGGTAAGGTAATTTGAATTTCTTTACGCGTAAAATTAAAACGTAGTAGCCTAAGCTCGCTGTCCTATTTGGTCGGGGTACTCCCCGATAGTAAGACGATGAAAACTGGGTTTCTAACGTGTTCTATAGCCTTGTTGTGTGATTTTATTTGGTCAGGGTACCCCCTGATAATACGATTGCAAAATAAGGTTATGATTATTGTGAATCTTTACTATTCAGGTTTGTAATTAAAGCATGTTTTGTTACCACTTGGTCAGGGTACTCCTTGATAGTGGTAGCATGCATATATGACAACCTTAGGTCGTAGTTTTATTCGATCGGGGCACTCCCCGTTAATACGGCTGCGAAATGAGGTTGTGACTTTTGCGAATCTTTTAAAATAGGTTAGAATTAAGCAAAGTTTTGTTACCTTGGACTTGGTTGGGGCACTCCCCGGCAGTGATAACATGCTTCTGCTGTAACCTTTAGTTGCAGTTTTATTTGGTTAGGGTACTCCCTAATAGAATGACTGTTTACTGAGGGTTATTTTTATTATTTTATTTAGGAATAAACGTTACAAAGGGCATAATTTGCTAATGTTTGGTCAGGGTACTCCCTGATAATGTTGGTGAATAGCTCGGAAGCCTAGTTGTGTGTTAATACTTGATCAGGGCACTCCCTGATAGTGTTGATAGACAGCTGGGTTTTACAAATTATTGCTGTGGTTTTACTTTTACGTTAGCTATGCAATTTGTATTATCGAACATTTATGTCCTTAAACTTGATCAATTCCAGTTACACAATGGAAAAAGATAACGACTATGTCCGGTCGTTGGATGCCTCTCCTTGTGGTCGCAAAGAGAGCCGACGGCGCCTGCTCACCCCAATAAAGTTTTCGTCGCATCATCGACGCGATGTCTCCGGTGCACGCTGTGGTGGCACTCGAAGTCGCAGCAAGTCACGGAGACAAAGTTTTCGTGAGAAAGAGCTTGAGGTTGAGCAAGAACGAGAGCGGCTACGTGTACTTGAGCAGGAACTACGCCGGTAACGTGAGAAGATAACTGAGGCGCAGGGGAATCGATCTAATAGAAGCCACAAGAGGAATAAGAGTCCTCGCCACACCAGGAGCCAGCAGCACAGCTGCAGCCGGAGCCGGTCCCGTCAACAGGAGTAACGAGCCACACTAGCCAAGCGGAGACGAGGTTCACGTGAGCAGAGCCACGATACTCTTAAGTGACGACGGGGCGTCGCAAGATAAAAGGTCACGTACTCCTCCTTTTACCGTTAAAGATGTCATAGACTTGGTGAATTCCATTAAATATGGTTTTACAACTCAGCCGTCTACAAGTGCATCAATTTCGAAGAATATTGATCATAAAAACATTCTTCCAAATTTTGACCCCTCAGCGAAAAACCAGCGTGTTGACATTTGCCTGCGTAAGGTAAATGAATGCGCTACTGTATACGGCTGGGATGATAAAACAACGATACATTTTGCAATGCAAAAACTACAGGGTTTGGCCAAAGTTTGGTATGAGGGTCTAAACACAATTTTGCATACTTGGAAAGAATGGCAAGGAAAGTTAATGAGTGCTTTTCCTTGCGAGCAAAACTATGGCCAAATCCTGGAAGATATGCTTAAGAGAAAAAGTAAGTTTGGCGAACCAATTGAAGTATATTATTATGAAAAACTTGCGTTGTTGACTCGGTGTGACATCACGGGTAAACGCGCAGTAGATTGTATTATCCACGGTATATCTGATAGGACTATGAAATCGAGTGCATTGGCACTTTGTTGTTCTCAGCCTGATCAGCTTTTTCAATTCCTGATGAGCAACAAAGAAAGCCAAACTTCAGATCGTAGTTTTGTTAAAAATAATTCTAACCAATCCAATTCTAAAACAAATCAAAATAAATCTAATCAGTCTCAGGGTCCGTTATTCTGTTTTAATTGTAAAGAGCGAGGTCACGCTTACTTACTTTGTCCGAAGCCACTAATCAAATGCAGTAAATGCAACAAAATCGGCCATAAGGTCTATAATTGCTTGCATGGTCCTAAATCCGATAATACAGTAGGTAAACTTGGACCACCGTCTAAGATTATGTCTATTTCAAGCTCCAGTCCCAACTCAAAATTCATAAAGCTGGTCACAGTAAATGGTAGCACGATAGATGCATTTATTGATTTCGGTAGCGAAGTGACGTTGGTTAAGGAGTCAATAATTTCGAGTCTAAATCTGGTGCATGATCACGTCCCGTCGGTTTTGAAAGGATTCGGGAATGAGGTGGTTCAATCGCTAGGCAATATGTTGCTAGATATAGCAGTCGATGGAGTTGATGCGAGGGTAGCTTGCAGTCGTAGAAGATAATCTGTTAGAAAATCTATATTAATAGGGCAGTCATACACGGAACAACTACATATTCTTGTGTTCAAAAATTCCCTGACTTTGCAATTTCGTAAGTAGCACTCTGAAATCCCATTGGTGTATCCCGATGCTAATGACAGTCAACTTACTCAAATTAGAATCGCTGTTGACGTCGAGCTTCATGAACCTGCATCCATAAAGGCTCGCGTAGGTTCCGAATTTAGTGGCTGTTTAATGCTGACCAACAACATCGTAGGTGGTCCTAATCAAGAGATTGTTATCTATGGCGGTGTTTACCAAGTCCAGCGTGGGAATTTAGACATTATTGTTTATCCATTTTCTATTCCCTGTAAATTACAAAAGTAATTTGTTGCTAGTAGAGGAGAAAAGGTAGATTTTGTCCAGAGGATGGTATTAGTCCCCAGGAATTGCTCGAGTCTGCAGATACTCAAGATAGTAACTGTGAACATGACATTCAGGTGAAAGACGTTCGCATAGGTGATTCTGTATCAAAGGACGATAGACAAAAGCTTAGGACGATACTTAAACAATATAAACATTGCTTCACCTCAAATTTGAAAATTTGCGTTGTACAGATATTACGCAGATGACAATTGAGTTGAATAATCAACGTCCTATTGTCTATCGCCCTTACAGGTTATCACATCACGAACGTGAGAAAGTGCTGCACTATGTTAGGTGAGATGTTGGACGCAGGAATCGTTAGGGAATCGGTATCGGAGTATGCAAGCCCTATTATATTAGTTCGCAAGAAAGATGGTAGTTTTCGAATGTATGTTGACTATAGAATGTTAAACTCTATAACAGTAAAGGAAAGATACCCGATGCCGATTATAGACGATGAGATAGCAAGGTTGTCTGGGCAAGCGTGTTTCATAACAATATCGACCAGGCACTAAAATGTCCCATGTAGACGCGTTATCTCGCAACCCTGTTCTGACAGATTCTATATCTGATTCCTCTAGTCTGTGTGCTCAAGTTATGGTTATTAGTGACGAAGACTGGTTACATACCCTCCAGCTGGGAGACTCTGAATTGGAACGTATTAGAAGGGTTTTAGAAAAGGATTTAGATCCCAAGAATCTCCAATATATTAAAGACAATTATGTTGTAAATAATAAGTTATATAGGTATTTTAACGGCGATAAGGATAAATGTTCGCTGGGCAGTCCCAAAGGGGGCGGGGTGGCAAATATGCAGGATGAATCACGACGATATTGGTCATCTAGGGTTAGAGAAGACATTGGAAAGGATTAAAAGTAATTATTGGTTTCCAAAAATGTCACGGTTTATCAAAAAGTATGTCTCCGCCTGTATTGATTGTGCTTACGCTAAGAAGTCCACGAGTAAACAGGAAGGTTTATTACATCTAATCGAAAAAGTAGTCACCGTTTCACACCCTGCATGTTGACCACCTGGGCCCCTTCGTCAGATCCAAACGAGGATACTCTTACCTTTTAGTAGTGGTAGACTCGTTTACTAAGTGTTTATAAAGCCAGTTCGAAACACGAATACACAAAATGTTATTCGTGCACTGGATGACATATTATTCTATACATTTAGATTGCCTGACCGTTTGATCAGTTTACGTCTAACTTATTTAAAAGATACTGTTATGGTAAAGGTATAAAACACATCTTGAACGCTTTCGCGAGTCCCAAATCAAACGGCCAGGTAGAACGATAAAACCGGACAATTTTTAATTCATTAAAAGCGCTAAACCTGAGACATTAGAAGGATTGGGACAACCAGTTAGGGAAAATACAATGGGGATTGAATAACACTGTCCAAAAGACAACCGCTAGGAGACCATCTGAAGTCATGTTCAGTACGTTCATGAACAGTGAAATCAATCCTAACTTAAATGGGATAGCAGATGTGACTAGGGAAAATATAGACGTGACCACTATCCGCAGCCAAGTTAAAGAAAGAATAGACGCTGAACAAGCTAAGCATGAAACTACGTTACGATCAGAACAGACGCCCTGCTAAAGTATACAATAAGGGCGATTTGGTCAAAATTACTAAAGTTACTTTTAATAATGATGGGAAGAGTAAGAAACTTCTCCCATCTTACATAGGACCATACAGGGTTACTGAAGTTTTAGGCCAAGATAGATATCAAGATAGCGTCTATTCCAGGTTTCAGTAATAGTACAAATAAACGCACTAACACTGTAGCAGCTGATCGAATGCTGCCGTGGGTAAATGTAGCTGCGTTACAACTAAATAAATCGGATTCTAGCGAATCTAGTGATGAGAACGAACATAGTGATGCATAGTAGGTAGTCATAAATGTAGGATGCTACAGGACAATTATTACAGAATGTTTAATATTATTGTTTCAGACCGAACGTGAGAATTGATTGGTTCACGTCATCGGTTATCACACAGGGAGACCTGACATGAGAATTGATTGGTTCATGTCATCAGACCGAGCGTGAGAATTGATTGGTTCACGTCATCGGTTATCACACAAGGAGATCTGACATGAGAATTGATTGGTTCATGTCATCAGACCGAGCGTGAGAATTGATTGGTTCACGTCATCGGTTATTATAGGCAAGAATTGATTGGTTTGCCTAGGTTTTTGGTGTCTCTGATCAGGTGTGAGAATTGATTGGTTCACAACCTGATAGAGTACGCAAGTTCAGTAGCGAGAATTGACTGGTTCGCACAAGTATAAGCATACATTTTGAAAAGATTGAATGATAGTTTATAATTCGAGATTAAAACTAGTCCTTTAGATCTAAGTATTTAGGGTGAGAATTGATTGGTTCGCCAAAATTGACGAAAAATTGTTATTTGTGTGGAAAACTTATAATTAGAACTTGTATTCAACAAGTGGTAGTACTACAGATTTCATAAATCTAGTAGCTGAATCAAATGTTTGTGGTTTAATGATCAGGTGAAGTTTTATTATGATCATTTATTTTTTTGTTTTGAATTTGTAATCAAGTGATTAAGAATATGGTCTGTAACCTTTTTTTTCACTGCTGTAAATGTTTAGAACAAACGAGTTTAATTTAAACAAAAATTACTTAGATGCATACATTTTTTTTTCTTTCTTTTATTGAGTCTTCTCAGCCAAGTGTAGGGTTTTTTAGTTACCACGTGGTGCGTGTATGAGGGCATACACGTCGTCAGGACGGTCGAGTGTAGGGTTTTTAAAGATTTTAATAGTTCATTTTATGATTAAGAAATGGCAACACTGGCCAACCGTCATTTTGGTAGGGGAAGACGAGTTTATAAAAAGAGAACACTTGGCCGAGAGGGCACCTTTTTGCTGTGAAGTAACGGTGGAGACTGTATCTGTGAACTAGTACCTAAGAGAAAAATAAAGTATCAGAGTATCAGTATCTATATTAAGCGAGTTTTATTACATTTGTGAGCAGTGCATTATAATCTATCTCAGCGTCACTACGTATTATCTCCATAATTACTCTGTCGCAGCACCTCTGATTAAATATTACGAGAATATCACCGGCAGGCCTCCAAGTGTCATTATATTGCCACAGCTGGATGCCACTGATTTTTGGGGATTATGGTAGAGACGCCCGATATTACAGCAAGGGGAAATAAAAAAAAAATAACGATATACAGCTAGCGAGAACAATATAATAATATTCTTGTATGAATTGACTGCATGGAATATAAAAGTAAATTAACCCGCGTCGTAAATTATGATGTAAATATCAAAATTCTACTTTTGTTTTGTAAATTCGTTATATACTTTACTTTTCGCCATCATTATTGAAATAAGTATTCACAGTATAAAATTATCCGAGACATTTAATGCTCGACAGTCAATTAGAGAACACAAATAGTGAAAATAAATAAAGTAGAACTACTGCTATATGGTGAAGTAAAATGAAACTTAGCTTAATATTGGTTTGAACTTTCACATTTTAAAGTCAAACTGCCTTTACACTGAATGGTTTTATTACTCTTGATGAGTGGAGCTTTGTGTACATAATCTATTCCTACATTGTCTGTACTAAGAGTGTCGTTGAAATGTAAGCATATTTCGATAGAGCTCTATTGGAAACAAATTCACACATAAATGGCAAACCAGTTGAAACCGAAAATATGATATTTTTTAAGTAAATTGCTTAAATCCTTCCATGGGGCTCAAAACATACGTCGTAAAAACTTCTATCACGATCAGTTTAACCATTTAGTTGTAAAAACAAAATAAAGACACACTGCGTTACGTTTACATTTCAAATGTTACAGTCGCTCGTTATTTTAGAGTTGCATTCACTTGATTTTTTTGTGATATATTTATAGCAATATGGCATTTATTATTTAATTGCATAATAATGAAAAATATATAAATAATACAAAATCTTTCGGTTTTCGGTTTCAGAATAAACCGTGATAAAATCAGTAAAAAGTAGTTAATTCTCAACTGAAGACAATACTAAGAATCGCATTTGATAATCGACTACCTACCAGTAAATACATAAACTTAAAATTTAGTTTGCTGCGAAGCAAAGTGCCATCTACCTGTACAGACGAAAGCTTAAGTAATATTCCAGAATTTCCAAAATATAATCTGTCTCTAAAATCTCGCGAGACCTTTAGCCGCACCAAACTTATTTCCACGTAAATGCTGAAACTAATTAATCCATTTTCAATCACAAATATTGACCTTTTAGATACTTGTTTTCGCCGAAAGATCTATTAATATAAGTGACTTATTAAGCGCAAGTGTAAACTGATTTTAATGAAGCTTGACGACTGTCTTATAGATGGCGCCTGATAGACAACTGAGTATTCAAATCAGTACTATTAAAGTTATATCCTCTCTTGGTAGGCAGGTAAATGGGTGAGCTAATGAGTTGCCTGTAATAGTTGCAAATGCTTGTCATTACTTATTAATATATTAAGTTTATACCTTTAATAGGTATCTCATGCAAATTACATAAGACGCTTTGATGTGAGGAAACACAGATGTAACTGTAAGATTAAGTTATAGAATGAAGAATAATTTCTGCATCTTTCTATACGGGAAAGCATGTATATTTACAATCAGGTTTATTTAATAAGTATTTTTATTTATTAAGCTCTCTTTTACGTTGTAGCGTAAATAATAAATAAATTAATCAAACCGTGTAACTCAGATACATCAAATACAACTGTGTCGACTTTTGCTATACTTAGTGTATTGTTTTCTGTAAGTATTGCTAACGAACTACAGACCGCTACATACTGGTAATAAGCGGCTAACGGTCGCCTTTTAATGCCGATTGATATTAGCAAAGGAGAAGATAACGTATGATCTTTTTCTTTGCCATGCTTTTCCTAACATTTTTGTCAGTCTTAACTTTCATCCCTTTAATATTTCTTTAATGTCATCATTCTTATTACTTATACCATTTTATATAATATGTGTACAATAATCAAGGGCATAAAAAATATATTCGTACATATACTTACTTTAAACGAAGAAACTGTACACGTGTATTGGTAGATATTACATTACCATGGACGCCTAAAAGTTTATTTTAAAGCATCGTAACCGTCACTTAGATACGGTATTCAGACGTTAACCAAATAAAAGTCTGGCCACCGGATTTATTTTGGAGGCTGATTGATAAAAATATAAGTAATTTTTTTATAGACTCACGCCTGAATCCGCGAAGGGGTAGGCAGAGGTGTAATATTACACCCACCTTTCTCCAAGAGTTTTTAGGTCCCACGTACGGGCGAGTCTATTGCCGCTACCGTGCACATCGCCAGACTCCGTGCTGATGCTGAGAATTCGGAAGAACTAAGTAACACTTTTGCCTGACCCGGGAATCGAACCCGGGACCTCTGATCAGCAGACCCATACGCTATCCACTAAACCACGGCGGCAGTCATAAGTAAATTTATATTTATTTTTACTTCGTAAAGTAAGTAAATTAAAAAAATATATTTATTTCTATTAAGTCGAACTATCGTAGATTTAATATCTTATCTACTAACCATTTAACGTTGAAGATCAAATGGAATTTAGCATTTTTTTTTTACTGTAAAGAAGCACTTAGGGTGTTATTTTTAAAATAACCCCAAATATAAAGAAAAGCCGCGTCTGATACATTTAGTTTCGTAAGAAAAACGTTCAGAATAATACCAAGCGAGTAATTGGGCTTCAAAGTCGAATAAATAATTGGTCTGCAATTAAATATGCCTTCCCTTCGTCACAGGTCGACAGTGAATTACTTTCTTTCTTTATTTTTATCTTGGCTGTACAATAAACAACAAAACTTTTATTTCATTCGTTAAATTTTACTTATATAAGAAATTCCAAGTGTGTGTGTGTCTATATCAAGCTTTAATAGAATTATATATATTTAATATATATAAAAAAAAAACTTTATAGGTTTGATATAGAAGATTGAAATACTATGGCCAGATGCGGCTAAAAGCTTTGTATTATAAAAACTTTAAGATTTATAATATAGTAGAGGATGCCAGCAGCTACACCCGCTAATTTATTAAAATATGTTTCTGCCCGATCTCGTGGGAATTTTGGGAAATCCCTTCTTAGTGCACCCCTACGGTCCCCGAGGAACGTACATGCCAATTTCAGCTTCCTGCGCCTAATAGTTTGGCTGTAGCTTGTCTGTCAGTCAGTCAGTCAGTAACGCAAGGATTTTATATATCCAGATAATGGCTTTAGAAGTAGATATCCTAGAAAAATTTAGCCGCTGGCCCTACCATGTGCTAGATTATTAGATACCAAAACCCAGTCTTATTGGAATATGTGATATTGCAATCTTATATTGATATTTGATTGATATTGACATATTTATCTATTTATAAACCAATAAAGACTACTGTTTGCTGAATTTATAAAACGTAGAACAATGTTGCTTATATGTAGATGATTATAACATTCCAAAATGATTAACGGAACGTTTTTATTAATTAATTCGTTTGTTGTCCAAATGTTAAATGGCTTTACAAGTTAATTTGGTTTGGTTGTATATAAGCAACTGGTTAAGTAAAACTATGTTCGTTAATACGATACA
Source organism: Euclidia mi (assembly GCA_944739405.2). Lineage (NCBI taxonomy): Eukaryota > Metazoa > Arthropoda > Insecta > Lepidoptera > Erebidae > Euclidia > Euclidia mi. The sequence continues at coordinate 16,475,431 of OX123187.2, forward strand.
GTTATACACGAAATACAAGGACAATCAAATCTTCTAGTTTACAAAATGTTTTTTACTAATCAAGCTACTTTTCAATAAAATTCCTCGGCACCAAAGTCAAAAAGTGGGTCTAAACTGAGGTAAAACTCATAAACATTTACTAACTACATTATATTGTTACAACTTTGTGATTATTGAACAAAATGAATTTGTATTTAATTCAATATCTAAGTAAAATATTATAATTTAATTTGCTACTGAAAGTATGAACGGTATCTAATACAATATAAACATTGCGTATTGTTAATTATTTCAAGTTTAATTTCAATATTTAGATAAATTATAATTTGTTAAAATAATACATGAGTTGGGTTGTAAATATTTGAATTTATTTATCTCTCTGTATATATTAAATCCTTGCGTTACTGACTGATAGACAACGAACACCCAAACTATTGGTATGTTCCTTGGCAAGTGTATGAAGGGATTCCTCCAAATTACCAAAGGATCGGGAAAAACGGTTTAATTTAAAAAAATATGTGCCTACGTGGCTGCCAGCTCCCCTAAAACTAAATAAAAATAAAATGTGAGAAAGATTATATTTGTAGGTAAGAAGAAATAAATCTATATGGATTATGAATGAATGAATGAATTCTATATGGATTTAAAAAAAAATATATTGTATTTGTGACCGGACTAAAATATCTCGTAATCGAGCTCCGACAGATCTGTCTCATCACGGAGTCAGAAATACTCACGTAGTATTCAAGATATTATTTCATTCTAAGTTTTCTTGCCAAGTAAATATGTTTACTTTGCAGTATAACGCGCAAAGTTTTCATGAAGATCGCACAGTGAACGCACAGCTCACACATTCCCTCGGCGTCAAAGCCTTGTTGCGGTTCAGCATGTGAATGCCAATGAATTAGCACATTAAATCAGCGTACTTGTAAAAGGAACTTTATAAATATTGGAAATGACAGACAAAAGAAACACGCAACTCGCAAAAAGGAATTTGAGTTGACACTTATTATCTAGCTATAAGGAAACCTTTGGGGCAAAGTGAAGAAAATTACGAATAAACAGCAAAATTACTTATGTTATATCTAGATACTCACTTTTACAACGTCATTCTAAAAGGGCCGCAGCGAAGTCTACTTTAAAAATATATTCCTAAAACAGCGAAATAGCATCGCATATTCCACTAAGCAGGGGCGCCTGACAATAGGCCTACCTGTGCAATATTGTGAGACTGCGACATTTTATAGGCTTAATGACAAGCTCAACATAATATGATACTGTCTCCACCCATCGTCCTACTTCAAATACAATAATTAATTTTCAAAGACGCTCGTGCTGAGAGTATATTTTCCTTGGGTTTTAGTAATTCATTGTGAAATGCTTTGGGAATTTAATCTGGTACTTGAGGTAAATAAGTATTGTCGAAGATTCTTTATATTTGAATACTAGCCGTTTCCCGCGGTTTTACCCGCGTCCTGAGGGAACTACTTCGCGTACCCGAAAAACCCAAATATCTTACGGACTCCTATTTCTTCTAAAATAAAATATAGCCTATGTTACTCGCAGATACTGTAGCTTTCTAATGGTGAAAGAATTTTTAAAATAGATCCAGTAATTTTTGAGTTTATCCATTACAAACAAACAAACAAACAAACAAAAATACAATATTTTCCTCTTTATAATATTATAGTGCAGAAGAGGCTGTTAACAAGAATTCTCTATTTCTCCATGCTGAACAAGCTTGTCTTAAGTAAACCTTTCTAGAGCTTTGCTCAACAAAGTAGTGTTTAGATTAGGTAAGTTCATATTATAATCAAGGAGACTTCCATTGAATACTGATTACATTTATTTTCATTTGTATTACATTTCATTTTATTTATATTTAATTTCACTACATTTAATCTATTTTGTATTCAACAACATTACATTTAATTACATTAATTGGTTTCATTTCACATTATATTTTATGTCTTTATCGTTTAAGAAATCATTATTATTATGTTCTCGAAAGGTATGTGAAATCTGCCAAACCACATTTGGCCTGCGTGGTGGACTATGGCCTTACCCTTTTCTTATTGAGACATGCCCGTGCAGCAGTGCGACAATTTTTATACAGGGCTGATAACGATGAAGCAGTAGAACTTAACCGAAATATTTAGTCCATGTTTTGTAAATCGGAATGAATTTGCTTATCCTTCTATGATAAACAACAATAAATCAGTGTTTGCAATGCTTTAAAGAGAGATCTGCACTGATAAACGTAAGTTATATTCCACAATATAGTACCTAAGCAATGTATTGTGTTTCACATATTGTATCGGTAAGCGTGACGGATGCATGTTTCAATAGGAGCACGAAGAAACAAAGGGCTTGATACGTATTCTGTATGTCATGTAGGTCGCCATTTTATTATATAGAATACATTATAATAGATAATAGATGATATGACATGTACTGATTATCTATCTCCAGGGTGATCATACTCTTACGTTTGTATGTTACACTCAAATTAAATGACATTGAGTGTTATGGGGATAAAACTTAAAGTATAAAACCTTTGAGATATAGGCATTGACATATATATTACTGCGTAGATATAGGATACACTAGACCACTCTAGTGACTCACAAATTTATACGCGATATCCACATATTGCTTATAAAATCTTCAGTTGAAGATCAGGAAGAAGTGAAGATCAGGTCTGAAATTTATTATTTTGAAGCTCGTTAAGTATTATAATACTTTCTGGACACGTCACTGAGTCTAGAAGCAAAGTTTCAAAGCGCGCTAGGGTATGGAGAAGAATCTGAAGAAAAAAGCAAGGACCTCCAAAAATATTCGCTAAAAATAATAATATTGTTACGCCATCTATCGGTGAATGGGGGTACTAGAAGAGATTGAATGTATCGGTGGTTTAAAGGTAATTCACCTACTCTGTACTAGATGGCGATTGCTGTATCGAGCATCGGACTGTTCGCGATTATTCGACAGTTTTGTGGAAGTATCTAGAATACGCTAGTGATGTTATCCGGCCAGTATAAATAGAGCGGGAGCAAACGGACCGGACACAGTTCAATTGAATACGGAAAGCGATCAACATCAAGCGAAGAAAGTAATTCGGAAGTGTTTAGTGTTGTACTAGTGGTGTGAATAGTGTGTTTTATTAGTGTTGGAAAATTAAGTGTGTGTATCTATACTTATATATTGTGTTAGTGAATAAAGTTCAGTTTAAGTGGCATAGTGAGCTATAATTTATCGTCGAACCCCAGCTCGTAACAAATTGGTGTCAGAAGAAAGGGATAAATTATGCCGGTTCTGCCGAAGGAAGAAACTGAAGGTGTGCGTACCAGGAACCAGCGCCAGCAAGACCTGGACCAGAGACGCTTCGGAGACGTTCCTTCTCCATCGTCTGGTGGATCAGGCGACTCCGCGGCTGCAGTGGAGCCTGCAAGCGCACACTCCATGGCGGTGCCCGACATCGCGGCTCTGATGGCGTTCATGCAGGAGCAGGCCTGCCGTCAAGAGGAGCACGCGCGCCGCATGGAAGAACAGCGACAGCGCGACAAGGAGGAGCAGGCCCGCCGTCAAGAGGAGCAGGACCGCCGTCAACAGGAGCAGGCCCGCCGTCAAGAGGAGCAGGACCGCCGTCAACAGGAGCAGGCTCGCCGTCAAGAGGAGCACGCGCGCCGCCTAGAGGAACAGCTGCAGCGCGACAAGGAGGAGCAGGCCCGCCGTTTGGAGGAACAGCTGGTGGTGATGAAAGACCTCAGCGCCGCTGTAGGGAAGGACCTGAAGGTGGTAAAGGAGGAGCTCCAGCAGCACGAGGCTCGTATCAGCGACGTGGAGAAGCTCGTACACGACCAGCTTGAGACTCGCGTCGCCTCTATAGAGAAGCGTGTACACGACCAGCTCGAAACCCGTATTGCCAGATTGGAGAAGAAATTGCGTGGGCTTGAGACCAACGACGTTACACCTGCAGCTGTGGCGCCCTCGCCTCGTTGGTTTAAGGTTCCACCCTTTGATGGCTGCATACAAGGTTCAGTTTGAGGCCGTATTGCGAGCGAATGGGTGGGACAAAGAACAGGCCTTCACCGCCCTAACCTTGGGCCTTCGTGATCAGGCCTTGACGGTGTTAGAGGCACTCGGGCAAGACGTGACCTACGAGAAGCTTCTGGAGGCGTTGGAGGCGAGGTACGGAGACGCGCACCTCGAACATGTGTATCGTGCTCAGCTGAAGGACAGGATACAACGCACCGGAGAAACTCTGCAGCAGTGGGCTCTAGAGGTGGAAAGGCTGGTCAGGAAGGCATACCAGTCGTCGCCTGCGCTCATTGACGGGAACCTCGTACAAGCGTTTACGGATGGGATCCGGGACCTGGAAGTTAGAGCAGCGGTAAGACTTGGGCACTTCAAGTCCCTGAAGGCAGCCTTGGCCTACGCTCTGGAGGTAGAAGCAGCGCGTCACGAGGATCAACCTTACCGTATCAGGGAAGTTGTCTCTTCACCACGGTGCTACAACTGCGGGGAAAGAGGCCATATCCGCTTGAGCTGCCCAAAGCGTAAGCGGCACGTTGGTACCCTGTCTCCACCAAAGAGTTCACCTGACGTACCTGTCTGGCGGCAAGAGCAACGTAGCGCCGATGCTCCGACAGGTAGGGCTTACCCCGACCAACGCAAACATTGTGCAAGACAGGAAGCGAAGCCTAGTGAGAATGTTGAAGACGGATCTGAGCGACGGATGGAAAGAAGCTTTGCAGAGTGCTCAGCAAGACGACAAGGACATACAGCCGATACTCGAATGGAAGAAATCAGACGCTCCTAGGCCCAAATGGAGTGATATCGCAGCAATGAGCCCTATCACCAAGAGTTATTGGGCACAGTGGGCAAGCTTGGTTGTCCAGGATGGAGTTCTGTGCCGAAAATGGGAAAACGCTCGAGGTAACCAAAGCCATTTGCAAATGGTAGTGCCCAAGACTAAGGTGCCGGAAGTACTGCAGCTCTATCACAATGGTGCTTCGGGAGGTCACATGAGAGTTAAGAAGACGCTTACTAAGATCCGAGAGCGGTTTTATTGGCTCCACTGTTGGGATGACGTCGAGGATTGGTGCCGCAAATGCACAAGTTGTGCGGCTGTCAATAGGCCACACACTCGTAGCAGAGGTGCATTGAAGGTGTACAATGTAGGAACTCCAGGGGAGTCAGGACAACAGATGTCTGAGAAGATGAAGACTCGCTACGACCGGAAGGCGAACAACAAAGGCTTCGATGAGGGATCATTGGTGTGGCTTCATAACCCAGTACGAAGCAACGGTAAATCGCCTAAGTTACAAGCCAGGTGGGACGGGCCATATCGCATAATTATCAGGATGAACGACGTCACCTATCGAATCCAGAAGGGGTCGCGAGGTGCACCGAAGATAGTTCATGTGGACCGGTTGGCTCGTTACCATGGGTCCAACGATGTTCGAGACGAACACGTTTAAGAGGGGGGCAGTGTTACGCCATCTATCGGTGAATGGGGGTACTAGAAGAGATTGAATGTATCGGTGGTTTACAGGTAATTCACCTACTCTGTACTAGATGGCGATTGCTGTATCGAGCATCGGACTGTTCGCGATTATTCGACAGTTTTGTGGAAGTATCTAGAATACGCTAGTGATGTTATCCGGCCAGTATAAATAGAGCGGGAGCAAACGGACCGGACACAGTTCAATTGAATACGGAAAGCGATCAACATCAAGCGAAGAAAGTAATTCGGAAGTGTTTAGTGTTGTACTAGTGGTGTGAATAGTGTGTTTTATTAGTGTTGGAAAATTAAGTGTGTGTATCTAGTGTATTGTGTTAGTGAATAAAGTTCAGTTTAAGTGGCATAGTGAGCTATAATTTATCGTCGAACCCCAGCTCGTAACAATATGTAAGCTCTACAATGTGTTGGTAAATCTTTGGCACCTTGCTGCGCGTACCGCCAGTTGGTAAGTCCATGGAAAGTAGCATGTCAGGTGATTAAGTGGTTGCTAGTATTTTCTAAATCATCACAACTAACTGATTAAAAAACAGAATCTTCATCTTGTTATAAAGGAATTCGAGCTTGATACGCTAAATATATCCACGTACAATTGCAAATTTCCTTCGTAACAAAACTTCGTCACAATATTCTCCATTGTGTAATTAATTTTACAAATAATACTTTGTTCGCGACAAATTTGTTTAAGGTGTCGTTAATTAATATTAATTTAACGTTGTAACACTGACACGTAAAATAAATTCTACGAGTATTCTTACTCATATGTGACACGTTGTTCTAATTTGTATCAAAATAAGTACAATGGAAGAATAAATTAATAAAAAACATGGGACATGTAATTTCAAATTGAATTAATTTTGTAATTGTATTCAATTTTTAACTGCGACGTAGACTCTCTCTCTGTCACACTTAAGATTTTTTTTTAAACTGTAGACAAAGCCTACTAAATTATAAACGCATAAAAATGTAAGAATGAATAGTACGCCCATTCTTAATTTTTTTATCGTTCGAATCATTATTGAAGAACTACTGAACGTATTTTGATAAAATTTTGCAGTAATAATATAGCTTACTAGAGGATGCGCGCAGCTACGTCCGCACATTTTTGTTTAATTTAAATATTTCTGCCCAATCCCGTTGGATTTTCAGGAAATCCCTTCTTAGTGCAGCTTTACGGTCCCCAATTTCAGCTTCCAGCGCCAAATAGTTAGTCAGTCAGTCAGTCAGTAATGCAAGGATTTTATAAATAAAGACAAATACATTACATTAACATTTACGGTCTGGTCATGAGATCGGTCTAAGCGGCGAGCGGCGCGGCGCGGCGCGGCAAGGACGACGTACATTGCGCGTTTTGCTCTGAGGCGACATCGGTCGGCGCGACGTAGAAAAGCGCGCCATGTACACGTATATCGCTCGCCCCTGCTGCCGCGCCGCTCGCCGCTTAGACCGATCTCGTGACCAGGCCGTTACACTACATACAATACTTTCATCGCGATAACCGACACCCACGCGGGTGGAACCACGGACAGAAGCTAGTATATTTTATAGTTCTTTTTTGTCGTAATAACGTGGCATAAAGAAGCCTTCATTATGCCTGCAACAAGGTTCTATATTAAATACAGCTTAAAGCGGATGATCCATATTATTTTTTCGCTTCTAACGAGAGAAAGGAAAAAATGTCCACTTCCCGTAACTTCGTTTGTTACTTGCGGCTAATCAAAATTATTTGATTGTGCAACGGTTTAAATTGAATTTGTGAATTGTTTACCAGGATTTCCATTGTCATTGAAATTTTCACTGCGAAGTTATTCTAGTGTAGTTTAGAATAGTAAATCAAGGCTGAAAAAGCAGAAATAGAATTCGAGGGTGCAAGTCTGAACAATGCATTGAGTAGATACACATTAATTTCGTAGAATCGTAATACGGATTGATATCTTTTTTAAAGAGCGCCTTAAATTCACACTCATAATTCAGATTCTTTCATTAATTCTCCGGATGACAGTTTTGGGTCGTTTTGTTGTAAACTTAACATCATAGAAATATCAATTATTTTATTAACTTTAGTATCAGATAGACCGCGTGCCCCTCATCCCACCAATGAAAACGATAAAGGAAATAATGGCTAGTGAACAATAAAATCTACTCTTGTTTGCAACCAATGATCAAGTCTGTACTGGCCAAGCCGAAGACGCCGAATTTATACCAACATTTTTATAATACTCCTCGTTTCTAGCATTATCTGATTTCTATATTATTCTATTCTAGCATAAATGACTTAGATAAAACCATAAAAAGATCTTCTATTGCAAATTTATCTGCACTACATGGCTCATCAGAAGTGGTAAAACCGACCCAAATATAAAATATTCACATATACCCAACTATTACGTAAATATAAAAGCTTAAAAGTGCCTTAGGGATATGGAATAGGTTATTTATCACATTGGTGCGTGAGTAAGAAATTGTGTCCATTTCTAGTGAATGTCATATCAATTTTGCGAGGTCGCAGGCGCCGTATATTGTACGACGAGGTTCTGGTTGACAAACGTGTAATACCAAGGCACTTGCCCTTCATGTTGCTTGGGATTACCGTGATCCGGGGTCTCCATTAGTACGTGACTTCATTACTATTGAGGTATAAAACAACATTGTGGTGATGCATTCCATGTTACGATTATTGCCATTTTGATGAAGGACGCTCGTAAAGTTGAAAGAATTCGAGAAATAAAACAGATTTTAAAATTCAAACACATCAATCAATCTTTACACTTTTAAGGACAGTTAAAAAGTAATCTCGTCGAGTGTCGATACGGAGACGTTTAGATTACGTTCAGTAATGGACAGTACAGATACAATCCCGTCGTGATAATGCGAAAGTAAGCTCATTTGCTTATTGACTTGGTACTTTTTTCCTTTATTGATCGAGGTGTTAATAAAGTCCTTGACGAGTGATTGATTGGGTACTAATTACAACCTACGAAAAACACATCTAAAAACGCTGGCTGATTTTACGATGTCTACTTTCCTTGCTTTAATTTTCTAGTGGTAAAATCAAATTAATCAAATCCGCAAAATAATATATTATAATTACGTAGCGCTTGATCGATAGTTGTCCAACTTTTAAATCAAAAGCAAATCGATAAGCTTTTTGACTATTTTGTCGAGCAACTATAGAGTTGACAATATACGGGCTTTAATATATTCTTTTAAACATATGATACACAACTAAATAGTTGTTCAAGTAAAAGTTGTATGTATGCGCTAGCCTTTAACCTCGTAATATAACAGATCTATGGCTGTCGTGCTGCCTCAAGCCTCCCCCCGCAGAGCGCTATATACACAACTGCAGCTTGGACCAAAAATACCTATTAAATGTACACAAAATCAACGTTTCGTATTCCCCTGATTTCTTCTCTAAAAATTCATCGATTTAACTAGTTTTTTCATATTAAATTAAAGAAAGACTTTGGCTGTGTTCCTATGTTTTCCTTTTTTTAAATAATCTAGCCAAATTTGTTTTTTGGATGTTTGAACACAGCGGAAAATCTGGCCGATTTTTGAGGTATTTGAAGGTTCAAATATTTTTTAATATTTAATATATGAGAAAAAGGAAAACATAGGCATGCCAATCGGGGCCATACATCTTTTGGAAAAAAATAATTGCTCTACTGGCATTATCCAGGGAGAAAACAGGAGACTACGTTTGTATGGAAAAACGACCGTTGTATTTCCTCTTAACAGAAGGCGTTAAAATAATTAGGATATGAGTAGCACATAATAGAAAACTGCCTCCGTGGTCCAGTGGACAGTATATGCGTCTGCTGATCGGATGTCGCGGGTTCGATTCCCGGGTCGGGCAAAAGTGTTGCTGGGTTTTTCCGAATTCTCAGTAGCAACACGGAGTCTGGTGATGTGCTCGGTAACGGCAATAGGCTTGCCCCCTATTACGTGGGACCTAAAACCTCTTGGTGAAATGTGGGTGTAATATTACACCTCTGCCTACACCTTCGGGGATACAGGCGTGAGTCTATAAAAAAAACAAATAGGCCTAGTATTCAAACTACAGATCACCACTCAAGGTACCTCGCAGACGGTATTGAGCACACGCGTACGATAGAAATTCACGCGAATTTAACCGACTGCGTCAGTCGTCGGCCGCGTGCGTCTGTCGTAGACCTATGAACGGGTGTCATACATTCCCATACTCTGACATATTGTCGCATCAGCCGCGACAGTGCGCGCGGCAATAATCGGCCGCGATACACTAAAATGTACACTGTAATGTCGTTTCAGCATACGTGCTTACACGCGCTACATTACGCGCTGCAAAAAACCGGACTCGCTTAAACGGGCATATTTCAGCATGTTCGCTCGAAACGGTAGTGATATCGTCTCGCGGCTCGCGCTTATACGAGCTTAAAAGCGGGTCATCGCTCGTACGAGTTGCGTGTGTGCCACAGGGCGCGCCTATACGCGCCTACATGTGCTTCCAAAAGCGAGCTTATACGCGTGTATAAAACGTAAGTATGAAACCGCTATCATGCTAATTATATCATAAAAAATATATTAGAAATAATAGTTTACTCATCAATCTTACGTGTGTCCGTCAGTTAACCTTGATTCTTAGTCACTGCGTTAATTTATTACAACGGTGTAAAGTTATTTTTGCAACCAATGATCACGTCGAATTTATACCAACATTTTTATAATACTCCTCATTTCTAGCATTATCTGATTAGTCGCCCATAAATGTCTTAGATAAAACCATAAAAAGATGTTCTATTGCAAATTTGTCTGCACTACATGGCTTATCAGAAGTGATAAAACCGACCCAAATATAAAATATTCACATATACCCAACTATAACGTAAATATAAAAGCTTAAAAGTGCCTTATGGCTATTGAATACGTTATTTATTACATTGGTGCGTGAGTAAGAAATTGTGTCCATTTCTAGTGAATGTCATATCAATTTTGCGAAGTCGCAGGCGCCGTATATTGTACGACGAGGTTCTGGTTGACAAACGTGTAATACCAAGGCACTTGCCCTTCATGTTGCTCGGGATTACCGTGATCCGGGGATGACACAGGAAGTACGTGACTTCATTACTATTTAGGTACAAAACAACATTGTGGTGATGCATTCCATGTTACGATTATTGCTTTTTTGATGAAGGAAGCTCGTAAAGTTGAAAGAATTCGAGAAATAAAACAGATTTTAAAATTCAAACACATCAATCAATCTTTATACTTTTAAGGATAGTTAAAAAGTAATCTCGTCGAGTGTCGATACGGAGACGTTTAGATTACGTTCAGTAATGGACAGTACAGATACAATCGCGTCGTGATAATGCGAAAGTAAGCTCATTTGCTTATTGACTTGGTACTTTTTTCCTTTATTGATCGAGGTGTTAATAAAGTCCTTGACGAGTGATTGATTGGGTACTAATTACAACCTACGAAAAACACATCTAAAAACGCTGGCTGACTTTACGATGTCTACTTTCCTTGCTTTAATTTTCTAGTGATAAAATCAAATTAATCAAATCCGCAAAATAATATATTATAATAACGTACCTATAATTAAAACATCGGTGCAAATAAAACACTCGTATTTTCCTCGTCTTCAGCATTAATTCCATCCACTAATGGTGTCTTTTTTTCTAACTTTTCCTTCCACTTTGCTTGGTCGAACGCGGCTCTCTTTAGATGTATTGTTATAACATCCGTCCGTAACATCCGTAGGGGTAAGTGAAGTAAAAGCAAAATAAACTCATCATCATCCTCTTAGCGTTATCCCAGTTTCAATCTGGGGTCCGCTTTCTAGTCTAACCGGATTTGGCTGAATATTAGCTTTTCCACAGAGCGACTGCCTGTCTGACCTCCGCAACCCGAAGGGATAGCAATATTCCATAGTTTAGACTAGTGTCAGTTTATTTTAGAGGTACTGACGCCGTAACGACTGTCAAAGATCTTCATGACAACCGGGACCGACGGCTTAACGTGCTCTCCGAGGCACGGGACAAGCGATAATTAACAATTCAATACGCACATAACTCCGAAAAGTCATTGGTGCGCGCCGTGGATTCGAACCCGATACCCTCTGCATGGCAGTCTGTTGGTATATCCACTAGGCTATCAAAATAAACTCTAGATTAAAATATAACAATTGCGTAAAAATAGGACAGTAATGCATTGTGTATTATTAGTACGAATTCTGTATATACGTATGTTTAGACAGATAAAGGTACTTTGATATTGCTACTTCGACTTCGATTTTAGATGCCAAGTGGGAGAAGTGTGAAAAGTAAAATAACTATTGTCAGATAAATAATTCAGTGTAGGAGAGTGCGATCCCATTTAGGTCTTTACACATGTTATCTACACTCAAAACAGCCACGCAAAAATACCTATAAGAATTTAATAAAATTATCTGGCATTTGCACCAATAATACTTATATTAGATATTGTCTGCGCACCGATTATTAGTTTATACTACGATATCTTCATCATCGATGATGATGATGAAGATATCGTAGTATCATAGTAGTATCGAATCATCAGCCCTATAGCAGTGGGACACTCTATACTGTCCCACTTTTGGACGAGGGCCTCTTCTCACTACGATATCTTAATAAGCAAAAAGTGGAGTGCTGACTATCATTCCATACTCGTTAACAATGCCAACCCAAACATACTGTATAACTATTTTTCACGCTCACACATTTGGCACAAGTTTGACCGCATAATCTTGCTTTTTCAACAACTGTGCACATAGGTTGTCATTTGCATGAACTAGGCACTTTAACAATCCTATCTCAAATGTGAACTAAATAAACTAAATAAAGTGAAGAGAAATACTGTCAGTTCAAAAGTTACACCTTTTAAGAGGGTTTTTTTTTGTAATACAGATAAAATAAAACGTAATTTTTACCTCCACGTGTTATTGATGTGTGAGTGACATGACGTTGAGAAATTCTTCTTTTTTGTTCTAAATGTTAGTGTCGCAGCCCTATTTGTGAGCAGCGAGAGTCGAATGCGAAATCAGCGGTGCCCGAGTGAAGGGCCCGCGAGACCGCGAGCGTGCCTCAACGTCCCACTTTGTCAAATGCAACCCAATATGATTTTGTCCAGGTCTGCAAAGTAATCTTTGGAACCTTTTATCCATTTTAATGGGACTTTTAGTGGCAGATATAAAGTTCGTAGGGCTTCATATAAGCAAAATTTTGCCCAGAAACGTTTCGAGTTCTAGTGGAAAATTTTGAATTTAATTAAAAGTGAAGTCAAATTTGAATTTCATTACATTACAGAGATACAGAAAATAATATGCGATAAGAACATTAAGTTTCGTATATTGTTACCTACACGAAATCTACATTATATCTACACGAAAGATTATTTTAAATTAATTGTTTAATAACCTGAAACGCCCTTAGCGTGTCTAACGTACAATCGTAACAACTATTATCTATCGTCCACTGATAAGGAATATATAAAACGTTCGGCTCCTTTATTTTGTTCAAAAGGAGCTTAGTCAAAGTAATATATTGCTCCCATTTTACTGCTTTACGTGATAGGGCGATATTACACTGGAGATACCAACAGACTGCTATGCAGAGGGTATCGGGTTCAAATCCACGGCGTGTACTATTGATATTTTGAAGTTATTAAATATCGGATACTACGCTCGAAGTTAAAATCCTTGGATGCAACTGATATAACGTTAGGACCACGATGATTATGTGCAGAATGTTCTAATAATACGAGGCGAGCCTACTGCACCTCTGTCTACCCCTTCGGGGAATTAATACAGGCGTGAGTATATCCAAAATAAAATACAATAGGTATATAAATAATATTTTGGCTCAACTAGCTAGCAAACTAGCTATCATGTCAGTAATGTATTGCCTTGTTCATTTAAATGCCCACTCTCCATATGTAATAAAACTATTTAAACAACAATCTCTGTCAGTGACGCTCAACAGTTGAAACTATTCGCATTTGTGTACTCTTCTTTCATTTGTAGTAGTTTGGACCCTTTGGCCTTTGTCCCTGCTCGGTCACTCTCAAACAGCTAAGCCATAACCGCAAACTTTAATTAGGTTCACTTCAGTGCATGGTGACTGGAAATTTGGGATCACTGGCTTTTTTATTTACAACTTAACTAACTTTTTAGATGTGATTTGTAAGATAAATGAGAGAAAAGTTGGAATATAGTTAAAATTGTATCATAGACGAAATTTAATGAAGTTGAGTAAAAGTCGGTTGTGAGCAAAGTAAGCTCAATTAATCAGCTCAGACATCCCCCCCGTGGGATCTCCACCTTGTCGTGGTGGGAGGCTCAGTAACCGTGGGGTTCAGGTACGCCCACGGTGAAGCTAAGCGATATCCCGGGAGGGGACGCTCCACGTGGTGCGGGTGGGGGGGAAAGTGCTGTCTGTCCCTCGCAGTCGGGTGCGGTCGCGGGAGGAGGGGCGTGTCAGTGTTGCGTTGCTGCGCGCCCTATCTCCCGTGACCAAATGGGGGCGCACCATCGTTGCGTCGCGGTGGGGCCGCAGAGGAAGAGGAGCTGCGGTGTTGCGTTGCCGTGCTCCCTATCCTCTGCGGCCGCTGGGTGTTTTGGCGGCGGAGCCCAACGAGATCACTACGGAAATCTGACAGACATGCATGCCAATAAAAAAAATATTATAGGCATATAACCAAGAAAAATCCGTAAGCTTACCCGAGAATTTTTAAACAGCGGTATATCAGTCTTTCTACAAGGCTATCCCTGCATCCGTCGGGGGCAGCGAGGAATGTTTCGGTAATACCCTACCCTCCAACACAGGGGCACATGAGGAACACGGGTTGGTTTTTAGTCAGTAAGAGTCTGACAGTCCCCGTCGCTCCTCCCCCAGGGCGGAGGGACTCCATGAGGATTTTCCAACCCGACACCAAAAAAAAAGTCTATCCCTGCATAATAGTCCACTTAAGGGGGACGAAAATTTCTTTTAAATTCCGAACTTTAAAACACCCGTATTCAAAGTACTTGATTCAAAATCAGCTTAGTTCATTATTAAAATATGAATATTTTTTTTTTAGAATAACAAGGATAACTGTGACCTATTCTTTAAAATATGCTTTGTAAATACAGTCAAACTCTCACGAGAATAATATAATTTCTCAAAAAAAAATGCTTAGAAAGTTCAACTAAATAATCTTTAACAAATTGTACCACATTATGAAACATAGTAATATATTAATACAATGTAGCTTGTTCTACACAAATTACTCGCATGCACAGCATTCTCATAATCAGATTGTGTTGGATTACGCGTCAATTAACAAGAGCCTGGAGGCACTTAGGTACGCGTGTATAATGCATTTTACAAGCACGATATTGAATATGTTGTGAGACTATCTCGTTGGTCTCGCGGCATAAATGTGCGCGTGGGATCGGGAGGTCCCGGGTTCGATTCCTGGGTTGGCCAGTGTTATTGGGTTTTTCTGTCACGAAATTCTCAGTAGCAGCACGGAGTCTGGAAATGTGCCCGGTACGGCAATAGGCTCGCCCCTTATTACGTGGAACTAAAGTATATCTGGCGAAAAGTGGGTGTAGAAATACACCGCTGCCTACCTCTTCGGAGTTATAGGCGTGACACTGTGTATGTATGTATGGATGATATTGAATATAAACTGAAAATCAGCTATAATATTACAAAAAAATATTTGTTGTGCAGACTATTGTTATATAATTTATTCGATGTCAAAAGGCTGAACAGATAAAAAATTCAGTGTATATTTCAGCATATTGCAATCTGGATAAAAAAAAAATATTATGCTGGATTTGAATCACTTTCAATGTAAACAAAGACATGTCATGACTATTCTGCACACTCTTTTTTTTCAAATATGACATGCGGGTTTCAAAGATAAGCTGATCCGGGTCATCAACGACTTTTTACTTTATATAAACTATAACTTATTGTTACCAACTCGGTTCGACCAATACTCACCCCACATCGAACAATATTGACGTAATGACAATCAGATTTATCTAACCCGTCGCCCGGAACGTGCAAACGTACCGTGTTCAAGTATTTTCAGCCTTTCAAGGCGAAAGAACAACAACGGCCTTCTTATATAGCTATACAATACACATACATATGTAGCCAATCCATACAATAGTCACTTAGAATGCCTTTCGTAGACGCCTACGATTTGCTACGCCGTAGTACATCTACGGTTATACGTAGGCACGTCGTCGGCACGTCGTCGACGGACCGTACATTAGTTGTCGTCACAATGATCACTAATGGTTCTTTCCACAATACATAAACAGTACACAACAGCTTTCAAAGTTTACGACCGGCTATAAACTACATCCAGAACGTTGATATATTACCGTTCCCTAGGCACAAGTGCTTTACGGCGCTTTTTCAGTGAAACGCACAATAGATACGCCCAAGAGATTTTATCAGAGTGAACTGACGGAACGGCTCGCATAAATTACTCAACAGGTAGAGCATTTTTGTGAAAGTGGAAATGTGGTACTTAGGATTCGATTTCAAATCAAACGAAATTAGCTTTTTTCTAAAGCTGTTTGAGTGAAATCAAACTTACCTTATGAACACGTGGAAACTCACACATGCACACTTTCCTATTAGCATACAACCTCACACGGCACGTACACATTCAAAAGTTTGCGCGTCACGTAACATAATGACAGATGAGTGTTGGATGATTTCTCTCGTAGTTCAAAGGAGCACGCACTTCAAACATGTCATTACCTATTTTCTAACACACTAACAAGACTAATATACCATTGAAACACACACACACATTGCTCCTGTCCCTTGAATAAAATATCTTCGTACATTCCCATGTCTAGTAGGAGCGAGGTACAACTAAAGCGGGATTTTCAAAGAGCAGTCGGGTATAAGGTTTTAATGAATACCCTTCACGAGCCGTGCCTTCCTGCTGTTCATACTTTCACTTTTGTTTAGGGTGCTTGTACACGGTGCATGTAGCTTGAGCATGTTAAGGCATTAGACGACAGGGTTATATGCACAGTAAACATATCGTTTAAAAAAATGTACGGGTCTAGCGACTTGAGCATGTACCAAAGCGAGCCACCCGCGCAACTAATTCGCGTGCTCTGCGGCACGCGCGGGTCACTCGCGCATGTTACTTGTTAAAATGACATTTTTAACATATAATTTTAAAAGAATTTTCGTTCGTCGAGACATTTTGACGCGATTCAAATCATAAAGCTACCGCGCGAATAGCATGCACATGTAGCTCTTTACCACAAACAAATAACTTGTATGTAATGCAATGTACATACAGCTTGCGCAAGTAGCCCGTGTCTTTACTTACTCCAGTTATTTGCACCATGTACAAGTACAAGCGAGTAACTTGAACAAGTAGCTTGCGCATATTACTCACGCGTGTGACCCGCACCTTTACTTGCTCCAGCTACATGCACCGTCTACAAGCACCCTTATTTTTATTGCTAAATGAGTGCTAGTCTGTAACAGGATTACTCAAAATTTACCAATTAGGTTAGAGCAATAAATATTTTTATTTTTGGTTGTGATTTTTATGCTACATTTACATTTTGCAATTACCTAACGTTTTGTTACTTTATCGCAATTTGATATATGTCGCCGGTATTGAAAAAACGATTCGTTTATTAACTTTACGACAAACACTTGTATGACTGTGAATAAAAGCGTTTCAACGAAGAATGAAACGTTCTGACAAACAGGGTTCTGCCGGTTTGTTTTAGCTCCTAATTACCAACGTTGCTGAATCTTCGGAGTCCGTTTGTGATCCTACTTACAATAATAAACGAAAAAGTTGTTTTAATTCTTAAGCGTGTAGCACCAGTCAGTTTGTACGACGTTTGTACGAGTGGTGTAGCGGCGTGAGGCGCGGCCGGTCGCCGTTGTCAACTTAGCGGCATGTCACCGGGCCCTTTGGCCCCCACTGCACCCGCGCGGCACCGCGCTACTTACACATACTACACAACAGTTAGCTTGTACATATTATCTGCCATATCAGAAGTATGTCCTTACCTGCAGTGCGAGTGGTGTAGCGGCGTGAGGCGCGGCCGGTCGCCGTCGTCAACTTAGCGGCATGTCGCCGGCCCCTGCGGCTCCCACTGCACCCGTGCGGCACTGCGCCACTTACACACACTGCACAACAGTTAGGTTGTACATATTTTCATTCACACACGATTAACACACTTCACTTTTTACCTGGAACAAAAAAGTATGATATTAAATTTTTGTTTTTTATTTTATTTTGATTTGTAGACTCACGCCTGTATCCCCGAAGGGGTAGGCAGAGGTTTACACCTCTGCCTACCCCTTCGGCCTAAACTTCATGGCGAAATGTGGGTGTAATATTACTATGCACCCACATTTCGCCATGAAGTTTTAGGTCCCACGTGATATTAAAAAACATTCATAATTGTTTTGCATATTAATCTTTATATGTTTTTGGTCAACAGATATTAAGGTATAATAAACCAAATTTACATACTATAATATAAAGTACTAGTTTTGTCTTGTGACACCACAAGACAAAACTAGTACTTGTCGGTTATCGCGACAAAAGGAAGTATAATGTGCCTCTTTATGTGTCATATTTATGACCTATAATACTATTATATCCTTTTATAACTGCCAATTTCGCTAGAATTCGTTCAGTAGTTCATGTATCCACACAAGCTTACACTTTTATAGAATTAGTAGGCTTTCTTCACGTATGTCATCTTCATTCTTGAATTGACATTCAAGTGAATAACCTCCAAAACTAAACAAGCTAGCCTACGCTGGCGATATTTTGTTGCAAAAGTGTGTACGCAGATACTAGTGTGCTCTCTATTCTCTAGTAATCTGATAGGACTGTAATCTGACACTACTGAAGTGAGATTGGGCGCAGAACTAACAGCTTGATGTATTTTCGACGCACGGCGCTGTAACATAATCAACTAGCCAACTCCAATTCTATTCTATTTACCGTCGGATTCAATATCCGATCTATCATTGGATTCGGAAATTACTGATGCATATTTGCTATAAGCACCATAAAAATATGTCAAATATGTATATTTAATCTCAAAATCCATCAATAGAAAATATATAGGGACCGCCTGTTAAATAGACAACTGCCGCACTAGAAATAAATCGTGTATCGTGTGGGATTTTAAACGAACTTTACACCAATGGACACAAAAGACACCCATGACACAAAACAACAATTTGCAGATCACGCTAAGTTTTGTATTCTGTGGGAATCGAACCCACGATATGCGGCACAGTCAAGGCGAAGCGGTGAGGTGCACCAATTTAATTTAGTTTTAAGTCAGCATAAAATTGCAGTGAGTACTCAGTTAAAATTACGCAAAACCTACACCAACATTTTATAATGTAATTAATCTGTTAATGATCGTTATTGTTGTATGTGTTTTAATTACTTTGCAATGAAATTTCTGCATACGAATAGGTACATATTTTAATGAAGTTCTACTCGTTTTAAATACCGAAATTTCAATTAATAGTATTAATACAGTTTAATATATTTTAGGTTAATCCGATTTTGCACTTTATTTTAGAGATTGACACTGTACATTTCCGAAGAGATCGGCAGAGGTGCTGGTTGATTGAGTAAATCTAAGAAACTAAAAATGGCTCGGCAAAACTTTCGACGTCAAAAATCGTAACTACATTAAAACTATCCTTAACAATTTTTTCTTTAAATACGGTAATTTCGGTTTGCGTCGAGATTTCTTTTTTATCTTATTTATCCACATACACATTTGAAACGATGTTAAAAATACACATCCCCATAAAACCTTTATAGCCTATTCCAAAAAAGCAATCTGGGCCACAGACGACATTGCTGTTAAAGGAAATATTTAGATTTTCAAAATGTTAGCCATTTGGTACACTTACACTTCACGTTTGATCTCAATAAAATGGTTCTACTGTTAGAAATGTCTCATCAGAATGGAAAAAGCTTCAGTACAAGTAAAATGGATTTGTAAAAAAATTTGTAGGGATTTGTATTTTTATTAGTAGGATTACCATACTAATAAGGTAGGTACCAGGCTAGGTGAGCGTCTGGGTAGACCGCAAAGCACCGAATGTTGCTGAGAACTAGTATATTCAGGAACCGCATATTATCATGTAAGTTCTAAGCGCGGTTCAAGATTTTCAATCATTCTTTGTTGGTCTCCGTTATATGTAGCTTGTGTAGGTGTCTTAGCCATTGAACAATAGATGACATAAGATGTATGAGGCTACTTCTACACCATCATCATCATCCTAGTGCTGTCGCACTTGCGATCCGAGACTTTCGCCTTGGAGCCCGTTGTCCGCTTGCCGGCTGTACCTGCTCCACTTCGCCCGCTCTTCGGCGTCTCTAGGGACTAGTCGTATATCAAGCATATTATCGCTTACGACGTCAAGCCAGCATTTCTTAGGCCTTCCATTTACCGGGCGGAGGTAGAATGACATGACATTTGATACCCACGTTGCCGCATGTATTAGGCTACGACTACAAGACATAATTTTGTGCATTAGATTGAACACAAAATTTGAGGCAGAACATGTGGACTTTGTAATCTTGAAATTTTTATAAGATAGGGAAACATCGTTACACGTTTGATACGTATAACGATGTTTCGTTGTCTTATAAAAATGTAATAGCAGTAAAAAAATAATTTGGTGATCACGCGCCGCCATAAAAGAGTTGTTGCAAAATAGCATTACTCACTACAGTGACGGTCATAAATGCTTCGTATGCCACAGAAGACACTACTGTAAACCACCAACTCGAAATGGCTGAAACTCACGTGATAGAGTGCTAGAACCAGCTTTAAGGACTGAGCTTATGGTCTTTAATTCGAATTACAATTGAGTTTGAAGACTATGGTATACCGCAACGTGGAATTGATGAATGCATGACGGTATGTATCTTATTTGTCCGGTAATTATGTGGTAGAAGATTTAATATCCAATTCGTAAAGTGATAGTTAAAGTTTCAAGGGGGTAATTTCGAGCACCGGTATGCAGATTTGCAACAACGCAAACTTATTGTTTTAGACTTCTAAAGGTAAGTCAAATAAATATGTATGGCATTCCTAATGCTGAAGGATAAGTTCACAATGTGAGAGAGCGATTGCTTTAACATTAACAAAAACAATGTTGCGTTGTTTATAATAATATATTATTTACAGTTTCTCCAGTAAGTTTGACCAAATGCCAATGCCATCTGTCTAAACACTATTTAAGTTTGAAATAGTTTTGTGTTAACAGATGTAAAACTTTTGCAATGTTTTTACGTTTTTCTGTGTATGAAAAAACTTTTATTTGAGTACAGCATGAGTTTAGATTAGAGCAATACCACGACCGACGAACACCGGTTGAAATATCGAAGCATGAAAATTTTTATACCCATAAAATAAGAACTTTTGCGGTTAAAACGCTTCAATAAATATTGATAATGTAGGTAGTTGTTTATCTAAACAGCAGTTATAAAATTCACGATATATTTAAAATATTGGACAATGCGCGTCACCCAGATAATTTTGTTATTGAACCGTTTCTGCCAGAACCAGTGGGAATTTCAAGAGATCCCTTCTCGGTGCACACATACGCTTCCCAAGGAATATCCCAAATTTCGGCTTCTTACATCCAATAGTTTTGGCTGTGCATTGTCTGTCAGTCAGTCAGTAACGCAAGAATTCTATATATTGAGATAAAAAGTTAAGTCAGCTAGCTGCATTGTAAGATTATAGTGTTACCTATATCTTTGTTGCGCAAGTTAGTTATTATGCAATTCCCGTTTATGATATAGGTACTAAAACATTGCTGTGTAGTGTAGCTGTCATCATCACGTATATCGTACATGTTGTATTAAAACATTGGTTCAATGTTACAGCCCCTGCGTAAAGTGCTCATTAGCATAATAATAGAAATGCTTATTAATATTTGCTGTTTTAAATTCAGTCACACAAATACACACATATTATGTCATGAACGTAATTCTTTAGTTGAACCTCGAAATTGTGGAATTGACTGAAAAAAGGTAAACTCAAAAATAAAAGATGTAGGTACAACATTTATGATTGCGAAGGAGGCACGCACCTAAAATACTACTTATGTTGCAGGATTCACATATCTTACACTAGATTTTGGGCTACTAAAAGTGACTGATGAACCGCTTTGCCAAACGAAAAATGCAAGAAAAGACAAGCTGACATTTAAAAAATACTACTACTAATAAACTATTATTTTGTACTAATGACAGGTCACGTTTGTTTTCATCTATTTCTAGTCTAATCAGTGAAAATACGGCTGGGCAAGAGACTAAATTTAGGTTACTTACGCAACATAGTATCACCTGGCATTTACCTGGTAATTCTTTTGATTTAATACCTACTTTTGTGTTGGTATTATTTTGGTTATTTCGTAGAGTAAGTAAACATAATATGTCTTAAGACTGGCCTCGCTATTTCATGCGTTGATATGTGTCGTATAATGCATGTAGTTTTCTGTGATGCGGCGCTTCTTTATTAACGCAATGAGATGGTAAGGAGCCTTAAAAGATTAATATCATAACGTTGCATTGCATTCTCAACTACAACTGTTGACGAAGCGCAAATAATTCATTAAGTGATGTATGAAGTGTGTGGCAACTTCATCAATCCCTTCATGAATAATGGGCTTGAGGATAAGAATCCACTAGACCAGGTGTGGCTTCAAAATAGAAATATCAAGTAACAAAAGCATTGGAAGCAAAATAGATTCTTCAAAAGAGAATTTCCTCATATGTCCTCATATGAGGAAATTCTCACTCTCTCTCTTAGGACACGTGCCACGGACCAAAATCTTGAAATATAATATTCTTTTCCTTTTTTTATATAGACGTCTTTTTCTGACAGAAGGTCCAATATCATATGTAGATTATACTACGATTGGACATTTGCAGAAATTCTAACACATTAATTTGTTTAAGGTATACAGACAGACAATGTACATAGCCTGTGTCACGTGTAATTTAACAATCAACGGGCACAAAGAATGTACACCGAGATTTAAAACAACAAATTGTGAGAGACACCAAGAGTTTTCTTGTATGGACATCGAACCCACAACAAACAGCATTGTACTGAAGGGCTAAACGACCTCTAAAGCCACTACTCTATACCTAGGTGCAAATAACAGCCGGAAAGCACATCTGTTCCACTAAAACCAAGAATGTAAAAGTGAACTCAAATAGTAAAACTAAAACGAGCCACAAAAGCTTGTAACCGAGCTCGGTTACATAGAATCATTGTGTGAATTTTTGCATCATAAAACCGATTGGTATGATAACCGGCCAAGATCACACGATTGGCCGATCGCCAATAGGAACCGCAGTAAAATGGACTTGTGAATAGAGTCCAAGGTCTGTAGGTCGTAACACCGCTATATCCGAATGTGAACATCATAGTGATCGACAGACTGACATACCTTTTTGACCTGCCATCTGGTAAACATAACAAAAGAAAGAGCAAGTTGCTGAGATGGTTGTATAAAAGGTTTGTTGGTTCTTGATCTCAGTACGCTAAGCGTAGTAGCTGAATAGTTTTTGCAAAGTTTCCTCTCGCACTAAAAATAACCCCGTGTCGGCGGGGGACTCAAGAAGCTTTCTATGAACAGACAATAAGTACACACAGACTCGCAATAACAATTTATGTATCACACCAACTGCTATGTTGTGTGCGACTTGATCCCACTTTACTCGACTGAGTGCCAAATAGAGAGGTGACCGCTAAATCCTCTGCACGATCCGTACAGCCACACGTGTATGTGTCGTGTTTGGATGTTTTCAATATCAACTTTTTCTACGATTCTAATAATAACAAGATAACCATAACGCTGCACCTAAAAATAAGGAGTCATCAATATTTCGAAGTTAGATGCATTTTTTTATTACTGTTTATTTATCAGAATCAATAAGACTTTTTTATGTAATTATACATACATAATATTCATGTTCTCAAAGTAATTCTGAGCAAAAATAATTTCATACCACTATCCATTTCCACTTTCTTATATAAGTTCCCGAAAAAAATCACGTATATGCATATCCAATTTCACGTAAAAGGATTAAATACCGCTTCGAATATTCAGTTTGCCATAAATATAACAGCATCCGTAATAAAGTAAATTAATAAAGCTTAAAAACAAAAACACGAGCTTTATTCAAAAAAATATATACATAGGTATGTTTATCGTCTGTTTAAATGAATTTAATATTTTACTAACCGAATGCATTCAACTGCAGAAATCTTTGTTTGAATTAACGTGTACAAATTGTTTAAGCTGCAAACAATGAGATATTCAAATTGATAGATGCGTATGCATTTGCTTAAGAATCTATAAAGGCTACATTATGATCCCATTATGATAGCATCCACGCAATTATATCAAAATTGTGTATAGCGTCGCAAATATGTAAGGCTAACGTAACTTCTAAAGGCCCATTCTTACTTAGACTGACCGGTTGTTTTCTCGTTTTGACGGACCGTGAAAACAGCCGGTCAGTCGCCACATCGTAGTAGGAATGGCCTGTAAGTGACGGCGATGTGACCACTTACACCACTTACTCGGATATACATATACATCAGTTACTACGATAATGCGCTGCCTTACAAAATAAACACTAAGAGATTAAAACGCCTTAAGGATGATTCACGTTACACCGGGCCGTGTCCGGGCCGGGCCCCGGCCGGGGCACGGCCATGGCACGGTCAAATATTCATAGTATTGATTTGTATGAAGTAATTCACGTTAGGCCGTGGCACGGCCGTGGGTATTGTTTCCCGACCGGAGGGCAGTTGATGATTTAGGCCGGAACACACTGAGCTATAATTATAAATTAATATTAATCATAGGTCGGTATATTATGGTATATTTTTTTTAGGTAATTGGCGAGTGACCACACACGCAGCTATAACTTATATTTTTACTACGTCACCAAAGTATGTCGACAGATATCGGACAATATATTTTGGTATAGTACGATATACAAGACATATTAACGCATATTTTGATATATTTTTCCTTATACAGTGTTTTTGGATTAGATACCCTGTAATCAATTCGATACACGCCCACGCACTAATCCGTTATGTAGCGTTGGCAGGGTTTTGTTTTAAGGGGGGCTTATCTAAATACGGGGACGGGGATCGCGCTTGTAGCTGGTGAAGGAACGTCTCAAGGGAAACACTAAAGTCATTTATCTTGGCTACAAGCCCCACGCTGGCCTCATGCCGTGGCCCGGCCGTGGCACGAAGGTGGCACGGCCGGGCCCCAGCCTAACGTGAATTACTTCATACAAATCAATACAATGAATATCTGACCGTGCCACGGCCGTGCCCCGGTCGGGGCCCGGTCCGGACACGGCACGTTGAAACGTGAATCATCCTAACCGTGTCCCGGCCGTGGCCCGGCAGGGCCCGGCACAGCTCGGCCCCGGCACGGTGTAACGAGAGTCATCCTTTTTACGGATATTCAACCAACCGACGTCCTACGCATATTCAAAAATTATCAAGCTTATGTTCATAATTCATACATAATATTTATTTTAATCGCATTTCTTTGGTCTGTGGCGACATGTAGCACTTGAATTGTTCGTGACCGTCATATTTTCAGATCAGTTCCACCCACAAAGTCACACCGCATCGTGACAGTGAGCACTGTGCATGTCGCAGCTGTCAAAAAGATCAGATGATGACAGCTTATTGGCTTGCATTGTGAATACCGTCATAAATTCTATGACAGTCGTAACAGAAACTCAATATCCTGATACTGAGCTTGACTTCTTCTAGTTTTATTGTGTAGTGTTTGCCTCAAGTGTTTATAACATTATTGTTGTATTGACTGTGAATACGAATATATCATATACTGTACTTTCAGTAAACACTAATGTTAGTAAGCTTATTAAATAAATAAACAAACAACACAATCGCGCAATCATAAGCTGAAACTAACGCGAGCCAACGGAGCGGTATTTTTATTCACCCGCTATAAATTGTAATAAGGCTAAATCTTGAAGCGAGATGGGCTAACAAGGTGCGAGGCATTACTCAGGCTTCCTTATACAGTGTGGTGAATTCCCCTTCCGTTTCGCGTTTCCTCCAGGCTGGGTGTATACCCCATGATCTTTTGGTACTTTTGGTTCGTTTTTCCAATGCTTCGTTGTCAATGGCAATGGCGATAGCTGCCAACTCAATTTGTGAGAATTGCATTTTAATTAGTAATAAATACAAAGTATCACCTCGTGTGACGCTATCCTAACAAGTACCGTGCAATGAATGCTCGGAAACAACCCGATGTAGCATGAATGCCTAGCCCGGCCGGAGCAAGGTGGATTCGACACGGCCGGGCGCCGGCCCAGCCCCGGCCCGGTGTAACGTGAATCATCGAGCATTGATTGCACGGCCGTGTCTGTCTGTTCAAGTAGGGATTGCGGTAGACGAAAGAGAAACAATACCCACCGACATTACGACGCCGTGGCCCGGCCGTGGCACGAAGGTGGCACGGCCGGGCCCCAGCCTAACGTGAATTACTTCATACAAATCAATACAATGAATATCTGACCGTGCCACGGCCGTGCCCCGGTCGGGGCCCGGTCCGGACACGGCACGTTGAAACGTGAATCATCCTAACCGTGTCCCGGCCGTGGCCCGGCAGGGCCCGGCACAGCTCGGCCCCGGCACGGTGTAACGAGAGTCATCCTTTTTACGGATATTCAACCAACCGACGTCCTACGCATATTCAAAAATTATCAAGCTTATGTTCATAATTCATACATAATATTTATTTTAATCGCATTTCTTTGGTCTGTGGCGACATGTAGCACTTGAATTGTTCGTGACCGTCATATTTTCAGATCAGTTCCACCCACAAAGTCACACCGCATCGTGACAGTGAGCACTGTGCATGTCGCAGCTGTCAAAAAGATCAGATGATGACAGCTTATTGGCTTGCATTGTGAATACCGTCATAAATTCTATGACAGTCGTAACAGAAACTCAATATCCTGATACTGAGCTTGACTTCTTCTAGTTTTATTGTGTAGTGTTTGCCTCAAGTGTTTATAACATTATTGTTGTATTGACTGTGAATACGAATATATCATATACTGTACTTTCAGTAAACACTAATGTTAGTAAGCTTATTAAATAAATAAACAAACAACACAATCGCGCAATCATAAGCTGAAACTAACGCGAGCCAACGGAGCGGTATTTTTATTCACCCGCTATAAATTGTAATAAGGCTAAATCTTGAAGCGAGATGGGCTAACAAGGTGCGAGGCATTACTCAGGCTTCCTTATACAGTGTGGTGAATTCCCCTTCCGTTTCGCGTTTCCTCCAGGCTGGGTGTATACCCCATGATCTTTTGGTACTTTTGGTTCGTTTTTCCAATGCTTCGTTGTCAATGGCAATGGCGATAGCTGCCAACTCAATTTGTGAGAATTGCATTTTAATTAGTAATAAATACAAAGTATCACCTCGTGTGACGCTATCCTAACAAGTACCGTGCAATGAATGCTCGGAAACAACCCGATGTAGCATGAATGCCTAGCCCGGCCGGAGCAAGGTGGATTCGACACGGCCGGGCGCCGGCCCAGCCCCGGCCCGGTGTAACGTGAATCATCGAGCATTGATTGCACGGCCGTGTCTGTCTGTTCAAGTAGGGATTGCGGTAGACGAAAGAGAAACAATACCCACCGACATTACGACGCCGTGGCCCGGCCGTGGCACGAAGGTGGCACGGCCGGGCCCCAGCCTAACGTGAATTACTTCATACAAATCAATACAATGAATATCTGACCGTGCCACGGCCGTGCCCCGGTCGGGGCCCGGTCCGGACACGGCACGTTGAAACGTGAATCATCCTAACCGTGTCCCGGCCGTGGCCCGGCAGGGCCCGGCACAGCTCGGCCCCGGCACGGTGTAACGAGAGTCATCCTTTTTACGGATATTCAACCAACCGACGTCCTACGCATATTCAAAAATTATCAAGCTTATGTTCATAATTCATACATAATATTTATTTTAATCGCATTTCTTTGGTCTGTGGCGACATGTAGCACTTGAATTGTTCGTGACCGTCATATTTTCAGATCAGTTCCACCCACAAAGTCACACCGCATCGTGACAGTGAGCACTGTGCATGTCGCAGCTGTCAAAAAGATCAGATGATGACAGCTTATTGGCTTGCATTGTGAATACCGTCATAAATTCTATGACAGTCGTAACAGAAACTCAATATCCTGATACTGAGCTTGACTTCTTCTAGTTTTATTGTGTAGTGTTTGCCTCAAGTGTTTATAACATTATTGTTGTATTGACTGTGAATACGAATATATCATATACTGTACTTTCAGTAAACACTAATGTTAGTAAGCTTATTAAATAAATAAACAAACAACACAATCGCGCAATCATAAGCTGAAACTAACGCGAGCCAACGGAGCGGTATTTTTATTCACCCGCTATAAATTGTAATAAGGCTAAATCTTGAAGCGAGATGGGCTAACAAGGTGCGAGGCATTACTCAGGCTTCCTTATACAGTGTGGTGAATTCCCCTTCCGTTTCGCGTTTCCTCCAGGCTGGGTGTATACCCCATGATCTTTTGGTACTTTTGGTTCGTTTTTCCAATGCTTCGTTGTCAATGGCAATGGCGATAGCTGCCAACTCAATTTGTGAGAATTGCATTTTAATTAGTAATAAATACAAAGTATCACCTCGTGTGACGCTATCCTAACAAGTACCGTGCAATGAATGCTCGGAAACAACCCGATGTAGCATGAATGCCTAGCCCGGCCGGAGCAAGGTGGATTCGACACGGCCGGGCGCCGGCCCAGCCCCGGCCCGGTGTAACGTGAATCATCGAGCATTGATTGCACGGCCGTGTCTGTCTGTTCAAGTAGGGATTGCGGTAGACGAAAGAGAAACAATACCCACCGACATTACGACGCCGTGGCCCGGCCGTGGCACGAAGGTGGCACGGCCGGGCCCCAGCCTAACGTGAATTACTTCATACAAATCAATACAATGAATATCTGACCGTGCCACGGCCGTGCCCCGGTCGGGGCCCGGTCCGGACACGGCACGTTGAAACGTGAATCATCCTAACCGTGTCCCGGCCGTGGCCCGGCAGGGCCCGGCACAGCTCGGCCCCGGCACGGTGTAACGAGAGTCATCCTTTTTACGGATATTCAACCAACCGACGTCCTACGCATATTCAAAAATTATCAAGCTTATGTTCATAATTCATACATAATATTTATTTTAATCGCATTTCTTTGGTCTGTGGCGACATGTAGCACTTGAATTGTTCGTGACCGTCATATTTTCAGATCAGTTCCACCCACAAAGTCACACCGCATCGTGACAGTGAGCACTGTGCATGTCGCAGCTGTCAAAAAGATCAGATGATGACAGCTTATTGGCTTGCATTGTGAATACCGTCATAAATTCTATGACAGTCGTAACAGAAACTCAATATCCTGATACTGAGCTTGACTTCTTCTAGTTTTATTGTGTAGTGTTTGCCTCAAGTGTTTATAACATTATTGTTGTATTGACTGTGAATACGAATATATCATATACTGTACTTTCAGTAAACACTAATGTTAGTAAGCTTATTAAATAAATAAACAAACAACACAATCGCGCAATCATAAGCTGAAACTAACGCGAGCCAACGGAGCGGTATTTTTATTCACCCGCTATAAATTGTAATAAGGCTAAATCTTGAAGCGAGATGGGCTAACAAGGTGCGAGGCATTACTCAGGCTTCCTTATACAGTGTGGTGAATTCCCCTTCCGTTTCGCGTTTCCTCCAGGCTGGGTGTATACCCCATGATCTTTTGGTACTTTTGGTTCGTTTTTCCAATGCTTCGTTGTCAATGGCAATGGCGATAGCTGCCAACTCAATTTGTGAGAATTGCATTTTAATTAGTAATAAATACAAAGTATCACCTCGTGTGACGCTATCCTAACAAGTACCGTGCAATGAATGCTCGGAAACAACCCGATGTAGCATGAATGCCTAGCCCGGCCGGAGCAAGGTGGATTCGACACGGCCGGGCGCCGGCCCAGCCCCGGCCCGGTGTAACGTGAATCATCGAGCATTGATTGCACGGCCGTGTCTGTCTGTTCAAGTAGGGATTGCGGTAGACGAAAGAGAAACAATACCCACCGACATTACGACGCCGTGGCCCGGCCGTGGCACGAAGGTGGCACGGCCGGGCCCCAGCCTAACGTGAATTACTTCATACAAATCAATACAATGAATATCTGACCGTGCCACGGCCGTGCCCCGGTCGGGGCCCGGTCCGGACACGGCACGTTGAAACGTGAATCATCCTAACCGTGTCCCGGCCGTGGCCCGGCAGGGCCCGGCACAGCTCGGCCCCGGCACGGTGTAACGAGAGTCATCCTTTTTACGGATATTCAACCAACCGACGTCCTACGCATATTCAAAAATTATCAAGCTTATGTTCATAATTCATACATAATATTTATTTTAATCGCATTTCTTTGGTCTGTGGCGACATGTAGCACTTGAATTGTTCGTGACCGTCATATTTTCAGATCAGTTCCACCCACAAAGTCACACCGCATCGTGACAGTGAGCACTGTGCATGTCGCAGCTGTCAAAAAGATCAGATGATGACAGCTTATTGGCTTGCATTGTGAATACCGTCATAAATTCTATGACAGTCGTAACAGAAACTCAATATCCTGATACTGAGCTTGACTTCTTCTAGTTTTATTGTGTAGTGTTTGCCTCAAGTGTTTATAACATTATTGTTGTATTGACTGTGAATACGAATATATCATATACTGTACTTTCAGTAAACACTAATGTTAGTAAGCTTATTAAATAAATAAACAAACAACACAATCGCGCAATCATAAGCTGAAACTAACACGAGCCAACGGAGCGGTATTTTTATTCACCCGCTATAAATTGTAATAAGGCTAAATCTTGAAGCGAGATGGGCTAACAAGGTGCGAGGCATTACTCAGGCTTCCTTATACAGTGTGGTGAATTCCCCTTCCGTTTCGCGTTTCCTCCAGGCTGGGTGTATACCCCATGATCTTTTGGTACTTTTGGTTCGTTTTTCCAATGCTTCGTTGTCAATGGCAATGGCGATAGCTGCCAACTCAATTTGTGAGAATTGCATTTTAATTAGTAATAAATACAAAGTATCACCTCGTGTGACGCTATCCTAACAAGTACCGTGCAATGAATGCTCGGAAACAACCCGATGTAGCATGAATGCCTAGCCCGGCCGGAGCAAGGTGGATTCGACACGGCCGGGCGCCGGCCCAGCCCCGGCCCGGTGTAACGTGAATCATCGAGCATTGATTGCACGGCCGTGTCTGTCTGTTCAAGTAGGGATTGCGGTAGACGAAAGAGAAACAATACCCACCGACATTACGACGCCGTGGCCCGGCCGTGGCACGAAGGTGGCACGGCCGGGCCCCAGCCTAACGTGAATTACTTCATACAAATCAATACAATGAATATCTGACCGTGCCACGGCCGTGCCCCGGTCGGGGCCCGGTCCGGACACGGCACGTTGAAACGTGAATCATCCTAACCGTGTCTCGGCCGTGGCCCGGCAGGGCCCGGCACAGCTCGGCCCCGGCACGGTGTAACGAGAGTCATCCTTTTTACGGATATTCAACCAACCGACGTCCTACGCATATTCAAAAATTATCAAGCTTATGTTCATAATTCATACATAATATTTATTTTAATCGCATTTCTTTGGTCTGTGGCGACATGTAGCACTTGAATTGTTCGTGACCGTCATATTTTCAGATCAGTTCCACCCACAAAGTCACACCGCATCGTGACAGTGAGCACTGTGCATGTCGCAGCTGTCAAAAAGATCAGATGATGACAGCTTATTGGCTTGCATTGTGAATACCGTCATAAATTCTATGACAGTCGTAACAGAAACTCAATATCCTGATACTGAGCTTGACTTCTTCTAGTTTTATTGTGTAGTGTTTGCCTCAAGTGTTTATAACATTATTGTTGTATTGACTGTGAATACGAATATATCATATACTGTACTTTCAGTAAACACTAATGTTAGTAAGCTTATTAAATAAATAAACAAACAACACAATCGCGCAATCATAAGCTGAAACTAACGCGAGCCAACGGAGCGGTATTTTTATTCACCCGCTATAAATTGTAATAAGGCTAAATCTTGAAGCGAGATGGGCTAACAAGGTGCGAGGCATTACTCAGGCTTCCTTATACAGTGTGGTGAATTCCCCTTCCGTTTCGCGTTTCCTCCAGGCTGGGTGTATACCCCATGATCTTTTGGTACTTTTGGTTCGTTTTTCCAATGCTTCGTTGTCAATGGCAATGGCGATAGCTGCCAACTCAATTTGTGAGAATTGCATTTTAATTAGTAATAAATACAAAGTATCACCTCGTGTGACGCTATCCTAACAAGTACCGTGCAATGAATGCTCGGAAACAACCCGATGTAGCATGAATGCCTAGCCCGGCCGGAGCAAGGTGGATTCGACACGGCCGGGCGCCGGCCCAGCCCCGGCCCGGTGTAACGTGAATCATCGAGCATTGATTGCACGGCCGTGTCTGTCTGTTCAAGTAGGGATTGCGGTAGACGAAAGAGAAACAATACCCACCGACATTACGACGCCGTGGCCCGGCCGTGGCACGAAGGTGGCACGGCCGGGCCCCAGCCTAACGTGAATTACTTCATACAAATCAATACAATGAATATCTGACCGTGCCACGGCCGTGCCCCGGTCGGGGCCCGGTCCGGACACGGCACGTTGAAACGTGAATCATCCTAACCGTGTCCCGGCCGTGGCCCGGCAGGGCCCGGCACAGCTCGGCCCCGGCACGGTGTAACGAGAGTCATCCTTTTTACGGATATTCAACCAACCGACGTCCTACGCATATTCAAAAATTATCAAGCTTATGTTCATAATTCATACATAATATTTATTTTAATCGCATTTCTTTGGTCTGTGGCGACATGTAGCACTTGAATTGTTCGTGACCGTCATATTTTCAGATCAGTTCCACCCACAAAGTCACACCGCATCGTGACAGTGAGCACTGTGCATGTCGCAGCTGTCAAAAAGATCAGATGATGACAGGTTATTGGCTTGCATTGTGAATACCGTCATAAATTCTATGACAGTCGTAACAGAAACTCAATATCCTGATACTGAGCTTGACTTCTTCTAGTTTTATTGTGTAGTGTTTGCCTCAAGTGTTTATAACATTATTGTTGTATTGACTGTGAATACGAATATATCATATACTGTACTTTCAGTAAACACTAATGTTAGTAAGCTTATTAAATAAATAAACAAACAACACAATCGCGCAATCATAAGCTGAAACTAACGCGAGCCAACGGAGCGGTATTTTTATTCACCCGCTATAAATTGTAATAAGGCTAAATCTTGAAGCGAGATGGGCTAACAAGGTGCGAGGCATTACTCAGGCTTCCTTATACAGTGTGGTGAATTCCCCTTCCGTTTCGCGTTTCCTCCAGGCTGGGTGTATACCCCATGATCTTTTGGTACTTTTGGTTCGTTTTTCCAATGCTTCGTTGTCAATGGCAATGGCGATAGCTGCCAACTCAATTTGTGAGAATTGCATTTTAATTAGTAATAAATACAAAGTATCACCTCGTGTGACGCTATCCTAACAAGTACCGTGCAATGAATGCTCGGAAACAACCCGATGTAGCATGAATGCCTAGCCCGGCCGGAGCAAGGTGGATTCGACACGGCCGGGCGCCGGCCCAGCCCCGGCCCGGTGTAACGTGAATCATCGAGCATTGATTGCACGGCCGTGTCTGTCTGTTCAAGTAGGGATTGCGGTAGACGAAAGAGAAACAATACCCACCGACATTACGACGCCGTGGCCCGGCCGTGGCACGAAAGTGGCACGGCCGGGCCCCAGCCTAACGTGAATTACTTCATACAAATCAATACAATGAATATCTGACCGTGCCACGGCCGTGCCCCGGTCGGGGCCCGGTCCGGACACGGCACGTTGAAACGTGAATCATCCTAACCGTGTCCCGGCCGTGGCCCGGCAGGGCCCGGCACAGCTCGGCCCCGGCACGGTGTAACGAGAGTCATCCTTTTTACGGATATTCAACCAACCGACGTCCTACGCATATTCAAAAATTATCAAGCTTATGTTCATAATTCATACATAATATTTATTTTAATCGCATTTCTTTGGTCTGTGGCGACATGTAGCACTTGAATTGTTCGTGACCGTCATATTTTCAGATCAGTTCCACCCACAAAGTCACACCGCATCGTGACAGTGAGCACTGTGCATGTCGCAGCTGTCAAAAAGATCAGATGATGACAGCTTATTGGCTTGCATTGTGAATACCGTCATAAATTCTATGACAGTCGTAACAGAAACTCAATATCCTGATACTGAGCTTGACTTCTTCTAGTTTTATTGTGTAGTGTTTGCCTCAAGTGTTTATAACATTATTGTTGTATTGACTGTGAATACGAATATATCATATACTGTACTTTCAGTAAACACTAATGTTAGTAAGCTTATTAAATAAATAAACAAACAACACAATCGCGCAATCATAAGCTGAAACTAACGCGAGCCAACGGAGCGGTATTTTTATTCACCCGCTATAAATTGTAATAAGGCTAAATCTTGAAGCGAGATGGGCTAACAAGGTGCGAGGCATTACTCAGGCTTCCTTATACAGTGTGGTGAATTCCCCTTCCGTTTCGCGTTTCCTCCAGGCTGGGTGTATACCCCATGATCTTTTGGTACTTTTGGTTCGTTTTTCCAATGCTTCGTTGTCAATGGCAATGGCGATAGCTGCCAACTCAATTTGTGAGAATTGCATTTTAATTAGTAATAAATACAAAGTATCACCTCGTGTGACGCTATCCTAACAAGTACCGTGCAATGAATGCTCGGAAACAACCCGATGTAGCATGAATGCCTAGCCCGGCCGGAGCAAGGTGGATTCGACACGGCCGGGCGCCGGCCCAGCCCCGGCCCGGTGTAACGTGAATCATCGAGCATTGATTGCACGGCCGTGTCTGTCTGTTCAAGTAGGGATTGCGGTAGACGAAAGAGAAACAATACCCACCGACATTACGACGCCGTGGCCCGGCCGTGGCACGAAGGTGGCACGGCCGGGCCCCAGCCTAACGTGAATTACTTCATACAAATCAATACAATGAATATCTGACCGTGCCACGGCCGTGCCCCGGTCGGGGCCCGGTCCGGACACGGCACGTTGAAACGTGAATCATCCTAACCGTGTCCCGGCCGTGGCCCGGCAGGGCCCGGCACAGCTCGGCCCCGGCACGGTGTAACGAGAGTCATCCTTTTTACGGATATTCAACCAACCGACGTCCTACGCATATTCAAAAATTATCAAGCTTATGTTCATAATTCATACATAATATTTATTTTAATCGCATTTCTTTGGTCTGTGGCGACATGTAGCACTTGAATTGTTCGTGACCGTCATATTTTCAGATCAGTTCCACCCACAAAGTCACACCGCATCGTGACAGTGAGCACTGTGCATGTCGCAGCTGTCAAAAAGATCAGATGATGACAGCTTATTGGCTTGCATTGTGAATACCGTCATAAATTCTATGACAGTCGTAACAGAAACTCAATATCCTGATACTGAGCTTGACTTCTTCTAGTTTTATTGTGTAGTGTTTGCCTCAAGTGTTTATAACATTATTGTTGTATTGACTGTGAATACGAATATATCATATACTGTACTTTCAGTAAACACTAATGTTAGTAAGCTTATTAAATAAATAAACAAACAACACAATCGCGCAATCATAAGCTGAAACTAACGCGAGCCAACGGAGCGGTATTTTTATTCACCCGCTATAAATTGTAATAAGGCTAAATCTTGAAGCGAGATGGGCTAACAAGGTGCGAGGCATTACTCAGGCTTCCTTATACAGTGTGGTGAATTCCCCTTCCGTTTCGCGTTTCCTCCAGGCTGGGTGTATACCCCATGATCTTTTGGTACTTTTGGTTCGTTTTTCCAATGCTTCGTTGTCAATGGCAATGGCGATAGCTGCCAACTCAATTTGTGAGAATTGCATTTTAATTAGTAATAAATACAAAGTATCACCTCGTGTGACGCTATCCTAACAAGTACCGTGCAATGAATGCTCGGAAACAACCCGATGTAGCATGAATGCCTAGCCCGGCCGGAGCAAGGTGGATTCGACACGGCCGGGCGCCGGCCCAGCCCCGGCCCGGTGTAACGTGAATCATCGAGCATTGATTGCACGGCCGTGTCTGTCTGTTCAAGTAGGGATTGCGGTAGACGAAAGAGAAACAATACCCACCGACATTACGACGCCGTGGCCCGGCCGTGGCACGAAGGTGGCACGGCCGGGCCCCAGCCTAACGTGAATTACTTCATACAAATCAATACAATGAATATCTGACCGTGCCACGGCCGTGCCCCGGTCGGGGCCCGGTCCGGACACGGCACGTTGAAACGTGAATCATCCTAACCGTGTCCCGGCCGTGGCCCGGCAGGGCCCGGCACAGCTCGGCCCCGGCACGGTGTAACGAGAGTCATCCTTTTTACGGATATTCAACCAACCGACGTCCTACGCATATTCAAAAATTATCAAGCTTATGTTCATAATTCATACATAATATTTATTTTAATCGCATTTCTTTGGTCTGTGGCGACATGTAGCACTTGAATTGTTCGTGACCGTCATATTTTCAGATCAGTTCCACCCACAAAGTCACACCGCATCGTGACAGTGAGCACTGTGCATGTCGCAGCTGTCAAAAAGATCAGATGATGACAGCTTATTGGCTTGCATTGTGAATACCGTCATAAATTCTATGACAGTCGTAACAGAAACTCAATATCCTGATACTGAGCTTGACTTCTTCTAGTTTTATTGTGTAGTGTTTGCCTCAAGTGTTTATAACATTATTGTTGTATTGACTGTGAATACGAATATATCATATACTGTACTTTCAGTAAACACTAATGTTAGTAAGCTTATTAAATAAATAAACAAACAACACAATCGCGCAATCATAAGCTGAAACTAACGCGAGCCAACGGAGCGGTATTTTTATTCACCCGCTATAAATTGTAATAAGGCTAAATCTTGAAGCGAGATGGGCTAACAAGGTGCGAGGCATTACTCAGGCTTCCTTATACAGTGTGGTGAATTCCCCTTCCGTTTCGCGTTTCCTCCAGGCTGGGTGTATACCCCATGATCTTTTGGTACTTTTGGTTCGTTTTTCCAATGCTTCGTTGTCAATGGCAATGGCGATAGCTGCCAACTCAATTTGTGAGAATTGCATTTTAATTAGTAATAAATACAAAGTATCACCTCGTGTGACGCTATCCTAACAAGTACCGTGCAATGAATGCTCGGAAACAACCCGATGTAGCATGAATGCCTAGCCCGGCCGGAGCAAGGTGGATTCGACACGGCCGGGCGCCGGCCCAGCCCCGGCCCGGTGTAACGTGAATCATCGAGCATTGATTGCACGGCCGTGTCTGTCTGTTCAAGTAGGGATTGCGGTAGACGAAAGAGAAACAATACCCACCGACATTACGACGCCGTGGCCCGGCCGTGGCACGAAGGTGGCACGGCCGGGCCCCAGCCTAACGTGAATTACTTCATACAAATCAATACAATGAATATCTGACCGTGCCACGGCCGTGCCCCGGTCGGGGCCCGGTCCGGACACGGCACGTTGAAACGTGAATCATCCTAACCGTGTCCCGGCCGTGGCCCGGCAGGGCCCGGCACAGCTCGGCCCCGGCACGGTGTAACGAGAGTCATCCTTTTTACGGATATTCAACCAACCGACGTCCTACGCATATTCAAAAATTATCAAGCTTATGTTCATAATTCATACATAATATTTATTTTAATCGCATTTCTTTGGTCTGTGGCGACATGTAGCACTTGAATTGTTCGTGACCGTCATATTTTCAGATCAGTTCCACCCACAAAGTCACACCGCATCGTGACAGTGAGCACTGTGCATGTCGCAGCTGTCAAAAAGATCAGATGATGACAGCTTATTGGCTTGCATTGTGAATACCGTCATAAATTCTATGACAGTCGTAACAGAAACTCAATATCCTGATACTGAGCTTGACTTCTTCTAGTTTTATTGTGTAGTGTTTGCCTCAAGTGTTTATAACATTATTGTTGTATTGACTGTGAATACGAATATATCATATACTGTACTTTCAGTAAACACTAATGTTAGTAAGCTTATTAAATAAATAAACAAACAACACAATCGCGCAATCATAAGCTGAAACTAACGCGAGCCAACGGAGCGGTATTTTTATTCACCCGCTATAAATTGTAATAAGGCTAAATCTTGAAGCGAGATGGGCTAACAAGGTGCGAGGCATTACTCAGGCTTCCTTATACAGTGTGGTGAATTCCCCTTCCGTTTCGCGTTTCCTCCAGGCTGGGTGTATACCCCATGATCTTTTGGTACTTTTGGTTCGTTTTTCCAATGCTTCGTTGTCAATGGCAATGGCGATAGCTGCCAACTCAATTTGTGAGAATTGCATTTTAATTAGTAATAAATACAAAGTATCACCTCGTGTGACGCTATCCTAACAAGTACCGTGCAATGAATGCTCGGAAACAACCCGATGTAGCATGAATGCCTAGCCCGGCCGGAGCAAGGTGGATTCGACACGGCCGGGCGCCGGCCCAGCCCCGGCCCGGTGTAACGTGAATCATCGAGCATTGATTGCACGGCCGTGTCTGTCTGTTCAAGTAGGGATTGCGGTAGACGAAAGAGAAACAATACCCACCGACATTACGACGCCGTGGCCCGGCCGTGGCACGAAGGTGGCACGGCCGGGCCCCAGCCTAACGTGAATTACTTCATACAAATCAATACAATGAATATCTGACCGTGCCACGGCCGTGCCCCGGTCGGGGCCCGGTCCGGACACGGCACGTTGAAACGTGAATCATCCTAACCGTGTCCCGGCCGTGGCCCGGCAGGGCCCGGCACAGCTCGGCCCCGGCACGGTGTAACGAGAGTCATCCTTTTTACGGATATTCAACCAACCGACGTCCTACGCATATTCAAAAATTATCAAGCTTATGTTCATAATTCATACATAATATTTATTTTAATCGCATTTCTTTGGTCTGTGGCGACATGTAGCACTTGAATTGTTCGTGACCGTCATATTTTCAGATCAGTTCCACCCACAAAGTCACACCGCATCGTGACAGTGAGCACTGTGCATGTCGCAGCTGTCAAAAAGATCAGATGATGACAGCTTATTGGCTTGCATTGTGAATACCGTCATAAATTCTATGACAGTCGTAACAGAAACTCAATATCCTGATACTGAGCTTGACTTCTTCTAGTTTTATTGTGTAGTGTTTGCCTCAAGTGTTTATAACATTATTGTTGTATTGACTGTGAATACGAATATATCATATACTGTACTTTCAGTAAACACTAATGTTAGTAAGCTTATTAAATAAATAAACAAACAACACAATCGCGCAATCATAAGCTGAAACTAACGCGAGCCAACGGAGCGGTATTTTTATTCACCCGCTATAAATTGTAATAAGGCTAAATCTTGAAGCGAGATGGGCTAACAAGGTGCGAGGCATTACTCAGGCTTCCTTATACAGTGTGGTGAATTCCCCTTCCGTTTCGCGTTTCCTCCAGGCTGGGTGTATACCCCATGATCTTTTGGTACTTTTGGTTCGTTTTTCCAATGCTTCGTTGTCAATGGCAATGGCGATAGCTGCCAACTCAATTTGTGAGAATTGCATTTTAATTAGTAATAAATACAAAGTATCACCTCGTGTGACGCTATCCTAACAAGTACCGTGCAATGAATGCTCGGAAACAACCCGATGTAGCATGAATGCCTAGCCCGGCCGGAGCAAGGTGGATTCGACACGGCCGGGCGCCGGCCCAGCCCCGGCCCGGTGTAACGTGAATCATCGAGCATTGATTGCACGGCCGTGTCTGTCTGTTCAAGTAGGGATTGCGGTAGACGAAAGAGAAACAATACCCACCGACATTACGACGCCGTGGCCCGGCCGTGGCACGAAGGTGGCACGGCCGGGCCCCAGCCTAACGTGAATTACTTCATACAAATCAATACAATGAATATCTGACCGTGCCACGGCCGTGCCCCGGTCGGGGCCCGGTCCGGACACGGCACGTTGAAACGTGAATCATCCTAACCGTGTCCCGGCCGTGGCCCGGCAGGGCCCGGCACAGCTCGGCCCCGGCACGGTGTAACGAGAGTCATCCTTTTTACGGATATTCAACCAACCGACGTCCTACGCATATTCAAAAATTATCAAGCTTATGTTCATAATTCATACATAATATTTATTTTAATCGCATTTCTTTGGTCTGTGGCGACATGTAGCACTTGAATTGTTCGTGACCGTCATATTTTCAGATCAGTTCCACCCACAAAGTCACACCGCATCGTGACAGTGAGCACTGTGCATGTCGCAGCTGTCAAAAAGATCAGATGATGACAGCTTATTGGCTTGCATTGTGAATACCGTCATAAATTCTATGACAGTCGTAACAGAAACTCAATATCCTGATACTGAGCTTGACTTCTTCTAGTTTTATTGTGTAGTGTTTGCCTCAAGTGTTTATAACATTATTGTTGTATTGACTGTGAATACGAATATATCATATACTGTACTTTCAGTAAACACTAATGTTAGTAAGCTTATTAAATAAATAAACAAACAACACAATCGCGCAATCATAAGCTGAAACTAACGCGAGCCAACGGAGCGGTATTTTTATTCACCCGCTATAAATTGTAATAAGGCTAAATCTTGAAGCGAGATGGGCTAACAAGGTGCGAGGCATTACTCAGGCTTCCTTATACAGTGTGGTGAATTCCCCTTCCGTTTCGCGTTTCCTCCAGGCTGGGTGTATACCCCATGATCTTTTGGTACTTTTGGTTCGTTTTTCCAATGCTTCGTTGTCAATGGCAATGGCGATAGCTGCCAACTCAATTTGTGAGAATTGCATTTTAATTAGTAATAAATACAAAGTATCACCTCGTGTGACGCTATCCTAACAAGTACCGTGCAATGAATGCTCGGAAACAACCCGATGTAGCATGAATGCCTAGCCCGGCCGGAGCAAGGTGGATTCGACACGGCCGGGCGCCGGCCCAGCCCCGGCCCGGTGTAACGTGAATCATCGAGCATTGATTGCACGGCCGTGTCTGTCTGTTCAAGTAGGGATTGCGGTAGACGAAAGAGAAACAATACCCACCGACATTACGACGCCGTGGCCCGGCCGTGGCACGAAGGTGGCACGGCCGGGCCCCAGCCTAACGTGAATTACTTCATACAAATCAATACAATGAATATCTGACCGTGCCACGGCCGTGCCCCGGTCGGGGCCCGGTCCGGACACGGCACGTTGAAACGTGAATCATCCTAACCGTGTCCCGGCCGTGGCCCGGCAGGGCCCGGCACAGCTCGGCCCCGGCACGGTGTAACGAGAGTCATCCTTTTTACGGATATTCAACCAACCGACGTCCTACGCATATTCAAAAATTATCAAGCTTATGTTCATAATTCATACATAATATTTATTTTAATCGCATTTCTTTGGTCTGTGGCGACATGTAGCACTTGAATTGTTCGTGACCGTCATATTTTCAGATCAGTTCCACCCACAAAGTCACACCGCATCGTGACAGTGAGCACTGTGCATGTCGCAGCTGTCAAAAAGATCAGATGATGACAGCTTATTGGCTTGCATTGTGAATACCGTCATAAATTCTATGACAGTCGTAACAGAAACTCAATATCCTGATACTGAGCTTGACTTCTTCTAGTTTTATTGTGTAGTGTTTGCCTCAAGTGTTTATAACATTATTGTTGTATTGACTGTGAATACGAATATATCATATACTGTACTTTCAGTAAACACTAATGTTAGTAAGCTTATTAAATAAATAAACAAACAACACAATCGCGCAATCATAAGCTGAAACTAACGCGAGCCAACGGAGCGGTATTTTTATTCACCCGCTATAAATTGTAATAAGGCTAAATCTTGAAGCGAGATGGGCTAACAAGGTGCGAGGCATTACTCAGGCTAACGACTGCGCGACACGACAGCACATAGTCGAGGAGCTGGCATACCGATCTGAGCGGATTATGACGTCACTTACAACTATTCACACATGACCGAGCTACTCGCTCTGAAGAATGTTGTATTTAATCGATTAGACATTGTTCCGCTTGTTACTAAGTACATAATAGAAATACAGGTGTATTATTGATGTTAAATTTATTGCATGGAAAGGAGTACCAGCAGACATTCTGTTTTGTGGGAAATGGTGACGATGACCTGACAAGCTGAACTAAAGACTTATATAAATCTAAGCTTTGAATCCCAAACGAAACCGTTTTTATACGGTTACAACTAGAAATTGACCACAAAATAGAAATTCTGTCATATCTGGTTAGACCAGTAAGCGGACCCGGAGCTTCAAGTCTTGGATGCAACCGGGACAACGCTAGGACGAAGATGATGACAACTAGAAATTGACCGATATTTCTATTGCTCACGTTACCTAACGACTGCTGTCCACGTGCTTGTAAAAACTAACGCAACTTACGCATAAAAGCACAATGCAGTAGTTTATTGTCAGGTAGATTTGAAATTAAAATTGTGTTAAATTCACATTCTTCTCTACCAAAGCTTATACACAATATATTTTTGTGCTATGCAGAAAGTAAAACATCGCCCTCTAGCTCCCTACTTATACGCAAGGCACTCAATAGATAAGGGCTTATCATGGTGTTATAACATTACACGGTACGTGGTGTTATGACCACGGTTTATTAATGTACTGTATGGTTTATTAATGTACTGTAGTACTCTTGCGTCACTAACTGATTTTAGCAAGCGCTCTTGATAATAGCTTCATATATTTTATCACATCACAATGTATTATCAATATTGGTTTTTGACATAGCGGTTTTGCGGTGAAGAGTAGTATTACAATAATGTGGTATTAAGCCTAAGCGAGAGTGTAAATAATACACAGGGAATTGTTGTTAGCTTTTATGTATACAACTGATAGTAAATTAGGTGTAATAAAAAATGGTTTATTTTTGCGAATCTTCAAATATTATGCTTGGCTGAATTTGGTGCAACTTGCTGCGCTCAAATATATTTTTGATTGACAATCTATACGAGTATATAATATACTTTCTAATAGAAGAGCAAAGATAAGGGGAAAGAGAATTTGTTTTTTTAGTAGGTAATTATTTTTTGAGCCATTGCCTCCATAGATATTGTGTTCACATTGTAAGCTGTCTATCATGATCAATATAACAACAAGTCCGAATCTGTTGTCATCCCTATGAATAAAAAGGTTTATATAAAAACTAAAAAATATCATTTTTGAACGGCGAATAACGATTTTTACGTTGTAGAGGCGACTAATACATTAGCATCCTCTCACGAAAATTATCGTATAGTACAATATCCCGCGGTCCTAAATAGCTTTGCACAGCTAACACAATGATTTGGGCTCCTGAATAAATTGATAATAGAGTATAGCGGCTTTTTAAATACTTATTAAATGATAATGTTTCTAGAAAAGGTGAAGCTGTCATAAATCTTATAAATAAAAATGTAATAAAGACATCAATGTATTTCTGGACGTGTTACCATTTTAAAACGTTACTCAAATAGTTTTATTTTAAATTATCTTTCGGGATATATACCACGTACCTTTGTTTGGAGTAACCGATATTTCGGCACTGTTGCAAGCGCCATATTCACAGATGTAACATAATATACGCTCTGAAAATGTGATAGGTATTGATAGGTGTGAGCAACTCGTAAAACGAACTTTGTGAGATACATTGAGTAAAAAGAGCATAATTTGCTTATATAAAGTAGTGACCTACACAAAATCCTCGGGTGCAACTTAGTACGTTACTAGTACACTTATTAAAACTTTACGATTATTATTTTCTTTTTGTATCTCATAAATAGTAGTTCAAATAATTACACTTGGCTCGGGCCCCACCTGCGTGTATTATACACCTTAACTTTCCTTAGAAATCACACTATCTATTAGTGAAAATCATACAAAAATCTGTTCAGTAGTTATTGAGTTCATACAGACAACAAAGACGCGGTGGAGACTTTATTTTATACTATGTATGATATAGATGTTTCTATTAACCCTTAATTGCATAATTTATATATTTTCTTGTAGAAAAAATCATGTGCATGTAAATATAGGCCTAGGATGTGATAAAAATAATAAAAAAATCTGTGACATTTTTAAGTATTTATATTTGAAAAAAATCTTTATGATGGAAATATACATCATTATGCAATAAGTAACATTGAGCTTAGTACAAAATGTATATAAATAGTGTGACTTTGGTGGGTCATTATCATCAGAGTCATCAGCTTCTAGTCCGTCTTCTGACAGCCAACCATCTTCCAGTTGTGATAGATAGTGTTCTATACCTATCTCTCTCTTGTAATTTTTTTTTATAGTACTAGGCGGCAAACGTGCAGACGGATTG
Organism: Euclidia mi; assembly: GCA_944739405.2. Classification (NCBI taxonomy): domain Eukaryota; kingdom Metazoa; phylum Arthropoda; class Insecta; order Lepidoptera; family Erebidae; genus Euclidia; species Euclidia mi. Next base: position 16,519,670 of record OX123187.2, read on the forward strand.
CCTGATGGTAAGCAATTACCACCGCCCATGGACACAAGCAACACCACAGGAGTCACAAGTGCGTTGCCGTTCCTTGGGGTTGGGAAAAGGGATAGGATGAGAAGTGGAATGAGGGAGAAGAAAAAGGGGACAGGGCCTCCGGCACTCTTACTCACCGAACGAAACGCAACAGTTTAGGTACTGTTACTTTACGTCTATTTCCTGTGAGAGGGTAGTACTTCCCCGGTCGAGCCGGCCCATTCATGCTGAAATCAGCAAGGCTCTACTACCTGGTAAAACAACAAAAAAATCATGCAAATGTAAAATTTCATAAATAAAACATTTTTCCATACTTCCGGTGTGACCATACTGCATATTGATGTAAATTTACATCATACCAAATCAACATAATTTTCGATATATTTTTCATATTTTCGTTACAAATATTAGTATATTCTAAAACATTTAACTTATTTCCACTCATTATGAATATTTTCAACAACTCCCGTAGATTAAAACACGGCAGGTAATCTTCATACAAAATATTTCAACCTTAGTCTATGGGACTCACATATCTTATTTGACAGTTACCTTCCGCCCCGAACCCCTGGAACATCGCCATGTTTGCTAATCTGTCAATTTGTCAAACTTTTGACAATTATGACAGTTTTGTCAACAGCAACATTAATTTCAACAAAGTTGATCGAGTGAAGTTTTGCGTTTGTTTATTTCCGTAACTTATCCTCTCAATTTCTGAAGCTGTGATATAATCATGTACAACAAGTGCTGTGTTGCGACATGTGTATACGAAAGGACGTCAGTTTCCACATGTTTCCAAAATGTGAGACAGGTCTCAAAAAGTGGTGGCAGTCTATTAATTTTGAACGATTGCGAAGCTTGAGTTTCCAGGAACTTCGTAAACAGTTTGTGTGCCAAAAGCATTTCGAGAAGACGTTTCTTTCTGCAACGTGCGATAGAGTTCGTCTTTAAATATTAAAAGGCACGGATGTCTGCCGACTATAAAACAAATCTTTACCTGTGATGCAATGTAAAGCTTTAAATAAATTTAAAACTAAATTAAAAAATAAAGTGAAGTGAAAAAGCACTGTTTTATTTTGGAAATGCCCTTTCTTAACTTAAAATAGTAAAAAGGATATTTCCTAGTAGGAAAAATTAGGCTGAATCATTCTTAATCATTGCCCGAAATGTTACCGATGAAAAAAAAACACAACTGTCATTTATGATATGTGAGCCTATTACAGTCCAGTTTTGATCTATGGGAATGCTCCGTCTGTACGTTAGTACAATATAGTCTGTGGATTAAAACAAGCAAAATTAAAAGTACAAAATTAACAGTCACCAGGTACAACCAAATTGTGATTGTATTTTGACATTGACGTTTGTTTTTTTTACGTAGGTACGTTCCGTTTCAACCATCATTATTTCTAGTAATTGTCAGACGCAAAAATATCAACACCGCCCACTGATTTGTGTGCTTTTTTAACCTGTCAACCGTTTGACGGAAATTTCCATCAAAATGCAATGAAGGGCGGTGTTACAAATGATAACGGTTACATAAAGACATAAAGACATATTTATTTCTGCATTTTGGTTGTTTACAACACTTATACATGTCAAAACCCTATTCTAGATGGCGCCGGCTTTTCCTAGCTAAATGTCTTCTTGAGAAGAAAAGCCGAAACAAACTCAGAGTCATTGTTTTTTTTTTTGTCACTTCAATTTCTTTAGTCTTTTCTTGATCTTTTAAAGTCCAGACAAAAAAAAGGGTTTAGTATGCAAGTACAATGCAGGATATCATCTGACGCTTTTGACTGACTCGGCCCACTGATGGCCCGCATTCAACAGCAATCGTACGGCTCAACCTTGATTGAGGGAGCCAGCACGATCTGTATCACTATGCCTCCACGCTATCAGAAGGTGTATGCATAAGCATGTCAGCCTAAGCCATCACACAGGTTGCCACAACTATTTGTTTATATGTTTAATAATGCCCACATCGTACTCACAACTTTACATGCTAATACATAGTAAAATATATGTTGTAAACAATATGTAAAATTATAAAAATTTAAACAATAAAATGTCATGTATTTAAATTATTTTAAATGTCAGAAAATGTTATTGAATGGTAATTTAAGAATGTCTAAAAAATTAAATTATAATATATTACTTAAGTAATTTTAAATGTCAAACGAAAATAACAATGTCAAATCAAACAATGTCAAAACAACATAAATAAAATTACAAATGTCAAATCAAAAATGTCAGAATGTAAAGATATAAGTACTACAAATGTAAATAAAAATATTATGTCACTAATTTCAAAATGTCAAAATTCATAATGTCAATTCATAATTTAATGTCAATTCATAATTTTTAAACTCAATTCCAGACGTTTCTGTCTGTCATAAGCTTTTGAACACAAGCTCTGTTTAATAAATACTTTGAATTTATTAATACTTAGTTCCTGAATATTGCCTGGAATTTTGTTATAAAAACGTATGCTTTGACACTTGTATGAGTTACTTATTTTTTGTAGTCTAGTTGAAGGTAGCACAAGTTTGTTTTTGTTTCGTGTATTTAATTTATGAATGTTGCTGAATTTAGAAAACATATTTATATTTTTCCTGACATATAACAAGTTCTCATAAATGTATTGAGATGCGACAGTCATTACTCATAAAGTTGGCCTATGCCAACTTCGTAGATCGAGCAGAGGCGGGTGTAAAGGAGGATCCCAAGTCTTTTTGGAATTTTGTGAAGGCGCAGCGTTCTTCGCAGCAATCTGGTTTTGATTTTGAGTACGATGGCCGTACAGTCTCCGGACTGGATGCTGTGAACGCCTTTGCAACATATTTTAAATCTTCGTTTTTGACAGAGCAGCCGACACCATCTACAACTATTGAACAAATTGATAGTAGCTTGTACTCTTTTCGCATTCATATCGATAGTATTACGAAGTCTGATTTGTACCAGGCAGTAAAACGCTTAAAGGCTCAAACATCAATTGGCCCGGATGGTGTACCTGCCTTTATAATAAAAGATTGCATTAATGTTTTTGAGGTACCACTTTTGCACATTTTTAACTTGGCGTTAAGTACGGCTAGCTATCCTGCCTTATGGAAGGTGTCTAGGGTCACACCTGTCCCTAAGGATGGCTCCAAGTCTCAGATCACAAACTATAGACCCATTGCCGTGCTCTCGGCATTCGGCAAGTTGTTTGAATCTATTTTAAACAAACACATCACCAGACAGATTAAACAACAACTGAGTGAGTGTCAGCATGGGTTTAGAGCTGGTAGATCCACTACCACTAACTTAATTAACTTCGTCGATTATTGTGTGATGGAAATGGATCACAGAAGACAAGTGGACGCGGATTATTTTGATTTCAAAAAAGCATTTGACCGCGTCCACCCTAAAGTGCTTTTGCAGAAATTAGCAGCTGTAAGATTCACGCCTAAGCTATTGAATCTGTTTGATAGTTATTTTGTCAATCGTACGCAATATGTACAGTTAGGAAATTACCAATCTAGCCCATATGACACTCGCTCTGGTGTAAATCAAGGTAGCGTCTTGGGTCCAACTTTCTTTTTGATTATGATCAATGACCTGCCGAATGTCGATAGTGTGGCACACTGTCTCTTGTTTGCTGACGATTTGAAGCTGTTCTTAGGGATAGATTGTCCAGACGACTGTGAGGCACTTCAGCGGGACATTAATAGTGTTGTAGCTTGGGGAGCCCGAAACCACTTAGAGTTTAATGCATCTAAATACAAAGCAATTACATTTACTCGTTCACGCTCTCCATATATCCATCCTTATGAAATAAGTAGTGTCCCGCTACAACGTGTCACTCAAATACGTGATTTGGGCTTGACTTTGGACACGAGCCTAACTTTTAATGCACATATCACAACAATATGCAAAAAGAGCTTCAAATCACTAGGTTTTGTGATTCGACAATCAATACCGTTTCGGAATAGGGGTGCTATAATTGCGTTGTACTTTTCATTTGTTAGAAGTATTTTAGAGTACAACTCCGTAATCTGGGATCCACACGAAGACAAGTATTGTATGATGATTGAGCGTGTACAGCGGAAATTCTGTCGATTTCTCTACAAAAAGCTTTATGGCTATTATCCTTATTTATATCCGTCTCTGTTCGTGTCAGACATGGTGTGTCTTGACACGCTGGCATTACGACGTAAGTGTGCCCTTATGTTGCACTATTACTTGCTTCTTAATAATAAAATCGACGTTGCGACCACACTGTCGCGATGTTCGTTATCGGCGCCGAACCACTACACCCGGTTACGCTCGCGCCGCTTGCTTGCCGCACCACAAGTGCGAACTAATACGGCGCTATACGCACCCACGTGTCATGCAGTTGCACTGCTTAACGCTCAGATTGCTCAGTATCCGGATGTAGATATATTCTTTATACAGTTAAATACATTTATAAAAAAAGCTTGTTTAAGGAATGGGGAATTCAAAAACACCATCTATTTCGTGATCAAAGATGGCGGATGGGATTTATTTTAAAAATCGATATGGGTATCGTCTCCAATATTTAAAAGGATGGGGAATCCAAATCCAACATCTATTTCGTGATATAAGCTATGAGGAACGCAAATACAACATATATTTCGTGATCAAAGATGGCAAATGGGCAATCGAAGATGGCGGATGGAAAATCAAAGGTGGTGGATAGGAAAATTCTATTAAATTAATATGGGTATCGGCGCCGCCGTTATAACGGATGTGGCATTCGTATATAATATCTGTTTCGTGATCAAATATGGCAGATGGAAAATCAATATATTCTTTTATTTAAATTTCCCATCCGCCATCTTTAATTACCCATCCGCCGTCTTAAGAAAGGTACTTTAAAAAGGCGATACGGAGTTCGCCTGGTCAGCTAGTACATTTATAAAAAAAGCTATACACTTTTTGTCAAATAATGACAACATTTAAAATAAGTAATTGGACTTAGTATTAATAAGTAACTATGTACCTACTATGTATTTTTGTACTATAATGGCTCACTACACGCATTGGGCAACTGTTAGTGTAGTGGGCAGTTGTAATAAATAAATAAATAAATAAATAAAATAAATAAAATAAATAAATAAAATAAAATTACCTTAATTTCTTTAAATTTTTCCCTCAGTGAATGCCTTGAGCCAAGACTGTAGATTGCACGAATAGCCCGCTTCGGCAGTACAAACACAGTTTGAATGTCAGCAGCGTTGCCCCATAATAAAATGCCATATGACATTATGCTGTGGAAATAACTAAAATATACTAATCTGGCCGTATCTATATCAGTTAACTGACGAATTTTATAAACCGCGTACGCTGCAGAGCTAAGTCTATTCGACAACTGACCTATATGTGGGCCCCACTGTAGCTTAGAATCTAAGGTTATGCCTAAGAATACGGTGTTATCTATAAGAACCAACTCTTCTCCATTCAAACATATGTTAGGTTTAACTTGTTTTACATTCGGTCTTGAAAATCGTATACATTTTGTTTTTCTTTCATTTAACAGTAAATTGTTAGCAGTAAACCATTGAACTACTTTAGGGAGAGCGTTATTTACATCGTCATTATTTGATTGTTCTCGTCTAAGTTTAAAGATAAGTGATGTATCATCAGCAAATTGTGACCACTGAACCCATAGAAACTTTTTGTACCATTTGCCTCAACTTTCTGTATCCGTTTACTTAAATATGATGTTAGGAGATCCAAAGTAGTGTTCTTAACTCCATAGTAATGTAATTTCCTGATCAATGTTTCATGAAAAACGCAATGAAACGCCTTAGGTAAGTCACAAAAGACTTCTAGAGCATCATGCGACTCCTCCCAGGCATCAAAAATACTATCTAAAAGCTCAACTCCAGCATCGGTAGTTGAGCGACCCCTAGTAAAACCAAATTGTTTTGCTTGTAACAGCTTATTGTAATTAAAATGAGTTTGAAGCTGGCCTAGAAATAATTTTTCAAAAATTTTACTAAACGTGGGTAGCACAGATATTGGCCTATAATTTGTGGGTTCAGATGTGCTACCTGATTTAAATAACGGAATTACTTTACTACTTTTCATTTGATCAGGAAACACACCACAGTCAATGCATCTATTGAAAATCATTGCCAGTTCAGGTGCTACTGTGTTGATTATGGATTTCGTAATCACAACAGAATTGCCCCAAAGATCACTAGTCTTCTTCAAATTAAGGTTATTAAAAGTTTTTACAATATCTTTGTCAGTGATATAACTAAATCTAAATTCAATGTTACACCTATTAACATTTTTTTTAATAGAGATTCGGCGTCATTGGGGGATGAGTTCAGGGATTTAGTGGTTGAGACTGTAATGTCTGTGAAGAAATTTTCAAATGCTGTGGCAACCTCAAAATCTGATTTTAATATCTTTTTATTTACTTAAAGCGTGTAATCGTTACTTTTAATCTTGACCCTTCCAGTCTCATTGTTTATAATATCCCACATTTATAATATTTTATTGTCACTGTTTTTTATTTTTGATTTTAAATAAAGTGTCTTAGCTTCACGACAAATCTTTTTAAATAACTTAGAATAATTTCTTACGTATTGACAAAATTTTTCATAATTTTTATTAATTACTTTCTGTTCATATAATTCGTAAAGCTTATTTCTACTTTTATAAATTCCAGTGGTTGCCCAAACCGTTTATAACCTTCTATTTTTACAGATATTTTAAATCGTGGAACGAGAGCGTCAAAGCAGCTACTCCGCAAGCCTTACTGTAACATGTTTTCTTTATTTGACGCTCCTCCGTTCGCTGAAATAACGAGAACCATCTGTATACAAACATTCAACTTTTCATTTGATATACATTGAAAACGATATATGTTTGAAACCGAAAACTTTGTATCGTGCATTCAGATATGTTATAATTGGGTATTGCGTTGCGAAGGGCGGTAGACTTCCAATTCAAAGAGTTACATAGAATTTATTTGAATAAAATGAAGACTTGTCGCTATTCGAGTATGTCAGCTTGGGCGTTAAATTCCTCAAATAAATAAAGTTAGGTAGTAGAGCCTTACTAATTTACAGAATACCGACGTCAAGGAACTCTATCAATACTGTTACGTTTCGATGAGTGACAGAGCCAGAGGATGAATGCGATTTTCCGTTTACCTCATCCCGCTCCTCCTTTCAATCCTTTTTCCATACTCGCGATAAGCAACGGTTTTGTTGTGTTTTCGCATACAAACATATTTATGAGCCGGGTTTATCACTTATCATCAGGTGGGCCACTAGCTCTCCTGTTTTATTATAGAAAGAACGAAAATAAAAACTATATTATTTCAGTTCTTTAGCCGGTTTAGATATGTGTATTCAAAAAATAAATTTGTAAAAAACTGGTCAGCTTCTGCAACGAAACGTTCTGCACCAAACGGCAGACAAGGCGTGGAAGTGTAAACAAGTGTAAACCGAACAGATCAACAAAATTATCGCGTGAGAAAGTGAAAGATTGTAAAGGCAATTTCGCTTCCATTCGCTAGTCATTCAACTGACAAGTGGTATTGGTCCGCAGCGGAGGTGTGCTAAACACGCGAGTATGCTTGCAATACTAAATGGCTTTTTCTGCCTTTATTGCGCTCGATCATTGAAGGTTGGCAGTCAGCTGCTTAAACTTTTCTCGTCCTGAACAAGCCTAAACAAACACTTATTCTGAACCTTTATTTGAATGGGTGGTGAAAATTTTAAAATTAAGTATGTCCGCTGTGTCAATAGCAACCAATCAATCTGAATCAAATGTATCATGGAAAACGCCTTATTATCACGCTTTTATTAGGTCGTCGTGTATGTAACTAACTATGTAATGGAATCTAAGCTAACTAATTTAACCATCTTCCAAGGTCGTAGCGTAATGAAAATTGGCAGCTGTATTTAGTTCTGATAACAATACAATAATATGGTACTGTCGAACTGATCTGATGATGGAGCTGGAAGACATGAACTGGAACTTCATGATGGAAAATCGTATCATAGCTGTTTTGGATTTCTTAGAAAAGTCTTGTAATGAACTTTGGCCTCGATTAGGTTTCAAGGTCTGATGATGAAGCCGGAAGACAGGCACTGGCATTCCATGATGGAAAATCATATCATAGTCGTGTTTGCACTTGTGAGAAAGGCCATGTAATGGACTTTGAACACGATCAGGTTTCAAGGTAACAAACAAGAACGTCTTTCCTGTTCCAGGGCCCTACGCTTTTACAATCAAATATTATAATTAAAAGCACATAGTTTACACTTTAGCCCAGAAATAGAGACAACTTGAACGAGCCATAATTTTGTTTTTGTGTGCATTTATAAAAGCTTATTTTTCTAGTGTTTTTTAAGCTATTTATTTATTTTATTACGATGCACAGTATTTTGTTTGTTTAGATATGTAGGTACCTATGCAGTATGTAAAATTTGTTACGTATGCTTTCAAAATTGCGAACAATGTTGCAGTTTATATATTGTATTATCTTTATTATATTAGAAAGAATAACAAACATAGCATACGACTTTTTAACTAGTATCATTTCAATAAGGATATAATATAGAAATTAGGTCAGTATTTTAGTCGTAAAAAGGTCACTAAAAATTAATGGATATCGTTATTTAATGTAAAAAAAAATTAAGACAAGCCTCGCACTTAACCTTGTGTGGTACAGGTCTTTAAAAATCATGGTAACTATGGACACGAGGTACACCCAGATTCGACAAAACCATTTAGGGAATACACAAAGTGCTCACGTGAGCGGATCGAACCCACAACACTCGGTACAATTTACGCAACAAAGTAGGTATACATGTAGTGTGACACGTGTAGTCGCATTATATACTTTGAACTACATAAAGTGTATATAGAGAATGTAATCAAAACAGTAATCATAATAATTAATCCACTAGGTATAGAACCCGAAAACACTTCACAAAGTTATAAAGCAAGTCATCAGAAACAGATTAATTGCTATATCGGCAGGTGAATTTCGAAGAAATTCTATAAATCAAAGCAGAGCTATCCATTGCAATATCGTCTAACGCAAGCTCCACCCACTCCAGCTTTTCAATATGGTTTGATTTCGCAGAAGCGATGAACGAATTCACTGCAACGCTATGAATTCGGCGAAACTGTAAACTGCTTGCTTACGCGTGAGTAACCAACCGGTAGCTCTACATACCGTCTGTATATATCTTAAAAGGTGTGGGCAGAGCTATATTACACCCACACACTCAAAACACTTTGTAAGCTTTCATGAAATGAGAGGCGACTCTATTGCTGTTCCATTTCTATTCTTTGTACTGGTATTGAGAAAAGTTAATGGACTACAAAAATCCTTTTCCTGAAATAACTACTTCTTAAACCTCGATGACGTTGCTTTCTGTAAAATCACGTCATGGTTAATGCTTAATTCTCTTATAGCAGGTTTCAATATTTGATCTAATCATGGATTTGGCTACTAGAGATATATATTTGCCATATTTTGTATTTACAGCTTAGTTCAATAAATATGTGTCTATAATAGCCAAATCTATGAACTAATCAAATATTGGGACGAGCCGTTATATTCATCTTTAAAGAAGAAGACTACTAATCAAGATAATTCCTAAGAGATTACATAATCTCTTAGGAATTATCTTAATTATAGGTAATGCCAACACCATTCCCACCCGCACGCAAAATACACGCCAAGACTGTGGAGTTGCGGAAACAGCCTGTGCCATCAAGTATCAATCAAGAGATTACATGTAAATCTTATAGATTTATGATTGCAGTCTGCAATACATCTGCCGCATTATGTAAATAAAAAATCTCAATACCGGAAACGACGGCCGAAGATTATTTATTGATTTATCAAATCCACTGGAAATAACTTCATTCTCGTAACTCGTTCGGGTGTCGATAAATTATGTATTCATATTTATGAGTATACTAACTGATGGCTTCATTCATTCAGTTGCTAGAAAGTGTGCATATGGTTTGCATATAAATTTTAGGTTCGTTTTTTTATTTTATTAATTAGTTAAATACGTCAGAAATAGAAATAAGATACGGACTTAAGATACTAAAACTCGAAAACATATAATTTTGTACTCATCCTCGGTACATTTTTTTTTACAACTTTTGCAAGTTATTTCACGCCTCATTGTAGGTTTCTGAGCGAACGAAAGTAACACGCCTATAATTCTAGTGTACAACACGCCAAGCTGTCTTCGCTGAAACTCTGTCTCGGTCAGGACTAGAACAAGACTTGTGTAAATATAGCATCGCGCACTTTTCTGCTATTCTCCATCAATCCTCTGTGAAATGGTGATAACTTCCTATTAAAGGCGGCCCCGTCTCGCGAAGGCTGGCTCGGCTAGCACGGGTCTTGAGTCTAGGTAGCACGTGCATTTTTCTGCTATTTACAGTCGATCTTCTGTAAAATGGCGGCACTTCCCCGCTAGAGCCCACTCTGCACCCACAGAGGCTAGCACGTGACTTGAGTTCCTCACTCAAGTCACAGTGGCAATGCCCATATTTCTGACATGTTCCATAGATATTCTGTTATATGGTAATACTCCTAATAAAGTCGGGTCCGTCCCCACGAAGGCTAACATGAGACAGAAGTGAAGATAGATGTGTCCGTCAACTGAATATATCTAAAGTCCCGTGACACACGATTCTTGGTAAGTGCGAGAGTTGTCTTTGAAAAATTTATAATTACATTAACATGGACATTAACTGACTCTTCGGATGACCTGAGGACATATTAAATTGGTTCAGTAGACGTGCTACAAAATATAAAAAATATTTTAAACTTTGCTGCCATTATAATATTGCTTTATAGGATTACCACGTTATTGTATCCTGTGATGGTATCAGCTTAGTGTTTGAATGAAAAAAAAAATACAAATCGCCAGTAGCAACAGAAGGTGCAAAATAATGAAATAGATTCTTAAGAATTGGCAAGTCATTCGCATCTGGTTTAAAACCATAACAAGTATTACTCGCATTTACTTGACGACTTTAAATGTTGCAAAATTCATTAAGGACAAATTCTGAGAAGTAACAAGAACAAATTTAAGTCTGCCACTCCGCAATTGGTCATTATTATAAAAGAACCCCCTAGTAATTTACAGAAGAATAAATATCATGTTCAGCAAAATGGTACTCTACTATTTTTTTTTATATAAAGCCTCACGCCTCTACCCCCGAAGGGGTAGGCAGAGGTGTTATATTACACCCACATTTCGCCATGAATTTTTTGGTCCCACATAATAGGGGGCGAGCGTATTGTCATTACCGGGCACATTACCAGACTCCGTGCTGCTACTGAGAATTTGGAAAAACCCAGTAACACTTTTGCCCGACCCGGGCATCGAACCCGGGATCTCCAATCAGCAGTCGCATTCGCTATTCACTGGACCACGGAGGCAGTCTATAGAGTACTCTACTACAGCATAATTATTTCTTAAAACACTTCGCCTGTAACTCCACCCGCGTGACAGGAATCACATGGAATTTCTATTGGTGAAAACCATACAAACATCTGTTCGTATTAAGTTTATCCCGTACATACAGACAGCAATAGAAGGGGACTTCATTTTAAAATATCCATATCTGTCAGTTAATAAAAATACTTAAATAAAATCTTATGGTCGCATAGGCTTACAAAATGTCATAAGCATACAAAATGTCATAAGCATATTCTAATTTCCATTGGAAAAATAATAACATGTTTATAACTTAACACACTACCTAAATCTTTAAGAAGTTTTCACTCAATCCTTAAGTGGCCCACCTTTGGCGACATGTAAGAATATTGGATGCAATTTCATACCAATAAACCGCCCATTATCCATTGATTGTTCATTTGGAAATGTTATTCTCGCAATAATGTGATTGAAAATATTTGGCAGAGCAAATTGCTCAATAGTTTTCGCCACCCCACGTCTGCAGTCGTATGAAATTACTAGAATTTGTTTTATCTCAGAGCAACACAATGTTACAGGTAGTATTATTAAAAAACTAATTATTCTGTAGGTGCGTAATTTTTTGCTAATAATATTCAGATAATTGGCATTAAAGATTACAAAAATACAAAATAATTAAGTAAAACTAAATTTGACAAACGCCTTCAAAAATATAATGTTTTGTAATAGGTACATTTATATTTGATTACAATACTTTTTAGAAAATACAAAGATATTTTTGTATGCTGTAAGGTGTCGAGAACAATGAACTTTTGTTTTAACAAATCAAATTAAATAATATTAATTAATTGTTTTGCAAAAGTTTCTTAAAAATCATTCAGTATATATGTTAATTTCATCACATTTATTATTTAGAATTATATAGTTGCTTCATATTCTTAATTAAGGAGTAGAAACTGTTTCTAGAATAGAGTAACGCATCGTACCTACTCTAAAATGCAACTAAGTTACTTTTATGTATTGAATATAAAATTTTCTTTTGTCGAAAGATTCGTGTACATCAGCGTCACTTTTAAATTTTGTAGGTTGCTGCATATAAAATATATCAAGGTTGCAACGTTGCAGCAGAAAACCTATAAATTGCGTACTGTGCAAAAATCTTACACATCCCTCAATTAAAACCTCTCAATAAATAAAATTGTATTACATATGTACGTACACGGTATTCCAACCTCCTCAGTCCAAATACTGGCACTTCACAAGTTTCACATCACAAAAAACTACACACAACACTGCAGTTCAATATTTAAAATCAGCTTCTCAATTCAAATGTCCCGCCATTGCATTGTATGATAACACACAGCGTAACGCGGTTGCCAACCTCACGTCAACAGGTTCCATACCACACTGATGTCTGCCGCCCCGATCTCGTCCCGTTCGCGCTCGCGCCAAAAATAATACTTTAAGAAGGACATTGGAGGTTTCCAATGACCCTGTTGCTATTGGAAAATGGCTTTCCCTGGTACTCCATTGTCTGTCACTTCATTGAGATCACATTGCTTTGTTGTGTACCCTGACTAGTAGGAGTTAATAAAATGTACCCTTTAATGTTCATCAGTTTAAAATTATGTTTTGGTTCCTAAAGCAATATCGTATTTTATTTAAGGACTTTTATACTTAAATGAAATTTATATATTTGCCACTTTATACCCATTATGGAGATAAATCACAGGTAAAGCGAGACTTTTTTTTATTCACTGACGTAAACAATTCGCTGCCTAATTATATTGACGACTTACTTAATTTTATGCATCAATATAATAAAGGTAAATCGTCTCCATTTTATAATAAGTATAATATTGCCTACAACAAGAAAACATATTAAATTACAACTTCACACATAAATATAGAAAAATATTGAAAAAGGCAGCGAAAGCCTAGTGGAGAGACCGACAGACTGCTACGCAGAGGGTCCGGGTTAGAATCCACGGTGCGCACCGATGACTTTTCGGAGTAATGTGCATATTAAATTGTTAATTATCGTTTGCTAAACGGTGAAGGACAACATCGTGAGGAAACCTGCATGTCCGAGAGTTCTCTGGCAGAAATCGCATTTTGCGATAGGAGCGCCCTAGTACCACTAGTTTTAAGTTGTTTATAATTTGATCACTGTATTCTTGTATCTTTTTGTTTTTCTGCGTAGGTGGGTAGGTAGGTAAGTACTAATAAGTGAATGTGTTTTGAAATATTTTTTATTAAATCTTTTATAGAGTGGTTAGTGACTCCTGGCCGTGTCACAGTAATATACTGGTTGCCATAATGGATTAATTGATTGATTGATTGAAACTCTTTATTGTACACCAGTAAAACAAAAAAATACAAGAATACAGTGATCAAATTATAAACAACTTAAAACTAGTGGTACTAGGGCGCTCTTATCGCAAAATGCGATTTCTGCCAGACAACCAAGAATGGAATACATCAATTGAGTGACTGATAAAATGGGTAAGTAATGGTGTACTTAATGCAATAGTGTATCCTAAAGAGCTCAACAAAACCAATAATGGATGTACCTAGACTGCTTATTAAGTAAAAAAAATAGATTGTTCAAGAAGAGCAAGTAGCCCTGGGGGATACCCGTTTCACATTCTCTTTCATCACTATTCTTAGAACCAAAAATGAGACTAGAATCTATCAGTTCAAAGCCTTCAGAGATATTCTCTTCTCGTTTTTGTACGGAACCATTAACGATTTACAGGCTGTATCGTTTCCCATTGTAAAACTACTAGCACCTAATAGCTTTTTTGTGAGGCTGTGAATTTTTGTTTAATTTTTTTATTCTTATACCTATGCTCCACTATTTTTAAATCTTTTCCAATTTTCAAACACTGAATATTTGTAACAGTTGAACTGTTACAAATATTCAGTGTTGTTTATATGAACAAAATGGTCGATATTTTTAATAAAGTATTCAAAAGTCTTTTAAAAGACAAAATATTCTGATAACGCTCTATTATTATTCTTCTTCTCTTTAATTTGACTCAGAGAAGACAATTCACACTTACAGGGGTTTTATGCAAAAGTTTATTATGGTCATAAGTGTAATAAGACACTTACTGCAGGCTCTACTAAGAAAAAATGTACTTTTAAAATGCTTTTATAAGTGCAAATAATATTTAAGAGCAATTCATCATCATCATCATATCAGCCAAACGACGTCCACTGCTGGACACACCTCCCCCAAGGTTCTCCACACAGACCGGTCTTGAGCCGCCCTCATCCAACCGCCTCCCGCGATCTTGACTAGATCGTCGGTCCGCCTTGCGGGGGGCCTACCTCTGCTGCGTCGTCCGGTACGTGGCCGCCACTCCAGAACCTTTCTGCCTTAACGGCCATCGGTTCTTCGAGCTGTGTGCCCTGCCCACTGCCACTTCAGCTTGGCTATCCGGAGAGCTATGTCGGCGACTTTGGTTCTACTGCGGGTCTCCTCATTTCTGATTCGATTAGATCTCGCAGTGAAACTCCAAGCATAGCTCTCTCCATCGCCCTCTGAGTGACCTTGAGCCTTCCGATAAGGCCCATAGTGAGCGACCACGTCTCTGATCCGTAAGTCAACACTGGTCAAAGACTTTCGTCTTGAGACACTGCGGGATATCGGACAAGAAGATATGTCGTAACTTCCCAAACGCTGCCCAACCGAGTTGGATTCGACGATTGACCTCCTTCTCAAAGTTGGACCTACCTAATTGGACTACTTGTCCCAGGTAGATTTACTTGTGTAGGAGCAGGTACAACATGGACGTTCGACATGATTTTCGTCTTGTCCATGTTCATCTTAAGACCTACTTGTTGGGAGACTCTACAGAGGCCATCGAGCATTGTGCCTAAGTCTTCCATGGTCTCAGCCATGACTACGACATCGTCTGAGAATCGAAGGTGAGTGATGTACTCGCCGTTGATGTTGATGCCGAGTCCATTCCAGTCCAAAAGCTTGAAAACATCCTCGAGCGCAGTGGTAAACAGCCATAAATGTATTACAACGATTTCTTAGTAGATTCTTTAAGTACAAAACGCCTTAACTCATTCCTTTATAAGATGTACTGTCATAGTCAAGACAAATGTAAGACTGATCTAATACCTTAGTTCTTAAATCAGCATAACCGTAAGAGAAAATTGCTAGTTAACTTCAGGAAGATGTAAGTTTACGGAACAAGAATCACTTAAAAGGCTCCAAAGGTCATAATTACTCAACCCTAAGGTAAATTAGTCATTCCATGACAACCGACAATGATCATTTGCCAAACTACCGCACAGTTACGCAAAGAGGTCCTATTAATTGTTAATGTGTGTAGGTATGTGTAGCTTTATTCTATTGTAGGATAACGGTTAAAGTATCATGGCTACGAGATTGCTTGGATAACAGGACAGTTCGGTTTTAATGTGAAAGATTTACTATATTATAAATATTTATTAACACCGATAATGATTAGTGTAATTAGTTACTCAGTGTATAAATTCGAACATAGTACATCATCCGAAGCATGTCCAGAATTGAAAAGCATTGGCTTCATTCGATCATAGTAATTGGAAATGTCGAATAATTATGCATTAACAATGATACTATTGGAGCAATTAATAAAGTATGTGCGTTCTTAGCTTTAACGTACAGTCAATTGATTAGGTCAGATATTTTTTTTTAATTCTCAGCCACAAAAAGCTGCAGTTTTCAATATACATGCCGCGCTCTACTCCGCGCGGCCGACGTGACGTCAGAGTAGAACGCGCCATGGATATGGAAATTCTTCCGCTTGCCACTGCTTATCGTGGCTGCTTTGCAAAATGCCTACTGACCTAGCAAATGCCAAGTGGTGGGCCTATAGCTAATAATAGTTTTTTGTAATTATCTGAATGTAAAACCGTCCCTTTTTGCTTGCTGCCAACCGGATTAGAGCGAATAACAACAATGATAGAGCTTTCTTGGTTCTCCGCTAATACCCTTCACTCAAGCTAGAAAGATCTTTGTATTAACACTAGGTACTAAACAACATCAGCACGCGTACTGTTGTTGCATTGATAGTTTTTTGATTAAATGAAGAGAACGTAAAGATACTTTCTTTTTCAGTGGTTTGTTTCACTATTTTCAATGTTAAAGCATTTAGTATGCTATATGATTGTGGGTGGTAAAAGTCCACAAGGTGAATTAAAAATATCACCTTTATTCACCTGGGTGAATCAATTCCAACGTGAACAAAGTAATCGACTCATGTCGAATTATTTCACCTGGGCTAGTAAATAGGTGAAATCATTCCAAGGTGAAATAAGGCCAAGTAGTAATTTTTGGTCAATTCAGGTGAACTAAGTGGAATAAACGTTTTCAGTCAGTATAGGTGTGCTGTCTAGAGCACTATAATGCTTGATGCGTTCATGTGAAGTCACCAACTTACTGACAGCCGGCGATAAGTAAGTTCTGTCTTACTTCCTACTGACAGCTCAGTCGGTCATTGTCTAAAAGGTGGGCAACGAGCTTATTGTGCGTTGTAGTAAATATCTAGTCTATTTTTATTCTTGTAAAATATCTGTCGTAGTTAAAAAGTACCCATACTAATTTTCACTGAAAATAAGTGTGTTAGCAGATAGTTTTATATATATAAAACTTTTTATACTTGTGTGGCAAGACAAGACTAAGCTTATTAATATCATATGAACGTAACTCGTGATCACGGAACACGTGCATTTCCAAAGGTGGTCCATTCCGGACTGCTTTGAAGAATTACACGTTTCGCCAATTGCAAAAAAAGTAATGGAACGGTCTAATGCTCATCAATTAAGCTTCCAGATGAGAGCAGAGTTTTATTAAGGCTTTAGTAAAAATATTTTTGTATTTATGTTTGGAAGTGACATGAATTCTCTATCTCTTTTGGGTATGCTTGAGTACCTACCTACGTATGTATTACAGAAATTCTTCTTAATGGCTGCATCACTTTTGATGCCATTTTTTATTTCCTGCCCCTCAGGAGGTTTTACATACGCAATTTTATGTTATTGAGATACGGAAAAAGTGTAAAAAAGTATCTAAAAAAATCATGGAAACCATGGCTTCGACTTCAAACTTACAATCCAATTCAACTGACGTCCATACAGCAAATTCAAATCAAAAAGGCACCTTGTCAGTCACGTCTACCCGCCAGCTGCGATACGTCAACGTGAGGCCCAACGGCAAAGCGCATTAGCCGGCGTGACTACAGCACCGCAGCACTGACGTGCCGACTTAATGACGTAGGACGTAGCGACCCAGAGGTATCGCGTCTGACAGTGATGACAGCCGCGAGCCGTGAGAACCACGCACCTGACTGGTTTTTAAACGTTTGATGCTTTAGCTCCATTTGTTGAAGATTAGTTTTGGTTCCAAGTAAGGGGCTATGCAAATGTTTTTTTTGTCATTATGCGTAGTTGATAACAAGGTGAACGACGTCTGTAATTATGGTAAGTAATACGGCTGTGGTACCTCAATAGAGTCAGAGCTGCAGACTTAATATAATTCAAGGTGGCTTAATTTGTTAACAAGAATAACAGTTATTAGTATTATAACTAGTACTGCCAATTCTCTTCAGGAAAATGTTGAGTTGTATTTAAAGGTGTTGATAAACTTGACCAATCACTTGTAATGAGCATTCTTGCGAATGTTAAATTACAGAAATATAAACGATAGCGTTTAGCAAACAGTCTATTGAGCGTTCTGGCGAGCATTCTCACGAAAAAACAGTAGGTAGATTTGCTTCGAGCTTTTTTCCGACTCTAACATTTGCTAGAAAGAATAGGAACATTTTCGTAGCAATGATTGGCTATATGATTGGCTATGTTAGTTGTTCAGTTCGAGAAATTAAAAAAACAGCGAATGCTCGATATACTGTTACAAGTTTATGCTCAAGTCTATCAGCACCTCAAGACACACGTTGTGTATAAAAGCTACACCAAATACTTAATAAGATGCAGAGAGTTAATAAAATATGTTCACATTCATAATAAACTTAAGCTTGATTTTAAATTATGTAAATGCATGTAGATCCTTGGTCCTAGAAACACTTCAGAGCACACAAGTTGTGTTCCTAAACTAATTTGTTTCTACAGAACCAAAGAGCGGGAATGCACGTCATTCAGTCGAAAACTA
Source organism: Euclidia mi (assembly GCA_944739405.2). Classification (NCBI taxonomy): domain Eukaryota; kingdom Metazoa; phylum Arthropoda; class Insecta; order Lepidoptera; family Erebidae; genus Euclidia; species Euclidia mi. Next base: position 16,538,297 of record OX123187.2, read on the forward strand.
AAGTATTTAACATGTATTAACATATAACTTTTATAGAGAGCTTTTTATTTAGTGTTTTCTTGCTGCGTTTCGTAATAAAAATGCTGGAAGAGTGAGTGAGTCCGGAACTGGAGCCCGACAGTCATCATCATCTTAGCTTAACGTTAGGCTGCTCGCTCCAAAGATTTCGCCCTGGATCACGGGGTCAGCTTTCCAATCTAACGAGTTGATAGATTATTAGCTTGACTTTTGAGCTCTTATCATCTAATCTCCGAAATCCAAAGCGGCTGATATATTATGTAGCTTATATAACTCGAACCACCTACTTGCACTCGAATATAAGCTGGGATTTCAACGCAGAGCTTAAACTTTTGAAGAAAGAAACATGGCATTTGGATAGTGAATGGCCTTTTATGAGGTAGGCACTCATTAAAAAAGGATATTTTAATACACTATATACATAATATAAGGATAGAAGATATTTTTTCAGATCCGTTAATTTTAAAGATGGCTCTATGAAAATGCGTACCACAGCAAGTCTATTATATACTTTTATCCTGTCACTAAAAGCGATATTGCTATAAAAAAATTGTCACATTTTTTATAGTTATTTGTTAGTCCAACCATTGACACATATTAAAATCGTCCTTGAAGCACTAAAACTTAAGCAACCTGAGTCGTATACTTCCACTAATTGCCATAGCCAAAGTAGTAGTAGGTACGAATCAATCAACGTCATACTTCGTTATCTAGTTAATGAGATTATGTCATATAGTGAATATATATGATTTAGAGGGCAGTGATATTTTCAGCATCACACCATATTAAAAGTTTCATCCCCATAGAGGAGTAACCATTTTGTCATCCGAACTGCTCCAAATCTGAAGGCCAATTCTCGTATTTTATCTGACATCGGCACTGTATTTTGAACGAAATGTTATTACTATATATACTAGATTTGGAATTAACTCACAATAATTGGTATTCTGCTAACTTAATGTCATTATCGTCTATTTTGACACATATCGAACTAAGCGTTCGACGTTGACACATCGACACTTTGTTCAATTTGCAATCTAGTCCTGATATCATTCAAGTATCAGTTAATTAAGGAGAATGCTATTTATGATACTAGTATTTTTTTTTATGGTAATAGGCGACAAACGAGCAGACGGATCGCCTGATGGTAAGCAATTACCGCCGCCCATGGGCACAAGCAACACCACAGGAGTTACAAGTGCGTTGCCGCCTCTTGGGGTTGGGAAAAGGGATAGGATGAGGGAGGGAGAAGGAATAGGGGATAGAGCCTCCGGTACTTTCACTCACCGAACGAAACGAAAAAGTTTAGGTACTGTTACTTTACGTCGATTTTCTGTGAGAGGATAGTACTTCCCCGGTCGAGCCGGCCCATTCATGCTGAAATCAGCAAGGCTCTACTACCTTGAAAACTAGATGACACTAGATCGAAACTACATTTTGAACAAATTTATTTACTGGAATTGGTCCTCGTTTGTACTGTACGTCTGTTTGCTCCGTGCCATTCTCTACACTCGGAAATCATTAGAAAGAACTAATTATTGTCATAGCCTTGTTCTTAATTGTATACCCACAAGGATTTCCTATTATGTACATTCAGACTCATTAGAAAGTTCTTAAAACATTATCTTAATGAATTTAGTTAATCGAGAAATTGAACACAAACATACTACAGCTGACAAACGAGACAATATTTACGTCACTGTAAAAAAACTTTTCTCAAATCTCAGTTCAATAAATCCCTTTTTCTACTTTAACTTACGAAAACAAGAACAATTTCAAACAAATAAATAATAAGTTGACAAGAACAATTTCAAACAAATAAAATAATAGGTTGGATAAGTTTAGTAAAGATAAGCTCTAAGTAATTAGAAAACTTAGAGCTTATCTTTACTAAACTTATCTTTTTGTGTACGTGTTTGAAGAGACTTATAAAAAGTACTTACGTTTGGTGAGACAAAATATGTCTTAAAATTTCACGGAGAAAACGATAAACAACTTATGGCAACGAAAACAACTGGGAAAATCTTGTTTAATTTATTGGGTGATACTGAATTTATTGGATGGGTTGGAAATCAATTATTTTTTAATATATTCGATTTCTGACTCGTAAAACTTAACCAACGAAGAAATCTGCATAATATACATTCACACAAAATGGCGCTAAAGTGGTTTTCGCCTTTTGTGAGAGTGTGTGTCCAACTCTGTTCGCAAGGTCTTATGATTATTGTACTGAGACAAGAGCCAAGGGGTACAAACGGTTTCACGTGCAATGCCACAGGAAGTGGTGATCAAATTCAAATTCAAAATCCTTTATTCATTTGGGTCACAATGTGACGCTTATGAATGTCAAAATAATAAATTTATAAAATAATTACTTATAGACTCTACATTTACATTTACTGCCACGTTCGCAAAGCAATAGGTAGAACCATGAGAAAGAACGGGCAATAAAACTCACGGTCACTCTTTTTTATCGCCAGGTTTCGCATAGTACGCATAATTTACATTTTGTAAGGTGCTGCAACTGTTACACCTTCTATATCACTTGTATATATTTACTGTACTTAATAATACTCAAGCATAATACTTTTGATGTTAATTTGGTTAGCCTCCTCAGAATAGACATGGTGAAACAGGAGCATCCACTTACATTATATATACCTAATAATGCAGGCAATCCGCGAAAGTGATCAGAACCATGATGGAAATGATGCAGTTAAATATTAAAATCTTATACCAGCCCACAAGACCGTCATTAACCAGTCATCGCAAGTAGCACCCGTTCACGAGTATGACGCATGTGCCAGCCATCATCATCCCTCTCGCCATATTAGAGGGACAGGGATGACCCGACACACGACGCCACCACAAGAAATGACATTTTAGTGAGCATGACGACAACGGTATACGAACCAGCAGTAGGAAACAATCTATTGGTATACTGACCATGACCGCCTATTACCTCCATTTTCCAGATCGTTATTATTAACAAAAATTAGTGAAACGCGTCAAGGAATGCAAATGTAGAAAGAATTTTGTGAAGGTGACAAGTGAACAATGATATGATCAGGGATAAATAATGTTAAACTACATTCAACAAATCATAAAAATATCCAAATCCTGTAATAATCATGTGTTCACGAGGCACCTCCACTTAACATGTAAATAAAATAATTGTGAGTTAAACAAGCCTAAGCCTATCCAAACGGTGTCTTATCATTTAAAAATTCCTTAATAGTGTAATAACCCCTTTGTAAAAGAAAGTTCCTAATTGTCCTGTATTTGTGCATGGGTAAATTCATTATTTCTAGAAGCAATTTGTTGAAAAATCGTATACCAATCCCCGCAAATGAGTTCTGAACTTTATGTAGACGGTAGTTAGTTCCCACCAGTTTATGCTTATTCCTTGTGTTCACTTTGTGCAAATCACTATTTTTGCGGTATAGAATTAAGTTTTTCTTAATGTACAATAAGTTACAAAATGTAAATTATGTGTATTATGCAAAACCTGGCGAAGAAAAAGAGTGACCGTGAGTTTTATTGCCCGTTCTTTCTCATGGTTCTACCTATTGCTTTGCGAACGTGGCAGTAAATGTAAATGTAGAGTCTTTAAGTAATTATTTTATAAATTTATTATTTTGACGTTCATAAGCGTCACATTGTGACCCAAATGAATAAACGATTTTGAATTTTGAATTTTGAATTTTTTGAATTTAGCATATATATATATATATATATATATATATATATTGCGATGCAACTGTCAATATATCTACTTCTTTAAATTTATCACGTAAAGAATCTCTAGCACCTAACTTATAAATTGCACGTATGGCCCTTTTTTTGAATGACAAAAATAGTCTGTATATCAGCAGCTGTACCCCATAACATTATTTCGTAAGACATTACGCTGTGAAAATAACTAAAGTAAACTAGTCTAGCAGTATCTATATCTGTGAATTCCCTAACTTTTCCAACTGCAAACGCTGCAAAACTAAGTTTTACTGCGAGACAGGATATTTGGGCGCCCCACTGAAGCTTATTATCTAAAGTTAGACCTAAGAATACGGTTGATTCGACTAGTTGAATTGTTTCCTTATTTAAAATTATATTAGTAGGAACACTTTTGACATTAGGCAAAGAGAATTTAACACATTTCGTTTTGCTAGAATGTTGTACCAAATTATTTGTCGAAAACCAATCTAATACTTGTGCAAGAGTGTTATTGACGGCATCAATGTTACTTGAATTGCGATCAATTTTAAAAATTAGTGACGTATCGTCGGCAAACAAAACAATATCACATAAATTTTGAACAAAAAACGGCAAATCATTAATATATATTAAAAAAAGAAATGGACCAAGAATAGAGCCCTGTGGAACGCCCATTCCCACTGGCAAACCTAGAGACCTACTCCCATTAACATTTACATACTGAATTCTATCTCTAAGGTAGCTGGCAACAAGATTGAGTGCGGTATCTCTAATACCATAAAGTTTCAATTTACGTAAAAGTGTATTATGTTCTACACAATCAAACGCCTTTGACAGGTCACAAAAAACACCAATGACATCCTTCGAGTTTTCCCAAGCATTAAAAATATGCTTTAACAAAGTTACACCGGCATCAACGGTGGAGTGACCCTTAGTGAAGCCATACTGCTCACTGTGAAATAAATTATTTGTGTGAAAGTGGCACTCTAATTGATGCAAAATAATCTTTTAAAATTTTTTACTAATAGCAGGCAAGATAGAAATTGGCCGAAAATTACTAGGGTCGCTCTTGGATCCCTTTTTGAATAAGGGTATCACTTTACTGTGTTTCATTAGATCAGGAAATACCCCTATATCTACGCATCTGTTGAATATTGCAGCTAAATATGGAGCTAAGCTAGAAATAATGTGTTGAACAAGTTTAACCGAAATGCCCCATAAGTCAACAGATTTTTTATTGTTATGTGTCTTGAATACCTTCAGTATGTCATTGATGTCAATATATTTAAAATTAAAAAGCACATCACACTCATTCACATTGCCCCTAACCAACATTTCTGCTTTGCTTGGACATGAATCTAGACAGCTGGTTGTGTTCACTGGTATGTTTATGAAGAAATTGTTAAAAGTCTGAGCAACATCAGTTTTCTTAGTAATAATTTCACCATTAAATTTTAATTCATAATTGTTATCTACTAATTTAGCTCGCCCAGTCTCATTGTTAATAATGTTCCAAGTAGTTTTAATTTTGTTCTTGGATTCTTTGATTTGATTGCTTAAATATAAGGATTTGGTTTTGATTCATCCATCCAAGCAATGTCCTATGCATGTGTTTATTAACTTGCTCTATGTATTATGAACGACAAATCAAGTCACATAGAATAGAATAGAATAAGATTTTATTTGCATTGATTGTAGGTACATGAAATAGAGATGCTAACAAGTTTTGTGATCCTTATACAATCTACCTTAATTAGGCATGCAAAAACTTTATGATAATAAATTATAATGCAACAAAAAATTAACACTATGGGCACACTATGGGCGCTACGCAAAAGTACTCTAGAATTGAGTAACTTCCCACTGAGTTTAACGTTATAAGAGGCTTTGTAGGTATATCATATTTTACTACGAGTATAAGCGAAATATAATTATAATAAAAATATATTAGAACTAGCAGCCCGCCCCGCCTTCGCACGGGTGGACAATTGTTTTTTAAATATCTTTCTATCTATCGCCACCATAGGTACCAGGGGCACATACCTCTGTCTTTTCGAAGTTATGTGTGTGTTAAAATGTTAATTATCGTTCGCTTAATAATGTGTCCGGTAGATGCCAATAGGCTCGCCCCCTATTACATTAAGACCGAAACATATCTGGCTGGTTAAAAGGCGTGAAGTTATGAGTCTTTCTATCTATCTATATTGTCAAGCCTGTCTCTCATTAGTGTAGGCAGAGACTATGGAACGCCACATGCTCCGGTTTGAACTCTCTTTCGCTTCCTCGACATTCATTAATCTCATTATGCATGCGCAACTATTATGGGTACTTTTAATTTGGCCCTTTTTCGCCTTGGGCGTTCCCTGCCGACATGTCCATACCATTACTTATAATGTACTGTAAGGTGCCATTCACACAATTTCCTGATTTTACTCTCCTTTCAACATCTCCCTGACATTTCCCATCTCTCGTAAAAAAAGACCCGAAATACACAACCTCATTCACTTGTTCCACTTTTACATCTCCTATCAGTATGTTACATTCAGTTACACTATCTTCCCTCTCAATGACCATGACTTTAGTGTTGTCACTTTCAGACCTTTTTATACGCCTCATACATCATGGTGACCATCGGCTACAAATCCGACGCATATGATTTATTTATGTTATCATATGATTTATTTCATTAATATACATTTTAAATAATCGATCGCATCAAGAAAGTCTCGTCCCGACGGAATATCGAAATAGCGAATTTATTTTCTCACGCATTATTTTTATTTTGCTATACCTTTTAAGATATTCATTTTAATGATATACTGTAAAAGACAATTTTATAAGCATTAAATACACTACATATATTTAATTGGATAAGAAGTAATACTGCATTTCTTAAAATAGCTTCCAAAATAACTCATAATATTTTACTAATTTTTATTGATAAAAATGGTTACTGTGGATTTTCCTTTGGAGGTCGACCTATGCTATCGCGGACTTTTATTGTAGGTAATAATGAGTTCTTTTAAATACTCGCGTTGCATGTTTATAAGAATTTATATAACACACGGGAATTAACGCGAACCGGCATTAGGTATTTACATACCTTATTTTGCTTGACGTTTCGAGACGGTTGCACGTCCCGTGGTCGCAAGCTGACTGGTTGCCTACCTAATGCCGGTTCGCGTTAATTCCTGTGTATAATATATATTCTTAATAATGAGTTCTTTAATAATGTACTATATTATTTTTCTGTATCATTAATAGTTTTAGCAGCGCATGCCATGAAAGCCATTTTCTGGAAAATTTTCTTACGCCTTGGGTTACATTATTGATGTTTTTGTAAGGATCCCTATTATTTTCTAGAAATAAATATAGCTTATGTTACTCAGGAATAATGTCGCATTAGAACGGTGAAAGATTTTTTTCAATCCGTCCAGTACGTTTTTAGTTTATTCGTAACAAACATACAAAAATCCAAAAATACAAATCTTTCCTCTTTATTATAATATACACACATCAACAAAGTCTAGGGATATTTTATATTTCATCAAATATCTAAAAATCTATGAAGAATTTTCTGATACAGTAAATAGAAGAATCATAGATTATTTTAAGGTTTTTAATAAAAATAAAAAACATTTCGTGTTTTTTTTTGTTTTAAATAAAAAAATTAATTTTTTTAATCATCATGGAAAATTAGTATGATAACAACAAACATTTCTTCTTAAAAAACTATTAATTTTAATAAAAATGGAAAAAATCTTGTAAAATCTAATCATTAATAATCAGTGTTGCCACCTCTTACATTGATTACACATCGACATCGATTGTTAATACTTAAAATTAAATTGTCAATGTCTTGCTGCGGTATGAGGTCCCATGTCCTTTGCAAGTGTTCGTAAAGTTGTTGTTCAGTCGTCAAATTTGGTGGAAAATCTCTCAAAGCTTTTCGTTGTAACATGTCCCAGGCATGCTCGATAGGATTTAAGTCGGGCGACTGTGCAGGCCAATCCAAAACTTGAATATCGTGCTCTCGGAGAGCGGTCGATACCAGCCGCGCCGTATGGCAAGGAGCATTATCGTGCATGAGTAGAAATTCATGGCCTATTTGAGTTCTGTGTGGGACAATAACGGGCTCTACTACCTCCTCGTGGTATTTTTGTGCAGTCATGCTGCCTTGGATCCAAACGAGTTGGGTTCGTCCGCCAAGACGAATTCCTGCCCACACCATGATTGTCCCGCCTTGGTATGGGTGGACCTCCTGAGGGTGCCGTAGACGGCTAACTCTCCCTGGAGCTCTCCAAACGCGTGTTCTTCGTGAATCCGGGTGAAACCCAAACCGGGACTCATCGGTGAACAGCACCAAAGACCATTGTTCGTCACTCCATGGTAAATGCTCCCGAGCCCACGAAAGCCGCCGACCGCGATTGCCACGTCGCAATGCTGGAACACGCAATGGTCTTCGAGCATGAAGATCAACTTCATGTAACCTTCTTCGCACGGTTTGGTCGCTTACCAGCAGCTGAAGGTCCTCCTGGAGCCTTTGCACTAGTTGCAGCGCTGTGATATTGGGTTGTCTTCTGGCGGTCATTTGGAGAAATCGATCCTGTCTCTGCGTAGTAACACGATATCTACCTGTGTGCTGTTCGGCCACATCTCCAGTACTGCGATAACGTGACCACAACCTTGATATCACATTTTGACTGGTATGTAGGGCCTCAGCAACGACGCGTTGAATTGCACCATTTTCTAACATGCCCACGGCTCGTAACATTTCATCTCGACTCAAATGACGACGTGACATGACTTTTAAAGTTCGTACGTCACGTTAAATTAAAAAAGAAAAACAATTAAAAACCCTTTTCATTAATAATTATAATAAAACAGTTTTAACTTTCTTTAATGTAACGAATTACTAGCAAATTTGCCGCCATATTTTGTTTATTATTTTGTTTTTTTTTCTTTCCATGTTCAAATTTTGAAAATAGAATAAAAGAGGTTTTAATCTGTATATAAACTTTTTGTGGAAACTAACAAGGTTCTAAACTATAAACTCGTAAATAATTTAGGATTAAGATATCCCTAGACTTTGTTGATGTGTGTATAGTACACATTACTTATAAAATCGACGAATTAACCCATAAATCTCCTTTAGCCTCCAGATAAGCCGTGTCTTATAATTGAAAGTATGAAGAAAGGAAAATAAATACAAATGTCCATATTTTAGTACAACAATCAATTCTATTTGGCTGATGATAGTAAGAATATCTCTCTTATTTCTATGGCTTCGTAGAAGGCCAATTAAATATGAGTAAATCAGCTTCATTTAATTGGCTTGAGCATCTAAGTACCTACGTTTATATAATTACACAAGAAAACGGGGAACAAGAAACATATGTATTTACCGAACTATATTATTGAAGTTTATTTATTTAAAACTACCTGCAAATCTGCACAAAGGCTATACTTAGAGACTTAGTGTTCTATAGTCCCTCTTCCGAACAAGCTGTAGGTGAGGCAGAGGAAGTGAAGTTTATTTAATAATAATAATACTGAATGTGTGTGGCGAGACTGCGGTCCCGAATGCTTCAGAGAGTCGGTCAGGGCCTCGTCTCCGGCTTGCCTTTATTGGCTGGTTGGAGTGGATTTCCAAGAGCGCCCGCAGGCGAGCGCAGGACCCTCGACTCTGGCTTGCCTTAGTTGGCCGGCCAGAGGGAAGCCGCAAGAGCTATTAGCTCGGGGGTGGAAGTGTCGTTGTCAAGAGTGTAATTACGGGGAAATCCGCTCCGGGTCACGAGACCCGCGATGGCGAAACCGGTGCCGCACCGCTCGACACCCCTAGCCGCTCACACCGGTGTTGCCCTCTTGTTGCCTTTATGGTAGAGTTTGTTTGCCTTGGCGGCTATTAAGAGAGGGCCCATCTAGTGAGTTGGCGAGTCACCGTCTGCCCCTTTTCGACGTACCTACTATAAGAGTTGATTTTTTTTAGTGATTTTTTTTTGGCGGTAGGTGCTAAAAAAGTCGACACGTATCGAAATTTGAAACTTTTAATTTTAATTAGTTTATAATACAATTTAATAATGTAATTACTTACTCTGGGTTATAAAATCCATAAGTACACTGGACTAATGTTAGTGAATGCTTTGCATTACCGTATGTAAAGTTTTATCTGCTCGCTACACAACCTGCCAGCACATCACACACATCAACACAAGTAAAACAACTAAATAGCAAACTTAACACACCAGGATGTCTGAACTAGCCAACATCAGGACTGCGCAGGACATTCTTGAAGAGATGTTCTCTAAACGGATGGCAGAGCTGGACAACGGAAGGCACAACTTCAGGGCGGATCTGCTAAGGATACCGTAGCAAAGGTGGCCGAGGAGTTCCGTACGTTTAGGGAACTGATGTATGCGATGCTTGGTCTTTTGCGCAAGCAAGTCGAAGACTGCACTCAAGCAATCGACCTCATGGAGACCAGGCACAGGCGCAAAGCGATGATATTCCTTGGGGTGCCGGAGGTTGAGCAGGAAGACTGTCGAACATCCATAGTGAAGATAGTGCGTAACATGGAAGTGCCAAATATTATATGTGATAGCTTCACTGCATGCCACAGGATCGGTGCTTCAACTAAGGCTCATCACCAGCCAATCCTGGTCTGGTTTTCGGGTATGGAGTTGAGATCTGCCGTGTGGAAAGCCAAGACCCGATTGAAGGGCACATCGGTGTCCGTTAAGGAGTTCCTGACGAAGCCAAGGCAAACCATCTTCGGCAAGGCTCGACAACATTTCGGCGTACGATCTTGTTGGACGCAAGACGGCGTCATCGTGGTGAAGGCGTCGGATGGCACGCGTCACAGAATTACCACCTCGGAGAATCTGAACAACCTGCTCCAGAAGTATCCCAAACAGGTATCTGGTCCTGCATCTGTGGGCAAGACCGGCGTTGGGGCTGTCGGGACGACATCGAACGCGAGCGCCAAACCTCGTAAATAATCATTACTATTACTTGGTTTAATTACTTTTAGTTTCAATTGGTTATTGTTTTTCTTGTTTGTAAAATCGTGTTGTTATTATTTTATCGTTTTTTAGTGAGGTTACGGTAATAAGAAGTAGTTTTGACAGTGACTATTTGACACTTTTGACAGTTCATCGTCTTTTTTATTACTCACTTGATGTTTGGTTGCGTTCGGAAACCGTAAGACGCATTTGTTTGTTTGTGCTGCGTTTCATTCATTCTCATTACGTTTTGTTTCTCCTTATTTCTATGTTATGTATTTTGTTTGTTATTTGTATTTTTTTTAATGTTTGTGTTTGCTGGCGGGTGGTGCAGAGATGACTGGTAATTACAACTCATCAAATTTATATATTTGTATTATATATCTTATTTATCTATATCTTATTTATCTAATATATAAAATTCTCGTGTCACAGTTTTCGTTCCCATACTCCTCCGAAACGGCTTGACCGATTTTGATGAAATTTTTTGTGCTTATCCGGTATCTATGAGAATCGGCCAACATCTATTTTTCAAAAAAAAATTTGCAAAACAACGTTTGCCGGGTAGCTAGTCTGTATATATTATTTTATATTTATAATATTTTATTACATAATAATATATAACTTCCTAGGTATATATTTTATTGGATATCGACAATGATGACGTATATTTGTCGGCTACTGAATCTGTTTCCTCTTCTGACACTGAGAGTTTCTGCTCAGCAGATGGCACCTTAAGCGACTGCTTACAAAATGCATTTGCTCATCAGTCTCGGTTAATGCTTAACGTGTGTCACATAAATGCGCAAAGCATACCGAGCTACTATAGTGACTTGCTGGAAGGGTTTTCCAATTCTTGTGCACATGCCATTCTGATCTCAGAGAGTTGGCTTAAACCATCTCTTCCTTCCACCTCCTACTCGCTGCTTGGCTTTGTTCTTATACGTAACGACCGAGTCGGACGGCGAGGTGGCGGTGTCGCTATTTACCTCCGCAGTGCATTTCCATATAGAATCTTGTTATCCTCTCCACCCACTTCTTCGCCTGCGGAGTACTTATTTCTTGAGGTCGACGTCAAGGGGGCTAAAACCGTCCTTGGCGTTGTCTATTGTCCTCCTTGTATTGATTTTTTCTCCAGTCTCGAGCCGATTCTGGAATCTTTAGGGTCGGAGTACACTCACCACATCATCATGGGCGATTTTAATACCGATCTCCTTTCCCTACATTCCAGTCGCTCCCGTAAACTTCTCGACATTGCTGAATCAGCCAGCCTCCACATTTTACCTCTGTAAGCCACTCACCACAACAGCAATGGGGAGGACACGTGGCTTGATTTAATCCTTACCTTTGATCCTTCTTTAGTTGCATCCCACGGCCAACTTCCTGCACCTTAATTTTCCCATCACGACCTTATTTTCCTGTCATACCGCTTGAAACCACCCAAAACCCCGCCCAAAGTTCTGCACATGCGTTGTTTTGGTCGAACGGATGTAAATAATCTGTGTGAGGATGCATCTAAATTAAACTGGGATAGCATGATGTCTGCCTCCACGGTGGATGAAAAAGTAAAGATCTTCAATGACACTGTTTGCCAACTGTACGATGTTCATGCACCAGTAAGACGGGTGAAGCTAAAGCGTCCCCCTGCACCCTGGATTACGACGGGTGTTCGCATGGCAATGCGCCGTAGAGATAGGGCGTTTCGGCGGTACAGAAGGGATCGGTGCGAGGAAAACTGGGCACTTTTCAAGTCTGCAAGAAATCGGTGCAATCAGATGGTGCGCAACGCGAAACGCGGACATATTCTCGATAATATCACTTCTTCGTCAGCTGCTAATATCTGGAAGTTTTTTGGGACATTGGGTATTGGCAAGCAGCGGCATGTTTGGTGCCATGGGACTCTTAGTTTGGATGATTTCAACCGTTATATCTCCACTACCTTTTCGCTGAATCACCAAACTACGAGTCTCACTGTCAACTATTTAGCCGGGTTACCTCAACCCAAAATAGAGTCCTTTTTCTTTTCTCCAGTGTCTCCGGCTGAGATCAGGAAGATAATCCTCTTCATAAAGTCCAATGCTGTGGGATGCGACAGCATTAGCCGTTGCATGATTACGATGATCCTTGATCAGCTCCTGGCGGCCATATCCCACATCATCAATTCCTCACTAGTTTCAGGTACCTTTCCTTCCTTGTGGCGAAAAGCCTATATAATTCCCCTACCCAAAATCCCCAATCCAACTCTTCCTCAACACTTTCGACCTATTTCTATCCTACCCTTCCTATCCAAAGTGCTCGAGGCCTGTGTGCACACACAGCTGTCTAGTTTTGTCCATCACAATTGCTTATTGAGTCAGTTTCAATCAGGCTTCAGACCAGGTCATAGCACCACTTCCGCCCTCCTTAAAGTGACTGGCGATATTCGAGAGGCCATGGAAAACACTGAAATTACTGTTTTAGTGCTTATCGACTTTTCAAATGCCTTCAATACCGTCAGTCACGATGTCCTTTTATCTATCCTCTCCCATCTCAAGGTCTCTGCTGGAGCACTGGACTGGTTCTCAACTTATCTTCGAGGTCGTCAACAGTCTGCCCGCCTCGATGAGTCATCTTCGGGCTGGTTCGACATTACAACTGGCGTTCCTCAAGGCGGTATTCTTTCCCCTCTTTTATTCTCTATTTTTATAAATTTCCTAACTCAACATCTTCAGTGTGCCTACCATCTGTATGCCGATGACTTGCAGATTTACTCCCACGTTAATGTTGAATGTGTAGCTAAGGGCATTGGCAAGATTAATAAGGATTTGGAAGCCATACTGTCTTGGTCTGATAAGTTTGGTCTGATCGTAAATCCGTGTAAGACTCAAGCCATTATTGTGGGTAGCCAGCCGATGCTAAAAAGACTAGATTTCACATCACTACCAGATATAACTTTTAACGGGACCAAGGTTGACTTTTATCCCTCTGTTAAAAACCTCGGGCTACATATAGACACTAAGCTGAATTGGGAAACTCAGGTAAAACAGGTAAGTCAAAAAGTCACTGGTACCCTGTGTGCTCTCTACCGCCTGAAAAGCTTACTTCCAACCGAGACTAAAACTACGCTTGTGCAAGCTTTAATCCTCCCTCTGATCGACTATGGCGATGTATGTTACTTTGACCTGAATGCAGAACTCCTTAATAAAGTTGACCGTCTTCAGAATAACTGCATTCGATTCATATTTAATCTTCGTAAGTATGACCATGTGTCTACTTATCGTTCCCAAATAAAGCTGCTTCCTATACGTCAACGCCGTAGTTTGCGTGCTCTCACCACACTGTACTCTATTCTTACATCTCCTTCTACCCCTAAATATATGACTCCCTACTTTCAGTATTTATGCACAAACCATGAGCGAAACCTTCGCTCTTCCAATAATCTCCAACTCATGGTACCTACTCACAGAACTAATTTTCTTCACTCTTCTTTCCCAATTCAGTCCATCCTTCTATGGAATGCTCTCCCTCTTGAGATCAGAATGGCAAAGACGAAATTCACTTTCAAGTCAAAGGTGAAAGAACTCTTGTTGGCTGAGTCGGCAACTGTATCCAATTAAAAGTCCAACCATAATTTTATGTATGTATATTGTACATATGTATTTATATACCATATATATACATATTTATTTATATTTATATATAATACGTTTATGTATTTTTTTTTGTTTTTCCTATATTTATTGTATATGTATTTAGTTTATGCATTAATCTACTTATTTTACCTATTTATAATTTATCTTTATGCAAGTATATCATGCCCTACTTAATTAAGTTACTAGTACACTCCCCACACACTATATAATACACCTACTTCTTCCTCTCTGCACCACTCAGTCAGGTAGACTGGTAGATAATGCCTTTGGCATTAAGTCCGCCTACGTACTCTGTGTATGTGAAGTTTAAATAAATAAATAAGAGTACTTATCTATACTTTTCATCTAAAGCAATCCATTTAACACCCATCCCAATAGCCCAGAGTAATTTGTTTCCATAAAAGTAGCAATAGTCCCTCATCTGCTGCGGCTAACCCGTGACTGTGTTATGGAGGCTCCTCAGTAGGTGTACCATCACATTCTAGATTAAAACTATCAAAGGGCCTCTACGCGTTGGACCTATGTCTCCATGTACGCCTGCCAAAGGGCCGGGTATTGTTCTAACAAATTAGAATAATACCCGTGAAAGAGAAACAAATAATAATAATATTCTACCACATTCACACCACCATCTAGTCCCAAACTAAGCAGAAGCTTGCACTATGGGATAAACATATCTACATATTTGCTTTTTTTGTAAATACATGCATATTATACATAGAAACACCCAGACCAAGACAAACATCCATGTTCATGAACACAAATGTTTGACTAGAGCGGGAATCGAACCCGCGACCTTCGGCGTAGCAGTCGCTTACACTCCCGCGGCGCCAACCGGTCAATCAGTTACAAATAAAATATTAATTAAACAGTTATAATTACTATATATAAGGTCCAAGGCATTTATAAATGTGGAGGACGCGCGTGAGGTTAGTAAGGATAGAAGCAAGTGATGTTCTATTGTCTCTACCTACCTCGACGGGGACAAAGTCATGAATATATGTATGCCATGTATGTATATTTAGCCACCTAAGTACTTTGTGATAACAGAATATGAATACAAAGGTACCATATTTTATCCTGTGTGAGTCATAAGAGGTCGTTAATGACCTCTTGTCGCAAATTTACTACATGCGTCCTATATTTACTTAAGTTAATACAGGACGCATGTAGTAAATTTTCGACAAACGGGCAAACTCGACACCAAACCCTACACCGTCTGGTCAGCGTGGTACTGTAGGTCAAATCGCCCTTTTGACTGACAATATTCACTGTTATTTTGAAATCAACCTACGGTTTACGGATTTTATCGTGATATATTGGTATTAGTTAGATTACATTTATACCGAATGATCTAGAACTACATTGTTTTTATTATTACTAGCCGACGACGTTTCAATTTCTTTACAGGACCTTCAACATGTCAAGCAAGTTTATTAAGACAACAAGTTCCTACCGCTGCGACTACGAAACAGATCCCCGAAGAAAAAAACAGCCACAGTAGAAAGACAACCTGCTGTCCTCCCATGCATCAAGAGCGTGACCGACAAAATTTGCTACATCTTGAAGCGAGTTTCAATCAAAACTTACTACAAGCTGCCAACTAAGATAAGTAAATTCTTACCACCTGTCAAGAGATCTTGCCTATTAATTGAAAAATCAGCCTTCAATCATCAAAATGTTAATATACTATTTTGATTATAAAAACAAACTCTTCAAACATGATCCGAAGATTCTTATTAATTCTGAAGCATCAACGACATCTCGGCACGTGAGGTTCACCCGAAGCGATTATTTTCGTTCAATAAGTAATCATAGCATGTGTTGGTAATACCTCGCTTTTCTGAGATTCATCTCCGCTCACCTTCGCCGCTGGTTGCCAACCATACTCTACGTAAATATAAACAAACTAGATAATAACGATAATACTAAAATAATATGTACCGTGGTCGGTAAAACAAACAATCATGTTGACAAACATCCGACATGTATGTACTGAACAAATATCGTCAAGTCGTGTATTTATCCCGTGTTATTAAGAAGCAAATCTTTTAACATTACATCTATCGTATCTTATTTCGGCTACTACTTACCTACAATTACATTTTCTTTCAAAGTATCTCTTATACATTTTTTTATGTTAGGGCCTTCTAGGTAGAAACTGTCTAGACAATTAGATTAAAAAATACTCTTTAAAATAATTAATCTACAAATGCTTACGGTAAATTATGTACGTAACCATAATTAAAAGGCCTAAGGATCAAAAAAGCTGCTGGCCTCAATTTTTCTATCTAAGTTCAAGCACGCTGGGCGTGTGTTGAGTTGTATGATTATGTTGATTGATATAATAGTGGTATATTACTACTCTGGGTCATTCTACTAACAGGCACACATTTTATGACATAAATAAAACAAATAAGTTTAAAAACTAATACCCGACTACGAAAAAGAGGATCTAAAAAGGACGAAATAAGAAAATAGCTAATTCAGAAATAAATCTAAAAATAGTATAAGTAAAGAAATGCTAAAGGTAGAGACGTGGTCGCACCTATGTAGTTTAATGCAGGTAAGTGTTCCTGGCACCCGCATTGGTATACATTTTAGTTAATTGCACGGTTGGCGTAGTGGTTTAAGCGGCCGCCTCACCGCTTGACACTGCGCCGAGTGTTGTGGGTTCGATCCACCCACGAGACAACACTTTGTGTGATTCATAAATTGTTGTCCCTAGTCGGGGTGTTCATTGTGTCCGTTAGTTGTATGTATGTAAAGTTCCCCGCGACACAGGATTTAGTCCTAGTGTGGGAGTTGTCTTTTTAAGAGAGTTGTCTTTTTAAGAAAAAATAATAAAATCGTTTTACTACGACCGCCTTCTAGTTTGCCGCCAAGTGTCGCGCGGCAGTATGCGGCTTATTTGAAGGCGCCCTAACAGCTACACCTAATGTTGCTAAGAGGAAAATGTTGTAATATGTGCCGCGTTCTACATACATTTTTGTTTTATTTTAGAAAGGCGATTTTCACAATCTACCATGTATACCTACATGATTAACAAATATTAACTAAGAATTGATTGAAATAGTAGAAACGCAATAAATAACAATCTGAAGCTAACACCGTAAGGACCGCTACCAAAGTTTTAGGAATCCAACCCGCACTGCCACCACAATTGTTTCAAACCCTTACACTGAATAGATTGCGAAAAATAGTCGAAGTACACAAACCTCTCGAGCACTTAGGAGGCAAAACGATTTGTCCCTCAAGAGACGTACCTTTCAGAAACCCGTCCATCGACCTCCCAAAGGAATAACTTGAATTAGGCAAATAAAATTACCGACGTCAAGAGCAAGATTGTATAATTTACGAAAGGGACTTACTGGCTAATCATGGATTGAGTAATTACAGTTATTGATTACATAACATTTGTTACTACGTATAAAGTAGTGATTCAAAACATGATATAAAAAGTTCCTGCAATATTTATGGACTTATATCTGTTCCGTTGTAAATAGTACTTAAATCAGTTGAAATTCATTGTACCTGCAATAAGTCTTGATATCTTTCAACGAGAAACTTGATTCTGCTCCGTTCGACGATATTAAGAACGGAGCAGAATCAAGTTTTTTGTTTTTTTTTAAATGTTAACGTTTAACTTATATTGTAATTAATATTTGTTGCTAGCCGACTCCACCAAATGACAATCTAAACCTATGTTTTCTATTTGTAAAGGGTTGAAACCCAATACCAGGAGCTGGCAGATCCGGTATCTCTATTTTTTGCCTACTGGTGTTCGTGGCCTACTCGCTAAAACCCCGATGTCGGTTGACATCCCGTAGTGACGGGGTCACAGCTTTTCACACTCGCACCACGTCTGAGACGAATTAGATCCGAACCCGTGAAAATAGGATCCGGCGGAGCTGTAGAATAATTTCTATGGTACGTTACGCATCCGTCATCCGATTTCTATCGAATTCGGTGCGTAATTTCTAAAACTGTATTCTCACGGATTCAGTTCAGATTCGGATCGATCGTTGTGCGAAAGCGCGTTTATCCAACTTCCAAAATAATACCTGCTTGGACTTGATTTCATAGAAAACATTGGCTTAAGTTGGTTTTCATTTCCAACATACGCCTCTGAATTCGCTTTGCAAGCAAATACGTAGAACAGCTTAGTTACCGAACAGCTTAGTTAGCTTACCGCATATTATGACATTATGAGTATCTAACGTACACACAGCTTCACAAGGCTATCCTTGCCAGTATAAGCTCATTGGTTTTTTCAAAGGCAAGAAAATATATTTGTGCTGAAGATATTAAATTTACGTAGCGTATTTGATCAAGTCTACAACCAGTTGATATCTCTGCACTGGCATTAATCCTATTATGGATTTCAACATGCAGCCAGATCTATTTCAAAACGAAATAAATAAAGATATGCACATGCTTCTTCAAAGATTGTGGATTCCTTCTATCAAACTAGATTTCCGTAGAGAATAAACAATGTTGTAATATTTACTACTAACTTACTTGCGTTATCGGCTCACAAATTGCGTTTATTGAGCTTATGTACTGGACCACACAAAGCAGTTAAAGATACGATATATACCTTACACAGATTATAATCTGTGTAAGGTATCGTAAAAGAATGATACAGCTTCTTCCAGCGGTCTACAGTGCAGCTCATGCTCCCAGTTTATCTCAGTAATCGCCTCATTGATAGCGTCGTAGTTGGCAGAAGCATATAAAAACATAAGGTCGAGTCGGTAAACTGTGCTGTGTGTTTTACTTTCAGACTCACTTACCTTGTTAGTCAACTCGTTAGCCTTGCCTGCTTCTCAATAATCTCCACCTGTGTAACAATGCGGTACTAATACTAAACTGTTGCCTAACTTGACAAACGCCGTTGGGAAAACCGAGTAAGTAGAGGAAACCAATGCAATATGCGAGACGATTGGTTGTGACTTGTCCCAGAGGGTTTCGAGATGTCGTTTATTGAACACATGTATGTATAAAATAATAAGTGTATGTTTTATAATTTTAATCTAAGTTATATACACTATGCTTTTTATATCTACCTATATACACTATACTTGTTTTGTTATGTGGGTTTTGATGCTTGCAGCAATAAACGTTTCTTTCTTTTTTGCTTCTTTATTGCATTGTAGAACTTGTAGAAAGGCAATTTCAATAAGCCGAAAAATAAAAACATTTTAAACCTTCGCAGTTTCGACTCATAAACACTACACAATTTACATGGCACCTAACAAGAGTTTTAGTATTATAAAAAGTAGAGATTTTATATTCTTAAGATCGTAGGTCGTCTCTACCCTTTTAGGGCCTATGCAAACCACGCTTTTTAAACGCGTGGTCGACGCGCGTTTGTAGCTATACAGACGTGATACGCACGCAAGTCAGACGCAGCCTGTAGACCTATGCACACCTGTATAAATTCAAACGCGCGTGTGTAGCGATACAGACGCGATGCACACGCGCGTGTGTTGCGATACAGACGCTCTCAGATTATAGAAAAAGAATCAGATGGAGCGCGCGAAACAGTTGCCTGAGGCCACTAAACCAAATAAATACAAATTGAAAAGCGAATACAAATCCGGCTCAGTGCAAAACGAAGCATCGTACAGTTCACGCGCCCCGATCAAATCATCTTTTAAATTCATAAAATGCCGTCATGAGTTTTTAAACATTGTAAAAGTTATTTCCAAAAGCAAAAACAGAAAGATAGAATATCTTTTCACAGTTATCTATGGATTATTTGACTGTTTCATAATTTAATTTCGATTAAATTCGTATTTCTGCAATTTTTTGCAGAAATTCGAATTTTATCGTGTAAGTGTTGCCAGTTTACGTCAACGCCGTTTTCCCTGTATTATGGAAAATGCACTTGTCAATTGATTTATGTAATATGTAATAAAAATTGTCATGTTAATGAAAAATACATATGTTTAATCGGTTCGATCCCTATACGATCTAAATATTCGTGTACTTAATGTGTAGAAACAGAAATAATTGATTGCAGGCATTCATTTTTTTTTATAGCTTACGTTGTCCCACTCCTGGGCAAAGGCTTCCCCCCAAATCTTTTCAGGTATGCTTGTCGCACGTAATCTCAAGCCAGCTCTTTTGGTAGGCGTCTAGGTCATTTCACCACCTGTTTCGTGGCCGGCCTCGGCGACGTCGTCTATCCTCAGTATTGATACTCCGTACCCACAGTATTGATATTCTTGCCCAACGAGCCTCGTACATACGGCTGACGCTGCTCGCCCAGTTCCATTTGAGACTGGCAGCCTTTCTTCCCACGTCTTTGATGCCGGTTTTAGAACGCAGCTCGGTATTCCGTATCCTGTCTTTAAGAATAAGATCCAGGATGCAGCGCTCTATGGCACTTTGGCAGACCTCTAGGCGTGACCTGTGAAGCTGGGTAGGTGACCAGGTTTGAGAACCGTACGTTGGAATGGTCAGAATAAACAATCATATCCATGAGTTTGCGCTTCTAATATTATTTTTTTTTTAATATTAAAATTAGTGTTGTCTACAAATCATAATATTTATACTTTATTGTGTACAAAATTTCACCGGTTTATGAATACCTTTACAAGGGTGAGAGAATTGATCTATATTCATCTGTATAGTGTACGTCACTTTCATTAATGTTTACTGTCTCCGGTGCATGAATATTATACGCAATGAAATCTATTACAGTTATCATCATCATCATCAGCCTTAAACAGTCCACTGCTGGACTAGGCCTCTCCTTTGAAAGGAGGAATTGGCCTACTATACCACGCTGGCCAAACGGGTTGGTATAGGGTTTGTTTCAAGTTTTCCTTCTCTTACAGTGCTGTTCTCTGCAAAATATACTCCCTCTGTCGGCTCTTACGACACCCATGGGATGATACGGGGTGGTGACATTCCGTATTCTTAATCCGTCACCACACGGATATACAGTAAATTATTCAAGACCACAAACTAATGTCAGTATATAACTTCCACAAAAACATTACAAAACTATGTGCAAAATAGTGGGAGATTGGGTGACGGATTAAGAATACGGAATGTCACCACCCCATATCATCCCATGGGTGTCGTAAAAGCCGACGGAGGGAGCATATTATTCAGAGAACAGCAGTGTAAAAGAATGCCCTTCCTCTAGAAATCAGGATGGCTACTACAAAGGATCGCTTTAAATCCAGAGTGAAACAGCTGTTGTTGGATAAATTGGCAGAAGTATCCTAATAATATGTTTATGTATATTGGTATTTAGTGTATGTATATATTTAATATTTTTATAATTTGTTATGTATTCTTAGTTTATAATTACTATATATTTTATATTTTGTATAGCTACTTATTTATTAATATGTTCTTGTACTATCGAATTTATGTATTTTAAACTATGTATATAATATGTATTATGTTTATGCTACAAAAGTTCTTCTTCACTCACTTCTTCAATACACCTACTTTAATCTCTGCACCACTCTAAGGTAGACTGGGAGAGAATGCCCAAGGCATTAAGTCCGCCTTTATACGCTTCAGTGTATATAAAGTTATTAAATAAATAAAATAAAAGAAGGAAAACTTGATACAAACCCTAAACCAACCCGTTTGGCCACCGTGGTGGCCAAGGCCAATTCCTCCTTTCAAAGGAGAGTCTTAGTCCAGCCGTGGACTGTTAAAGGCTGATGATGATGAGTGGGAAATTATTCATAATCTGGCAACTTTACACGCACATAGACGCTCGTGTTCATACAGTGCAGTGGCCAAATGTCACGCACACACAGCTGTCAACGTGCCTCACTTTGATGAAAGCACTCCATCTGCCTTTT
This sequence comes from Euclidia mi, assembly GCA_944739405.2. Classification (NCBI taxonomy): domain Eukaryota; kingdom Metazoa; phylum Arthropoda; class Insecta; order Lepidoptera; family Erebidae; genus Euclidia; species Euclidia mi. The sequence goes on from OX123187.2 coordinate 16,560,500, forward strand.
GTTCTAATAATCTGAGCAAACGCTATACTAACGCGCGTGTGTATCGATACAAACGCGCCGCACACAAACTGCTCTGTAGGATAAAAGCGCGCCGTCGACGCGCGTTTTTGAAACGCGCGTGGACGGCGCGTTTAAAAAACGTGGTTTGCACAGGCCCTTACTTTTAGGAGGTTTACTATTTATCGCTCTGACAGATACATTGCCCAACAGACTTAGTTCTCTTTTTTTACACCAGACTTCGCTTGCAGTTCGGTCCACGTGTCTTATACACCTTCCTCATATTTCATCAAAACCGAAAACCGTATAAAAAACCGTTCAGTAGCTTTTGAGTTTATCGCGTTTGAGAGATATGTAATAATATCTAGGCTTTGGGCTGAAATTACTGATATCCAAGTATTACACATAATATGTAAGAGGATAGTGGCAATTAAATGACACTGACTTGACGTTTGACAGTAAAACTGTCAAACGTTTAAATAAGGTGTACCTATATAAGTCGACAGGCTCGGCTAGTTCGTCCTATTCTACTTCGACGACTGCTCAGGTACAATATGGTTCTGACTAATTAACTGCCACTGTGTTTCAATATTCTGTGTTGCTTGTTCTTTTGTTTAATCATCTAGGAAACAATGTAAGATGGTGTAATCATTATCTTATTGATATTGTGCGTAGTTGGATCGTTTGTGAGATATTAGTAATATAGGATAGAATAATATACCTACTGTGGATCAAGTTGTATCAATGAGATTCATTATATACCTGTAGTATACATTTAGTAGATTGTGTTGATGCTAAATAATGCTTATTATGTTCTGTTGTAAGACAGACCTTTCTAGTAATATAAAACTACCCACAACATTGATATCCCTACTTAATATTATAAATTCGAAAGTGTGTATGTATGTATGTTCCGTTTTCACGCGAAAACGGCTGAACCGATTTTGTTGAAATTTAATACAGAGATATATTAGACCATGGAGACGGACATAGGCTACCATAAGTTGCAAAAATTAAACTAGGAGGGATTTTAGGGAGGATAGAAGTTTGTACCGTAGAAATTTTCCTCTTAAAAGTAAGAACGCATGCGCGAATAATTAAGTTCTGCGCATGTGCTATCTGTCAGTACTGTCACATCGTACATATTGTATATTGTATTGTGTATATTGTAGTTTATATTGTATATTGTATTGTGCACGGTGATTACATTGTTCGCATATCTAAACTAATAATTATATACTACGCTCTAACGGCTGAAACGATTTTCACTATCTACTAAAATTATAAATGCGAAAGTGTTTATATATTGGATATGTATTGAAACATGGCTTTGACATTTCATTTTACCCTATAGAGAGTCTGACTCTTTAGAATAATCAGGAGTGTCTTCACACAACTTTTTAACGTAGATATGTGTTACCCCGAATTTAACGTGCGCAAAGCCGCGGGCAAAAGCTAGTTTGATATAAAATGGCTGTGCCACTGTTTGTTAATTATTAGGTACTTATTGAAAAGAATGATCAAGAGTTTTATTGCCCGTTCTTTCTCTTGGTTCTATGCCTTTGCTTTGCGAACTGGGCTCTAAATATAAATGTAGAATCACGACGAAATCTAAAGATATATCCTTGTGCCAAACTGAATAAATGAAAGTATGATTGGATAGTTGTCTCTTTTATTTATCAAAACTGTCTCTACACTATAGGGAGCTTTCCTGATTCTGACACGTTCATAGAGATAGACAAGTATTAAAAGGGATTTTATTTCTTCATTGTATAATGTGTATAAATAAAGGAAGTCCCTTTAAGCATCACATACGACACATTCATTCATTTGCAAACAAATCTGTCATTCCATGACAGAGTTAATATAATATTGGCTAGAAATAGCGCGAAACTCGAGTTAAAATGAAACCATATAAAATAACGTTTATGGGCGCGTTTAAAACCCACTTAAATCCGGAATAAATTAGACAAAAGTTCACCTCTTGTGTGTAAGTATAATGTTGTCAAACAACTGATACAAGACCTGTAGTAGATTTACAATTACACATCGAGCGACTAATGTTGACCTAGTAGTCACATTATAACTTCAAACATATAATTATACTCAAATTATCCAATGAAACTCTATACTTAGTCAAAGACAATCAAAATTAACCTCTTAAACATTCAAAGTATTTAATTAAAATCGAGTAAGTACTTCAAAACAGAACGACATGTCTAAATTGATTTCAATCGTTACTTGTCGGTACACAAGCGCGGTACGTAAAGACTGTTCCAGACTGCTATTATGAAAGTAACGTGCGAACAGGCAATCAATCAACCAGCGTTGATTCAAAGTGGTCGACTTTCTGCCAGATTGATGTCAGTGCCAAGCTTTATACTTTTGCCCCCGAATGCGAAAAAAGGCTTACTTAGTAATTGATGCGTATGGCTTTTTGTACGTTTTGTGAGTTATGTAGGCTAATTGTGTGCGCCGTTTAGTTTAGTTGATCGGCCAATGAGATTGCAAACTGGATTTCAATAAATAGAAAAATCTTACTACTACATATCATTCTTATAAATGTGGAAGTTTGTGTGGGTGGATAGTTGTGTGGATATATGGATTCTTGTTACTCTTTCATGTAAAAATTACTGAACAGATTTTGATAAAACTTTTTACTAATATATACATCTGAATAGCACACGTTCTACTTTTTGTCCCTAAAACCTGTTCTACGCGGGTGAAGCCACAGGCAAAAACTAGTTCTTGTATTCTCATTTATATACATAGAAGCATCTCAATGAGAATATAAAATCAAAGAGCTTAGGTACTAGTGTAGTTCTAGGAAACTACAAGGACATCTTTGTCAATAATCATTCATTCATGTGCGTCGACAAGCGCTTTATTTCATCTATGAAAATAATTTATCTGATTTTATTTGTATTTACCCAAATAAGAAAAGATTTTTAATCAAAACAAAAAGCATCGATTAAAGGAAAGCATAGTTCGTCTTATTTGCTCTTGTTGTCTTGCCAAATTCAATAAAAAAGTGCAACCAACTAGTACTTCTTTTTAAAATTCTGTTGTAGTAGTCCATATGAATATTATTTTGTGACGTACTCGTTGTTTAAATAAAACAATAACAGAGTGCACACGTCGCCACTCCGCGACAAACAAAACGTAAAATACGCGACGCTGCGTCACTACATTTCAGTATAATATTGTGTAAAATTATAAAAATGCGAATTATTTTGCATACATAAAATAGTACACGCTTATTTGTCTTCCCTGAGGCAAACCAAACACATGTGCTTATCAAAGGGCAAGCATTTATATATTCATACAAAACGCAAATTGATTGGCCTAGTGGTTAAAGCGACCGCGTCGCCGCTCGACACTACTGAGTGCTGTAGGGTTCGACCCCACATGTTCATAAATTGTTGTTAAGAGTCTGGGTGTTCATTGTGTCTGTTAGTTGTATGTTTGTGAAGTCTCCCACGACACAGGATTAAGAGGACCAAGGCGAGAGGTGTCCTAAAAAAAGTGCACTTCTATTCTGAATGTAACATAAGATAACTTCACGCCTTTCATCCCCGAAGAGGTACGCAGATGTGTATTACACACCCACGCTTCGACAGTTATGTTTCGGTCCCAATGTAATAGGGGGCGAGCCTATTGCCATCCATCGGGCACATTATTAAGCGAGCGATAATTAATATTTTTGATGCACTCATAACTTCGAAAAGTCATAGGTGTGTGCCCGAGGTACCTGGGATCGAACCCGACACCATCGTCTCGGCAGTCCGTTACGTACATATGGGCGCAAATTAATATATAATGATTATATTGTTACAAAACTATTAATAATATTTAAGATTGATATTTAAATAACTATTTGTGAACACAGAACTGAGAACTTCGCTACTTTACAATATTAGACACTGTATTGGCTGCTTAGCTGTTTTACAAAGGTTGGGTATTTAATTTATCGCTTAGTTATTAAGATAACTCCAGAAACTTTCAAAGTAAAATCAATTAGTATTAAATAACATTATTCTGACACTTATTTTTACGGTAATAAATAACATGCGTTTATATTTGCATCCTGTTGATAGCGCCATCTGTTGACAATGTTGTAAAGCAGCGTTTGGTTAATAAAATAAATTTGTTATTCGTGTAAAATAAATCATTTGGTGTTGTGCAAAATTCATTACAATATTAATGTCGATTTTTTATTAGTTTATAATTAATTGTATAGTAATTTAAATTATATGTTGTATAGGAAGTGGCAGTTGTTAAACATTAAGTGATGACGGTTAGCTTATAAAAAGGACTGTAACTCGCATTTTAATTCAATTCTGTGCTAGTAATCGTCTGAAAATAAACCAAGTAATATTACGTGAGTGTTTTTATTATAATGGAGTCTGGACACCATAACCCTGGCGTATCGCCGACATACACCACTGGGCTATTATGCCTTAAAAGGTTCTGAATATCTATTAGTTATATATTCATTTTCTTTCTATCTTTACTTCTTTCAGGATTCTAAGATTTATACGAAAAATTTAAATGCATAAAAGGCAAGCAATGAAGGCTTTCGTTATTGCCATTAGAAGAAGTGCATAGTTATTAATTTAAGTGCCAGTGGAAGAAGTGAAGCATAATATTTAAAATTTGAGTACAGATGCACAAATGGTCACGTACCTGCCGCGTAGACTGTACATACTTTTCATTGGGAACAGTGCTGCGCGTCAGAAAGACGTAATTTCGGTCATGGCGAAACTTGAACTCACATAAATTTTACTTACATAGGACAGTCTCACATTATTCGTCACGTAATCTCCCGTGTAAGTAAACACTAATACCAAAGTTATATAACATTATTTAACTTTAAAAACATCAATTTACTTTGTTACCAGATCCTTAAAATGTGCACAACCCTAATTTATTTCCTCATCATTTAACGAGGGAAAATTCGCCATAATTATCGTATTCCCATGATATCGATACGATCACAAAATTGAAAGATGCCATTGACAGCGAACGATGATTATAGTCGACCATGACAGCGTATCCCTTAAGTGAGTGCAAATTTGAGCTTCTTTTTTTTACCACACTTTTCATTTATGAACTTTTCGCCACAAATATTGCCTCTCTTCAATAATGGTTGAGTACTCTTGGGAATCCTGATTCCATAGACAAACATATACACAGTGAGATCTTTTTGTAAGAGCTATTTCCATAAAAAAACATTCTGAAGAAACCAAAGCTTAATACACGAGAAATGCTTTTTGAATAAGCCGTTCTTTGATGTGGGTTTCCATAGAAAATATTTTTATCCTCAGTCGATATCATTAAAGTTGTGTATTCATTGCTTCTTATTACTTACTTGTGAGAGAGAAAGCACAAGTGAGAAATTCTGGAGTTTGCTCACGGCTAGCTTTTGAGGCTCTAAGTTCGTCTCCCGAGTTGTAAAGTGTTACTCAGTAATCTCATAATCTTTAATGCTACTAAACTACGCGGAGCTATCATCAGTATAGGTAACAATTTCGGGACCCTGCCTTTTCGCCGAATATTGTTTAGCCGATTATCACTTGCCAACCAACGTTTCGCCTAATTTTCACTTTGACAACTAACGATTGTCAAATTTTTGTATGACAACGTTTCATTTGGTAGAATTATTGTTAACCTGATTATTGTAATGACAAAAAACGTTTGGGGCATTTATCTTTTGTCAAATTATTAGGCCAGACAACTTTTAGACGAATAGCGTTGCGTCTGTTCAGGTGATGTTTCGGGAAATTCAGGTGAAATCGAAAGGAATCGGTTAGGTTAGGTTAGGTTAGTATGCTGATAAACAATGCACGTCAACTGAAACAATGGCTGGTTAGGTTAGGTTAGAACTGCGACCACAACGCACGAGCCGGGCGAGCGAAGCGAGCGTGCCGCGGCAGCGGCCGGTGAAGTACCAGAACCAAATCGCTTTTTTTCACTACACAGGGCATTTAAATATGCTACATCGGTTAGTTTAAAACTGCGACAATAAAAGGAAGATCAAACGTAAAGTTGGCAACTGTGAGGTTGGGAAATAAAAACAAAATTATATCACAAGTTGGCAAATGATTATTCTGCGAAATAAAATTCTGCGAAACGTTAGTTGGCAAGTGATAATCGGCTGAACAATTTTCGACGAAAAGGCAGAGATCCAACAATTTCATATTCTTTCATCAGGAAGTACTCTATACCTAAACCGCTTGAAGAAATCGTTGGTAGCACTCGCGCTAGTCTGAGGGTCTACCACGAGTCTTGCACTCGATCGTCACGGTGACGGAGAGTAGCGATCGATAGAGTCCGCTAGGGGGCGCATTTAGGAAATGTATGAAAGTTGTTCCCTTTGAATAGTCTATCGTCACCGTGCGAAACTCGTGGTATACACCCTATGGTTACGTCTGGCGAATGCCCAACAAAATTCAACTAGGTTGTTAGCAAAATCACAATTATGGTAGCATTAATCACATTTTAGAATTCCTTACAACCTTTGCAGGTAAATCCAACACGTTCATATAGAGTAAAATTGGGAAATAACATTTTGGAAAATATATATTTTTTGGGCTCCACACAAATTTTAAGACCTAAACATTAGAGATTAGCTTTATGACTCAGTAAACCGCTTACGAAATAAGTATTAGCTATTCTCTAAGTTAAATATAGTACAATATAGTACATCTTCGTTATGTACCAAATGAAAGCACAATAAAATTCACGAGCCAATTATAATCATTTGGAAGGAATTACCTGAATGAAGTAATAAAACTTTAGACATTATTTTAAATGATTCTTATTATTTTGAAAATATTGATTATAGCTATTACTGAATCGATTCTCGAGATTTGGACAACACTTTGTATCATAGACAAGGTGCTGTTTTTCGATTCTTTCAATTTTGAGAAATACCGCGTGTTATTGTTTGCCGCTGGTTATGTCCAATACATAACAACTTAGTCGATAGTTTCTAAATAATTTAGAAACTATCGAGTAAGTTTAAACTGACCATAACTTTAGAAGTCGCCTGAGCACTTGCCATGAGAGTAAACGCGTCTACATCTTATTATTGTTATTGAAAATTGCTACAAGTTTATTTATCCCCTTAAAATTAATGTCAAATCCTTTGTTTAAGTAAAAGAATAGGTGTGTGACTATGCCTTCTAAAAGTGAAATTATTACACCTTGAATACTCGTTCACGTATAAGTTTAATTATTATTTTCGAGCTAGTGGAAAGGGTAAAGGTAGATAATAATTAAAATGCCTTTGGAAATTATGATGCGATATTTTTATTTCTGGTAGTGGTAAGTGTATTAGTCGGTAACGCTGCCTGTTCACCGAACCGAAGGTGTCAAGCAATAGAAATACGAAAACACTCCACTGTAGCGTTTTCATGCACTTCTTTCACGGCGAAAGACAGGCAGTCTATCTTACAAAATGTTTGTAGAGTATAGCACTGCAAAAGGAAACATAAGCGACAAAGATACCAGATTCCTTAAACTGCACAAATGTAGGATATCTTATAAGTATAAAGAGGATGTATGCTGTCAGTTTGCATAATAATGGAGATTATGATGTTTTGAAGCAATGATATGCGGGCAGCAGAAGGGCAGTGAGCAGAAAAGAGAGCTGAAGATAGATAGACAATGAGTAGTAAAAGGCTATGTCCAGCGGCGATCAAAGATTGATAATTATTATTATGCACATGTTGATGTATCGGATTAATTAAAATGCGATAGGAAACTGCATGCGTCGACAGTATCAACTATCAAGCTTTGACAAATAGATTTACGTTCCAACTAAAGAGCAAAACAAAGTTTATTTATAGAAGTCGTTAACTTCTATGTAGCGACGTTGAAACACCAATTGGAATAAAGATCTTTCTTCATTTCCCCAAATAATAGGCTTCCTTTATAATTTGGTTTCTGGGTTATTAAAGCGTTATTTTAACTTACTACTCCTTAACTACTTTCGTATATTATCCGACTAGGACACACACTTAACTACATGATATTAAATACTGTATTAAACCATATACAAAACGTCTACTTCCTACAAAACTTAAATGTACCATCACATTAAACGAAGCTCACATTTGCTTAAACATTGCACCTGACGCGTGCATCGGCCTCGTCACAAATTTTACTGTAATTTAAGATATCATGGTAAATGGCTTGCATTAATGCAGCCAGACATAATATTCAAAAGTAAAAATATATTGAAAAGATTTGAATTCAATAAGTGACATGCATGTACACAAAAATACAATGGTCTTATTATATACATTATAATAACTTTCTTCCTTTTTACTTAAAACCTTAATCGCAGATCATCATCATCCACATTTCGAAAGTTGCTATCGCTACCAAAAATGTCTTGATAGGAAAACAAATTCATTACTCAGTTGATTATAAAAGGACCAACAAGGATCTCGCAAATTGAAACCCCAATTGCTAGCAACACATTTTTGTACTTACTACACTCAGGCATTGGACTGAGTGTAGTAAGTACATACTACGTCCTCTAATCATTTGTCTAACAATATAATAGGGGATATATGTACATTATTCATATCCATTTGAATATAAAAGCGTAGTTACAATGAGGGGTTAAAACTGTAACCTCTAGCACGATTCAGAAACGTTTGGAAACTCATGTGACGCTTAAATACCTTATACTGAAAATAAATATTAGAATCACAGAGTATATAAGTAATAATTGCGAATAATCAAACTCTAAATAAACGTTGTAACTGTGCCTACGCCTAAAGATTAAAATTAATTTTACTCTCATAATAAAATAGGATAAGAGTCCTCTAGATCACATAAGACAGAATGGCCAGCTGTCACTAATAGACCGCCATTAACCCTATACATATCATAAACTATTTACGACACCCGTCAGACTGTTCCCTATTTTGAGAAGAATAATTACTATATGAATTAGAGGCAAAAATAGCAAAAATTTTTTTTCTTTATTTACCCCATGTGACGTCGCTGTGACGTCGAGAGGACACCACCTCTCAGCCGCTTGCACCTCCGCCCCCACCGCACCGCGAGCTTCTATAAACTTCGGCTTCGCCTTTTCCTTTGCGGCGGCTGCAGCACACCGAGCTAAGTCACCAACTCTCCTGGACCATCGGCAGCAGGACTCTCAACAGAAACCTCACCCATCGCCGAATCACGCGACCCTGTGTATATCTTTTTAATTACGCATTACTAGTAATTTTTTTCTATTGCTAAATGATGTGTAGATTTTCTTGGCAATTAAATCAATTTTTATTGTAACATTCAACTCATGTTCTCATTTAAACACACCCTAGTAGGGATAACGTAACAGTGGACACCTGAAAGGTCTCTTTACGTTACAGTGGCGCCCACGGGAATATTATAGGTGGGGTTTTGTTGAGAATCCGCTGCCGGTGAGTCTTTTTTTTATTTTTTGTGTATGTGTGAAATCGTTCCAAAGCAGTGTGTAATTATTTTAGTGGCATTTATTGTTTCTTTTTGCTTGTTTTATTGTGGACGCAAAGTTGGTGGTGTTATGCCGGCCACAATAGACATTCTCTCTTTTTGTTCTGTTGTGCTCGGAAGGTCGGTTTTGTGTTGAGCTGGTCACAACAGACAAATTTTGTCTTACTACGCATGGTAAGCATTTTATATTATAACTATTTCTGTTGCCGCGTGTGATAATTAATTTTGTATCAACCGCATAAGTAACAAGTTATAATCGTTTTGCTTGCGACCACGTGTCAACTAAATGACGCGCTGTGGTCACATTCCTTGATTGCATTCTTTGTATTGTGATTTATGACCTCACGTCCACTAACGACGTGCTAAGGTCACCTTCGTTGATCGTATGCTTCGCGATTAGCTTTTTTAAATGCGACTAAGGTAATTAAGTGCTACTGGTAATTATTGCTAATAATCTGCTTTGGCTGACTTATGGAACGAATTCACACCCTTCTCTTTTTCATTTCTTTCTATTTTCTACTATTACCTTCTGCTAGTGATTTTGTACGGCGATATATTTCTATATAGTCGGTATTATTAAATACTTTTACCGCCTACTACGGCGATTATCTTTTAAATTTACTATTTTTCTTACTAAGAAAGTTGCATCTTTGTTATGCCACGTTTACTTATTATAGTTGGACTGGCTGAGAATGAACGTACCTAAAGATGCTATCGTATTATATACTAGGTATTTAGCTAGAATGCCGCGTTCATTCATTAATAAAATGTACACGTGTCACATGCAGGTTGCTCACTAACAATAATGAACGAATTTAATCTTTGTCTATTTGGTATATAAATACGAATATCATCGTAGAATTATTAGTTGTTCGTTTTGTCAAATGTTTATTATGCTACAATCGTTGTTTTTGGTCTTCGATTTTATCTCCTTGTTACTGCCTATCGGTATGTTATTTGAGAATGCATCTATTTATGCATTTACTGTTCATTGTGAACTCAATCATGAAATTCCTGCGTCGCAATTATTGAATTATATTTTTTTGTAATGTTTTGTGTCGCTAGGATTGTTCTTTCAATGTCTGGTTTCTATTGAAATATATAAAACATATAATGATAAATAAATGATAAAATTAAGCCGCTGACAGCCGGATAAATACTTAATTATCAATATGTAACTTGTTTTCTTTATACAAAATGCTATGCATCTGGTTTTACTAAACCATCTTAAATAGTGCTTTTGTTTGCAGCTTTGGTTGTTATGTGTTCTTGTGTTTGCGCAAATGTAATTATATCAAACTGAAATTATCAAACTTAATTGAACTAAACTAACTTTAACTAGAGTGGGTATTTGCACATAAATTAGATCAATAACTTCTATTCTTGAATAACTAAGTGGCTATTGACATATGAATCAAATAAATAATATTTATACCTCATTATATAACTAAAGTGGCTGTTTACACACAAATTAATAAATAATTTCAATACTTAAATAACTAATGTGGGTATTTCTACATAAATCAATAATTTTTATACTTTAATAACTAAAGCAAATTAATTGATTTACAAGTTAAAGATAATACCATTTCGTATTTCACCGTCGTTTATTTTAAACCTAAAAGCTGAATAAAATAATTAAATCTTATTCTATTATAGCATAAATGTGTTTATAAACGATTGGGTACAGTGTCATTAACAACAATGTAAGACGCATATGTATGCGAAGTTATAATTACCTACATAATTATTTGTTAAGGCCAACAATAGTGCTATTGTTTTCGTGTTGGAGTTCACAAGTCACAAGATAACGCATTGTTGTGTCAACGAGTTATATAAACATGCTAACATAAAACATGAATAAATATGCTAACATAAAACATGAATAGTTATTACTGTTATAAATTGTCGAAGAGGTTTTCCAAACTTAATATTTTTGCAAGAATCTGTTATTTATCTAACTAATTATCGAAATATCAGATAACTATCTAACTATATAAATGTCAGATGTGTTTCTCTTGGTGATTGCCATATAAAAGATCTTAAATTAACTCACTACAAAGTTTAAAAATGTAATGATTAATGCTCATCACTAATGAATTAATCACTAAAATAACTTAACACTTCGTTACAAATAATATAAAAACCTTTAACTCCTAATTACAGCTAAATCATGTACCCATATATCTTGTTACATATAGCTTTGGTAATGACTGATCGTAATATAATAAAAAAAAAATCCCTTTTGGCTCAGTGGCTGAAAGGTTGTGTCGGATCGGTCTGTGGTTCGATTCTCGATTGTGTTTTTTTTGTGTTTTTAACTATGGTAGTGTGTACTATGTCGTCGACAGTCTCCTTCGACGATGTACTATACATTACATCTTGCCGCGAATATTTTTTTTGTGTTTTTGGCTATGGTTGTGTATACTATGTCATCGATTGTCTCCTGCGGTGATGTACTATACATTGCAACCTATTCCGAATTGTGTATTTGCCGTTGTTGATTTTGTATCATAATCAGAAACCAGTTAATTGTCCGCGACAATGGAATGCGGCCGGCGCCAAGCGCGCAGTTATGACTCACTTGTTTACGTCAGCCGATCACTCGGCTCAAAACATTGTATTATACTTTATACTTAATTATAATGAACACTTTTTTATGCTTTTACAATTCGCATCGAGCGCGTTAATGAGCAATTTGTTTGTGATACTGCCAACTAATCGTATGATTGTTGGTATCGTAATATAGTAAGATCGTAATATTGGTTTACGACTTATACTCTTTCAATTAATTTCACTTATCGAATATGGGTGGTCAGGTGGTGCCTACCAACATAGACTGGGTGACTATTTGCTATAAAACTCACGTATAATACCTCTTCGCGCGTCGTGTATTATAATGAATACGACTCGCATCGTGAATGAATGCTGGCTTGTTCATACGTATGATTGTGTGTGGGCCTTTTAAATGTGATGTATGTCAGGTAATAGGAACTTTCAATGCTTGGTGACGTATGAATGGCCGAGGTTTATACTTGTTTTTTTTCCTCTTTCAGGGTTAATAGTTGCCTTGTATTTAACCTACTGACACCACTACCACTCATCTGTTTCAGGGTTCTGGAATGCAGTTGCCGCCTACCAGCCACAGAATTTTCCCTCTGGGAAAATTCTGGCCTAATGGGGGGAGTGTGTGACGTCGCTGTGACGTCGAGAGGACACCACCTCTCGGCCGCTTGCACCTCCGCCCCCACCGCACCGCGAGCTTCTATAAAAACGGACGCGTTGGCTTCGCCTTTTCCTTTGCGGCGGCTGCTGCACACCGAGTTGAGTCACCAACTCTCCTGGACCATCGGCAGCAGGACTCTCAACAGAAACCTCACCCATCGCCGAATCACGCAACCCTGTGTATATCTTTTTAATTACGCATTACTAGTAATTTTTTTCTATTGCTAAATGATGTGTAGATTTTCTTGGCAATTAAATCAATTTTTATTGTAACATTCAACTCATGTTCTCATTTAAACACACCCTAGTAGGGATAACGTAACAGTGGACACCTGAAAGGTCTCTTTACGTTACACCCATGTAACATCTCAAATGCATGCCACCAAAGCCCAAAGATTCAAACAGTATATAATAAACTTATATATTAAATTGCTGTCGTTTATCTGTACTTTATATAATGGAGCCGTACGGTTTTTGTACAGTTTTCACGAGTAAATAGTGTGATACCTGAGGACTTTTAGGTTACGTTTAGGTTTTAGGACTATAATTCTCGCGACACGATTCAGCAGAATCGCGGGCGGTTCTAGTGACAAATAAAATAAGTGTTCATATAAAATAAGGACTAACGGCTTAAATATTATCGTACTTTTTTCGGCATATATCGCTGTCACTGCCGCAGGTAATGGCCAACATTATAACATACTCATAGTAGTCTCACGGCACTAGGCGATTCAAGATAAAGTCAAAAGTTATTTCTTCTCTCCGGCCGATTTAAATGTCTCCGTCGAACAATAAATGAGGGTTATTCATATTCAGTAAGGTACCATATGAAAAAAAGCAATTTGTCGTACTTCGACGCCAACGCATACACGAAAACGAGTACTTAGTGCCGTTGAACATTATGATTTGTGAGTGAAACTATTTGCCAATGAGTAAAGTATTTCGTACAATTTGCAACTAAAGACGAAAAAAGAAAAACAACAACTTTTTAGCGTAGCGTATCCAGACTAAACATTTTGATAGAAATTTCACGCGCCCAACAATTTTATATTTATCTGATCAATACCCCAGATTGATGAAAAGATTGGTGCGATCTGTTAGCTAGGACTTACCAAATTATTTTTTAGCTTTTAGTACATAACCTAACAACATATTTTTCTATTGTAATAAAACCGTTTAACATAAAAAATGTTTTAATTTTATTTTTTTTTCAAGTTTTTAGTTTTGTTGTTAGTTCATAGTGAGCCCTATTCTACTAATTAAGCCCTTTCATTCTATACCCATATTGAGGTATTTGTGAAAAATATGTAATCCGCCATTTTGTGGCGGCAGCTATCTTGGATTTTTCATAGTGAGCTCTATTCTACCAATCAAGCCCTTTCATTTGATACCCATATTGAGGTTGTTGTGAAGAAATATGTGATCCGCCATTTTGTATCGGCGGCCATCTTGGATTTTTCATACTGAGTTTTATTCTACCAATCAAGCCCTTTCATTTTATACCCATATTGAGGTTGTTGTGAAGTAATATGTGATCCGCCATTTTGTGTCGGCGGCCATCTTGGATTTACAATCATAAGGAATATATAATGTTGTTTTGTCATCAAGATTAAGAGTGTGTACCAATTATCAGATTAATCTGTCATAAAATTCCAATTACAAAATTTGACCCAAACAAACAAATAAACAGGTCAAGCTAAGTAAAACCGTTTAATAATTAATAATAAAAAATGGGTGTGTACTACACCTGTGCCTACCCCTTCGAGGATAAAAGGCGTGAAGTTATGATATTTTATTTTATGTGTTATATAAAGATAAGAACGTAATCTATTCTATTGATCTTTTTTTTCTTCTTGACGTTTAAAAAGCAGTAGAAAATAATTTCTACTGCTTTTTAAATCTTGAACGAGGACTATTTTGCTATAACTAAGTATAGATCAAAACTCAGCTCAGTGGGTTCATCATCAGCCTTTAACAGTCCACTGCTGGACTAGGCCTCTCCTTTGAAAGGAGGAATACTATACCAAGCTGGCCAAACGAACGGGTTGGTATAGGGTTTGTATCAAGTTTTCCTTCTCTTACAGTGCTGTTCTCTGCATAATATGCTCCCTCTGTCGGCTCTTACGACACCCATTAGATGATATGGGGTGGTGACAATCCGTATTCTAAATCCGTCACCACACGGACGAGTGGTTTCATAACTAAAATTATTTAAGGCAAAATCTAAAGTAAAATATTCAGCTGGTCGGTATGTTTTCTTTCAGTAGACCACAGGGTTAAAAGACATTCTACAACTTAAACATCACCGTGTGAACTATACAATAAAAAAGCCATGTTATCTGTAATTTATGTGTCAGGTCCCCAAGGTATTGTTAAGAAATTCCCGCCGTGAGAACAGATAATAACGATTTCTTCAATCTACGTAACATATAATTCGCTTTCTTGGATAATGGGTTACATGCTATGTTTAAAAATAACAGACAATTAAAATACAAGGTTCATAACCTAAAATAATAGCCACTATTAATGATATTAAAAAGTGCCTATAGCCCTTTAGCAAAGTTTTATTTGAGGATAAACCCAATGTTTTCCGAGATCGAAGTCAAATATCAGGTGAGCCATGCAAACAAAGTCAGTTGATATAAACTCAGAGTAATTTATACAAATACAGGGTGCATTACTTCACTTAGCTGGGTGTCACTGACTAATGGATGCCCGCCCCGATTTATATTGAGTTTTCTACGTGACAAGTGGGTTTTATTTGAAAGAATTCGTTTTAGAACGGCCTCCGTTTTAAAAGTTAATTTTGAGTAAGGAAGCTAGTTTTTTTTATTTATTCACATAATCTTTCATTTTTATATACCTAGATTGTATTTTTTCTTAAATTATTGACAACTAAAACTATACGTATATACCTACAACTAAAATAAAAATATTTAATATATACCTACTTGTTATTGCAGGCGACAAGAGAGCGTGGAAAGATTTGGGGGAGGCCTTTGCCCAACAGTGGGACAGTACAGGCTAAAGAAAAATAAAACACATACTTACAAGGCAGGAGGCGTTTAAGCATCGAAGTATTCCGCCGAATCAATGCAATCGGGCCAAGAATCAAATTTTTCCTGAAACGAGTTCCCAGCTTATTTCATGAGCTGGAGTATTCCTACTTCTAGAAGCCTTAGTTATACAATCTTGGTAAGGACGCTTTGAACCCAAAGCGACAACTTGAAATTACTCTTCTTACGCCTTATGAATGGGCACCCATCTGAATACGTAATCTAATTTTAAACTGATTACTGGATAGTACACATCGCCATCAAGTCAATGCACGTTTTAAGGAAACTTTATTCAAACATATGAATCCAGACGGTAAACACATTGAAAACTTTTCAATATACTCAAGAATTAACATTGAAAGCCAAGTAAAAGTTGGTTCACAAACAAATTAGATGTACGGTATTTCAATCTTCTAATAATATTGCGTGGTAGTCAGTCACAGTGCGGAGTGAAGCGGCCCTATTCTGTATTGCCACTAAAGTATATTACGGCATTATATCCATAAAATTCTTAGCCATCGTTATGCTAAAAGCAAAATCAATCATATTAGGGGATTGTTTGGTTTTAAGCTCACTAAACTTGTAGGGATGTAGTATTAAAATTTATTAATATTTTCTTTAGGTGGAAAAAAAGCATTCCATAATTGGGATAAATCTTTAAGTTGTGCTATTGCAATTTATTAATGTAGAGCAATGACCATAGCACAACATAAATAAATTAATAAACTATTACATATTGTACGGTGTGAATACGTCTGTGCGGTTGTGCGATTTTGTGCACAACGGTTCACTATCAGTGCCCGAGTACAAAGGCTTTTGTCCCAATATGTTGGTGTGTTTACATGTGATCCACAAATTGCGGCAAAGCAAAGATGTTACAAAAGTAAAAAGAAGTAGATACGTTATAGGCGTACCAAAAGCAGGACGCTAAACATAAGCCAGTTGGTAAGTCTGACATATGTGTTTGTGAAGTCGTGAGCCGGCGTCAAAGTGTAACTGACACATCTTGTCAACCGAAAATAAAATAAATATGAAGTTATCGATGTGTGCGTTAGTGTACCGTTTCTACAGATTGATTACTACGTAGGAACGTATCTCCCTCTTTCTTGTAATATCATTGCGGCAAAGAGTCAGGCAGATTCTTTTCTATCAAAGGTTGTTATGAGAAAACAGAAAAGCATTGTATTATGCGAATATCGATAAAACCGGTAAATAGGGTCTACTCTAATACTGCAGTGGATTTGTCAAAATTCTGCGAGTTAGAAGAGAATAAAATAAAGAAGATTCAAAAGAGGCTTCTCTTGATTTTGTGGACCTCAACTTTTTTGCAAATCTCTCTCAAGTTTTCTTTGCCATCAAATACATAAGGTGTCAAACTAACTAATATTGTTCGCTGAATCTGTGACGCGAATCAAACGCAACCCCCTTTATTAAAAAAAAAATGACAATAACATTTTTTTTAAACAGAAAGAAATACAATTTTAATAACAGAAAACAAAAAAAATCTTTGCTACTTCTTTTTATATTTCAAGTACTTAGAAATATAATTTCACAAAACCTAAAAATCATGTTACATTCAGCAATAATTTTGGAGCTGTATATAATTGTAAAAAAATATTTAAAATATAGCAAACCTTAGTTATGAACAAGTCAAAATTATTAGCTAAGTACTTTTTTCATTATTTAATTATAAGAAAAATATAATTTTACAAAATAGAAAAACTAGGTTAGTATATTACTTCATTAAAAAAAAAATATATTATAAAATTATACAAAAATAAAATATGTAAAAAAAATTGAGTAGACTTTCTTATGAAGAAGAAAAAGTAAGAATTAAGTGATTGTTTACAAAACACCGCAACGATATATCTACGAAAATCAATTGAAGTATAACGTTTTTCTTAAATTCTAAAGGTTGCATAATGACAATAGGTATGCTATAATGATTTGTTATATAAAATTTTGTCTCAGTATTTTTTTTTAGTTACCTAGTACAATATGGATTTATAACACAAAATTGTTTACGTATGCATTCTTAGTCATTCATAGTTGATACATTTTCATTGGTCTCATTACATTTCCTTAGATTTTATTTCAAAATTACATTTATATAATTATATTTTTTACTGGCATTACCTATCTTTTCAAATATAACAATTCTTCTTTAATTCCATTTCAATTTCTACACATTTGCCTTATCTCATTATCTATCTTTCAAATACTTAATCATTTCATCACAATACTTTCTTCATATTATTGGTACACACATATTACTTATTTTAGACCCACTTTATTACATCTCACTTAGGTACACTTCTTTATTACATGTAAATCATCATATTAATCTCATCATAATTATATATCATATATTTAAGAACAATATTTAAGACATTTTTACGTCTCCAACAATTTTCACGGAGAAGAACTCGCTTACTGCCATGATCAAAATGAAGGACTGTTCTTAATATTATTAATTGTGTACCTTATTTTATCATTTATACATAGGTGCATCATAATTCATTCAATAACACTACATAATACCATCGATCGAATTGAATAATTAAGTTTAAAAGAATTCTGTCGCGTTTGGGTGATCAGTCCTTTGCGTACTTGAACCTTGTAAACAAAATCAATCCCTACTTACTAATAAATCGATAACTTTATACAAACAAAACCATGTAATTACTTCTATCCAAATCCAGTTTCCATCAACTAACCCTTTCCATTCCTCAATCTCATACATTAAAATGCCACACTCATACTAAAATATACCTATATCTCAAAACCATAAAAATCAAATGCGTATTTCAATATCAAAACTTTTAAAATAAAACATTCATTACATAGGTACTTCAAACTGTTACAAGTCATTACAAGATAATCTAATTATAAACAAAGTGTCGTTCTCAGTAATGAACGGTGTTTAATTTCGAGACCTAAGAATGCATCGCATACTTGCACACCTGCATCATATTGGATTCTAAACTTGATTCTAAAAATAGATTTAATTAATAGTACATAGTAATAGTCTATCACTGTTTAAAATTTGCCTTTGCCAATTTAATTAATTTAAGTTATCGTACTCATAAAACTACAATATCTGTTACATTATACTCGTATGTAAGGCAAATATATAAAATACATTTTATTCTTTACACAATGAAAAATTATCTGATACGAGATAATGCATCGGCCGCTACATTATTCGTACCTCTAACATAAAGTTTATGAACATATAATTATCTGATCTGTATACTTATAACTTACAAATTTACTTATTACCTTTTGACAAAAAATCTGCTATTTAAGGAATTTACTATTTATTGTAAAGTATATTTTACGAACATTTTAATTAAATTTAATTGAATACCATAGACATATTGTCATAAGCGAACCTTTTACAAAATTAATAGTTAAACATTAAGATATATTAAATCCTCTAAATAATAGGTATATCATAAATATCCCTTAAATGAGCAAACAAATTGGCAAGTTTAAAAAAATATATGCGGTATAGAAATATCATTTTACATTTTAATAACTTTCTTTATTAGATCTTTAACAAAATTTATCTAATGAAAAATAAAAACGAAATAAAATTAAGTATTATAATAAAATAATTAAATCTTGTGCTGGCTAGATTTTAATATACGATAAAATTTTCGAAAAAAGAAATATAAATATTTTGTTGAATACCTTATACTTGCTTCTTATCTTGCCTTTAGGTTCTAAACCTTATTTAACGTAGAAGTTACGGAGTCCTCTCGACCCGAACATCTCCCAGCGCCACGCAAATTCCATCGACTCGTACATCTCCCAGCGCCCAGCAAATCCATCATCTGACTCGAACATCTCCCGGCTCCCAGCAAAATATATCCATCTCATAAAATTCTCATCAAATCCAGTATATCTTATTTCTTCTTTTACAGCATATATAATATATATTCTTCAATAATTCATTTCAATTTTGTATTCGTCCGTTTTGCTTCTTTGTTTGCTCATAATATTGCCGTAATTCGCGCCATGTCGTCTCATAATGGGGTCCATTATTTTATCGAAACAAATTTTTAAATTTTACGCCGAATGCTGCCCAAGGGCAGCACTGGCAGGGTCGCCATGCAATGTGTGGATGGGCGACGGGAGTGTAAGGGAAACAACTGTCTCGTTTGAATGTTGTATATTGAGTGAATCCTCGCAATATAATAAATTATAACTATATACTACTCGTGGGGTAGAGGTGCACTACACTACAACGGCTTAAGAATAGCGCCTCAACGTGAAAGGCGCTATCGGGGGTATCGGGCGGAAATTGCGCCCCCAAGCGAAGGGGGATCTAAACTAACCGTTGCGTGTACCACCGCGATCATTAGCACTATCCACTGATAGTTCACCTTTCTTTACCCACTCGCCATTTGCATTCGACGATCTAAATACAAATTTTAGGAGAACGTCGCCCGAAAAAAGTTTAATGACCCATTTTGTGCGATGGCCTTTTGGTAAATAATCAGGAGTGCTTAAATAAACACGAATACTGTTCAAACGATGCCTTGTTATTTAAGTAACAGCTTTTTAGCACATCAACATATAAATTTTCAGTAAGTGTTGTGCTTTCCACAAGTGTTTGTTCTGAGTCTAGGTGTTCTTTGGGTCCGTTATTTAAATGTTACCAAACTTATTACGAAGTTAGAATGTTACCTTTGAAAATATACATTAACTCAGATCATTAACCTATATACATACATAATATAAAGTATGTAATAAAGTAACGCTTGTTTCTCTAGAACTTTTTTCATTTCCTATCATTGCATAGCTTGTAAATACTGTTCGCTTATTTAGACACTTACAAGTCATAACACGGTCTTTTACTAAAATGCGTCTGTTTTGGTCATAGAACGTTCACGAAATTACGTAATCTATAAAACAGTCAGTAATTTTCTTCCTGAAACCATAGTAATTTAATTCTATGGGGAATTAAATTTGCTTCAATTTTGTGGGGAAAATTGGGAACGAAATTAGATTAAGATCGTAAGCACACAGAACACGAGAAAACCTTTAAATTATTCAAAAATGCATAAAAGAAAATAATATGTAATTTGCTTAAAGAACCATGTAATTTGTTTGGTAGCCAATTATGGGGAACGCGCTTAGAAATAATTGCTCATAAAGCACACGACTAATGTGCTTGGTGCTAGCTAACATGTTAAAATCACGCGGAACATGTTTTCTAAATTCAAAATTAAATCGACGTGGCTTCGTATCAAATACATCAATTCTGTTATTAAATAATATGATCACATTCAGCGCGTGTAATATTTCCTTTTTTAATATGTTGGAGTTCAATCATTTTACAGAAATCCTTGTGTACACAATAAGGAGTACACATTGCCTGAGGTTTTATTTCATGCAGAATATAACAATGCATAACACAAATAGGATGGTTGTTACTTTGTGGAAGGTTCTCTATACGTATTACATAATATCAAAACGTTGTTATTAACTTAATGCTTTGTTAGGCTACTTTCTTTCGGATCGTATAATGTTTTATCTTCATAAGCGTACAAGCGTCTGTTCTAAATATACCTACAAACGGACCTTTTTAAGTTCACATGTCTGCGTGTATCTATTTTTTTTTATAATCCAGATTATGTGCGACGGTTGTTTATAGATATTGTTTCAAATTTTGATGGGTTTGTCAACTTGTGCATTGTGTTTAAGCTTTTGTGGTCATTCAAACTTATTTTAAATTGTCTTTCGGGATATATACCACGTACCTTTGTTTGGAGTAACCGATGATGTGATTTTCAGTTGGTTAGTATGGCAAGGCGTATTAGTTGAATATGTGATACCTTGCAGAGTTTGATAACAGTCTATAGATACCTATCAACCGTCAACTCTTTGCCGAAAACTCAAACGATCTTATTGTAAGTGATCTACACAACCAATCTGCCCTGAACAAAGATATTATGATGACATTATTCCACCTCTTTAGTTCCGTTGCTCCTTCGTCAACTATGTAACTTTTTACGGCACAACATAAAATTTGTTTTACACTGTATGTTCCTATCTAAAATATTACACAAGAGTGGGTACAGAACCACCACTTGGCTACCCAGATCAGTGATCGAACACTGATGCCACAGTACTTATAACAAGTGTTCCAGATTCGTCAAAATCCTACTGTAATTACATCTTTCGCTGATAAGGTAAAATAATGTCCGAATATTTTTTTCCATTGGTGACAGATCAAAATTAGAAAGTGTTACCATCCCATTTTATGCCGTGGATGTAGTGTCGAGCGAGTAAGGAAAATATACAAAGCAAATCTTAATATATAAAATCCTTGCGTTACTGACTGACTGACAGACACGCTACAGCCGAAACTATTCGGCGCAGGAAGCTGAAATTTGGCATGTTTGTTCCTTGGGGACCGTAGGGGTGCACTAAGAAGGGATTTCCCGAAATTCCCACGGGATCGGCCAAAACGGGTAAATTTAAAAAAAATGCAGGCGTAGCTGCTGGCGTCCTCTAGTAGTATATATATTTGCGAAGAGACGACAAGCTCTAATTTTAGAGTGTCTTTATTTTTAAATCTATAATATTTTGAGGGCAGGTGTAACTTTGGTCGCATGATTGGTATGTAGGGATGATACGGTTTTTAATATAGTGTCAGAGACATTCAAATATACATAGCCTTATTTGGTATATTTTAAGATATATTTTTAGATAATACAATTTCCAGATAGAAAATAAAGTTGATGTTTGTAGTAGTTATATTTTACATCAAAATTTATGTTCGAAGTAGTTGTATTGTGCGGTTTGCTGTGTAACTGATATTTTTTAACAATTACTAACGACAAAAAATCAGCAAGTTTACTAGTTCTAGTCCCACCTAAATTGTCCCTTGTATGATAGATAGATAGATAACATCTTTATTGCGCAAATACAATTGTTACAAATAATTTGTAGATATCTTAAATTTACAAAAAAAAATGAAAATGCACAAGGGCGGTCTTATCGCAAAATGCGATTTCTTACAGGCAACCTTAGGATGGACAGACTGAAAAGGATAGGTTTGATGGTGTAGTGATCAAATATATACATACATACATAGACTCACGCCTGTTTCCCCGAAGGGGTAGGCAGAGGCATATTAAACGCCCACTTTTCGCCAGTGTTTTGATCCCACGTAATAGGTGGCGAGC
This sequence comes from Euclidia mi, assembly GCA_944739405.2. Classification (NCBI taxonomy): domain Eukaryota; kingdom Metazoa; phylum Arthropoda; class Insecta; order Lepidoptera; family Erebidae; genus Euclidia; species Euclidia mi. The sequence goes on from OX123187.2 coordinate 16,583,478, forward strand.
CTATTGCCGCTTATTGGGACATTTTGTTTGCCAGAGCCTCGTCCGTTGATCGGCAGGTGCACCACTTGCAGGTGAGGTTGGCTTGGAACCCTAAGTTCTTGGTGGGAACCGTATGCACCCTCAAATATATTGATGATCAAATATATCTGGGAACTTATAGTTATTTGAATACAATGTACATACATATGTCACCTGTGAAGCCAGGATCAGATATAATTAAAACTATATCACTGAATTAAAATCGTGTCGCTAGATAACAACAACTTAATTTTATAATAACCACGATAAGAGTAAAATTTATCCTCACTCTGTCAGCTTTCCTCACATCCTCACATCAGCCTTACTAGTCCACTGCTGGACTAGGCCTCTCCTTTGAAAGGATGAATTGGCCTAGGTACTATACCACGCTGGCCAAACGGGTTGGTATAGAGTTTGTATCAAGTTTTCCTTCTCTTGCAGTGTTGTTCTCTGCATAATATGCTCCCTCTGTCGGCTCTTACGACACCCATGGGATGATATGGGGTGGTGACATTTCGTATTCTTAATCCGTCATCACACGTACAAAAAGGCAACAATTAAAACCACAGCAATTATAATGAATATGAAATTTCAACATCAATTAATAAACTCGGGCTACGAATATACGACACATTACATCAGATAAACATAATAATTGGCGGAACATACCGCTGCTACGTCCCGTTGACGGCTCTCCACCACATCGCAGCCGTACAGTCACTTCAATAACATTGATTTATGAATGGACATTTTTGAGAGATATAACGTGATTTATTTTTTTCGGATATTTTTATTGTAAAAATAATATTATTATCTATGACAAAGATATCTTATGAGTACAAGAATCAGTCCTGTATCGCAACAAGTTTGAGATTAAAATAACTGATACAAAGGTTACAAAAACTCGAAACAACTAATTAAATTGTCTTGTGTGGTATAAGTTTACTACACGGCACGGCTGCAACGAAGTAGGGAGATGACCAATTTGACCAAAGTATGACCATCAATCCAAATGTCACGTAGAAGTTGTCATAAATTTCGATTAAACGATTTCGAGACTTCAGGAGATATTGTTCAAATGCAAAGCTCAACTCAGTATTTAGATATGAAAAATACTATAGCGCGCACTTACGACGACAGGGCAACTTGCCGGCAATAAATACATCACTCGAAAGAAAAGCATGTAAGCAAAAACACTGAAGACTCAATACACGATTTGTTGTCACATAATTTAACAATTTTCCTCCTTCACCTTCCGTATAATAAAAATAATCATATCACCTCAAATCCACTTGAGGTAATCAATATAAAATCAATCACCAAGCGAGTCGAATCCAATGATTGATTGTTTTAAAAGCTCTCAAAGCTACACGCTGTAAGAGAGACAGATCTTATCGTTTCAATTCAGCTAATGATTCAAGGCGGTGAATCTATTTATTGCGCGATTGTGTGTCCTGGCAATAAATTTAGAATGGCGGTGTGTAAATAAAGAAAATTCAATTTTTTGAGCATTTTCAGATTATAACTGCGAACGTTGCACCCAAAATTTAGAAGCATCAATATTTTCTTTGATCTTCTTAAATATCAACTCGACCTGCAGATATGTCTGTGATACAAGAGATTTGTGTCACATATATACAGATAAAAAGAGAAAATCGAAAACATTTATACTCCTAACAACAACTCATTTTTGTGCTGTATGTAGTGAAGCAGTTGGATGCGGGCAGTTCAAGAGCTGTTTGAATGGAAAGCCTTGGGAAGGCCTACGTTCGGCAGTTGGCGGCCGTCTTTGATGGTGATAATAATTGAAACCAATTGACGCGACAACAGATATTAATATTTCATTTTCATCGAGATCTGGTGAAATTTTAACCTCGGTATGTACTTTATCGAACCTCATAGATGTGCTGTAGGATAATGACCTTCGAAAACCTATCATTGCCAGGTTGTCGATAACGTTAATAGGTTTAACGACGTTTCGTAATCTTTAATGTTGTAAAAGCTCCGGTATGAAAGCTTTATAACGCTTTTCATTTTTGTTTCACATAGATAAGTGGTCGCCGTATCCTCGATAAAGAGCCTGAATGAAATTTACAAATAGTGATATTAAAGCTACACGAGTTATACAGCTCCAATTTTAATGTCAAGTAACGAGGAGTTCCCTTGCTATTTGATATTATTTTTGGTGCCTCATCAACTTTTTTATCGCCTTGAAAAGCTCTAGAAAAGGGACTCTTTTCCATAGCTCGACCACTTAAAGACCAACAACTTAAAATCAACTTAGATCCTGATGGAGGGAATGGGTATGACTGCCCACATTATGTAAGTTTGGCTCACGCACTAAAGGGTAACTACCATGGTGTCCTCAGCCACAGGATCATACGAATAAAATCCAGTGTGGTATGGCATGCACAAGTCTGCTGAGATTTGATCGGATCACGCCAATCTACTACTACAGTAATTTCAAGTTTAACTGTTTCAAATAGTCGTGGTACAGGTGAAGGTCCAAGTCGATGATTCATTGAAGTTTAATAAATATTAGTAAAAGAAATCCAAAAATATTAGCGTGCATAAAAAAACAAAAATAATGCTTTTCGTAAGAACTATACATAAAACTTGTAAGTGTTCTAATTTGTGCTTACAAAACGTATCCATGCAGCTAAATTCTCATGGGAGAATCTGTCATGTTACATTTTGTTCCCGGTTTAAGTCATTTCTAACAAAAAATCAATATCGCTGAGTCAGCATACGAATTGCGCAAGGTGATATAACAACTGATACCCCGTGAATATTTCCAAAGTGACGAAAGCGACGTTAGCAGAAGGAATTAAAGTCTTTTATACTACACTTCTGGACATAGGCTTCTCCTAAATTGTCCTCATAGGAATTGTTAATAGGAAGATTTGGCTTACTATAACACGCTGATCAGACGGGTTGGTATACTTTAGTCGCCTCATATGACACACACGGAATGAAATGAGGTGGTGACACTTTGTATTCTTAATCCGTCACCACACGGAAAATTATTTTATTTTAACAAAACAGTATTGTAAAATACATAAAATAATAATCGAATAATCTCATTTTTATGAATTATACCTAATAAAACTTACAATAAACTTAAAAGTAAAATATAATGTTAAAATATAAAGCGTAGAGAGCTTTGCGAGTACATCAGATACGTTTTTGCTATCTCTAGTTATCCGTAAAGATAGTGAGGGCGTGAACATATAAATGAAAGTACTACAAACATTTTACATTAATGAATTTCTTTTACATTTATTTAATTTAAAAAAAACAATAATTTTATTTAAATTACAATGCTCATTTATCTTTTACAAATTATATCAGTCCCTATAAGTAAATGTTGGTTTTTACTTATACCCAATGGCAATCAAATCGTGCTTCTCAAAATTACTGAAGAACGTTGTTAAGTAACTATTTGGTAATCTGTAACGTTGAGCAGAATAATCATCATCATCGTCCTAGTGCTATCACAGTAGCATTTAAGACTTTCCAAAACTAAACAAAGAACCCGGATTCAGTTGTCTTAGCCTCTCGCTGTTATGAATCGTTTATTAATTCTACCTAACGTAGGTAATATAAAAATATTTCATGTCATTAGAGATCCGGCATCTTAAGTGGGTAGCAAATATCTTGCCATGCTATCTCCGCCGGGCCCCGGTAAACGGAGAAGGCCAAAGAAATACTGGCTTGACGTCGTAAGGGATGATATGCGTGCCAACCAACTAACCACCAGGGATGCTGAAGACCGTGCGAAGTAGAGGCATAGAGACATAGCCGGAAAGCGGACCTCGGGCTCCAAGGCGTGGGTTTTGGAGCGCAACCGGGACAGCGCTAGGATGATGATGATGAGAGATCATAGTTATTAGGTGCTTAATCCATCACTCGGCGATCTCGAACAAAATTCAGATAGTACAAAATAATAATACAGATAATAAAATTAAAAAACCTGCGGCACTAATACAGGATAGCATGCTTGATAAGTACAAGACCGGAGACAGTGGGGGGAGCTGCGTTACACTTCGAAATGCAACGAAGAAGATAGACAGATAAGACACATGTTATGAGGTAGGTTTTAAAGAATCAAAGGTAGTCAAGTACCTATCTCTCTTTTAAAATACCTACTATACTACACATAAAATAAGACATATTGGAGCATGGTATATATATTGTTAGAGCGAATATATGTCACTTTTGAAACTATAAGTATATAGTACAATACTTTTTCAAAATTATCTCCAAGCATCTTTACAAAAATTACCAATACTAATTCAAGAATAAGTTTCTCGTATACAATTTTATCATTTTCCCTCGATCAGCAATCTAGCGGCCAATATAAAAATGATAATTGCTGTTTTCAATGCGTTATTATCTCCGTGGCCGACATTCTGCCAGTATTTTCATTATAAATCCATTGGGTCCCTATCTTGACCGAGATAGTAATTAGATTTACTCCCCTCGCAATATTTTATCATGCCAAGCTTGTTAAGGTATAAACGACGATATAAAATCTTCTAGAAAAATAAGAGCAATTTTATAAAGAACGTAGCGTTTGTCATTATATTGCGAGCCGATAGTATCAAGCAAAAAAGTTTTAAATCTGGTTTTAAGATTATTTATTAAAGCTTCAATAAGTGCCTAGAATTTTATACTGGACTATAAGACCATTCAATATCATCATAATCAGTCTTGTTTTTTTTTTAATTGCTATCAAAGGCGTTTGAGGCCGTAGTCTGTATAACCATAAACTTACCTACACTTGTCAAAATGACGAAGACTCAAAGACACAATAAACAATAATCAGCATCTGCTGATCTTAATAACACAACAATATAAGTTATCCAAAAACTGGAAAATTCAACATGTTTAAGAACTTTTATGTTCATCTTTTTTATCACCCTAATTAAATAAACTATACTGTGATCTCACACTAGACAAAACAAAGGAATGTATCGAATACGTTCATCAAGTATATTTACTCTTAAATAAACCCGCTAGTATCCTATCCATCAATATTTTATAAATCTAGAAAATGCGATGGTATTTTGCATCAAGTCTTAGCGGACCCTATGCATATAAATTAGACGCTTCATTAAATATGAGTGTAGAAAATTAATAGAAGCTGACTATTAAAATCCTCGTAACCCTCCAAACGCGATCGCGTAGTCAATTAAGTCCATGCGGCCACTAATACCAAGTCAGGAACACAACAGGAAGTGAAACACGAACTTTTCGTAAAAGAACGATATTTCTTTACGAAAAAAAGAAATATATAATTATTAAATTTCTATATAATTCATTTTTACTAAGTATGTGTCGAAGTATTAGCAAATACACATAAATAACAGTACGCTCAACTTCTAAGAATTCCGAAAAGGTGTTTGTAACTATTTTCGTTGGTCGTATATTATCATGACGCATGACTTTAAGACAAAATGTGGTTTATTTTTCTTCACCTTCACTGGAATGATATATTGTGTGTGGATGGTGAAACTTACTTACAATCTGCATTTTATGTGGTGAGTTATACAATAGCACTATGTCAAACTTCTTCTTTTTCCATTTACAGCGATTTAGGCATGGATTCGGTCATACAACTAACATATAAGTGAAACTAAAAAGCGATCTCATATTGTGTAGAAATCATATTTCCTTTCATACATACTACTGTCTATTACATAATAATATACAGGAAACAACATTTTATTTAGTTAAACATTTGAGAAATAATCTCCATTTCTTATGAATTTTCAGTTTTGTGGCCTTAAAACCGTCGTTTTCGCAGAAATTTACTTTATATTGGGTAGTTTCTTCATACTCGGTAAATTTAAGAACATAAATTCAGTCTAGGGAATCTGTGATAGATTCCTGGTAATTTTGTTCACCGGGTGGGTTCTGTCAGTCACATTGACATAAGCTCTTAATCACAGCTTTCAACAGAAACATTGATGGGTGACCTATTTATAAACACAGCTGCATAGAATAATATACATCGTCTGACACGTAACGATAGCCTAGCGGTTATGACACTAACAGACTACTACTCAGAGTGTCTCTAGTTCTATGGGGCCCAACACTTACTTTTCAATGTTGAGTATCAACTTGTTAATTAGCGCTTGCTAAACAGCGAAAGAAAAGATTATGTGTCATCCTAACTATCTAAGAGTTCTCCATAATGTTCTCGAAAGACACATGAAGTCTGCCAATCCGCACTTAGTTATCGAGTTGGAGCACCTAATCCTTCTTATACTGAGTAGAAACCTGTGGCCAGCATATTTAAATAATGGAACTAAAGCAGAGCATCTTAAGGGTTAATAGTTATCGGCAATATACGAAGACATATTTGATAGATATGAGAATAGGTTGTAAATTATATTTCATGGCGCCAGGTTATTCGTATCCAGATTTATTTATACGAGAAAATTAATTTTTGGTTTTATTTAATGACACAAAGCCTCACATTTTCAGCTACACACATAAAATTCTTGTCCTGACTGACGATTATTATCGCTGAGCCCAATTTACTAAATCTAGAAACATAAAATTTAGATAGCGGTTTCCTTTTATGACTTAGGCACCCGCTAAGGTAGGATTTTAAATATGTAAATATCAAAGGGGAAGTAAAATGACTGCATGGTTGGCGTAGTAAATGTCTTAAAAAGGTTAAAAGTTTAGGGAAGACGAAGCCGCGGGCGACTGGCAGTATATTATATTGTTTATTATAGCCGTGTGGTTGATAGCCGTGTGGTTGACGGCATAGAATACAAGTGTCACCAACCCCTATCTTCCCGTGGGTGTCGTAAGAGGCGACTAAGGGATAACACGATGCAAATACCATTTTTGCGTAGAGACGGAAAACTCGACATCAAACCCTATACGACTGCCTCGTTGGTGTCGCGGCATAAATGTGCGCGTGGGATCGGGAGGTCCCAGGTTCGATTCCTGGGTCAGCGTTATTGGGTGTTTCTGTCACGAAATTCTCAGTAGCAGCACGGAGTCTGGAAATGTGCCCGGTACGGCAATAGGCTCGCCCCTTATTACGTGGGACTAAAGTATATCTGGCGAAAAGTGGGTGTAGAAATACACCTCTGCCTACCCCTTAGGGGATAAAAGGCGTGACGTTATGTATGTATGTATGTATTTATATTGTTTATTTTTAAAGCTGCTGCCATTATATAAAATGAAGCAGAAACTGCATATCTATGTATATAGGAAAAAATACTTTACTGTGAGGTTTCAACTCGGAACAAATTATAATTCAAAGGAACTTCCACAAATTGACGGTGAAATACAAGCATCAATAATAATGTTGTTTACGTCTTAATGTGGCATTAAATCTGTTTCCACGTAAAATTTATTAAGAGGAAAAGCTCATTATCTATATTTAAATTTTGAAATAAGGAAATGGTTTTAACATGAATAATAATTATTTTTGCTTTAATATTAATATACAATTGCCGCAGGACAAATCACACACTTGCTCGTTAACCAAAATTAAACTTGTAATGTTCGTCAAAATAAGTGGACGGATCAACAAATTGCTACGCAAAGGGTCAGGTTCAAATCCATGGCACGCGTACTATTGACCTTTCAAAGTTATGTGTGTATTGAATTGTTAATTATCTGTTGCTAAACGGTGGAACCTCGTGAGGAAACCTGCAAGCTTGAGATTTTCCATAATGTTTTGCTGAAATGTAAAGTCTGTCAACCCACTAGTAAGCATGTTGGACTAAAACTACTTACATATTTACCGAATCTGTATTCGGCATCTATACCGATCGAACTACAAATAATACAAGTTTAAAATAGTACTAGGATAATATACAGTAGATCTAATGTAGAAGCATACGAATTCCTCATTATTTCAAATACTTCCACAGCTACACATGAGAAATAATGTCATACCCAACCAACCAGTATCTAAAACTACTGGACCAGTATTTGATTTAAACACAAACGCAGTACATGCATACAGCGTAATGAGAGCTCCGAATAGCAAAAGCAACTTCAAACAGCCAACTCCCACATGTGTGTTCACACACCAGTGTCCACCTGTTACGTCTGACATAGCGGCTCTATATATACACAGATATCGATCAATACCCGTACCACTGTAAAGAGTATTCAACCGATATGAAATACAAATTGTATTAAATGTTGCTATGCAGAGGTTTGATGAAAAATAATGTTTGAAAATGCAGCGTAGCGAGAAACTCTATATTGGTTTTATGACGAATGAAAATATTACTAGAGCGTCGGCGATTCAATATAGTCAAAATTATATGAGTTAGGCATTTGAGGGTCATATGAAACTTGAAGGCAGTCTCTGACGCGGCTTGGACGCGAAGTGTCCTGTAGTTTATGAGTACCCAACCACGCCACTAACGGTATTCAAGTAGAACCTTAGTGTCATAAGCTATAGCAATTTATCTAATGTTATGCTTTAAGTCTAAATCAATATGAGTGCCCATATCTCAACCAAAAAATCTAAGGATTAATTTCGTCATTAGTTAAATCTCGGTCATAACTACGTTGCCAATTACCAAACAAACATCCTAGAATATCGGGATAAAAGTGAACGCATGCCGTTTATTATTAGGTTTTCTAAAGTAGATATACAAAATATTGTAAGCCAGAATGATCTCCCGTGACAATAAATCATACAGTTCATATATTCACGAACAAAATCATCCATCGCCGTGAGCCCCTGACTCAGTTGTCCCCGCAGCTAGTTCACATGAACGACAAATATTATGAGTATATGTATTTATTGGCGCGTGTGTCCATGCACTATTTATTTAACCAGAACCTAACATTTTTGTGTGTAATACGTAATAGCAAATACTCCTTTGTTTTGCTAGTTATATTTGTGATTGATCACTTTTGTTAGGTGGGTGTTGGAAAAGGACATTACATGACTTAATATTACATAAATACGGTCTTTGCGTTTACGTCAATTAGATAATTGAACACGAGTAATATATTACAGAGCAGTCCGTTTAATGGACGTAGCACTTATAAAACGTAAATAGAAAAGCCTCATGTCCAATCATTACTGTGCCATTGCACAGATTTGATAACAAGACCGAAAATAATATATCATACTATTATTCTTTTAAGTTAACAACGAAGTTTACACGATTCTACTAGATTATTGGTCATTTTACGAGTAGCTGACAGCACAGCCATCTTTTTCTTTGTGTTTCCTAAAATCCAGTCGCACTAAATATGAAATTCGTTAAAGGAAAATGGCAGATCTCCATACATCAAAATGTCTGAATTTAAATTGAAACGTACAGTAATAAAAATATATAAAAAAATCGGCGTAAGTAACAGAGTCTATAAATGATTCCATTTTCACTCGGGAAACCTGGAAAAAGAAGATATTGGTGTTTTAATTTTGAGTTAAGAATGAATGATGTAGGTACGTTTGAATTATCAAATGACATATGTCAGATTGACATCAAAACGCAGAAGTATTCTGTAGCATCTAACTGTCACAGCCCAAGACAAAAGCAGAGCTGCACATTTTAAATCGATTTTATGTGAAATCGATACGACATTAAAACGATGCTGTGACGTTTTTATTTGATTTAAAAGTTGTTTCGCTTCAAAAATATTAGCTTATTGTTATAATGTTGATTAAAGATTAAATAACTGCATTTTAATAATTATATTTTAAACCAAACCAACTCTTTAAAAGTTGATCATATCGATTACTTATTTAATAATCGATACGGATTAATGTCAAACGTTTATTCCTGTCACACCACTGTCTACGGCAATAATCAAATTATAAAGTAGGTAATTAGAATGCTTTTAAACATCATAAAATACTCTGGCTTTAACGAGACAAAGTGAAAATATAAAAAATCGTAGAAAAAATTACAATTTATTTTGTTCATATGAAGTTTAAGATCGCCACAACAAACCCAGACCAAATTCTGCCTTTGAGAAATAGTTGGACAGCATCTGATACAAGGTAATACAGAGTGTCCCATTCATCCCCAGCTCCCACTCGTATTCCGAACGAATTCGAAAAATCGGATCGATCTAATCCTTCCTGATTATTTTTCATGAATAATATTATTTGAAAAGATGCTGACTACAATAAAAAGACAACAAACTATGCTCAACAATGGATTAAAAATATAAATACCGTGGCGAATTCTCTCGGTAATATGTAAAGAATATCTTATTAACATTTCCCTACAGACTAAAGGTTTAATCAATCGTGCGCTGAGATTAATTATACAGAGTATAACTAGAACACCGTGTTTCTCCTTGTACAAACCCACATCTGGAGTAATTAATGCACATAATTTAATACCTAGGCTGATAGGCACATGCGGAATTCATACGAACTGGCCCAAAATAGTATTCTTCCTGGGAATGTTAATTATAAACGGAAACTATTATACATATGCAGTACCAATTCTTCTTCAAATTTATATTATTTTTAAATCCTTTCAGCAAAATAACGGCATTTTTAAAAACTTCACAAAAGTCAAACATTTGGATAATCTCCACATGAGATCAAATATTACACATCCAATGTTTGTGAAGTGCTCTACAGAACAGAACATAAAATCTAGTCCAACCGATGGCTTTTGGAAAAACATAAAAAATATGGCTTCCATATTTTTTCATAGCTGGAATAAACCTAAAATACACGAGCCAAGCACTTACACTGAAGCGTCATGGATGCATTCCATCTCGATTAATGCACGGTCTTTTTATATATGTATAGCTTAACGATGTACAACTAGGTACATGAACCGTTTTCTATCCGTGCCCGGTCATACGAATATCGGTTTTATAGACCATCTGCAGTTTAAACACTCGCACTAAAAACCCAAACCAAGTAAATTCGAATTTTACAGAACCTTTTTACAACGAATTTTAATAGTGATGGATTTTTATCTGTGTTGTACAATCATTTTATTTCTGGTATTGATAGAGTAGTTGGATTTATTTTATTCTGCAAAATCTTTTTGTAATAAAATGTGATCATGTTTTATTTAAAATCTATGTACTTGGAATATAATATTTACTATGTGTATTCTGTGTACCTATATATTCGGTTTGTATATTCATAAGGAATTCTATCTCATATATTTGATTATTTACTGTTTCGGGTATTTTAGTTTAATACGGTGGAAGCTTTCATAAATCTTTCATTTTTGTCTGTTGGGTCATTATGGACGGCATTGCAAAAAGTAATATATTGTTTAAAAAAATACCTTATCACTTTGACTAAGATAATTGTTATTATAAGATAGAAAATAAACACATTAACAGCATGCATTACCATATATCATACGATGAGTGACAAGCAAATGAACCATGATATAAGAATTATATGATTTGATATCACTCAGCCAGACTAAATCCATACACTCACATTCAACCCACCTCTCTAAATCCTAGACTTTCCTGTGCTAAATTGGGTTTCAAATGACTCTATTACGATCCTACTAGATGTAAATAGCTTTTGACCTATCATTTACCAGTGAAAGTGGATAGTGATTTTCTTCACATCAGGTCTTAGGTTAAATCTACAAATCAAATGTCATGCATTCAATTTATTTTTAACCAGACTTAGACCGCTGTTCTGTCCACATGTGAGTCGGTTATAGCCTATGGTCCTCTCTAGCTCCTAACTACCGCCGTTCAACTCATACCATAATATCGCTCCATTACAACGTAAAAGAGTGACACACAAAGAAACACACTTTCACATTCATATTATGAAAGTGAAAGGGTGTTTACCTAACTATGTGCGATCAGTACAAGTAACTACTGGTGGTATGATGCACAGATATGGGAAATTAGCATGCAATATCCAACACAGATTAGCCGCAGCGTGGCTGAAGTGGCGAGAAGTAACTGGTGTTACTTGCGATAAGAAGATGAGATGAGATGGATGTGCGGCGTAACCAGGCTCGATAAAATCCGCAACGAATACGTGAGAGGAAGCCTAGGTGTACACGACGTCGCTGACAAGATACAGGAGAGTAGGCTGCGATGGTATGGTCATGTGAAAAGGATGCCACCAGACTACGTTGGAAATTTGTCACTACAGCTTGACTTTGACCCCGGTCGGAGACCTAGAGGAAGACCTAAGACAAGGTGGAGAGATGTAGTTCTAAAGGACAAGAGGGAATGCGAGGTCACTGACGATGATGTCACGGATAGAGCGAAATGGAGGAGAAACATAAAGCAAGCTGATCCCACCAGTGGGATATATAGCTAGGAAGAGAGAAAGAATATGAATATACATGTTCAAATCTTGGCTACTAAAAATATCTTGACCAGGGTTATAATGTTTAGTGCTAGCATCCGACCTGTAGCGCTACATCGAGGCTAGGTCCCTGGTTGCCATCAACCATAAAGCACACTGATTCGCCTGCTTCAACCTCTTCACCAATCAGAATGACGAACATTAACGCAAAATAGACTCATACTAGGTCTCTTCTCTGAAAGTGACTCCGAATGTTTTTGTCAATAATCTTGGCCATACCGGATAATAAACGCTGTGAATGTGTCTCCATTTGCCATTTATTGCCGTTGGCACTTAATCAGCAATCTTCGGATTACATCGGGTTTTGCTACGTCAATCACCATTAGATATTATTCGGTAAGTCAATAAACGATTTGCGGGCAGGGCTACCACTGATCATGGTTATAATTTTCACAGGAGTGGAAAAGAATATCTCCAATACAATTTACACTTCATAGCCATGATTGTCGATTGCAGCCAAGATTCTTGAAGCTGGTAACATAATAATATTACAGAATATTCGTGCATAGAAATTCCAGTTCTAATAGAAAACCCCTCTGAAGGCATATGTCATCAAATAGACATACCTATTTATTTGCTCTTCAGTTGTATAAATAGCACGTTCTTGCCTCAAACAATCGAAAAATAAGATTTGTCAATATGGTACAAAAAAATATCCATAGCCTTCTTATTAACAATGAAATGCCTGAAACTGACGCATAACCCTAATACACATAATTACTTTCGATACCTCTTTGACTCCGCTACTGACGATTAACTCAATATGCTCAATAGCTATGGCAAAAACAAAACTACTACAGTGTTATTATTGAGAATTAGTACTGTTTAGAAGATAATACATCTACAGATAGTGGGCAGATTATAATCAAAGTAACTTACTAAGAATATTGTTATGTCATCATCGTGCTGGCGTTATCCCGGTGGCATCCAAGACTTCAGTCTTGACGCCGGCATCCGAGTACTGGTCTTACTGGACTTCACAGGATATTGGATTTTTACAGAGTAAATACTGTCTGGCCTCGGCCACCTCGGTGGCTCAACAGGAGATAAAATATTTTTAGTTTGATAAAACTAGAAAGAGATAAGATCTGTCAAAATCATTATTACATTTTTCACATAGTTTTATATGCAAAACAAGACGTCGAAGCACCTCAATCACCGCTGAAGTACGAAATTTCGGTACACATCTCTAAACTTTGCCTAAACCTTGCTTTTCTAAAGCTATTCGTATGCTAATTTTAGTTTAAGAATAATATTTTACACTTGAAACCCACGTTTTCTGATCTCTTCTTTGGGCTAAGTGCTCTAGCCACGTGGTGTCTCACCTTGGGTAGCTTCTAAATCGATTTGACCTTGAAGCGGCCCTATCAGTGCGTTAAACGTCGAGTGAAACGAGGTGAGACATAAGCTTGCTAAAGTTGTACTAAGTCACTTGCAATCACAATGAAATACGCTAGGTAATCCACAGAACCAACAATGTAGCTAAACATTAACACCATTTTTGTTGCATAATAACTTGAAGCACAAAGTTCTTCTATCACAAAAACCGCAGTTGATTCGAATACGCGAGGGTTTTATAGACGTAATAGATTTCATTTATGTTCCTTTAACACAGTCTACGAACAATAGTGGTACAAAACGAGGACATAGGCGTCGTAATCGCTTCGGGCGACAGATTAATAGCTTGTCGCGAACACACATTGATGCAACACTGTTTATTCTCTGCGAGTGAGAAAATGTAAAATGACTGACTTTTTGGGCATGTTTCCATCACTTTTTCTGTTCGGGTGATGTAAAAGCAACTTTGACAACGATTTGGCTTTTATGTTGCTGAGGTAGGAATATTTTAGGAACTAGTCAGTTATACATGCATACGCTATTACTATATTACTCCTATCAATCTGATGCAATTTCAATCTCAATTTCAATTTTGTGTCTCGAGTACAACAGTAAGATATTATTTTAAACCATGTAAAATATATCATAACAAAATTTAGGTCGTGGCAATCTTTATGTTATGCCTGATGTAGCTGAGAGTAAGTTCGATGCGTAGCCTATAAAGAAAGTGTCTACGACGAATCAGTCTTCACGACCCGCATTATTCAACTTATGCCGATAAAATGTGATTTGTATAAAAGCACTATAATCAGTGCTAGGTACAAGGTTTATAACCTTTTTTCATTTAATTTTATCTATAGTTAGTTTAAGCTGCCATCGATTTATTGAAGAGCTTATATTGCTAAAGCACCCTACCTACGTTTGTGTAAATCTGTCCTGTTGAATGTCTACATTGAGAGTAAACCATTAAGCTATATGATGATATGTTTTTGATTTCTTTGCGCTTTATAAGTTTATGAGGTACCATATATCATAAAGTCGTGGCGTGGCATGGTGGACTATGGCCTTACCCTTCTCATAGTGAGAAGAGGTCCGTGCCCAGCAGTGGGACAGTATAAAGGATGATGATATATCATAAAAGCATGAGCTGCTTTCAATAGTGCTTTGTATAGTGCTGCTTTCAATATATCGTGCTAGATAGGTTTTGTTGGAATTCAAATAGCAAAGCTGCTTTGTATTAGGCAAAGAGAATAAGCGTTGTGAATGACCGTGACAATGCTGCTAGCCTTCTGGGCACGCTACCGGTCGACAGCGTTGCGGAGGAATTTTTGACTTAGCTTTTAGCTTTTCTATAGTTTAGGATATTTTAGTTCAATAACTAGTTAGTATTTTCTTGTAAATATGTAATTTCAATATGCTTTGTCCAGTAAATATTATGTTCTATAGCAATTATTAGATGAACGTGTCAGTGTTAGAGTTCCATAATATATTTTTTTCTGTCTTTAAAGATGCCACGGATATTATGGTTGTTACTATTTTACAAGTAAATCTCTCTTTCTCTATCGTGTGAGAGTGCGGCCATCAGAGTTTTTAGATCACCCGTAGACCTCCGACATGGCCTAATGA
Source organism: Euclidia mi (assembly GCA_944739405.2). Classification (NCBI taxonomy): domain Eukaryota; kingdom Metazoa; phylum Arthropoda; class Insecta; order Lepidoptera; family Erebidae; genus Euclidia; species Euclidia mi. The sequence continues at coordinate 16,598,788 of OX123187.2, forward strand.
TCCTTATCCTGATACATGAACCGAGACTGACGGCTTTACATATCCTCCGAAGCGCTCTGATATACATACAATACATGTTACACAAGCTGACACCCATACAAGTGTAGTCTGATTCGTAGCCTAGCCCAAATCTTAATATATAAAATCCTTGCGTTACTGACTGACGGACAGACACGCTACAGCCGAAACTATTGGGCGCAGGAAGCTGAAATTTGGCATGTATGTTCCTTGGGGACCGTAGGGGAGCACTAAGAAGGAATTTCCCGAAATTACCACGGGATCGGACAAAACGGGTAAATTTAAAAAAATGCAGGCGTAGCTGCTGGCGTCCTCTAGTATATTATATTTCGAATTCGGATGTTTCGAGCACTACCCACGTGCACCAGACCGGACCAGCATTAGGTAGACATACGAGTATGTACATACTTGCAGTATGTGAATAAACTCACAAGTAATCACTTTAGTTTATTCCGCAAACCAAACACAGCACCACAAAGGGTCCAATTGCTTTCTACATTCGCTATAAAATAGATAAATGTATACGTCACGTAGTCTTTGCCCGGAGCGACCACTACCCTAACCATAGATTGAATGAAAATCTTTATTACTCTGTCCCTTGCAAACAGTATTATGATACTTTGGCAGTATTCCCTTAGCAGAATCTCATATTCTGGCCACACATCGAAATGACTTTGACCTAGAAGCAACACATGTTTAAATAATAATTCAAGTACATTCTCGAAAGATATCTTGTTCCTACTTCTTGTCATTTGTCAGCCACGTCTCGCCGTCTCATTGTCCTAGTTGAGCTACTTATAATTCTAGTAATATTCGGCTCTAATGGCTAGTCCCACTATATGATCTATCCATGGATGTGGAGATTAGAGATTCATATTTGACATAATAATTTTGTATGGAGCTTATATCAAATATGCATCTCTAATCTCCAAATAATAGATAGATCGGATATTGAATTCGGCGGTAAGTAAATTGGCAGCCATCTATTGCGTAAGGTGTGGGATTCCCGATGAAAAGGATCTGAACCGAACGTGAAATCTGAAGCAATGAGTCCCTTACACAAGTAATCTTAACTTACGGAATTAGGTAACTGATAATTAGTAACCGAAATCGCTTCTAGTGTGTGCTCGACTCTACGACTCTTTTTTTATGTATATTGTATTTTTGAGCGAACTGTTTAGGACCATATTTCGATATAAGATGTGTAATATTAAAATATAAACTAAGACTGCACAGTTTCATCAAAAGCCGTTCACCAGTATTTGGTTGAAAAAGTAACAAAATATTATTATAATATAAAGGAGATTGTCTATGGTATTTTGATAAAATCTACAAATATCAATCGAAATGTCTGTCAGTGTGACTCTCTCGTCATCATCATCTTATCGCTATCCCGGTTGCGATCCAAGGCTATCTCTCTTCTCTGTATTCTGAAAAATGTCGTGAAACATCAAAAGGTAAATGTTTATATTGGGTCAGACAAAATGATGTGATTTTTATTCATTTACCTATGTCAAACATCAATTGACCCCCCACCAACGGAAGGTAATTAGCTTCGCAACCGCGCGTTCCCGACATTTGGGTCGCACACACATTATTTAGATCATAATATTTATTGAGGTTCAAATGCCAATCTGAACAAATCGCCGTCACACTTTGATTTATATTCAACTGAACTACAAGCCATGGTAAGGGTAAAAATAGCCCGCTACGCTCTATGTTTTATTACTCAAGCCTATAATTATCATAGCATTAGGAAGTTGTTCTAGGCCAATGAATTCCGACCACGATTTTCTTTCTTTTGATTGTTTTATTCTATAGTGTTACAATGCCGTAGCTAAATGGGTAGAAACCTGGTAAAGAATAATTTAAGGAAGATAAATATATTTCGCGTTTCATTTACTCACTCCAGTGTTCTCTCATTTATCTTTCTTACTTCACGCGTAGGCTTTCAAAGCATTATGTCTAAATAAGCCATAACGATCTAATGTATACATTTATGTGACATAATGCTTCCTACTTTACTTAATGGATTATTGTTATTAAATTTTGCAAATATCAAAGAATGTATATTTTTAAATGCAGAGATGTGTGTGAGTTTACTTCAATAATGCGTAGGCTCAGATTACATATGCTGCGACACTCACACATAATAATCTTTTCAGAGATGATAAGTTAAATAGCAGATGCAAGGATCACTTGTGATTGATCAAACAGATGCTTTGGCATCCCTAGATAGTACGATAGGTAAGAAAAATCTTATCAAAGACATTTCTTTAGCCTTCGCTGCATATGATGTCATATACTTGTAACTCTCGATAGCAGATGTGCCAAGAGACAATTTAATAGCAAATTGTTGGCAATGTTCCCATATAATTATTTATTGATTCAGTATATTCAATGTTAAAAAAACGGTAGGAGGAGGAAAGTTGCAAGTATATATAAAATAATAAGGATTTCATAGAGACCGAATTGAGCTTAGACAGCCTTCACAATGCGCAAAAACAAGCACACTCTATATTTTCGTAGTTTTGTTATTTATTTTATTCAACTTGAAATCAAACCCAAATACTTCATGTTCTGCAGTAAATTACACCACGGGACAACCATTGGAAAATACTTAAGTGAAGCATTCTCTAGGCCATTCTCCTTTCGTCTGGTTTTGTTAATTACAAAGTACATACAAACAGTTTTTAAATGTGTTCGGTTTTCTATCCTTTTTCCCTTTTTGCCATTACTACATGTAACATAGTCAACAAATAATAAACTTGAGCCAAAATAAAAACCGTTAGAAAAATCTAATGTAAATGTAAGTTATGATGATGACGTTCTTATTAATCTGTCGGGCACAGTGCCAGCTCGTTTTGGTTTTCTAATAGGCAAGACCTGAATAGCCGAAGTTAGCCAATATCACTGGAAATTTAAGATACTAATTTTCAGAACACTGCACTGGCTGCTGAAAAATGAAACGATTTGTTGAAGTTCCTCTAAGTTTACTTAACTCTTAATTGCTCTAACCAAGTTATTTAGGGTATAAATACTGCTATATTCCCCGACATTTAGCTGTTAGGCTGAATTTGGCACCTCGATTCGCATTACAGTAGGAAATACTAATCACTGATAAGGATTCCGTCTTAGTCATCCCTGTCCTCCTTCCATCTCTTTTCCTAACCCTAAGGACGGCAACGCACTTGTGACTCCGTTGATGTTGCTTGTGTTCAAGGGCGACGCTAATTGCTTACCATCAGGCGATCCGTCTGTTCGTTTGCCAGTTATGACACATAAAAACTAGTGTTAAAGGTATTCAGTTAGCACACGTCATGTAGGCAGTAGCACTTTGGCCACCCTTACATTAACTATTAAAGAAATCAGTTATGCAGGATGGCGCAAAAGTAATGACCCTATAGAAATGCCATTTTTTTTATGACCTCTCCTGTAATTCTGATATTGAAAATTTTTTAGTAACCAAATGTTAAATTCACTAAAAATAATCATGGACCGCTTTACTCCCCAAGAACGTGGAATAATCGTGTCATCAGTGATAAAAACACAACGTGAATTTGACGCTGCAGCGTATTTTGGTCAAAGAATTGAAGATGTTTCAGTGTAAAACTCTGATGACTCATCAACTGCTATCTACTGATCACCGAGATCGTCTAGAGTACAGCCAGCGCGTCATAAACTTCAATCTTGAATTTATTCTAGGATAATTTTTCTTAATTAATTTGGGATTATTTGAAATTTCGGCTGTATGTGAACAAACCAAAGACTCTCGCAGCTTTAAAAGAAAACATACACCAAGTAATAAGAAACATATCGCAGGAAGTGTTACGGCTAGTTATGGAAAATGTAATAAATAGAGCTCAAATGTGCTTCAACTCTGGAGGTCAACATTTATTAGACATCATATTTAAATCATTATGCAAATAAACTTCATGGCACAAATATACATATTTAAATAACTGATTCTAGTTTTCTAATTTAGAAACGAAGTTGTAGCTGAACCAAATAGGGTCATTAGTATAGCGCAACCCGTTATTGGAGTTATTGGTTTTAGACCTTCCTTTTTTCCAGAATCAAATATTTACAAAAAAGACAACAATCTACAATAATAATAAATAATAATAATAAATGTTTATTTCATTTTCTACAATTTATAGGATTACACATTGCATTCGGAGTCTCCTTTTAAGCTAAATAATGCTTGTGATAGGATACTCCACTCTTCCGATTTATACAAACCTATAAATGAAGGTTACATACATGCGCATATATATTTATATAATACTAATTTAATTGATTAATTGGCATGCAGAGATAAGTGATAGCAAGTAATTTCATAAAAAAAAAGTTAAAGTTAAATTTAAACATAATTTGAAGTGCTTGCGCTTGGTATTGCTGTGTAGATGTGTATGAGTGTGTAAGTGCGCGTGAGTGCGTGTGTGGAGGCGCGTGTGCGTGCGTGTGTGTACGCGTGAGCGTATATGTGTGTGAGTTTATATCAAATGTGTGTAAGTGTGATGGTTGATAGATTTGCCCTACGAGAGTATCTTGGGATCGGCATTTTTGGTATCCCCCATAGATGCCACAATTCTAGTAAATAGCTTGACTAGCCATATCTTTTACTTTTAGTTTACAATTGAAGTGCCTGTACTAGACTTTCCACGTCATTATAGTTTTTCGCCTTAAGCCAATTTTCAACAGCCATTTTACAATCTTCTAATGTAAGGAAGTAGATACTCAACTCTTTGTTTATTATATTATAGATATGCGCTGATTGTCTATCATACTGTCTCTTTGCAAAAGTTGACTTGCTTTTGACTAATGGAGCAACTTGATATCTCCTCCTATTTATTAGTTTATTACGGTCGAAAGGTAAAGATTTGTGCTTTTTAGGATTGTATTAAGTACATATAGGCTCCGAACCGAAAGTACACCGGCCGTTGAGTTTATAACTCTTCAGTTGGAAATCTAAACGTTTTATGTAACATGACCTTTAATAAAGATCTTTGAGCTCTCTCTAGGTGTAAAAATTGAGTTTTCGAAGCTCCACCCCAAACTGGCAAACAATATGCTAAGACTGATTGTGGCAGTGAGATATAAATTTGCTCAAGAAGGTTTTTTGGTGTGATGATGCGTAATGTTTTAAATGTCCAAATCATTTTCCTTGTCCTTGACATTAATAATTCAGTGTGGTTATGCCAGGCCAGACGCTGATCAATCATTATGCCTAGGTATTTAATACATTTTACTTTTTCGATCTCCACACAAGAACAAGTAGAGTTTAGTATGTGTTGGCAATTGTGGATTCTAATTTTAAAATTTTGTTTTGGCTGTGAACTCTCGTACTTACAAAAACAAATGAAATTAGTTTTGGAGCTGTTTAATGTTAAAAGATTATAGTTAAGCCATGATGCAATTTTGGACAGCCCTATTTCTGCTGATGACTGGATGTTTTTCCATGATGTGTCTCTGAAAACTATTGCGGTATCGTCTGCATAAGAATAGATGTTTGCTTTTGCTATTTTCATATTACACAGCGTATTTATATAGACGAGAAATAGTGTCGGGCCTAGAACACTGCCTCGTCCCACCCCGTATGTCACGATTTTTTCCGAACTAACATAATTTGCAATCTTAACTTTTTGTCTTCGATTATTCAAATAACTCTTTAGGAAATCGAGTGGTGTTCCGCGTATACCATAAGTTTCTAACCTGTCTAGAAGAGTAGGGACAGATACCGTGTCGAAGGCCTTTTTCACATCGAGGAAAACAGCAAGGCACTTATCTCCTCCGTCAACTATATTGGTAACATTTGAAACCAGCTGTGGCACTGCATCCTCAGTAGATTTACCCCGTCTAAATCCAAATTGATTTACAGTTAATGAGTTAAATTTATTTAAAGTAGTTCATAAGACGTGAGTTAATTAGTCTCTCTATAATTTTGGATATAGAAGGCAGGACTGAAATGGGCCGATAGTTCGACGGATCGGCTCTGTCCCCACTCTTGTAGACTGGGGTAATTAGTGCTACTTTTAAAGCATCGGAGTAGACCGCATGCTCAAAGCAAAGGTTAGCAAGATGAGTAATAATTGGTACCACGATTTCACGAGCAGCTTTAAGGAAACTAACTGGAATGTTATCCCAGCCAGGAGCGCTGTCTGACTTTAGGTTAATCAAAATATTATGCACCTCGTAATTGTGAGTGTTTATCAAAGCAAATGAAGACAGTGGCGCGGTTGGTCAATTTTGGTGGTAGTCGTTAGGTTAAGTCCTGAAACGGTATTCGCAATGTATCGTTTGGCAGAGTCTCGCCTGCGCTAGAAAAATATATATTTACAGCGTTGACAGAATCTATTGGAGTAGCCTTCAGGTCCAGTAAATCTGTATTAGGTACTTTATTTGTTTTTCGTTGAGTTATATTATTAATGCAGTTCCATAATTTTCTGGGACGTTTTTGAGCTTTAATTATTTGGTCTTTATCATATTTACGTTTCTGTTTTTTTATTATATAATTACAAAAATTCCGATAACGTTTGTAGGTTATTATTAGGATTTCATTAAAGGGCTCCAATTTAAGACGTCTTTGCATATCATTTCGATTACGGATGCAGCGTAGTAAGCCAAGTGTCATCCAAGGTTTGATCATTCTACTTTTAAGAGGAATTATTTTAGATAAAGAATTGGCCGCTAGACATGTTTGTAGTATATTTATCATTTGATCAGTGAGTACATTAGGATCTTGCAGTTTTAGTAAATTTTTAAATTCACTTTGTTTTAAACTTTGGAGTGCATTTTCCATGTTAAGTGAAGTTTTTATGGTTTTTTGTTTTTCTGTTGGTGTGCGATTGGCTAGTTTTAGAAAAGTCATAAAGTGATCAGTCACGGAGTCTATGATAGCTATGGTAGCATCCTTTTTTAAATGGTTAAGTTTTAAAATTATGTGGTCCAGACAATTATTGCCAGCATATTTAAATTATTTAGTCTGTTAGATCGATCATATGAACTTTCACCCTGGTTATATATTAAATTAATATTTATGTCACCAGTAATAATTATGTTTCTAGTAGAAGCTATAGTACTCAGGTATAGATTGAGGGAGCTTATAAAGTCATTAGCTTGTGAATTTGAAGGGGAGCGATATATAACTAATACAGTAAGATCGGGTAATATATTGACTTGAAGGCAAGAAGCGTGAGTTAATTTGACTTCATTAAATGTGCTTTTATAAGTATTGTTTATGTAAATGACTACTCCATCTGCCTTGTTTAAGTGGCTTGTTGATTGGTGAGATGTATAATTATTTAAATGCGGTATAGTCTTGAAGGAGTTTAGCCTACATTTGGGAAATTTGTGTAAATACTCCTAATATTTTGTGATACAATTGTGAAGGCTGAAGGTGCCGTCTTGATAAGTTTGGTGAAAGTCGTTGGTGAGCAATTATAGACTCGGGCTATAGCTGTATTATCTATATTGTTTAAAGTTTGTAGTGTGTCATCCATTGAAATATGATTAAAGTAACGCAATACATAACTTGACGTGTTTTACTGGGTGAGTGTAAGGTTTCGTTAGTGTGTATAGTGGACAAATGAATGGGGGCTGGTTCCACTTGGAGTGTATTAGTATATGCTTTAGAGTGGAGCGGAGTGTTTGTGTGTGGTTGTTGAGTAAGCGCGCGCTTGCAATATTTAAATTCGTACAGAATATAATTGAGAGTTATTATTAATAATTTATAATAAATATAATCCATCAAAACTACAGAGAGACCATTATGAATTAAACTATTGCCTAGTCAAAGCTGCATTAAGTTGTTTACTTGTGATTCATTCCGTATACATATAGCTGCAGAATTATCGTCCTTTTTTATGAAGACTTTACCGTACGATGTCCAACAATATTTATAGGATTTAGATTTTACGAGGTCACGAACTAAGAAGAACAACCTGGAACCTTTAGCTGTTAGCTGTCCCGAAACATAAATGGGACTGTACTCATCAGTTTTGAAGCCAAGGTGTTTCGCACAAATTTTTTCCTTTTGTTTTCTATTAAATTCTTTGGTCTTCTGAAGTAGGTTTGTCTTAAGAATAGTAGAGTTTAATTCAATTACTATAGAGCTAGTTTTTATGTCACTGCGTTTCTTCTGTACGCGGTATACGTCTTTAATATCTCTCTGTTCCAGTTTACAATTTACTACCTCTGACAATTTTATAACCATGTTTGCTATATCTTCTTTTGTTTCTTTTGCAACTTTCGGTACGTTTTTTATTTCAAAGCTCGATTTGCGGGTATATCTTTGGAGGTCTGCAATTTTGTCTTCCAACATGATTATATACTCATTGTCCTTTTTTACTTTCATTTCTAACTGTTCGATCTTCTTCTTTAGTTCGTTATTTTGTTCTGAAAGGACAGCCATTGCATTCTCGATGTTAGCATTTGTAGTTTTTATATCCATGTGAATTTCTTTTATTTCTTCGTGCTGAGTTTGCATCATGTTAGAAATCATCTTTTTCATTTCTTCTTTAAAAGCTAAGAAATCACTGGTTTCATACTCTTGAACCTGAATGTTTTGGGTTCCCATTTTAATTTCTTGCTGACTCAAGAGTTCAACGTCCTTCGGCGATATGTCCTTTTGAGGTCTCCTGTTTCATTTTGTATTTGCAGACTCACTTGTTATTGCAGTACTAACGTCAGGTATGGACTGGGCCTGCGTTTTATTTTTGAAAGGAGATTTTGAGATCTTAGGCGGGCTGTGTTGTACACCAGCCATAATGTTTAAAATAAATCGTCTTGCAATTAATGTAAGCCTTTTCACCGGGTTTCAAATATTGGGAACTCCTGTTCATTAAGTGGCAACACTGGGTATGTCAAAACTGTCAATTCCGTTGTCAGTTGACTTTGACAATCCACATTGGTGGGTATATCACTAGGATGATGTATCTCTATGGACTTGACAAGCAAATAATAATACCGTGACAGACCGAGATAATGACATACAGAAATACATAAGAGTAAAAGAGACAAAGATAGCATTTTTTGTCTTTGTCAGAGTTTTCGTTTTTTTTGTTGGTCACAACTGAATATTGTGACCAACAAACTGTTGAGCTCTCGATAATATCCGCGAAATATTGTGTTATTATTGTTATTATTTGTGAATGCTTAGTGAAAATATCATTGGATCAGATTTATTATGGTGATTTGTTACATTGTAGGCTGTAAAAGCCATAGTGAGCGGAAATGTGAGAACATAACCATTTATTCGTAAGTACGATATTTTAGTTATAATATCTATTTATACATGAAAATATTGATAGAATGATACAAATAGCGTATTATTACATAAGGAAATAATTTCTAAATTACATCAATAAACCAAAAAATGCTATTTTATTTTTACCGCGATTTTAGTATTACACAATCGAATTCAATAGTTCGTTGAATGTTGAGCTAGCCAAAAGTCATAGATACTTTTTAATTTTACAGCGTTAAATGTTTTTTAGGGATACCACAGAAGCGTTTGGGAAATTACCCAAATTTTGGGTAATTTGCCGTTACTTAGTTTCATGAACCTAAGATTAATTATTTAATTTGTTTTCCGATTCTTTGTTGTAATGAAATTATTTGTTTATAGATTCCCAAAGGACTGCACGATCCAAAAATAATTGTGGATACGTGCAACAGGAGGAGAAAACTGGGATCCGAATAAATATGCAAGAGTATGCTCTAAACACTGAACAAAAGTGTTTTAGGAAAACTCCCCGCAATAGGTACTTATTTGGAATCATTCTCGAATAATAAAGAAGAGAAAATAAGAATTTTGTATACAAAATTAATTTTGTTCAAAGGACAGTAAAGTTGATAGTCAAATAATTAATAAAAGGCATATAACTCTGAGCCTCGTGTTTATTTGGCGAGTGAAGCCAGTCCCACATATTCGACACTTTTGTTATACATAATAATATTAAGTATAAAAAATACTTATCGCACACCTTATGGATGGATTGAAATCTCCTTGTAAGGTTAGCTATATTTTTATTTTTTTATTTGGCTGTAAATTATATTATATAGATGTTTGTTACTATTCGTTGCAAAAATACCTAAACGGATATTGATGGAACTTCTCGAGTTAGCTCATAAATTCATCGAAATACCAAATTGATTAAAAATTATAGGAGAACGTGGTCTCAATCTGGTATTCAATTTCGGAACGACCGGTTGGCGCAGCGGGAGTGTAAACGACTGCTACGCCGAAGGTCGCGGGTTCGATTCCCACACAAGTCAAACATTTGTGTGCATGAACATGGATGTTTGTTTGGTCTGGGTGTTTCAATGTTTAATATGTATGTATTTACAAAAACAAAGTATATAAGTATGGTTATCCATTATCTAGTAGTAGTACCCATAGTACAAGCTCTGCTTAGTTTGGGACTAGATGGTGTTGTGTGAATGTGGTAGAATATTATTATTATTATTATAATTCAGGTTTGATACAATGTTACTTAAAAGTTAATATGTACTTCGTAGAATTGTAGGGTAAACATTTACAACATCTGGTAACACCAACTCAGGATGTACTCTATATCCGTCCTTTACGGGTGTACGCAAATGTCGAGTCCATTTGATTCTTGGTCCTAGGTATATCAGTAAAAGTTTTGACACCTCAAACTTTATGTGAATAAGAAGGTAGAAAATTGTCACTTATCTTTCTGTTATGCGGGCTCAAACTTCCACAGAAACGCTGAATAATAACAGTTGTTAATATAGCACGGGTTTTCTTCACTTTGAGAACAAAAAATAAGGACTTAGAACACTATTTCAATTTTAAAACACGGAGCAGAATAACTATTGCAGTGACTAGTCTGGTGTTGCCAGGAAGAGTGACAATCAGACAAACATGCCGTAGGTACGGCATATTCAGACAAGAAGTCATGTGAAAATATAATTTAATTTTACTTCACCAAGCCCTTTCCAATCTGAATGGTCCGTCCCCTGCAATGGGTTACTTCATTAAAGGGCTAATGGTATAGAATACATAAATGCAATTTTTCTACAATGTCAACAAAAACCAATGAACAAAATATGTATGATCCATTATTGTTTAGGATAAATACAACAATTATTTTACAATAGCTGAACTATTTTGTCTGTAACCTTGAGTATCTTTTAGATCAATAAAGTGCTATCGATTTTCTTGAGTTCAAAAATTGAAAATCCGCAAGCTTAATATTAGATTCCAGTTGTAAATTCTTCTCGATCGAGTCTTGAAACGTCGACTGCAAGCATCTAAGATCGCATAAATTGCAGGTATGCACTTCAAGATGAATGAAAATAAATTATTGAAATACCTAAGACATACATCGTATTTAAAAAAAAGCCGCCAATCAATTTATTCTAACTACTACTACTATTCCTTCCAACTTCATAGCTAAAATACTTTTTCCGTTGTTAAAAATACATTTGAATATGCGACATGCGCACCTATTTGCGGCAGTTGTCCATAAACGAACAATGTTTCGATGGGTTTTAATTGTTTCAACTTTAGTGGGCCAGCTCGATTGAATAGTGCCTTTACCAAACTTTGAATATAAAGTAAAAATGTAATTACATCGCTTTTAATTCGCAATATGAGAGCACCAGAATATCTTGTCATCCTCCTGTCTTCTCTTGATATATTTTTCTTCTCATCCATCCCATATTCTGTCCTAATGTAACAATATTCTGTGTACTATAATCATACACAATTAACCTAATGAAAGTATTATAAAAAAATGAAACACAACCTCAACTGAAATGAATTACACATTAATTTGAATAAATTGTGTAAAGTCCCAATTTATTTTAATGTTTTACTTTGTTAATTTTTTCTCCGTTAGTCCTGTCTCGGTAAGTGAGACGAGTAATTTGTCCTTTTCGAGCCATCCCAGGCGGTTGCTTCATTCAGTTAACAAGTTGTTTTAGAACAATAGAAAGCTCGAAAACCAGAACGTTTGAAAGCTTATAATAAATGTGGCATAATCATAGCGGCATAGGTACAAAATTCTTATGACGTCTACGAACATCACCTTGCTTTTTCTCCTATTGTGTTACAAACATCTATAGGTGAGCTATTGCTTCGCAAATGTTGATTGATTATTGTGAGCGGTGTCGTGATAAAATCGTAATGTCGTAATTAAAATGGCTGCACTTAAATGTCCCTAAATTGATTACAGTTTTAAATTTATATTTTGACTCAATACTTATGGGTTTATTAAGTTTTTTATTGTTTCATTATGTGTTATAGCAATGTTATTTATAGCAACGTCAATGATAAAGATAAAATAAATCAATTTATGAATATATTTCATTTACAGATTCTGTATTCTAAAATACAACTAATAAACTTTGAATATAAAGTAAAAATGTAATTACATCGCTTTTAATTCGCAATATGAGAGCACCAGAATATCTTGTCATCCTCCTGTCTTCTCTTGATATATTTTTCTTCTCATCCATCCCATATTCTGTCCTAATGTAACAATATTCTGTGTACTATAATCATACACAATTAACCTAATGAAAGTATTATAAAAAAATGAAACACAACCTCAACTGAAATGAATTACACATTAATTTGAATAAATTGTGTAAAGTCCCAATTTATTTTAATGTTTTACTTTGTTAATTTTTTCTCCGTTAGTCCTGTCTCGGTAAGTGAGACGAGTAATTTGTCCTTTTCGAGCCATCCCAGGCGGTTGCTTCATTCAGTTAACAAGTTGTTTTAGAACAATAGAAAGCTCGAAAACCAGAACGTTTGAAAGCTTATAATAAATGTGGCATAGTATTAGAACTTGGTTTTGAAAACAGACCAGTACCTATTATTTTAAGCATGGTATTGTTTAAAATGTACCTAATATTTTGTGCAGATTCTCTGTTATTTATAATAAAGATCACCCAAAAAACAGAAGAGAATTTTGGAGCCCTACTATATACAGGAGTGGATCAGATAATATATTTATGAATACATGCCGTTATCATCATCCTCCTAGCGTCATCCCGGTTGCATCAAAGACTTTAACCCGGATTCCACTTTATAGTCAACCAGTTTAGACAGAATATTAGCTATAATTATATACCTATATGTAATATATTATATGGTGTGTTTTTGCAATGAATCGTGACTTTTTGCGCGATTTGCTTAGAGTTTTTGAGATTGTAAAAATCTAGAAACTTTAAACATTAAATAATTTAAGACGCCGTTACATAAATGCCTGTCTTAGTATAAATTATTGCGGTTTTTGATGTATTATAATATATGTTTATGTATTATATATTAATATTATGTAAATAAATTAAAAACATTTGAGTAATAGCCATTTGTTATGGTTTTAGTAGAAAAAAATATACACTTCAGATGAGAATTTAAAGTACCTAACTAATAATATAAAACTGATGCAACATTGCCAAGCAAACATGCCAGTTATTAATATTATAAACATTGCTATGAAATATAAAGTTGTTAACTGATAAATGGTTCATTAAATAGCTATCTCTCTCTCTGGGTTCTTGTCTAAGGAAAAAATCCTTATTTGAGTTCGGAGGCCTTCGGGCATTTTGAAAACTGACACTAGGGATGACCACACGAATAAAAAAAAACTGAGGATCGACGATTCTGCATGCCTAACTCAAATATTTTCTGTTGCTTTCCTATTATCTATAATAAGATGAGAAGGAGATGTAAACCAATAAGTTTTGTGCAATTTGGTTTCACAATTTTTTTACGTAGTTTGGACCCGTCGAAACTATTCAACTACAACCCACCTCAATCATAGCGGCATAGGTACAAAATTCTTATGACGTCTACGAACATCACCTTGCTTTTTCTCCTATTGTGTTACAAACATCTATAGGTGAGCTATTGCTTCGCAAATGTTGATTGATTATTGTGAGCGGTGTCGTGATAAAATCGTAATGTCGTAATTAAAATGGCTGCACTTAAATGTCCCTAAATTGATTACAGTTTTAAATTTATATTTTGACTCAATACTTATGGGTTTATTAAGTTTTTTATTGTTTCATTATGTGTTATAGCAATGTTATTTATAGCAACGTCAATGATAAAGATAAAATAAATCAATTTATGAATATATTTCATTTACAGATTCTGTATTCCGACTGAGCATTTTAGTAACAAAAATGACAATAAAAGAACTGAACCCAGATCTCGCAATCATAGTGTACAATGTAAAGTTAAACTAAAGAAACAGAAACAACGTTACAATGTTCGTAGCATTCAATTACAGAAATAAATATTGTGTTGTGCGGAGCTGGAAAGTGCAACACTTGTATCTTTTATATCGACGAGGTCACGGTTTAGAGTCAGTATTACAACTACTAGCAATCAATTAGTACGTAACAAAATTACACCCAATAACTTATTCTACGCAGGTCAGTGTCAAAGGCGCATAGCGTTTGCAGCTGAAAAGAAAACAAAATAAAAAAGAAAAATAATATACACATTCATACCAATTAAAACACACCATAAAATCTTCTTCTGCCAAACTGTATGACAGTTGGTTGTAAAAAATTACGATCCCTTTAATTAACTGTACAAACAACAACAAAACCCAATCATAATACATACAACTACTTATCATTAGAAACTCTGTTTCTCACGCATTCAGTTAACGAACGCAATCCAAAAGTACAAAATATATTGCTACTTGTCTTTGAACTATAATGAGATAAATTATCTGTGCTACCAACATAACTGTACCTACCTACTAGTGAAAACAGAAGGGAGGTTACCTTGCCCATATTTAACATATTAAGAAAAAAACTTGATAATAATATGACGATAACTATTGAAATATAGCGTTTTAAAAGCAACCTAAGTCCTAATCCGGAATCGAACTCACAACCTCCGGCTGAGCAATCAGAGGGTCTAGTACGAGTTTGCACTGGATCGTCACGGTGGACGATAGCCTAGTCGACGGGAACAATTTTATGCATTTTCTAAATTACTACACTAACCACTACACGTAAACGTAGAAGTCCCACCTAAAAAAGTACCGAAGTAGTACCTATGTCTTGTATTTCATACATACATACATAGACTCACGCCTGTTTCCCGGAGGGGTAGGCAGAGACTACGGAACGCCATTTGCAACGATCCTGACATACCTCTCTTGCTTCACTCACTCCCACCAAGTTTCTCATGCATGCTCTTCTGTTAAGGGTACTCTGACTTGTCCTTTTTTCAGGATGTCTCCAATCTGGTCAGAGAACGTCCGCCTAGGTCTTCCCCTTTGTCTTGTCCTATTCACACTAGCCTTATATATCTTCTTTGTCAGTCTATCGTCATCCATCCTCTCCATGTGCCCAAACCATCTTAACATGCCTTTCTCAATGCTAATATTATGCTTCCCTCAATGTTTAGTTCGTACCATCAGATCTATCACTGCGAATGACCTGTCTATAACTATAGCGCGATTTGTCTGCGAATAATATCGCACGCCATTTCAGAAACAGTTAGGGCATGTGCAAACCACGTTTTTTAAACGCGCCGTCGACGCGTGTTTCAAAAACGCGCGTCGACGGCGCGCTTTTATCCTACAGAGCAGTTTGTTGTGGTTTGTATCGATACAAACGCGCCGCACCGGCACGTCCGTATCGATACACACGCGCGTTAGTATAGCGTTTGCTCATATTATTAGAACAAAAGGCAGATGAAGCGCATTCATCAAAGTGAGGCACGTTGACAGCTATGTGTGCGCGACATTTGGCGACTGCACTGTACGGACACGAGCGTCTATGTGCGTGTTAATTTGTCAGATTATGGATCATCTCCCACTCATCATCATCAGCCTTTAACAGTCCACGGCTGGACTAAAACTCCTTTGAAAGGAGGAATTGGCCTACAATACCACGCTGGCCAAACGGGTTGGTGTAGGGTTTGTATCAAGTTTTCCTTCTGTTACAGTGCTATTCTCTGCATAATATGCTCCCTCCGTCGGCTCTTACGACACCCATGGGATGATATGGGGTGGTGACATTCCGTATTCTTAATCCGTCACCCAATCTCCCACTATTTTGCACATAGTTTTGTAATGTTTTTATGGAAGTTATATACTGACATTAGTTTGCGGTCTTGAATAATTTACTGGATAACTATAATAGATTTCATTACGTATAATATTCATGCACCGGAGACAGTGAACATTAATGAAAGCGACGTACACTATACAAGTGAATATAGATCAATTCTCTTACCCTTGTAAAGGTATTCATAACCCGGCGAAATTTTGTCAAGTACACAATAAAGTATAAATATTATGATTTGTAGACAACCCTAATTTTACTATTAAAAAAATTTTAATATTAGAAGCGCAAACTCGTGGATATGATTGTTTATTCTGACCATTCCAACGTACGGTTCTCAAACCTAGTCACCTACCCAGCACAGGTCACGCCTAGGGGTCTGCCAAAGAGCCATAGAGCGCTGCATCCTGGATCTTAAACTTAAAGACAGGATACGGAACACCGAGCTGCGTTCTAGAACAGGCATCAAAGACGTGGGAAGAAAGGCTGCCAGTCTCAAATGGAACTGGGCGAGCAGCGTCAGCCGTATGTACGAGGCTCGTTGGGCAAGAGTATTAACACTGTGGGTACTAGAGGATAGACGACGTCGCCGAGGCCGGCCACGAAACAGGTGGCGAAATGACCTAGACGCCTACCGCAAGAGCTGGCTTGAGATTACGTGCGACAAGCATACCTGGTAAGATTTGGGGGAAGCCTTTGCCCAGGAGTGGGACAACGTAAGCTATAAAAAAAAAATGAATGCCTGCAATCAATTATTGCTGTTTCTACACATTAAGTACATGAATATTTAGATCGTATAGGGATCGAACCCAAAACAATGTATACATACTAGAAAACCTATAACAATATTTGCTAATAAAGATATACCTATCTAAAATATACTCTTATAATATGTTAATATATTTCATTAACATGACAATTCTTATTACATATTACATAAATCAATTGACAAGTGCATTTTCCATAATACAGGGAAAACGGCGTCGACGTAAACTGGCAACACTTACACATTTTTTGCAGAAATACGAATTTTATCGAAATTAAATTATGAAACAGTCAAATAATCCATAGATAACTGTGAAAAAATATTCTATCTTTCTGTTTTTGCTTTTGGAAACAACTTTTACAATGTTTAAAAACGCATGACGGCATTTTATGAATTTAAAAGTTGAGTTGATCGGGGCGTGTGAACTGTACGATGCTTCGTTTCGCACTGAGCCGGCTTTGTATTCGCTTTTCAATTTGTATTTGCTTTAGTGGCTTCACGCAACTGTTCCGCGCGCTCCATCTGATTCTTGTTCTATAATCTGAGAGCGTCTGTATCGCTACACACGCGCGTTTGAATTCACAGGTGTGCAAAGGTCTACAGGCTGCGTCTGACTTGCGTGCGTATCACGTCTGTATCGCTACAAACGCGCGTCGACGGCGCGTTTAAAAAACGTGGTTTGCCCTTACATCTACGTATAATTTAAAGTAATCGGAAATTAAGCCAACGCCGTTACTTTTCATAATCTGCAAGAAAAAGAGACGTCTTAATAATAGGCTAGATAAAAATTTATTATTTCAAACAAACCAACCAGAACCTATTGATTTTATTATACGGATTTAAAGGAAATCGTTTATTCAATGATTCTGCGTAAAAACTCGATTATTGAATGAAAAACATTTCAAAGTGCTGTAAAAAAGTGATTCCTATACGAAGAATATTGCTTAGACTTTACGAAAATTGTAGTACAACAACAATTTGGGCCTCAGGAATTTCTTCAGCAGTGGCTTGGGTATTAAACTTGAGATCTCAGATTCGTACTCACTTACACCACCAATAGATCTTGGTAGTCATATTTTTCATAAAACATTTACATAAACCTAATAAGCATTAATTCTTATTTCTTGTGTTGTCGAGAAATTGTTTATCAGGCAATTTACCGTTTAATATTTATTCATTAGACCTCCAGGAATCACATGCAATTTTGACCTGAGGGCATAATTTACCTTTGTTTTGACGTCAAAGCCAGATTTTGAATTTTTCAAAGGAATGAAGCTGAAAATATGCACACTCACAGCAATAAAGTGGACAGGACGGAAATGCGTCGCCGCCACTCTTTCCCTTTTGGACATGCTACGTTTGTAAAAGTCCTTTATTAGTCAACGTAACACCGCTGGTGATACTTCAGTTTGGGAATGGATTTATGGATGAAAGTCTGTTACTGTTTCATGCAGAAACTACTGTACAGAGTTTGATGATACCTTTCGTTAAGTAATTTGACTGCACGGTTGGCATAGTGGTTTAAGCGGCCGCCTCGCCGCTTAAGACTACTCTGAGTATTGTGGTTCGGTTTCCATATGAGACATCATTTTGTGTTAGCCATATATTGTTGTTTCGAGTCTGGGTGTTCGCTGTGTTCGTTAGTTGCATGTTTGCAAAGTACCCCGCGACACAGAGTTTATTCTTAGTGCAGGGGTTGTATTTATAAAGAAAATGAATTTGTCTTAAAAATTAAAAATATAGCACGTGGGCCTTTGTTGTGATAACTGACACATGGGGGCAAATCCATGTGCGGAAAGTAAGTGATAAGATTGTAAAAAGTAAAGTCATGGGTTCTTTAACAAGTCAGCACAATACCTACATTAATCCCATATTAACATGAGCAGTCAGTTAACTTAGGGATGATAATATTCTAAGACATCGATAATTTCATGCTAAACTAGGCAGAGCATATTATAAAGTAACTAATAAACATACTTCTTTATTCTTAAATACTTCTCGTATTATTCTATATTATAAATAACACCCAACCCAATAACTGTGCAAGTTACAAAGATATTGATTCAAGATGAAAATCGAGGCCACTACTTTCTACTTATTTAGGAATTAGGATCACTAACCACAACACCAACATGGCTGTCCAAATAATTCATAACTTACCTAGCTCGAATATAATTAAAATATTTGATATAATATAAAATTTGATATTTTGTCAAAGGAAGCCATTATTAATATAAAAAAGATTGTGAACCTTGTCTTGAAAAGGACGGGTATATAATCTCAAAGTATCACCATAGATCGGCAGATACCTTCACAATCTTATTTACTATAAAACGCTTATACTTGGAAAACTGCACACACGCACTTCCTTTTCACTCCAACCTTTAGCAGGTAGAATAATCCCATCAAAGTACCCGACGAAGTCTTGGAAACATTCTGTGTCCTTATATTTATTGTTTTAAGAAGGACGGGAGCTTTTAAAACTTTCGTAGATTTTTTACGAAAATGTAACATTTAATGCTACAAACTATCTGACAAATGCTATCAAAAACATTTTGAAGTTAAAAAAAAAAACAATATTATAATTTATTACTCTATCATGAATCCTCGGTAGCGGCGATAGCCCAGTGGTGTATGTAACGGACTGCCGAGACGATCGATGGTCTCGGGTTCGATCCTCAGGGTGCTTGTACACGGTGCATGTAGTTTGAGCATGTTGAGGCACTTGCGAGGGTTATATACACCGTAAACATATCGTTTAAAAAATTGTGCGGGTCCAGCGACTCGAGCATGTACCAAAGCGAGCCACTCGCGCAAGTAATTCGCGTGCTCTGCGGCGCGCGTGGGTCACTCGCGCATGTTACTTGTTAAAATTACATGTTTAACATATGATTTTTAAAGATTTTTTGTTCGTCGAGATATTTTGACGCGATTTAAGTTATAAAGCTATCGCGCGAATATCATACACATGTACCTAGCTCTTGATTACGAACAAATAACTTGTACACACAGCTTGCGCAAGTAGCCCATGTCTTTACTTGCTCCAGTTATTTGCACCACGTACAAGTACAAGCGAGTAACTTGAACAAGTAGCTTGCGCATATTACTCACGCATGTAACCCGCACCTTTACTTGCTCTAGCTACATGCACCGTGTACAAGCACCCTCAGTTACCCCGGGCACACACCTCTGACTTTCCGAATTTATTGTGTGCATTATAAATTTATAATCGCCCGCTTAATGATGTGCCCGGTAGATGGCAATAGACTCGCCTTCTATTACATTGGGACCGAAACATAGCTGGCAAAGTGTAAGTGTGTAATACACCTCTGCCCACCCCTCCGGGGATAAAGGCGTGATGTTATGTTATGTGTTTACTCTATCACGTGTGTGTATTTTCTAAAACACAGTGTTAAGAAAATACACGGCGCTTTGGCAGGCGTACAGTGACATGGGTCCAACCTCTTGCGACTCCCTGGCGCTGCGCAAGCGAATGCTCAAGTTTATTAGCACCTTTGTAACGTGGTATACAATTGTACATTATGTACTGAAACTAATTTAAAAAAATAGAATTTTATGTATAATAATATGCATATCTTTTATCTCAAACAAGCATCAAACCTGAGATCCATATTACACTTTTACACAAACTATACCTAGCGTCATATGACTAATCAAATGAATTAACCTCGACTATAAATAAAAAAACCAGACAAGTGTAGTTATCCTCAGAACGGTTTTAAACAGAAAAACTATGAATCGCTTGAGTCCGTGGATTAAGCTTCCCGGTTTATTTCTATTAAGTTTTCCGTCATTTTCTGAACAGTTCTTCCGATCCCACAAGCTTCGTGGAAGCGATATCATATCGTAATCTCTAATTACACTGAATAAACTATATCATACTTTCATAAACTTATTATCCAAACATTTTATTTTAATTTTATTTTATAATATTTTTCATAAAACATTTACATAAACCTAATAAGCATTAAGTCTTATATCTTGTGTTATCGAGAGATTGTTTATCAGGCAATTTACTGTTTAATATTTATACATTAGACCTCCAGGAATCACATGCAATTTTGACCTCAGGGCATAATTTACCTTTGTTTTGACGTCAAAGCCAGATTTTGAATTTTTCAGAGGAATGAACCTGAAAATATGCACACTCACAGCAATAAAGTGGACAGGACGGAAATGCGTTGCCTCCGCTCTTTCCCTTTAGGGACATGCTACGTTTGTAAAAGTCCTTTAAATTTGTCAACGTAACACCGCTGGTGATACTTCAGTTTGGGAATGGATGTATGGATGAAAGTCTGTTACTGTTTCATGCAGAAACTACTGTACAGAGTTTGATGATACCTTTCGTTAAGTAATTTGACTGCACGGTTGGCGTAGTGGTTTAGGCGGCCGCCTCGCCGCTTAAGACTACTCTGAGTATTGTGGTTCGGTTTCCATATGAGACATCATATTGTGTTATCCATATAATATATTGTTGTTTCGAGTCTGGGTGTTCGCTGTGTTCGTTAGTTGCATGTTTGCAAAGTACCCCGCGACACAGAGTTTATTCTTAGTGCGGGGGTTGTATTTATAAAGAAAATGAATTTGTCTTAAAAATATAGCACGTAGGCCTTTGTTGTGATAACTGACACCCATGGGGGCAAATCCATGGGCAGAAGTAAGTGATAAGATTATAAAAAGTAAAGTCATGGGTTGTTTAACAACTCAGCACAATACTTACTTACATTAATCCCATATAAACATGAGCACTCAGTTAGCTTGGGGAATGATAATATTCTAAGACATCGATAATCTGGTGCCAAACTAGGCAGAGCGTACTAAAAAGTAACTAATAAACATACTACTTTATTCATAAATACTTCTCGTATATATAAGTAGATAAATAACACCCAACCCCATGATCGTTCAAATCACAAAGATATTGATTCAAGATGGAAATCAAGCCTACTATTTTCTACTTACTTAGGAATTAGGATCACTAACCACAACACCAACATGACCGTCCAAATAATTCATAACTTACCTAGCTCGAATATAACTAAAATATTTGATATGATTTAAAATTTGAAATGTTATGTTTAAACTTGTCAAAGGAAGCCATTGTTAATATAGAAAAGATACCTGGTCTTGAAAAGGACGGGTATATAATCTCAAAGTATCACCGTAGATCGGCAGGTACTCTTATCTTAATATATATATTTCTTGTGTGCGTGTGTATGTCACTGAACTCCTTAATGACTGGACCGATCTTGATGAAATTTTTTGTGTGTGTTCAAAGGGACCTGAGAATGATTTAGATTCACAATTTAGTCCACTGGAAAATGTATTTTTACTTAATTTTTAATTTGTAAGTAGTTGTGGATTTCGGAATGTTTCACATTGGAACAGACGGACTGCGCTGCTATCGCAGTGTCAAATATATATTAATAATTTCGTCAAGGAGTACATCGAAACCTTACCTGAATAATAAAACATGAAAAAATTAAGATTTCGAGTCGACAACATATATCCGCAAAATTCGGATTGTCGAGTATTTTGTTAAATTCTAATGGTTCTGACAGACAAACCACAGTCGCCATATTGGCCTCTCTCGCGAAACCTCACAGATACCGGATAACATTTTGAGTAGGTACTACTAAGTCTTAGTACTAAGTAGTTTGTATGTGTAAATACTTTTTGCAGTTATATAGTACCCGCCCAATAAAGGAGATTTGTGTTACCCCAAACATCGATAATATACTATAACTAGAGAACCCCAAATTTACGTGAGCGAATCCGCGGGCAAAAGGAAGTTTACTATAAAACGCTTATACTTTGAAAACTGCACACACGCACTTCCTTTCACTCCAACCTGTTGCAGGTAGAATAATCCGAGATCCCTTCTTTTTGCATAATGTTCTTTGTCCTAATATACTTCGGCATAACGATTATGGCACAATTTGTTTTGGCATAATACACAACATACATTTTATGTTGGCATAATCATCTTAAAGACTAATTTGTTTTGGCATAACTTTGATTCGCATAACGTTAGTAGGCCTAATGTCTATTAGCATAACGTTAGTAGGCCTAATGACTATTAGCATAACGTTAGTAGGCCTAATGACTATTAGCATAACGTTAGTAGGCCTAATGACTATTAGCATAATATTTATATAGTTATATATTTAACTTGTAAAAAATGTATATGCTGTGCAACAAAAGTTAGTGACAGAACCGAATTGCTGCAAAACCGACTCCACGTAGTCTTGTTTGTCCTACCGGAGCCGTGACAGAAGCCCTGCTGCATGTTGCATGCTGCATGCTTGCTTGTATGCTGCATGTTGTATGCTTGCATGCTGTATGCTTGCTTGCTTCATGCTTCCTACAGCGAAAAATATGCCAAAGATACATTGCCAAAGTTATTATATCCAATTTGTATTGTATTGTAATCATTATGCGTAAATAAATTTATGCTTTAGGATTTTATGCTTTAGGATAATATGCTTAAAAAAGTTATGCTTTAGAACTTTATGCTTAATAAATTTATGCTTTAGAATATTATGCTTAATCATTATTATGGTTAGAGAAATTATAATATAAGCTGTTATGCGTAATTATATTATGCGAAAATATAATTATGCCAAACAAAATTATGCTAAATAATATTAGGTCTTAAAATTTTATGCAAATGGTTAGGGAACCGAATAATCCTGCCAAAGTACCCGACGATGTCTTGGGGACAATATTTACCGTTTTAAGAAGGACGGGACGGGACGGGGCCTTTAAATTTTCCAAAGATTTTCATTTTGTAAATTGTTTATTTTATTTGCGTAAGAGGATTGGTAGATGCTATTCTGGGATCAGCCATAGGTGCTCTTTTTTCGGAGACTACAGTTGCTGTGGACACTCGAATTTTTACACATCGGTACTGTCCACAAACGCCCATTTCAAAAAAATACTTTGTAATATGCATCCATCTTATCTACACCAGGCATCAAACCTGAGCTCTATCTCACACTTGTATACAAACTATAATATCCCGCATCATAGGACTAAACAAAAATCAATCAACCTCGGCTATAAATTATTTTCTAAGAAACCGACAAGCTTACTTATTCTCAGACAGATTTAAACTAAGAATCACTTGAGTCCATGGATTAAGCTTCGCAATCGATTTCGATTAAGTTTTCTGTCATTTTCCGAACAGTCCTGATCCCACAAGCTTCGTGGAAACGATATCATATCGCAATCTCTAATTACACTGAATAAACTATACCATACTTTGTTAAACTTACTATCGAAACCATTTTGATATATATTTTATTTTATGTACAAGACTCGTCTTGGAACCTGAGTTACTTCTTTCAATTTTAACTAGACTTAACAGGCTTTTTCACAAAGCAGATTGCCTAATGCCCTACTAAACCCGAGTTTAAGGGATATTCTATTGATTGGTTAAGTGACCAGTGTCAAATATTCTATTTGAAGAAAATGACTGTTTGTAAAGACTATCATATTATATCTTAATGACAGCCGGGACCGACGGCTTTACGTGCTCTCTGGGGAGGTTGCGACTCTTTGTCACTGTTTCACCCATCTGTAATACAGACGGTGACGAATGCGTTTAACCTAGCTAATCGCGAGCAGTCTCCACTTTGCCCCTAACCCCTCCTCTGAATCATTTGATTTAACATATTTTGACAAGTTGACAAAGCTTTTCATTAAAATATAATACCGACGACAAATAGATCTCTTAGGTAAAATCTAACTAGCAAACCCTTACATTATTATAAGACGATTAAGGAAGACAATATACATCAAGAAAATACAGGTTTATTTTATAAAAAGCCTTTCGGAACGTAAAATTTAATCGTAAATGATTGAATAATGTATTACAGGGAGAACGGAAGAGCTAATTTTAAATCAACATTCAGTAGAAATATACCTAATGGGTGTACGCCAGCTGTTCAGAGTAGTTGTGAATATACATTACTAGTTACTAAGTCATAGTTGGAGCTAGTTTCTCGTTCTCATACTTTTTTAATCAATTGTCTGAATGAAACGTCGGCAAAATGAAAAGTAGGTAAAAAAAAGATCAAAGAAAGTTTTTCGGGAAAGCGTTTCAGGTTCCAGTATTCTAATTCGCGGGTGAAAAGCGTTTCAAAAGTTTTATTTTCGTCAAATCATTACCATTAAGCTATCTTTGGCCTTTATCGTGTAGACCTAATACATGTAGTTTGATTTTACACCTTAAGATACCGATGGCAAAACAATATATTCAGTTTCGTGATATTGTATTATTTTATTTGACAGAAATATACCTACTTATACTTGATTTCCTTTGTCTCCTTAAAATGATATTAATATCATTGCAAATAAAAGTTACGATGATTGTGCTTTTTATATGTTACTAGTGGACGCCCGCAGCTACGCCTGCACATTTTACCCGTTTTGCCCGATTTGCCCGATTCCGTGGGAATTTCGGGAAACCCCTTCTTTGTGCACCCCTACGGTCCCCAAGGAACATACATGCCAAATTTCAGCTTCCTGCGTTTAATAGTTTAGGCTGTAGCTTGTCTGTCAGTCAGTCAGTAACGCAAGGATTTTATATAGGTAATATATACAGGTAGGTCAAATATTTGAGTATGCAACGACTAAAAAGAATTGAGTAGGTAAGTATTTAATACTTCAAGCAAAACAAATATATTAGAACGACAAATGTTTCAGTAGAAAAGTATTAATAGTTGTTATGAAGTCGATAATTTATTAAATTAATCATAAAATCACAAAAATATGTAACTATCAAACGCATAAATGACTAATAATACTTACCCGCACAAAAATCCAAAAAGGCGCTGAAAACTTCACAACGAAATTAAATCACAACACCACACACCTCACCAACTACAAGTTCAAAACGCTCTAATTTAAAAAATAGACACCTTGTTCATATTTTCTAAAAATAATATCTACTATGTTTTTTAAACATCCGCGGTAAAGTTAAGGCGTGGATCGCGTTCAGCCCGTCCGTGCCAGTAGACGTCCTAACGTCGGTAAATCGCGTCGCTCACTGTTCCTCGCGCACCGCTCGCGCCATTTTCACACAATACAAGCTTTTCAGAAACGTCCGTTGCAATATGTTTTCACTAGGTTTTATATGCATAACACAACTGTTGCTTTTGTCTTAAAGCTTTAAAAACACGTTTCAGATAACACAGTGTATGTTGGATATAGGTTTTATGATTTCTTGTAGGTATAAGTAAGGTATAAGTAAGGTTTGAAAATCTTGTTATGGGCTCTTGTGTTATTTAACATTTTTATAAGAGACACAAACAAAGTACTTTACTTGCATCTGATCAAAAGGTACAGATTGGCATCAGATACGAATTGTATTTTATTGTAGAAAAATGTTTTTCATTTAATAATTCGAACTTCGCCAGTCAATCGCTATTCATGCAATAATTATTTGAAAGCATTCGCTTCTCATACTATCTCGACTTTTAATACACCATTATCTTCCATTACGATTGTTTGTTTTAGTTCATTGAAAAGTTTAGTATGCCTGCTTATTTTCTGTAAATATTTTTTTATTTTTTACGTCTGGCAGAAATTTAGACTTAGGTATGTTTTCCGTTAGCTAGTGATCTTAGGTTCAATGTCGAAATTATCAAAATAACATAAAAAAAATTGGAATATATCTTATAATAGTTTATTGTTATATAAATTTGAATAATTACTAATATTATGTGGTCACATAGTGAAGGTCATACTAGTGAAGCATTAGTCATTTACTTAGACCTAAAAAGCCACCTCGTCTGAAAAAGTACTTTTAACCGATTAGATCGCAACCATATTTAGTTTTGTGTTCCTGTGATAATAATAATATATGCGGCCTAGAATTAAATATTTCGTAAAGTGAGAATTATGAAAAGAAAATATTCACAGCAGCCTGCCATTAAAAAGTAGGTATCTATTTATTTAGATCTTGCTACTATTGCGAATATGCCAACCTGGGCGTAAGGTTACCGGGCCAGTGCTAAAAGGCTAATATCAATAATATAAAAACAAAATAATAACTAAGTAACTTCTCTGTCAGTGACCGTATCTACAAGTCCAATAAAAGCACTTAAGCAACGGTCCACCATGGTCCAAATACGAATACGCGATATAGTGCAATAACATTTTCAATTCAAGCCATTTTCTTTTCAATAACTACGAACTACACACCTGAATGTGTGCATAGGTATATTTTATATATACTGGAACACGAAAGAACCAACGTCCGTGTAGAAATCGCGAACATAGATCTTATAATAATCTGTGTAACCCAATTTTACACATTGCTACACGTAAATTAGCGACGGAACCCAGGTGTGCTGTGCCGCGTGCGTTATGTTGCCAGTTACAAAATATCGTTTCTCCCAACTACCGTGTTTGAATTTTCATTTGAAAATATAAGTAGGTACTTGAGCTTTAATGTTTTATTTTTATGTTTGTGTTCTTATTGTGCTCGCATAATAAAAACTGAGACTGTTGCCGACTGCTATGCATATTTTCAAAGTAACAGTGCTTTGAAAATATGCATAGCAGTCGGCAACACTCTCTGATTTAGACTTTAGAGTTTTAGGAAAGATTCTGATGTCTCGAATCTCAAATGTGATGACATCTGCGATCACTTATAAAATCATGGTACATAAAAACCAACAAGACGAAAATTAAAATGCCTCAAGAAAGTTTTATTCTTACTCTGATATTTGTCAATTCAACTGTTACCTTAACAATAATTTAAATTTTACCTTATTTCAAAGAAAATTCTCAACATGGCAATACAGCGTGCCTAATGATTGATGTTTTAGCGCCAAAAAGAATTACGGGCTAGTTTATGAAACATAGCGGACATGTTTTACATAATAACGCCTTGTTTCCCACGCGATCCAAATAAAATATAAAAATAAACACGTTATCATGGGGGCCTTTGGTTTATGAGCTTGTCAGCAGATTTATCACAGTTGCCGGCAGAATCAGTGCGTGGTTTTTTTATCTTGCAAAATATTTGTATACAACACTAAGGCGATAAAATAAATCTAACGGAATGTAAAATAAATAAAAATACCTATTGTTTGAATGACCAGCTGGTTATGTAAAGCATGTGTTACTTTAATTATATTATCTGTTCACCGATGGCTTGGTGAGAATTATTTATTTACGGTAAAACATTTATTTTTACCTTGCCACAGACTAAAATATTTCAATTCCTAGAACGAATATCTCCTGTGTGTTCCCGCGCAAATCAAATGTAGGTCAACAAGGTGCTCATAAGAAATGGATCGGCTGTTATACGTACCTACATAAGCGGGGAATGAGTGACCGATTAGTGATCTCTGGAAGCGACGAGAGCAAAAGCCTACTAGGTTTACTTCTTATAACCCGACTAGGCTTTCTTCTTATAATGTCATGTTCTAATAAGTATTAAGTACTGACTGATAATACTATACAGTACTATTTCAACATAGATCCAAACTTGTTAAAAAGTTAGTCTCGAGTAATCTATGACCACAGCCAAAATTAGAAAGTCAGAAATCAGATACTCATTTGATAAAATTAAATGATTTTATTTTGGAACACATACATTGAATAAGAAAAGACAGTATTTGCAATGTTTACTTTGTTGAGAAAATTAAAAAAAAATACGTTTAAACTATACGACTTCAAGAGCTCCTCAAATATATAAACTAAAAATCACCCAAATTTGTCCTTTTTTGAAAAAAATAATATTGGTAGACTTTTATACGATTTTTGAAACATTTTAAGACAAGTAGATGTCTGCCAGCTTAAGTAGTCTTGAATAAATCTGAATGATGGGATTGGAAATTAAGAACGATGTAAAAGCAAGTAATTAACATTGAAAAATCTCTTCAGCTTTATAATATTATACTAGCTGAGCCGGCGGCTACACCCGCGTTCAAATGGCTACTGCTCGGCTTAAAGGCTTTGGCTTAAAGCGTGATGTTATATTATAGCCGATTACATAATAAAAGTCCCTAAGATTAGTGCGTTCAACCAAACAAACAAACTCATTTAAGAAAGTACCTGCTTAGTAATAAGACGAATAGATCTTTATGTAGAGGGTTACCTTTACTATACAAATGAGTAAAACAAAAACATATGTTTTTAATGTCAAAATAATAGTATTTTTTCTAAGTAGTAGTTTCTAAGTAGTAGTAGTAAGAGTGAGAAAGTCAATATCGTGTATCTCCATTAGCATGACTGCGAAACTATTATGTAGTCCGTCTGCATTTTAGAACCGACCTATCTGTCTGGTTTTTTAGATATATCTGCATGTATAATAATGATGTAAAAAACATACATCAATTGGAGCTTAGCTGAAACACTAGTTCCCTGCGAAATGAAGAGTGAGAAAATCAAAATCATGCAACTTCAATAGCACGACTGAGAAAGTATCGTGTGGTCTGCCCGCATTTCAGGACCGACCTATGGGTCTGTTTTTGTAAATATATGTTTATAATAATAATATAAATAACATATATAATTTTTAGCTTTGCTAAAATAACGCAAATTTTATGAAATTTTGGAAACTATGATATTATATAAAATATAGTAGGAACCGGAACAAGTGCCTGCCATTAAGTTTTTCTATAAAATATAATATATATTTTAAGATATCAAAACGGCAGACATGCTGCAAACACGTTTACAAAGTCGATTTTCATGCTTTTCGACTTCTAGGCACGCGCAAAGGAACCCTCTATTGAAATAGTGAACCCCCATTTGATCTACGGCAGATAAATTAGTATAACTAGCATTAATATGAAGTTTGCTACTATACCGTAAGTCTGCGGAACACTGTCTCTTAGACTATAAATGAAAAGTATTTTGGCTGTACCTTAACTCTGTAAACAATATTAAGGATACATTATTGAATGTTTCTAAATTCGGATTATTATTATTCTACGAGAAAATCTTGTACAAATCTTAGTATTAAATATTATGACTACCTAACTATATTCGTATTCTTCAAATTTAATTCGCTTTAAACCGTTATCATAATACGATTCATTATACTGAAATTGAAGTTAAATTAAGGATCCAGGAAAGGTTTGTAAATATCTTTTATTTCTAATGGGAGCCTTATAAATACATTTCATGTTAAATTTAATCATCTTTTGAAATCAATCGAAGAAGCAATGAACGGTTTTGTATTCGAAAATTATTTACAATTAAAATTAAGTCCACATCTATAAGTCTATTTAAGTAACTTGCTGTTGAATGTTACGTTAAGTAACATTCTACAGCAAGTTATCCAAATTATTTCTTTACATCGTGCCTTAATTTACAGTTTTGAAATGGCGTACTCAACTCATCTTGTGCCGCTTACTGCAAATCTAAAATTAATCAAAAGTTAAATTAAGTCCGGTGACGCCAACTCCTTAAGTGCAAGATACTCTTCTCGGCTTCTTCTGTGTTTGTTATTGCTTTCTTATTACGAACAAAAAATATGGAAGCAAAGTGAAATGGAATGTTACCGCGTCCAAACTTATGGTGAACACTGCGCCTTGGAAATGGAGCAATTTATACATACATACATAACGTCACGCCTTTTATCCCCGAAGGGGTAGGCAGAGGTGTATTTCTACACCCACTTTTCGCCAGATATACTTTAGTCCCACGTAATAAGGGGCGAGCCTATTGCCGTACCGGGCACATTTCCAGACTCCGTGCTGCTACTGAGAATTTTGCAATGCAATTGCAGCAATTTATTTATTTATTTAAAAAGACAACTCCCGCACTAGGAAAATCCTGTGTCGCGGGGGACTTAACAAACATACGACCAACGGACACAATGCACACCCAGACTTGAAACAACAATTTATGAATGACACAAAGTGTTGTCTGGTGTGGGAATTGAACCAACAATACTAGGCGCAGTATCAAACGGTGAGGCGGCCGCTTAAACCACTTCAACTACACCAACCGTGAAATCAGAAGAATTCAAAATAAAATAGCACAGGCGTCATTGGGATAACATAATGACAGACGTATTGTTTATAGATTTGTAGCAAGTTCCCAGATATGGTAAGTGCGCTTGACTAGGCAGAGAATGTAGATTCTATAGCATCATAATAACCAACACTGTGAGTCAATATGAGGGTCCAGCCCACTAAACCACTCTGGCCACGGTTTGATGTATGGTTTGATATCGAGGTTTCCGTCTCTTACCAAAAATACAAAATACTTCGTGTTTTTCCATAGTCATCCCTTACGACACTCACGGAATAAAATGGGGTGGTGCCATTTGATTCCTCAACAACTTTCCAACACGGATCTTCATCATCAGCCTGTCTTGTTGTACTGCTGGATATAGGTCTGTCTCATGGGCATGCCGCCTTTTCGCCCGATTTCCGGCTCTTCAAGTTCCGCCGCTGCCAGCCACTTTGCGTTTATCGTCACTCCCTAGTCGGAGGACGTCCCACACTACAAAGACATAAAGACATATTTATTTCTGCATTTTGGTTGTTTACAACACTTATACATGTCAAAACCCTATTCTTGATGATGCCGGCTTTTCCTAGCTAAGTGACTTCTTGAGAAGAAAGGCCGAAACAAACTCAGAGTCATTGTTTTTTTTTGTCACTTCAATTTTTTTAGTCTTTTCTTCATCTTTTAAAGTCCAGGCAAAAAAGGGTTTAGTATGCAAGTACAATGCAGGAAATTATCTGACGCTTTTGACTGACTCGGCCCACTGATGGCCCGCATTCAACAGCAATCGTACGGCTCAACCTTGATTGAGGGAGCCAGCACGATCTGTATCACTATGCCTCTACGTTTAGGTACTACGGTGCGGTCTACACATTTGATAAACACGAATATAAGATTTTTAAATATATATTCGTTATGATGGCTACAATACTGGGCTTTACTAAGTTCGCGAGTAGAGTCGTCCTACGTCATCATATTATTATTTTTTTCGTCACAATAAATCAAAGCCGTAAGCGCAGCACGCCATCGCTATATTACCAGTGTAGTTTACACCTGACTGCCTCGTTGGTCTCGCGGCATAAATGTGCGCGTGGGATTGGGAGGTCTCGGGTTCGATTTCCGGGTCGGGCAAAGTGTTATTGGGTTTTTCCGTTAGGAAATTCTCAGTAACAGCACGGAGTCTGGTAATGTGGCCGGTACGGCAATAGGCTCGCCCCCTGTTACGTGGGACCTAAAAATTCATGGCGAAATGTGGGTGTAATATTACACCTCTGCCTTCCCCTTCGGGGATACAGGCGTGAGTCTATAAAAAAAAAAAGAAGTTTACACCCTACGCTTAGAAAAGGCACGGACGATCTTATGGCCGTGCTCTTTCGCTCAACACTTTAGAATCCTTTAATGATAATTGATAATATTAAAGTGTTACTTTTTAGGGGTGCATAGGGTTCCCACCAAGAACTTAGGGTCCCAAGCCAACCTCACCTGCAAGTGGTGCACCTGCCGATCAACGGACGAGGCTCTGGCAAACAAAATGTCCCAATAAGCGGCAATAGGCTCGCCACCTATTACGTGGGATCAAAACACTAGCGAAAAGTGGGCGTTTAATATGCCTCTGTCTACCCCTTCGGGGAAACAGGCGTGAATCTATGTATGTATGTATGTTACTTTTTATTTTTGTCGAGTGCATCCGCGGACTAGCGTACGATCCAAATTTGTATTTAGCGGTAAGTTTCCCGTGGTTCCTTCTATAAATTATTGGTGTTCTTTTAAATAAGTGTATAATTCTCTGTTAAGCTTTTAAAAGAAGAGTTTTTGCTATAATAGTTTTTCAAAAGATGTTTACTTAAACAGTAGTAATTTGGCTAATCAGCCTAAAGTAAAATAATGCGACTTCATAGGTAAGTTCACAGCCACTTTAATACTTGTAACTGTACGTTAGGCATGGGCGTTTTCAGATTTTTCCACAAACCGATACAAATTCGATTTCAGATACTGAAATCGATTTCAAAAACCGATTTTAGAAATCGATTTCTGTAGCGGATGTCAGAGCGACGAGCGTAGTTACTAGTTGCGTAGACAAACGCAAACAATCGAATTCATAATGTATCGTCATGTCATGCGTCCATATTTCGCTTGGTTTGCGTGACATACCTATTGAAAAAGAAAACCTTCTAACTACCTAAAACTAAGGGTTAAAAAACTCAGTCACCAAACAAACTAAAATTACACAACACGAATTGTTTCTATTTATTTACACTTTACAATCCTAAACTACTACTACCTAAATCTAATTGTTAAAAAACTAAGTCGCCAAACAAACTGAAATTACACTATACGATTTTTTTCTATTTATTTACACTTTACAATCCTAACCTGACCTGCTAACTACCTACTAATTGTTAAAAAACTCAGTCGCCAAACAAACTAAAATTACACAACACGAATTGTTTCTATTTATTTACACATTACAATCCTAACAACGTAACAATAAAACTTTTTAAATCCTAATATTATAACTTGCACGAAAACCAAATATAGGTACTTAATTATTATTACGCGCGCACCGCACTCCACGTGTCACCTAGGTCAAGTGAACAAATAAACATCGATCAAGTCAAAACTCTCCAAACATAAATCTCTAATAACTATTAAAACTATTTGCAATTTTCAAAACAAACATTAAATAGCTGCAATCTGAATTAGATCTTATAGCCTCGATGTTTAGTTTTATTTTATCTATTCAATCCTTCTGGAATTCATAAAACCGCCTAAATCCAAAACGATTCGCTTGCTTGGCGACAATAAAATTCGCTTCATCTCTTTCGCTCTTTCAACGGATCAGTAAGTTAGAAAGAAAGGGAAATGAAATTCGCTCTCTCTCATTCTAACTAACTAGTCGTTTGGTAGTGTGAAAGAGAACGAATGAATATGAAAACTATCGAAACGTAAGCTTTAGATTTACTTTGTAGTTTGGTTGCGTTTGCACCGTTTTCGTTTGGTTCGTATTCGATTGTTTGCGTTATCGTGGTATTGTTTTGCGTTTTCTAAAATCGGTTTTCTCATATTGGAATATCGATACGATACGATTTCTGACTGCAATCGGATTTCAGTTTCGTTTTGATATATCGGTCTCATGCCTACTGTACGTCGGTTACGACGAGAGGTAATTCCCACACGTCGAGTACGTAATACTGCTATAACGCGACAGGTCCCACCTTTCGGAGGCTTCAAAAGGACCAATTTGTACGAGGTGTCTCGACAAAATAATTATAAAATAAAATATACAGAATTTACTATGAAATAAAGTATATTAACTGGTTAACTAAACTAATAGCTAAACTAAGGTGCGATAATGCGATTGCTAATTATGGTAAACAATCGCAAACTCTATGATAAATGGGTGCGACACGTGGCGCGGATGGTGGCCTAATGTAATCTGAAGGATAATATTTTAAAATGTTGTAAGAAATCTTGCAGTTTGTCATTATGTGCGTAAATGCTGACTGTGCGCGCGTGCCTTTTAGTGCAAGCGTACAAAATTCACTGTACTCCGTACAGTAACGAATGCCTAAATATTACTGCCAAATCTAAATCTAGGATCATAAATTCAGCCAAGCAACACACGAATATTTTTTTTGTATCGAAGATCAAAAAAAAAAACGAAAAACGACAAAGATTTATTCAACAAAGTTGCTTCCGTCATGCAGCCAGCGACGTGGTTCTTTCTTCCTTTAAAAGATTTCGTTTAAGGTTGTTATCAATGTCGACGTTTCAGGTAATGTGGTTGAAAACAATATACGCAAGTTGACGCTAAGCTAATGAGGTTCACTACTGAGTAGGAAACTTTTTAGTTTCTCTTCTCTCCGCTGTACTTTTTTTGATAATATTCGCGCCAATTTAGCATTCCACTGTACTTTGATTACATTCGCGTCAATTTAGCATGGGCCATTTTGTCTTTTGACCAATTTTGTTGTGGTTATTTTGTGCATTTGGCAATGTACTCCCCACAGGTTCTCTCAAATATAAGAATAACCAATAGTTATTTTAAAGATAATTGAAAAAAATCTTAATTAACGGGTGAAGTAGCACTAAATAACTACAATGATATGCTACGTACCGTTTTCGTCTTATCGCAAACAGTTCTCATGAAAATTATAATAACTACAAACTAACATGTCTAAAGAAAGTAAAACATTTATTTCTATACCAGACGGAAGACACAACTAATAATCAGCAGGTTACATTAATAACCCCAATCAACTAATCTCAAATTAACCGCACCTCGGTACTTTCAAATTCAATATTTCATATTCGAGACCCGTCAGGTAATGTTGTATTGGAAGTACCGTTTGACGATGAAGGTGACAATGTGAAGACCCGTGAAATACAGCCTTTGATCAATGCTGTTAAATTGGATAAGAATAGTAAACGGGGAAAGATTGCCTTAGTATATTCTTAAAGTTAAATCAAACGGATCTTTAGAACGGCAATATCCGTTTTTGTTACCATTTGATGATCTTCTATAATTTTATTTTTCGTTTTTCTTTATTGAATGAATCTTGTTTTTCGCCGAGACTCAGAACTACGTCTTTCTACTTAGCATCAGAGCGTTGTATTTATTGATCCTAGCTTAATTAGTGCTGTATTATGCTCCGTATAGTGTTCAACGCTGATCGTAGAGAAAATAAAGAAAATTAATGGCTTTCACCGGACTGTTGGAGTTGTATGATTGATCGGAATGTTTGTTTAATAAGGATGTTTTACTTTATTTATTTTTAAGTTTTTGTTCACTTATTACATACAAGGGAAAAATGCAAAAACGTAATTTTACCTACATATATTATATATTTAACTAGATTTCACTCGCGGCTCCAAGTGGGTGTCGACTATCGCCGCAATAAGTAACCCTTGTGTCATTGTGATGCTATCTTTACTGACCAAAGTTTTATTAAAAACCGATCAGCAATTTTTCGTAAAAGAAGAACAAATTAAAATACAATTTCGTTATAAAAATATTAGTTTTGGATTTGCCTTGTCAATGAGCAGTGTAGTGAAGCAGCGAGATCAAATACCTAAATATATAGCTTTTGTCATCTACACACTAAGATAGGGAAGTTAAATACAAGAACTAACGTATTTAAATATGTATATGTTGAATATAAGCCGTTAAAATGTTGCACATTACCAAGCGTTTAATGTAGGATTAAAACAATACATTTACTTAGTATGTACCTATAACAAAAGATACCTCGCCCTTATTGAAACTCGCCCTGTTGGTAAAATAAGTGGAATGATTTTTCTATAAAATTTCATGTTCATAATAATACGAAAAGTTTCGTGTTAAACAAATTAGCATATTTTTGATAATATGTAAACCAGCCATAATAAAAGAACTAAAATTAATTAATTACCAGTACGAACTATTTCAAGTTTGTTACTTAAATTGACTTAACGAGGCAGGTAATGTTATTCATAGCCAACCAGCAAGTAATAGACAAGCGAATCCAATGACTAAGAACGCAATGAATGATAAAATTGAATAGACCACGCCTGTCGTGTCGGCACTCACTCCCCCGCATTTACCACCTACGCTCCTTAATTGACCAACTTTCGTATAATTTAAATCGTTTCGCTTCTAGACTGTAAAGTTTGATTTGTTAGATTTATATGAATTGAGATTGTCTGTTTATCTTTAAATTGGGTATAATGTTAATATACTGGTCCTTTTAAAAGGACATCGCCTCAGTTTGAAAATTTCTGCTAACGCAAATTTGTAACAAGTTAACCGACGATATTCAGGGACGGACCAATATATTTCAGTGTTAAAATAAAAACTTCTTCAAAATAAGGTGACAAGCCTAAATTAAAGGTTATGCGTCTAGTCAGTTGGCTGGATGGATGGCGGTGTTCTTTTCAGCGGTTCAGGCAGTCTTTAGCTCTGCACTGCGTGTTGCGGGTTTGATTGCCATGAGACAACACTTTGTTTTATACACAAATTGTTGTTCTAAGTCAAAACACTCCTTATGCCGTTGATTGAAATTTTCAAAAATATCCCGTATCTAACTAAGGATTCACTCATAATGCGTGAGATATCTTTAAAAAAGTCATCGTCATCGTGATAAGTATTACTGTGTGCCCTAATGAAAAAATATCTATTAACTTCTAAAAACAGCACACAAACATATCTCACCATTCAAATGACAAGAAATCAAATAATAAACAAAGTTATTAGCCAACTTGATATTTATAAGAGTGCTCTTTAAACTCGCAATGAAATGAAAACCATACCGCGCACCGACTGTGAAAATAAATACGAACGATGAACGACTCAGTTTCTCCACGCTCCGGGATATTAAAAACTTATCAATACGTGCCATGTTTTAACCACGCGAGATTCCCTCTCTGCTATAGAAAATGAATTATTATTTTCTCGAACTCTGTCTTATGATTCGTGGCAAGAGAGTTTTTTTATTAAGATTTTTGCTTTGAGCTGGTCTGGCTTAGTCTATTTGCGCACTGGCATGCTCAGAACAACTATTTACATTATTACATTTTTTTGTAAAATTAAGCATATGAAATCAGTCACGTCATGTGACTTCGTCATGATTAATTAGCGGGTACATACATATGTCTCGGTTGATAAATAATTTTACCTGTAATAAATTTGATAAATCTTTCTGTCGCAACTTTAACAAAAAATGTTAGATCACAAAGAAGCCTGAGTGTGTTTTGGAAGACTTCATTTGGCCTTTTCTTTAACGATGATGAAATCATCTTAATATATAAAATCCTTGCGTTACTGACTGACTGACAGACACGCTACAGCCGAAACTATTGGGCGCAGGAAGCTAAAATTTGTCATGTATGATCCTTGGGGACCGTAGGGGTGCAATAAGAAGGGATTTTTCCGAAATTCCCAAGGGATCGGCTAAAACGGGTAAATTAAAAAAAATGCAGGCGTAGCTGCTGGCGTCCTCTAGTTTTACAATAAAAACGATAACAATGAAATAAACTATAAAGGCCAGGGCAAAAAGTTCATGGTAGATTGAAAAATTTATAATGAAAAATACAACAAGTACTCTACAACGCCAAACATTTATAAT
The DNA here is from genome assembly GCA_944739405.2 of Euclidia mi. Taxonomy (NCBI): domain Eukaryota; kingdom Metazoa; phylum Arthropoda; class Insecta; order Lepidoptera; family Erebidae; genus Euclidia; species Euclidia mi. The sequence goes on from OX123187.2 coordinate 16,636,750, forward strand.
TTGAAGCGATGAAAATTCTTATCAATATCGCATTTCTCGTCTCCGTGCCTTACGCCGCATGCTCGTGATTGGAGTTTCACAGTGAATTGGACTTTTACAGCTATGGACTCCTTTAAAGTGCAGCAAACTCATATACGAAATCGTTAACCGAATAAAAGCAAAATCAAACATTTGCTTTTTGTGTTATGGTTTTCTTTTGGTGGTAGAAGCTCGATAGCGGAATTTTCCAGTAGAGTAGTTTTATTGGGCGTTTTATAATTTTCTCAAAGGGAGTATAGAGCGGTCGATTTTCTTTTATTTCGTACCAATAATGCGGTTATTTTTGTTCCTGTGAATCAGTTCGATTTGGTCTATTTGTGTAAATATATAAAAGTGCAGTATTATTTCAGAAGTTCGTAAAAAGAAAACTTAAAATATTAGAAAGTTTATGACGTGTTCATGAAACATAATACCATCGCATAGCACGAAAAAATGTCATATGTACAATCCTAGGCGATCCGGTTTCTGTTTTGTCTCCTGACACAGGAAAAAACCGGACAGTAACCAAAATGTGTAATTCAGAATAATCTCAGTATCCTGATTCCAAATTTCACATCCATGAGATCTCATGTGGATTTTATCATTAACTAGCTGTCCCGGCGAACCCTGTATCGCCTTTTAAAGGTTACATTGCTTATTCCTTTTTTTTTCAAACCACTTTTCCAGGAAATTCTGAACAAAGTTACCAAAGCCACCAATGCTTAATCTAAAATTTCAGAGTTTACAAAAGTATACAAACAAACTAAGATTGAATTTTATATACCTATATATACCTAGATGATCCAGCGAAAACCGTCCGCCATCTTCGATTTCCCATTTGCCATCTTTGATCACGAAGTAGATGTTGTATTTGCATTCCTCATAGCTTAAAACATCGGAGAGGATACCTGTCTAGAGTTACCGCAGCCAGGTGGGAAACTGTTGAGAACAGAGTTGCAGTGGATGCTGTAATACATCCACCTGACCACGATAGACAATTTATCTAAACACTTTTACTGTGGTAGCACAGCGATTAATTATAATCCTAATATTAATAAAATATCTTACCAACTCTTACTGATGCTGTTCTTGAAGTGGACCTATAGGATGAACTCATAATTTTGGCCAAAATAACAAGAAAATCGAATAGATACCAGTGAATCCAATTCGGCGAAGTCCTACTCCTCGGGCACCAATCAGGAATTCACACACGTGTTTTACAAAGTTCAATATTTCACAACTTTATTCTTTATCACAATTTACCGTTGCCAGCACTAGATCAGGCGGCATTCAAGGCGGTTTACAGCACGAATTCACTTCGACACCAGTATGACTCGCGGAGCACCCATGTGCTTTCAAGGGGCGATAATTCAAGATACGGCTTGGTCAACTTTTTATACCGGGTTTTTTCACTGACCGCGGGAAACCAACAAACGTTCGCGAAGCTACCAGGATGTGCTGTTCAAAAGGCGATCAATTTATTTCAATTAGGTACAAGGCACGCGAGAGAGCAAACGGCGTGTTAATTTTTCAAGGCGGGAACGGAAGTGACAGTTCAGTGTGACCATTGTCAGAAATTTTCAATAGACTAAACAAAATGTTACTCAATCGATATAATCGATTTGACTTATAATAAAAACTAATTCTATTTCAAACATCCACCCGCCCCGGACCGGCCTACCGGTCCGCTAATCCGTTGGTAGACGTGACAATGTTGCAACCGCTCTCCTCAGAATCGAACCGTCCACCAAGACCTCAGCAAATCGGGGAACTCCATCAGCCCCAGTTACCACACGAAGGATGCGCCATCTGAGTGGCGGAAGGTTAGCCTCCTTGATCAAAACGAGGTCACCAATCTTGGGTGGATCGGTCTTGTCGGTCCACTTAACGCGTTGCTGGAGTATGTGCAAATATTCCAAATTCCAGCGTTTCCAAAAGCTCTGAGTAATCTGGCGTACTAATCCAAAACGCGAGAGACGTCCAGGTCTCGTATCAATATAGGGGTACTCAGGCAAGGCGACAAGTGGGCGACCAATCAAAAAATGGCCCGGCGTAAGGGCCTCCAAATCATTCGGATCTGAGGAGATCGGGCACAATAGCCGAGAGTTCAAAACGGCCTCAATCTTACAAAACACAGTTGCGAGTTCCTCAAATGTAAGGACAGACTCACCGATTGTCCTGCGCAAGTGTGTTTTGGTCGATTTTACAGCGGCCTCAAAAATACCACCCCAGTGTGGACAATTTGGTGGGAAAAACAACCAATTTATCCCACGTCGGGCAAGCCTATCACCTATATCAGCCTTGTTGGTTTCAAGAAAATTAACAACATCATTCAAATAATTATACGTGCCCTTGAAGTTAGTGCTGCAGTCAGAACGGATCAAGGAAGGCAGCCCTCTGCGGGATACAAATCTGTCAAATGTGGCTACAAACGCCTCGGTCGTCAGCGAAAAGACCAGTTCCAAGTGTACGGCTTTTGTGGAAAACCAAACAAAAACGCACAAGTAGGCCTTGACAGTCTTGCTGTTTCGAAGTGTCGACGTTTTCACCAAAAAGGGAGCTGCGAAGTCCGTGCCAACACCGTCAAACGTGCTGCTCTCAGTTACGCGATCTGTCGGTAAGTCCCCCATCAAGGGCTGCATGGTAGAAGCCTTGAGCTTATAGCAAGGGATGCAGCGGAAGACTACACTCCGAATAATTCTTCGGGCAGACAAAATCCAAAACTCGCGTTGCAAAATAGCCAACAAAGCATAACAACCAGCATGCGAATTTTTAAGGTGACGGTCAGTTACCAACAAGCGTACCAAATGACCGTCCTTAGGTAACAACAGGGGGTGATGTGCCCCGTAAGGGAGGTTGGCGTTCTTGAGACGCCCTCCAACGCGCAAGAGACCCGTTTCGTCCAAAAAGGGGTTCAATTTAGAGACAGCTCCCGACAATTTCGATCTCCCTGATTTAAGGATAGCAATCTCCTTCTCAAAATGCGCCAATTGCACAGAACGAACCCAAAAGGTGAGGGATTCCTGTCGTTCCTGTGGTGAGATAAACGGTGTCAGTCGTTTCTGTTAAGGGTGCCTAAAATTAAAAACAAAACGCTTTATCCAAGCAGTGACACCTAACAACTTGTCGAGGGAGCTGTAACGATTCAACAAAAAATCGGGGTCGAAGGCGCATTCCACCTTCTCAAGAGCGAGTGTTCGTAGACCCAGCAAATTAGAAGTATTCAAAACTGGGGTTCGAGGCCAATCAGTTTCTGGTCGACTCAACCATTCTGGACCCCACCACAGCGAATGACCTATCAAACTAGGCGTCAAGCATCCGCGCGAGGCACAATCAGCGGGGTTGAGCTCACCTGGCACGTGTCTCCAAACAAGTTTGACCTCGGATTTCTGGATTTGGGCAACGCGGTTAGCGACAAATATCTCCAAGGTGTGGACAGAAGCCTTCAACCAACAAAGAACAATTTGGCTGTCTGTCCAGGCGTAGGTCCCATTAATGCAAATGCTTTTACCCAAAGTACTGGACACGTGGTTCAACAAGCGTACAAGTAGGGCTGCTCCCGAGAGCTCCAATTTTGGGATGGTCAGAGATGTCCGAAGGGGTGCAACCTTGCTTTTCGCCATGATCAGGGAAACTCTCACCTGACCTGAGGCACTGACTGTGCGCAAGTGGGCGTTGGGTGGCCTTGTACTTCCCGGGAGGAAGGATGGGACGAGGCAAGGAGATCTCGTTGACGGCAGGAAGTGAGGATACAAAGGAGGTCTATTCCTCAACAAGAGTGCCGTGCAGAGGTCTGTACTGAACGTCGAGAACAGCCATCATGGCGGGGTTGTCAACAATCTCAAATAGATGTGGATCTTGCTGATGATCCTCGGGTAAGCCTTCCAAAAGCGCTGGTGAGTTGGAAATCCATTTGCGCAACTCATAACCAGCGGAGGCCAAAATACCTATCAATTCGTCCCGCAGGAGGATCGCCTCGTCCGCTGTGGAGGCGCCCGAGCAAATGTCATCGACGTAAATATCGTCTTTCAAGATGGCGGTGGCTCGTTGGAAACGTAAGCCTTCTCGGTATGCGAGCTCCCAAAGAGAACGTATTGCCAAATAGGGGCTCGACCTTAACCCGTACGTATTGGTATTGAGCTCGTAGACGGCCATGGGATCACGAGGAGACTCTCTCCAAAGGATCAGCTGGAAGCGACGGTCATCAGGGTGGATAACCGTCTGCCTAAACATTATATATTAATATTATATATTATTTTTATATCGGCCACAAAGACAACCTGATGTCGTCGGAAGCTTGTGATGATGTCACAAAGGTCCTTGACCAACTTGGGACCAGAATGCAAGCACTGGTTCAAGGATACGCCTGTTGAAGTCTGCGCAGAACCATCAAATACTGTGCGCAGCTTGCCAGTCGATGGCTTCAATACCGCATGATGCGGGAGCAAGTAATGCTCCACCGAACGCCAATCCAAATTTGACACTGACATGTGTCCCAATTGTTCATATTCTCTCATGAACTCAATATACTTCTGTCTGAGCTCCGGATCACGACCCATGCGACGCTCCATAGCCAACAATCTCTTTTCGGCTAAAGGTCGTGACTCACCAAGCGGAGGCCGAACAGACAGGACGCTCCGCCAAAGGAGGGGAATACCTGGGGCAGCAGTCATGGTGCTGGTGACGCTGAACAGCACATTCAGGTGCGCGAGAGAGAGGAGGCGTGCGCACGCTACGGTTCTCCAAGCGGGGCGAGTGGTGATCAATTGAGTGAGGCGACTCTCGGCTACGTGCCGGTGAGCCTCGGCTGCCACCTTCAAAACACCCGCCCGTGCGCGGCGTCGGCTGGTTGGACAAGCGGCCAACCTCTCTGGCATTCATACAGAGAATGTCCAAATGCTGTCCTCCACAGTGAGGACAGGGGCGAGAATTTGGGCAGTCTCGCTGGTAGTGGGACCCCAAACAAGAGAAGCAAAGGCGGCGGGCATTCGAGATGCACCTACGAGAGGCGACATGCAGGTCCAAGAATGCTCTACAACTGGCCGTTCTGTGCCCCGTGACCTTGCAGTAGGAGCACTGCGCTGGGCTCTGCGTGACCGCAAAGCGAGGAGGGCGGCGGTCAACATTGGCTCGGGTATGAACGCAAGCCTGCTCCTTGACCTTGGGCGGCTGCGTCTTAGCCGGCGTGTCACCACCGGAGTTGTCCAAGACCCGGCACTCATCCTCCAGGAACCTCTCCAGGTCAGCAAAGGGGGGCAGATGGGTCGCGCTATCCCCACCAAAGCGCTGTTCAAAACGCGACCTCAGGTCGGCAGGCAGCTTTTTTAACACAATGTGTTACTCAATCGATATAATCGATTTGACTTATAATAAAAACTAATTCTATTTCAAACATTTTGACTTAAAATTTTTTTTCATCCGCCCTCTTTGATTTTCCGTCCGCCATCTTTGATCACGAAATAGATGTTGTATTTGGATTCGCCATCCCTTAAAACATCGGAGACGATAACCATATTGATTTTTAAAACTTTCCCATCCGCCATCTTTGATTTCCCATCCGCCATCTTTGATCACGAAATAGATGTTGTATTTCGATTCCCCACCCCATAAAATATCGAAGGCGATACCCATATCGATTTTTAAAATTTTCTCGTCCACCATCTTTGATTTCCCGTCCGCCATCTTGGATCACTAAATAAATTTCATATTATTAATCAGCGTCCCGAAAACTTCGAAAACGATACACATATACAGGGTAATTTTTTATGTAGTTCGGATATTTTTTCTGTGGTTCTATATCAATAATAGAACACATTTCCATAAATAACTTTTTACTTTTTTATCCCACCAAATCCGAGTAAAAATATCCGAGAAACAAGGAAATCATAGACACAACGTTATTCATTGCAATAATACTATCAATATCAAACACGTGCGAGATGCGACAGGGGTACGGGACGCGGGACGCAGGACGCGGGGTGCGGGGCGGCGAATCCGCGTGCGCGTGCCGGCCCGGCCGCGCGCCACGGCGCCAGTCAACTCGGGCGCATCGAGAAAGTTGCACGTGTCGCACTTTCGCGCAAGCGCCGACACTCTCGCCGCGCGCCGGTCGTTAGTCGTTAGAATGACGTCCTAACGATTTTCAAATCGCGAGTGCTACGAAATGGTACTAGTTTATTTACTCAGTGGTGAAAGCCTTCGTGCAGCTAGAACAATGTACGAACAAGAAAGTGTATCTCGTATATATAACTATTTTAGCGGCCAACCAAAGGCTTTTCGATCATGGCCAGTTCACAACCCCTAGCCATGCACTAGGGTATGGCAGACCTCGCCTGGCTACTGACGTCGAAGACTTGATCTTCGAATTCTTCGAAAGGGATCCACAAGCCAGCACATACGATGCAGCACGTCACTTCGGTGTAAGCCAGCCCGCAGTGTGGTAACTGCTAAACGCAGCTGGTCTCCATCCGTACGACAACAGCCGGTGCAACCTTCAGGAAGTAGACCAAGTACGAGTACCTACCACGACGAGTCTTGTGTGAATGGCTTATTAATCATGCCGAAACGAACATCCTATGGACTGATGAAGCACGGTAGGTACGTGAATAACAATAATTTTGAAGCTAGAACACAGTATCAGATCGCCTCGATCAGCCCGCGCGATTTATTGTGTCGCGTGCGTTGACCTCACAGCTGATAAGCCATCGGGTGACCATGAACATCTGTTTCAAGTAGATATTCTTTAATAAGCGATAACTTTGTTATTTTTTGGTAAAACAAAAGAATAAAAAAATACGTGTTTATTAATATTTGTAAATGTATAACATACTAAAATATCCGAACTACATAAAAAAATACCCTGTAGATTATATCCTCGTTTGACCATTTTATTATTTTTGTCTGGCCCCTAAAAGTTGTGGCGTAATTGTATATAGCCTATAGCCTTTCGGAATAATCGGGCTATCATTTTTAGCCTTTTGCCCGGCCCAAAGAGTCGCGGAATAACTGGGCTATCGTATACAAAAAGATTTTTTCAGATCCGACCGGTAGTCTTGAGATTAGCGCGTTCAAACAAACAAACTCTTCCGCTTTATTATATTAGTATAGATAATAGAGCATCGTAGACTTACTATTCTAATGTTACTTTTTGAGTGCAAAGATTCAAATTACTTAACTAATAATTATGTAATCCGGCCAGATAGTATTTATTAAAAGAAAGAGCTAAGAAATTACGTGGCAGGTACAGGTTACTACTTTTCTAATACAATAAGTAAGAAACTTAAATATGAGTGTGAGTTTCATCAACCGATCATTATGTTATTTTACATTATCAAGGCCACAGAAAGGAATATATAAGGGATACCGATTTCCACGCGGGCGAAGCCGCGGGCACAGCTAGTACCTAATATTAGTAGGGATTAGCCAAGGCTGTAACAATAATTATTATTAGTTTAATTAAGTAAGCGAACCTTAAAAGCGAACGAAGTAATGATAGTGCATCATAATTATGTCAATATATAATGTGACAGTACTGACCATAGATATATTTAACTGTTCTGTGGTACTGACAGATATAGCACATGCGCAGCAACCCAATTATTACAGCGCATGCGTTATTACTGTCAATAGGTAGGAGGTTTCTCCCTACAAACTTCGACCCTATCTAAAATCCCTCCCAGATTATTTTTTGCATTTTATTGTATCCTATGTGTTTTTTCTGGTTCTTAGCTACCTCCCCACCAATTTTCAGTCAAATCGGTTCGGCCGTGCTTGAGTTATAAATAGTGTAACTATCACTACTTTCTTTTATATAATTATATAGATACTGCAATGAAAATACAAAGGTCTGTCTAATTTTAAGAACTTCACGCCAATCATTTCAATTGATAGGATACCTCTTTGAAAACTCATCAGCATTGGTTGACCTGTTGAATAGATGAATTCTTTGCTACCATTTTCCTTTGATCAATGCTCACTTGTTACAACCGGAACGATATCGGCTTGGCTGAAGACGACAGCGCGGCGTCGCGATGTCCAAGCGTTTCCGACTAGGTAATATATTATATGTACTACACGCTTCAGCTGTGTAGTAGCCATGTATTCCGTCATTATAACTAAACTTTATGTTAGTAATTGCTTCGGCAAATATATTCGGGGTATAATTTCTCGCATATTTTAAACCAGACTGTCAATTATAATTTAAGGTTATTGGTACGATTCATAGGCAGGTCGATATAATATTAAGCAGGTTTCTGGTACCTACATAAATCCGAAACATCAAACACAAATGTCTGCTAATCCCATTAAAATCGTCGTGACTCTATTTAAAATACCGGTGATATAATTTCGACGCGTTTCCGTAAACATTAGCACAGTTAAGGCCACTGTCAATCATTCAGACAGAGCAAATAACAGCGAACGTTCGAATTCGGACGGTTCCACCTGAGCGGCGCGGAGACATTTCATTCTAAACAGATACTAAGGAAAGTTATAATGAAATTCGGAATGTCGTATCATAAATCTACTGAGATTGACATTATCACGTCGGAAGTGAATCCCATTTGGTGCCTCTAACTCTGACGAGATCTGATCTGACGAGATTTCACGGTAGTAGAACCTTGCTGATTTCAGCATGAATGGGCCGGCTCGACCAGGGAAGTATGACCGGTTAGCGCAGCGGGAGTGTAAGTTACTGCTACGTTGAAGGTCGCGGACTCGATTCCCGCTCAAGTCAAACATTTGTGTGCATGAACATGGATGTTTGTCTTGGTCTGGGTGTTTCTATGTATAATATGTATGTATTTACAAAAAAAAGTATATATGTATGTTTATCCATTATCTAGTACCCATAACACAAGCCCTGCTTAGCTTGGGACTAGATGGTGATGTGTGTATGTGGTAGAATATTATTATTATTAAGTACTACCCTCTCACAGAAAATCGACGTAAAGTAACAGTACCTAAACTGTTGCTTTTCGTTCGGTGAGTAAGAGTGCCGGAGGCCCTATCCCTTAATTCCTTCTCCCTCATCCCACTCCTCATCCTATCCCTTTTCCCAACCCCAAGGGGCGGCAACGCACTTGTGACTCCTGTGGTGTTGTCCATGGATGGCGGTAATTGCTTACCATAAGGTGATCCGTCTGCTCGTTTGCCGCCTATTACTATAAAAAAAAAAGATGAAACGGCCCCAGTTTTGTTAGTGCTATTCTTTTTAATGGGATTTTCATGGGTGTTAAGAGTATTTCGGTTTCACTTAATTAGTTTATATTGATACGTAAAACTGCATTATTTTATCAATTGGTAAGAAAAAGTACTCTAGGCTTCCTTATATGTTTGATACTTTTTAAATAATAATGTTCTGCATTCCACACATATTACTAAGGATACATGTATATGGACTACTGGTGTTAATTAACACCAGTAGTTGAAAAATGTTCGGGTACTTTGAGATAACTTATACATTCAAGAAAAAGACAAATATCACCTCAGTCTGCCGTGAACATGAATTCTGTAAAGAATTCGAAACGTCGGCTAGTAATAAATTAAAATATAGTTTCTAGATCTTTAGTTTCAAAGGTAATAACTTAGTGAAACCAATACAACGCGATAAAATCCGTAAACTGTAGTTTAATTTCAATGTGTAACATTCGCGTAAACCCAAGAAGATACTCCATATACATATATGGACAGTTCAAACCTTTAATAAATATAGGCTCCAAGGCGTAGGTTTTGGAACGCAACCAGGACAGCGTTTAGATGATGATGAATAAATACACGCACTCAAAACGGCATTATATAAAAAGGTACGCTCATTCCTCAGGTCAACCGAAAATAGTGCTTCATTTAAGGTCTTCCCATTTTTGACTTCACTCGCAAAATGCTTTTTTCGCAGTTTCCACGATACGTAGAATACACGCCTTTTTCATCATCATGCTACACACTTACACAGCACAAACTCGTTTCAAAGCCATAGTACGAGTAAAATCCAAAGCACTCCAACGACGATCATTATACCGCAGGTCACCCATCTCAATCGACACGACGACGTGTGACGACCCATTCACAAACATAAAGGCACGACGCCAAGTACAACAGACGTCAACAGTCGGCCTTCCCCGAAGAATAACCACAGGAAAGAAAAATGTTTCTTACAAAGTAGTTTAGTAATTGCAGGTCAATTATGCAGAAAATATACAAGGTAAAATTAATTATGAAAGTACAAAACTCAGTCTTATCTACTCGTAGCGCAGCGACGTCTTGGCTGCAACTTATTACACTTTCTGCGTTTTATAAATCTTCTTCTTTTTATAACAAAGCTTCCCTATTGCATCGTAGCTTTTAGTTTTAATACTGTCTGCCCTGTTGAAAAATGTCCGCATATTTCATTCTAGTTTTGCTGTCTTTTTTAACGTGATTTTTATTACAGGCTTACGACGAAAATTATTTTTCAAAATTATTATTGGATGTACTCGTTACTACCAGTACGAAATCTATGAAATAAAATAACTTATAGAATAGCATTTCTGTTGCATGTTCTTTAAGCATGAAGCTATCTTAGCATATATAAATATCATAAATATTTAAAACCATGCTATTCAAATATTCAAATTGAATATTGAATTTGAATATAACCATGCTAGGAACCGTAATCATCATCATCGTCTTAGAGTTATCCCGGTCACATCCAAGACTTTCACTTTGAATTCCGAGCTAAGCGCACTAGTCTAACCAGACATGATTAGTCTAACCCAAGTCTTATAAACTAACTCTCACACATAAAAAACCAACCTGTTATATAAAACCAGAACCCGCGGCCAACGAGTTCGACAAAACAAATCCCCGAATTACGCTTTACAAATTGCTTCTAATCCATATTGTGAACGAAACATGGGTAATACATAATATCGCTAAACGCTTCCCTGTGGACTAAGGGTAAACCTCCACTTATCGTGCCAACAACTTCGAAGCGTAGGTATCAACTTTTCTCATTTACTAATCCCCTAAAAGTTGAACTTCCACCGAAATAGTCCGTCTAACGGGATTTAGTTTAACATTATTATCTGTCAGCATTACTCTGTTCTTAAAACAGCTCCGACAATTTGATTTAATAAACGCGGCTAACTTTTATGAAGCTTGACTCAATGAGGTAAGTCTGTAAGCTAATACTAATGTCAATCCAGGGAAATTCATATTGTTTACAAACAAATATGTATTGCACAGATGGTTCAGTGCTTTAAGCGGTCTCCGTCTAAGTGTCCATAGTTTGAATATCTGTAAATTGCCCCGCGACACAGGATTAATTTCAACTCAGAGATATAAAAGTTTAAAGAGTTTGTTTTTAAAAAGAAATAATTCTTGTCATAAATGTTAAGAAAACTCGTTCGATGCTATATTTTAAAATTGAACTGACGTTGAAACTTGGCTTCAGGAATGTCTTGAGCACCTAACTAAGACTAATGGATGTTATGTCTTTGGTAAACTTTGTCTGTGCTATTTTAGCTCCCTTAGTTTCACAGTCCATCCCTGTAGCACTCAGCAGCTTAAATAGAAGACAACAGCTACATATGTGCTAAATAAAGCGGGGTTATACATTTTATATGTAGATTACTACGCCTACAAAATCGCCAATAGTTATTTGTGCAACAAGAGAGCAAAGTTGTTTTTTGTTTCGAGTGCTGACTTTGAGTCCCAAGCAAGCGAAGGATTCTATGATTGATTCACGAGCGTAGCGAGTGAATCAATGTTAGAATCCTGAGCGTAGTTAGGGACTCGACAGCACGAGATACAAAAAACTTTGCTCTCGTGTAGCACACATAACTTTTCACCACAGCAGTGAGAACACATATTACCTACTTAGGAGACAGAAATGAACAGGAATAGATTGAATTCTGCATTAATCACTTGTTGATTTAACTCTTCTGGTGTTAAAGTACAGTCATCATCGCTAGTTTCACTCATCTTTTTAGATTATTTTATATATTAACATAATTTAACACGTTACGCTATACTGTATCAGCATCAGCGAAATTTTTATTACCGCTACTTTTTTAAATCGCGTTTTAATACCGCGTCCCTGATGTTTATTTTTCAAATGTATAATTGTTGTAATTCCAAATAAAATGTTTTGGTTAAATACCAATTTTATACTTTTAATTAGACTTATTTTTATTAAAATCCATTAATTAATTAAACATATAAACAATAACATATAAAAAAGTAATTTCTTTTTTACATTTTTTTTTTTATTTGCGTTTACGATGGTGTTTTCTTTGAGGTCGAATTCCAAAATCGAATTTCGAATTCGAAGGGGTTTGTTTTTTCACTCACTTTTTATATGCATGTGAAAGAGACAGAGCACAGTAAAATTCGAATGTTACAAATTTATGGCTGAACAATGTCAATTCGTGACACTGAAGATTGAAAAATTAAAAAGCTACTTTTACTCACGCTCGAATCAAAATCGCGTTTTGTTCACTGTTGTCTCGCAGCAAAAGCGGCATGTTTGAGCTGCTGTGGTGAAAATAAAATTTATGAGATTTTTCTATATGTAGGTGGAAAAATGCCGTTGCAGATTTTTTCATTCATCTACTACATTACGTGAGGTCTCAGTAATAAGCTGTCTAAAAATATTAGAACTTTTCCTATTCAGATATCACTCATCACCTATCATAAAATGTTGACAGGTAATGAGTAGGTAGTAAAATAAATTGTAAAGAAGTTTCTAAAAATATCTATTATCAACCATCGTCTCGTAATAACATTTCAAATAAGAACGTTGCTTTCGTCACTCTGTAGACTGTTTATATAATGTGAACTAATGAAAGATCCTACACAAATTGGAACGGATTATTATTCTATAAATATGTAAGCGATTGGTTAGTATTGTAAAAACTTGGGCCAATTATTAAATATAACTTAATACATCTTTTGTGTTCAGCTGTAGCACTTAGGCGGTTTTCTCAAGCTGCAGTGTGCTGAGTCTGAGTGTTTTTTGTGTCCCTTGTCCAATAATTTGTACGTTCCCCGATGCACAGAATTTATTCGAGCGTAGGAGTTGTCATTTAAATATTTATTACTTACAAGCAATTTAACTGTATTTATAAGTTCTGGACAAATCAATATATCTTTATTTATAAAATCTCCAAAACTATTTAGGTGCAAGATCCGAAATTGGGCATAAACTTACCTATTCCTTGGGGACCGTAGGGGAGAACTAAGAAGAGATATGCTGAAATTCCCACGGGATCGGGAACGAGCGTAGCTACATATTCCGTTAGGTCCGTTTCTAGTCTAACCATACATGACACATGACAAAATATAAGCTTTTCCACAGCGTGACAGCCGTCTGACCTCAACAACCCAAAGGAATAGCTATGTTGCGCGGTTTAGACCAGTGTAAGTATAATCATGGTTACTGACTTGCTGTACCGAAACTCAAAGAATATCGTGACAGCTGGGTTGTTTGAGCAAGCGATAAGCTACAATTAAATACGCACATGAGTCCGAGAATTCAGTGGTGCGCGCCGTAGGTTCGGACCTTCTACAGAGCAGTCTGTTGGTAGATATCTCCACTAGGCTATCGCTGCTTATACTTGAGAAAATATACTTGATTATACACAGAAAATCCATTACGTTCGCGAGTTCTAGAAATGATCGTCTTGCTCTGTGTTTGTGTAACCATATTATTATATTTGTTTACTAGCCGTTTCCCGCGGTTTCACCCGCGTCCTAAGGGAACTACTTCGCATACCCTATTTTTTCTCAAATAAAATATAGCCTTTGTTACTCGCAGATAATGTAGCTTTCTAATGGTGAAAGAATTTTTTAAATCGGTCAAGTAGTTTTTGAGTTTATCCATTACAAACAAAAATACAATTTTTTCCTCTTTATAATATTAGTGTAGATTTAATTCATACGTTTTTAATGCACACATAACTTCGAAAAGTCAGAGAGATGTGTGCCCGAGGTACCCGGGTATCGAACGTCGCCGCTTATAAATAACATATTATCTTAATATATAAAATCCTTGCGTTACTGACTGACTGACAGACACGCTACAGCCGAAACTATTGGGCGCAGGAAGCTGAAATTTGGCATGTATATTCCTTGAGGACCGTAGGGGTGCACTAAGAAGGGATTGCCCGAAATTCCCACGGGATCGGCCAAAACGGGTAAATTAAAAAAAATGCAGGCGTAGCTGCTGGCGTCCTCTAGTTTAAATAATATTTCTTTGTTATAGCTTGAAGCTGGTTTGGAAGAGTGTTTATTCTTCTAAAGGCTGCTTTCTGCAATGATGGCTGGCGGTTTTCTGTGTCAGATGCCGGCGGTACCGACGCCCGACCAAAGCTGGCGGCAGTGCCGCCGCCGGCACTGTGTGAAGAAAATCATATCGTAACTTCTGCAAAACCACACATATATGTACATATGTATTTAAACTTTGTAGTTGTGTATTGTTCCCAATAGTGGTTTTATATGTACAAAGCCACTATTAGGAACAGTGAATGAAGACAGGATATACAGGGTACCAAAATTGCGATTATAAGGGACCGAATCTTGGGAGGTTCGTACCTTGGACTTATGTAGGCTCTTTCAAGTGCGCACTTTTTGTCAATGAAGGGTAACGTCAACAGCCTTACAGAATAATTGTGGTAAAATAACAGTATCTGTTATTTTACCACGCATTTAGCGTTTAGTTTGGAGAGTAAAAATTGCGGGTTCTCAATCAGCATTCTCATAATTCCTCCTTATCCTAGTCTTGGAACCTTTTTCTGACATAACAATCAGTAACTTTTGGAAATGATTTTATTAGACTACCGCCACTTAGAGGCGGCATGTCCATTAATATTCTCTTAATGCTCCCCTATTATATTCCCCAAGTAACACATAACGCACTTTTCCCGCGGCTCCGCCCAAGTGTTATGATGCAAGTCAGGAAAGGCCTATGTCAAGCAGTGGATAAAAGATTGATGATGATGAAGGCTATATTAAAGTATCAGCGTTCCCAGTGTGTAACGAGAAGCCAGTCTTCGTTGCATGGCGTGGATGGCAACAAAGAGCTCCATACAAAAAGGATTGATGACAAATGGGTTCAGATTCAAATAAAATTAATCGGAATATTACGTATTCATGAAAGGTACATTAAAATAAAAATATATTGAGTAGGCAGCACGAATGCACAATTTATATAGCCGGAGGCCAATAACACACACGAGCTTTCCACACGTTTTTGTACCGCCGTCGAACGTATATAGCCTTTTTTTTTTTTTTTTTTTTTTTCTTTTTTTTTTTTTTTTTTGTATCGGGTTGGAAAATCCTCATGGAGTCCCTCCGCCACGGGGGAAGGACGAAGGGGACTGTCAGACTCTTACTGACTAAAAACCAACCCGTGTTCCTCATGTACCCGTGTGTCGGAGGGTAGGGATTCGCATAAGCATTCGTCGCTACCCCCCGACGGGTATTGGCCCGCCAGATGGTCAGGCGGGCCCCGAACAAAGCCCCCTTGGCGGCGGATGAAGGTGTTGGGCTCCGCCGCCAAAACACTCAGCGGCCGCAGAGGATAGGGAGGACGGCAACGCAACACCGCATCTCCTCTTCCTCTGCGGCCCCACCGCGACGCAACGATGGTGCGCCTCCATTTGGTCGCGGGAGATAGGGCGCGCGGCAACGCAACACCGACACGCCTCTCCTCCCGCGACCGCACCCAACTGCGAGGGACAGAAGAACTGTCCCTCGCACCCGCCCCTTTGGACGCATCCTGCGCAGGCCTAACGTATATAGCCTGGCTTTACAAATTGAGATTTTAATTTACTTCCACGAATAAAATAACCTTATGTCAGTATCAATTTTGTTTAATGGATATTTTTTTTTTGCTTGTGTTGAACGTAGGTAAATGTTACTTCTAGGTAGGTACTATAAAAGCGGCAGTTTGTGAGGATGGATGTATGGATGTATGGGTTGTTACTGTTTCACGCAGTAACGAACGGCTTTTGATGAAACTTTGCAGTAATATTAGCTTGTTCATGAGAAGCCGACACCCACGCGATGGCGAAGGCTATTAATTATTTATAGGCATGGCAGCTTTGATATTTAATTGTAGACATTTGCTTATTATTATACTTAATATGGTCCTTTGATGGATTTTAATTTTTGATATACCTACCTAATCTAAAGTAGTTCTAGGATTCCTAGGTATGTGCTGTGTATACAGTCATATTTTGTATCTCTACCATAGTTATTTTTAGCGCTAAACAGATATATATACATTTAAATAAATAACTCAAAGCTCTGACTTATTACATTTCTAGCACGACTATTGTATGTATAGTTAGTGCCACGAGAAGATAGACTTTTTGTAAACAAACATTCACGGCTTCACAACCTTTTTTCAAACAGTTGTGTTTTAGATTTTATACTTTTTGAACAGTCTTTTTTTTCAATGCCTAATTATGCTACTATATTTTTAAATTTAAATTGTTCAATTTTACTGAAATAAAAATATTTGATTTTGTGTTTGAATGGTCGAATGTTCATCAATTTGCCGATTTTTTTGTCGTTTTACAAGTAATTTATTCTGTAAATTAAGGAAAAATAGAGTACCATGTATGTAAATGATAGAGTACATACGTGTTACTCTATTATGAACATGATTTTTTTTAAATCATAGACAAAAAATCATTTGCAAAGTAGCCTACTTATCCTAAAACATTAAATTATTGACCAACAATGAATAATATTACAGATAACTAGCTAGTACATTGCATAAAAAATTCTAGGCATGGAGATTTTACGCTGTCTGTGAATGAAATCGTTAGAATGAACTTAAACAAAATCCATTAAAAGTTAAGGTAGTCTGAAAACGTAATTTCTTTTTTAAGTATAAATAATTTTCTGCGCGACTAATAGTTTGCCATGTGCACCCGCTTTTTCGAGATGCCGGGAACGGGAAGGGAGTTGCGATCCTATAAACTCGTATTTAACTTTACATTTACCCCTTCTTGATAACTAAAGAAAATAATACTGCCTCGTTGTTCTCGCGGCATAAATTTGCGCGTGGGATTGGGAGGTCTTGAGTTCGATTCCCGGGTCAGCCAAAGTGTTATTGGGTTTTTCCGTTAGGAAATTCTAAACACCACGGAGTCTGGTAATGTGCCCGGTACGGCGATAGGCTCGCACCCTATTACGTGGGACCTAAAAATTTATGGCGAAATGTGGGTGTATTACTTATTACACCTCTGCCCACTCTTCGGGGATACAGGCGTGAGTCTATAAAAAAAATTCTGTCCTCTGATAAATGCATGTTAAGCCCAATAATGTAACATTTCAATGAACTAACGCCAAATGTTGACATTCTACGCGTCAGTACCTCAAAACATCAAAAGATCCTGTGGACAGCGCATAATATCGATAAAAACCCGATCCATTGACATATTAGTTTCCAATGACACGTATCTATGTACCGTTGCGCTCATTGGATTTGACATTATTTGTTTTTTACCCGACTACGGCGAAGCAAAAGGAAGGGTAATGTTTTTGGAAGTCTATGTATATATGTTTGTATGTTCCACCGTAGCGCCTAAACTACTAAGCTGATTTTAACAAATGGGGTATCAATAGATTTATAATAATGGCCCGGATGACATAGGCTATATACATTTTATCCAAATTTTATATTACGCAATTTATACATCAGATTTCAACCGCAAAAAAAATAAAGTGAGATAATGATAACGTATTTGATATCAAAAGAAAGGTATTGGCGAGTACTTTACAAATATGTACATATAGTATACTATTTGAGTCAAAATATAAGTTAAAAACGCGTTTGTACTTACAATTCGCGTGGTTCAGACGTTTTGAGTTACCTATTTTTCTTTCTTTATATGTGATAATGTAAATGTCGGACGGTTAATTTACATGCCCCATCGGAATACGGAAAAGGATTAAATAAAAAAGTAAGTTTAAAACTATAACCCGACTACGAAAAAAGGGGTCTACAAAAATGTCGAAACAAGAAAATAGGTCAGAGCCGTGGTTGCACATAATTTATATACAAGTGTAAATCACATGGCACCCACCTTAGGTATACAATAGGTGCGACCACGGCTCTGAGCTATTTTCTTGTTTCGACATTTTTGTAGACCCCTTTTTTCGTAGTCGGGTTATAGTTTTAAACTTACTTTTTTTATTGACAGAACTATCGCTAAGTCACTTAGTAGAATTTCTTTGTTTACAAAAAGTCTATGTTCTCGTGGCACGGACTATAGTTGTTAATTCCCATCTAGTCTATAAGCCGAATAATAATAGGTACCTATAGGTCTTGTATAAAACAACTCACATCAAAATATAATATACCTTTGTGAATACTCGAAGCATTCATAAATAAGTATATTAAACTAGACGAGAAGATAAGTTCAATACTTATAATCATCAAATCAAACAACACTTTGAAGCTTACCTTTTTCTTGGAAACCGTACTGCCATAAGTCGCGCGTAAGTCCTGTTATAACATTTCAAACATGAAAGTTCAATGAACAATATTTTGTAGTGGGAATTAACAAGCTTCCTTACCTATAGCAAATAATATTATGAAATACTAACAATACATAAGAACCTGAGTGTTGTATTTCAAAAGTCAATTATCTTTTTCAAGTTGCTCGATTCTGAGTCTGATTATTTAAGGGTTAGGTGAGTTTTAGTTTAAAGTTCGTCACGTTCTTCATTTACTTGACTAAGATGGCGGGAGTAGTTCAGTGGTTAAATCGGCCGCTTTGTCGCTTCTTATTGCGGCAAATGTTGTGGATTCGATTCCCACACGGTTTAACAATGAAAACTTAAACAATGAGTTTGGATGTCCTTTATTTTTAAGTTGAATGCTTGGTGAATTTATGTCAATGGTATTTGAAAAAATTGTAATTTAACTTATCACAACTATCCTGCTTCTGGCAAATTCTTGCCATTCCTATGTCGTACAACAATTCATGATTTCAGCGCTCACATGTGTAGACCAAAACAATATTCCAGTTGTCATGCATGACTTTTTGAAAATGTTTTCTTGTTGGTTGTCTATACTACACTAATATTATGAATCTGAAGAGTTTGTTTGATAAAACTATTCTAATCTCGGGAACCAAATCCAACTCGATTTTTTTTTGTTGGTTAGCACATTTATCGAGGAAGGCTATACAAATAACTTCACGCGATAAGCCGCGGGTGCGAAGCAGATGCCCTAAATAATGCGGGTGTAACCGCGGGCTCAGCCAGTTAAAAATATACAGTTACAACACAATATTAAGCAATGACTACTACTACTTGAGAACAAAGCTCTGAAACTCATCTGGTGTCGGTGTAAATGTAAGCCACAGTGCAACTTGAGTTGCGACGTGCGCTAGCAAGCACCGATACCATATACACTCGTAAAGCTTTTACACAATTGTTTGCTGAGCTGCCGCCCTTTGTGTTCATATCGCAATACTACTGTGAGATTGAAACTAAAATGATAATTTGCCAAGCATTTTGAACGAAATCGTGAGAGCTTTGCCATAAATATATTTTATTGTTTCGACAAATTGTGTTGTTGGCCGCTAGTGGTGGCAGAATCGTCGGCCTTCGTATTTGAAGATAGCCTTAACATTAGCTCATATCTTGAGGAACATACGCTGCCTAGTTGCTACCTACTATTATAATAACTCTGTTTAATCCCCGTTACAAGAAAGACCAGTCAATGCCGTGAAAGCATCGTAGCACTTACTTATAACCTCAGGGAAATTATCGCTAAGATCGTATCTTGATAGCCAAGAACGTTTCTAAGAAGTACCGATTAGTTCTTCTAGGAAAATATAATTTCTATTTACTCAAGTTTGTTTCTCTTCTGTATAGTACGGCGTATGCCGTACCCAGGGGCGTCACCAAGGGGAAGCAGGTAGGGGCAGCTGCCCCCCTAGAGATTAAAAAATCCCTACAATTCATACTGACTCGAGTTAATCGGCTGGCAACGCCCTTGGCCATGCCATGTAATATTGGGCTGATTTTTATAATAAACCACAGAAACATTTGAGGTACAAGTTCGTAGCCGACTGCAGACCGCAAATGCACACGACTCTATTCTATCGCTGCTATACGCTGCTGCCGCCTGCGGTCGGGTTCTAATCGCGACTGCAGCAACACGTCGCATACCTACATTTGCGGTCTGCGGTCGGCTACAAACTTGTAACTGTACTCATGGTCTTTATGATGGTCCCCAGGGCTAATATATGCGCGTGTATATAAACATTGCTTTGAAAAGCTTTTCCTCTGCAAGAAGTAGACTAAATGCAGGCTTTCTGGGCCGACCAACAGCTGAAAAGTTGTAAAAGTTGCCACGTGACCTGCCCAAGCGCGCCAAACAACTTTTAACGTACATATAACAACTTTGTTACTTTAATAGATCATGTTTGCGGTGCGGTTTCAAATAATCACAGGAAAAAATTTTTTGGCCATGAAATTGTTGTGTAAGTATGTTGTTGTATGTCTATAAAATCCATGTAAGTACCTAGTCGACATCATCACGCTAGGCCATGTATGATACAAGGGCGACCGAGTTTCGCTCGACTAACCAATAAGACACTCACAATTAGGTACTCTGCAATATAGCTAGCACGGATATAATGAAATAGAACCGAAGTCGGAAATTACAAAAAAATACCACGAATTAAAGAACTTTATACCATGCTCGCGAAGATAAACATACAGTTACTTCCTAGACCAACAAAAAAGTAATAATTAATTCCATTACTTTCGGAGATAAATGTCCTGCCCACGTTGCTTGTACTTAAAAGTCGTGAATATAACAACTAGCCTTTGCACGCGGCTTCGCGCGCGTTAAATTCGCGATTACACATATCTAGTATCAAGTTGTATGAAGACACTACTGATTATTCTAAGAGTCAGAAGCTCTATAGGGTACAAAGTAACTCGGACAGTATCCATGACAAATGTCAAGCCATGTTTCAATACGCGTTCAATATATATCTATAAACACTTTCGCATTTATAATTTTAATAGCATAGACTAATGAAAGCGATACCAATCATTTGTCTAAGTTTAATAGGTAGAGAAAATCGTTTCAGCCGTTTGAGCGTAGTATATAATTATTTATTAGTTTAGATAGGTATGCGAACAATGTAATCACCGATCACATTATGTACGATGTTACAGTACTGACAGATAGCACATGCGCAGCACTCAATTATTCGCGCATGCGTTCTTTCTTCCAAGAGGAAAATTTCAGCCGTAAAAACTTCTATCCTCCCTACAATTACAATCCCTCCCAGTTTAATTTTTGCAACTTATGGTAGCCTAACTCCGTTTCCATGGTCCAATATATCTCTATATTAAATTTCAACAAAATCGGTTCAGCCGTTTTCGCGTGAAAACGGACCATACATACATACAAACATACATACATACTTTCGAATTTATAATATTAGTAGGGATATAACTACACGGGTACGTTAGACAAGTTTTGATGTTTTAGATCTTTGAAGCTTGAATTCCTACTTACCTAGAATATGTCATTTTGAATGCCAACATTTACTCAACAATCCCAGATAAGTTAAATCGCAAGGTACGCTAAAAAAATTATTGACTGACGATGAATGCTACATATTTTAAACTTTTTGTACATATTTATTTAACCCTACTTATTGTAAATCTCAAGAAGCGTAGAATACTCTCCGGCATAGTGGAGGGATGATTGCTATACGCAAAGTGGCTGGACAGAAAGAGCCGAAATAGAGATGTTCGGCTCTTCGCATCCTGCTGCTACCAGCATTGAGAGGCCTATATCTGGTGGATTACGACAGGCTAACGATGATGTTGATAAGTCGCAGCTAGTGAGTTAAAATAAAGAAAGTTTGTTCAGGCCAGAACTAGCCCCTCCCCCTCACCGTGGGATCTTCACCTTGTCGCGGTGGTGGGGCTCAGTAACCGTGGGTTTCAGGCACACCCACGGTGAAGCTAAGCGGGATCCCGGGAGGGGACGCACCATGTGGGCTTGGGTGCAACCTGCGTAGGATGGGTCCATAGGTGTGGGTGCGGGGGACAGTTCTGTCTGTCCCTCGCAGTCGGGTGTGGTCGCGGGAGGAGAGGCGTGTCGGTGTTGCATTGCCGCGCGCCCTATCCCGCGACCAAATGGGGGCGCACCATCGTTGCGTCGCGGTGGGACCGCAGAGGAAGAGGAGATGCGGTGTTGCGTTGCCGTCCTCCCTATCCTCTGCGGCCGCTGGGTATTTTGGCGGCGGAGCCCAACACCTTCATCCGCCGCCAAGGGGGTATTGTTCGGGGCCCGCCTGACCATCTATATATAGCCAATACCCGTCGGGGGGTAGCGAGGAATACTTCGGTGATACCCTACCCTCCCCCAGGGCGGAGGGACTCCATGAGGATTTTCCAACCAGACACCAAAAAAAAAAAAGGCCTGAGTCAGTTTTTCAGGGTTACTGACAGTTCCCTATCCATTTGCATAAATTTTTAACACATAATATGACATATACTTTTGTTTATCCTAATAAAATTGCTGCATGAGATGACAGCCGGGATAGACGACTTAAAGTGCTCTCTGTGGCACGGGGCACACTATAATGAACAATTTAATACGCACATTATTCCGAAAAGCTAGTACCTAGTGCGTGCTATGGTTTTGCACTCGAGTCCTTCCGCATGGGCCATGGCAGACTGTTCGTATCTCTACTTGGCTATCACTGCCTCAAAACTAAGATTTTAAGTATAAGGATAATAAATATCATAGTAGTAAAAAGCAAACACTATTTATGGAGTTGCAAATATTTCAAAACATAATTTTATAAATTCCCATATGTATTTTCGCTATTTGATTCAATATCTTTGTATCCCACAGTGCAGTTCCTCACTCAATAATAACTTAACAGAAATGATACGCTACTTGAACAATTCTCCATCCATATCTTCCGGAGTGCTTGAGTGCCTGAGGCGGGAAAATAAAACATGAAATTGGACGAGGATCATTCTCCCGATGAAATGGCTTTCACCGACTGTTTACTGCGAACCGTCACTGTTTTATAGGCAATATAAATCTAAAGGAGATTTATATGTATTTATTACTAAAGTAAATTTAAGACTTATTAAAATATTTTCGAGGTGAATAGGTAAGTATTATGGAATTTGTCTCATGTCTGACTGCATCTAAAAATAAATCTAGAAATTTCATATTATGTCGTATGCATTTTGGTCCAAAATCTAATACAATCTAGGTCTGCCACCTACGTAAGTAATAATTTGGAATTGAATTTGATTTTTGGCCACTTGATGGTGTAGAGCCTGTAATTGTCAATTTGTGGCCTTCACTACTATCACTCAATATAGCTGCCTCTTGTCCTTTCATCAACAAAACATGTGTACTGGCCAATAACTTATACGTGTGGTGTTACTGTTAGTGTAAGTTGGTAATTATTAAATAAATAAAATAAATATTTATAGTGTTGCTACAGATTAATGCTTCTTTAACATATTGACTAAAATAATCACTTAGAGTTTTGCCGAAGAGAGAGCGACTGGTGATGTGACTTGTTCGCTCTAGTTACTGTTAAAAAATATCTATTTCCTCAAAAGAATATACAAATCACTTAAAAAGAAAATAACAATAGATATTATATATCATGTAAATATGTATAATAATATCTAATAATATCGTTTGTTATTTTCTCTACCTTCTTAATTACTTTTTACTGAATTTGACC
The DNA here is from genome assembly GCA_944739405.2 of Euclidia mi. NCBI lineage: Eukaryota > Metazoa > Arthropoda > Insecta > Lepidoptera > Erebidae > Euclidia > Euclidia mi. The sequence goes on from OX123187.2 coordinate 16,660,518, forward strand.
ATTTTCTAGCAAGCGCAGCAAATGGTCTAATTCAGCAAAATATTATTAAGGTAGACATGGAGTCGTAAAATTCTCAGATGAAGGTAGGTACCTAACTAATACATATGAGGTCAAACTGTATACTACCTCGACATTATTGATAGTTCCCACAATTCACGAGAATAACTCTGTCGAGTTGCAGAGTATTCGTAAAATTTAACGCCTTCGTGTGAATTAACAATGCCTGTCATTTTTTTTTGTATTTTTATTAGTATGGCCCTTTTTGTTTACACAGACGTAAATATAGACAAGCATAATAAGACCTACGTACTATTATGAACAATAGCTCTAGCGCCTATGATCTGTATTTAACTCACTGGTTATCATTAAAGAAACCGATTTTAGTATTTTTATAAGAACTGTCCAGCGGGCAGCAGGACAACTTTACCCTTCCCATAATGAGAAGAGGCCCATGCGTTCTGAGGCCCATGCCCAGCAGTGGGACAGACGACAGTTTATATACAGGACCGATGATGAGTCCAGCGGCCCACCTAGTTATAAACATTGACCATGGCTTCAAGCATGGTTCTTGTTGGTTAGTTTACGAAAGACTGGAAGGAACCAGGAGAGGCAGAACCTTATAATTACATTATTATTTAGGCTGTAGCCAGGACTTCATTTTAAATAAGGTCTAGGTAGCTACGTCTTTGTTTACCGTTACCAGATTCTCATAAGCTCAACAGTCTAGTGAAGTTAGTGTTAACCAGTTAACAATAAGCAAAGGTAAGTTTTCAGGAAGCTGTAATTGTCAAATTGGGACCCAGTTTCACTACCCATCGACAGGCATATTTTTTTAAATAAAATCAAATTAGAACGTGTAATGTCGTGTGTTTATGTATTTGTATGAAGTTTCTGCCAAGTCATCCGCAACTAATAAGACAGCGGTGGGACTAAATCTCACCATTAAGCCCATGAAGTAGTTATCCGAGCAAGATATGTAATGTTCGGAACAGGGGAAGTATCGAAGCCGCCGAAATCCAAGTCTTAGAACCTTCAAAGATTCCTTCTTGACGACCATGCTAATCCCCAATATGTTACTGACATACTTATATCTGTTAAACAAATGCATCCTGGATAGTTTAATCATATACCGTCAATGTCAAGTATCATCATCATCAGCCTTTAACAGACCAGTCCACTGCTGGCCAGGCCTCTCCTTTGAAAGGAGGAATTGGCCTACTATACCACGCTAGCCAAACGGGTTGGTATAGGGTTTGTATGAAGTTTTCCTTCTCCTACAGTGCTGTTCTCTGCATAATCCGTCACCACACGGAGTGAAGTATACCTATTGCGTTAAAAAACATTTGCAAGGGTGTCCATCGTTTTGGAGACGTACATATTTATTTTATCTTCGATTCGTGGAACGTGCTTCCTGCAAATCTGACTCTATATAACATAGCTACCTGAGCTATCTACATACTTTGTGTCGAAGTAGGTCATAGAGAGAATGTCAATGCAATATAGCAATACTGGTTGATATTCACAGAAACGATACCTAGACAATTATTATTTACTAGGATATGCCTCCGATATGGATGGAATAACAGAAAGGTATGTATATATGTGGAGTATTTTTACAGAAGGATATTAAATTAAGCAAGCAATCACTTATTTTGAATAAGTAGATACGTATCTATGTACACAAACGATCTTTTATCTTCCATTTTTCCTCCCTTCCTTTAGTTTTAATTTAAATCTGTCATGTTAAAAAAGTCGAGATTATAATGTATTGAGATTATATAGGTATATAATCAGCATCATATATACTGTCCCGCTGCTGGCCTCTTCTTACTATGAGAAGGGTAAGGCCATAGTCCACCACGCTGGCCAAGTGCGGGTTGACAGACTTCACATGCCTTTCGAGAACATTATGGAGAACTCTCAGACTTGCAAGTTTCCTTCACCGATGAGCAAGCGATAATTAACATTTTAAAACGCACTTAACTTCGAAAAGTAATTGGTGCGTGCCGTGGATTCAAACCCGAGATCTCTGCGTAGCAGTCTGTCGGTCTCTCCACTCGGCTATCACTATATCCAAAATAGAATATATAGGTACAGAGCGAGACTACTAGGTATGAGGTAAGTCAAGGCAAAAATGGAACAGCTGTTTCCAGGCCCGCGCTCAAAAACACTTTAGCATTTCTTAGTTACGATTGCCTACAACATGTTTATAATCAAAGCCTTCAACAAAGAATAATTTTACTATAACTGTAGATACTGCAAGAATCTGATCCAAGATACATTTTAATTAGCCGTGACCTATTTGTCACGTTGATATTAAGTATATAAACTAGCTGTTTGATCGCGACGCGTCTGTCTACCATCCACATAGGTGGTGTGACCTAATTTTACGGCCCCGCTAATATCATAGGATATAGATGCCATTATCTTAACTCCCACGATAGGTGGTCTGACACGAGCAAACGTGATGCATTTTATACTCTTTGTAAATACAGAGAAAGCGACGATAGTTTGTTTTTGTGTCGCCCTACTTCAAGACCGTATTTATTCAAACTCTTACAGCCACATTTTTGTCTGTTTTGAGATCGATAATGCGCAAACCCGGGACCGATCAAAAGACGCAGAAGCTTTCCATTGGACCACGAAGGCTATCACTTTTTAGTGTTGCCGGTGATAAAGCCCTCCTTCTCCACTTTTAAAACTCACCCAAACCAAATAAAGCACACCTCAAAATAAACATTAATCACTGAGCAATCTCTTTTTGAAGCAGCTATGTCCCGTGAGAATTTCGACTGTAGGAACAAAGATAGGTTGGTAGGAAGGTAGGTATATGATGCGGTTAAATACAACTCAAAAATTAGTCAAACTGGGTTGAACTGGTTTGACTAGGGCTCACCAAATAGCTGGTTTATATCTACGACCAACACCCTCCTTCAATAATCTACCAAATCTTCTTCAGCCTCCACACACCTCCTCCGCCAGTCCCAAACCCGGTCGATCACACTCACGGCCGGGTTAGCGTCGAGTTGAAATGGCTCATAAGGAGAGTTTTTAACGTAGTCGACAATAAAAAAGCGATAGAAATACGTAAAAACACCGCAGCGGTTTAACGTTTTATCCGTACCATAATTATTTTCGCTCAAGCCATTAGCATCTCACAAAATGCTTGGGCATTTTGTGAGATGCTGTTAAATGCTAATGAGTGAATGTCAAAAAAATCTCAAGTTAACAAGCTTTTTAAAGAGTTAAAAGGCTTAGACAAGCATTAACAATTAAGAGAAGATTGAAAATTATTATACCTTCAAGTTTCATTTGCACAATTTTATGCTTACCGGAAGTTGAGCCATATAAGTCTGTATCCCCGAAGGGGTAGGCAGAGGTGTAACATTACACATTTGATTATTATATTAAGTGTTTTGTTGCTTTGTTTATTATTTTCTGGATTATTTAATGGAAGTGATGAGACGGGTAGCGTAGTGCAATAAGTGGCGGTATAGCTACTTAGTACTGCACTGAGTGTTATAAATTCGATCCTCGTACGAGATTACACCTTATTTGATTCACAATTTGTGACACACTTTTCGCGTGCGGTATTTGCATATTCGAACATGTATGGAATATTTGTGAAATGGCCCGCGATAGGTTCAATTTTCTAAATATTTCATGGTTCAAACTGCAGAGATCTAAATAACAGCGTTTTAATATTTGAGAATCACTGTTCGTACCTTAGAAAGGTCTTGAGCATTAGACAGTTGTCGTGATAGATCTGCCTCTCAGAGCTGACGAGGGTCGAACCACTGCGTATTATTATTTCAGGAGGTTGAACATATTTGAATAGTCGATTTGCATTAATTCCGCATTATCAAATACTTCCTTAAAATATATTATTTGGTAAAGCATGCATATACAATTTAAAGCCGTAGGCTATGTCGGTTGACCAACTCCCACACAATAAGCAAATAATGAACATTGCGCAGCTGTAACTTTGATACTTAGTCACATATAATTAGCGATGCGAACCTTTAAATAAGAATTATAATAATATTCTACCACATTCACACAACACCATCTAATCCCAAACTAAGCAGCGCTTGTAACTATTATGGGTACTACACAATATTGTAATATTAGCTTTATGGCTACTGCACGACAAACTTCCGGACCCTTTTCTGGACCCCGGCTGCCTTAAAAATATACGGGTTCAAGGTTTTAATCACTTCTTTGATTTTGACTAATTTGGACCTACAGCATTTACAAGAAAGGATCTAAAATTCAATTTATCGTTATTTGGCACTTTTCGTTATCTTCCTAATATTAGTCATAGTCTGTTTAAAAATGTGTAAATTATATTCTTAGTTTTACGATTATTTTTTTTTGTTTTTTTTTTTATTTCTGCATTTTGTTTTTTTTTTGCAATTTATAATAGACACTTTAATTGAACAAGAGGTAATCTATAAATAAATATAAATGTTGTTAAAACTAACTATTACTAAGTGGCTATTTACACATAAATTAAAACAATAATTTCTATACTTAAATAACTAACAAATAAAAGGAAATACATAAAAAAAAGTAAAAGCAGAATTTAAAGAGCGTCATGGAAATCCTCCACATCGCCATCAATTGGAAGCGTGCCCAGAATGCTGGCAGCATTGCCACGTTGTATGGCAATGCTGATCTTTTGTGCCAAATACAGGCCAGCCTTCTGGTCACGCGAGGTGTCAACAAGTCTCTTTGAAAGATCTCTAAAAAGAGATCTCGTACTTGGACCCCATGGTCCCAACGTTTCAACTCCAAACGGCTCAAATACATAATCCCCTACTAGATTTATGTATTTGCGCCTTTTGAGAGTCTCCGCTGAAGCAGCAGCAGCGCCCGCATAACCCGCTGTGCTAGGAAGATGAGATGGCGCAAGGGTGTCAACACATGTTGCGTCCCACACCAAAGGCCTACCCAGCTTCCATGGCAGTAAAGACATACCGTCTGGTCTCTTACCATCGTCGCGTGCCAAGCCCTGAGGTTCAAGTTGGGCTGGAACGCCAGCGGTGACAAGAGCCCGACGAAGTATGTCATTGAGGTTGGCGTGTCGTGAAATACGACCTGCGTTTTACGCTTGATATGTTTTCAATGTAAAATAAATATAAAATTTAATTATTCACATTCACGTAAACACAAAAAAACAGTAAAACACTTTTAACTTAATATGCAGTTACTATATCGCATAAAACGTTTTATGAATAACAATAAGCTTAAAGTTTTATACACCTTAAGCGTTACAGAAATTGCCACCTGACGAACATTCAAAAATTCGTATGGCTTGTTGAAAAATCTCTCGACTAAAATCATTTTACAAGCGGAACTCAAAAATTGGCATCATTCATACAAGGCTTCCAAAGACTAATGAAACTTGCACGCAGCTTCTGAGAAGCTGCGTGCAAGTTTGATGAGTTGGGACCGAGGACGCCGCGCTCGCCGCCGTTAATGCAATTATCATTAAAATTGACTCGTTATTTGTGGTCTTTGCTTCGAGTATTTATGAATTTATTTTAAAAAGGAAATATTTTACATATTAAACGGCATTAAAATTGAGTAAAACATTGTTTTGACATGTAAATTTTGTCTGTTCAAAATGTTATTCTACAATGTTGTATGCGGCATTCTCGTTAGTGCTTATAGTTTCAGATTTAACCACGAACGGGTCTACATTTCAACAGCCAATTTTGTAGGCGTAGCTAGAGCGGTAACGAATCCCCTGCACTCTCAACTGAGAATTTTAGAACGGAAATCACAATTCTACTTTGCCGTTGTGCGTTACCTATACAAAAAAACTCTCTGGTCCGATCTGATCGGATCGGATCTACTGGTCCGATTTAAAAAATTCTTTCAGTGTTGATAGCCCGTTTATTGAGGAAGACTATAGGCTATATAAACAAAACAAGCTCCAAACAAATAGGCTATAACATCACGCTATGAGCAGTAGCCACCAGCCGCAGGTGGAGCAGTAGGCCAAAAAAGGCGGGTGTAACTAAGGGCTCATCTAGTACTCATAGATAAAGCTGAGTTAGTTTCTTTGTTTGCTTGCTTGAACGCACTAATCTTAGGAACTGCTGGTCCAATTTTTAAAATATTTCGGTGTTAGATAGCTCATTTATCGAGGAAGGCTATAAGCTTTATAATGACGCTATGAGCCACGGGAGCGGAGCTCATCTAGTACACTATAAAACTATAACTTAATTAAGTATTAAAATGAATACAAATATTTACGAACACCACCCGACCATATACCACCTGTCTGCATGTATTGTGCGCTTTAGGCATACTATTAAGATACACACGACACCGGTGAAAACGTTACAAAAATAAATTAACGCACTGAGTTGCGGTGGGGTGCACCGAAATTTCTCAATTAGTCCTAACGTCTGCGAATATTGCTAGAAAAAATACAAAAAAAGTACAGTGGGCATAAATTCTACTATAATTGCAAAAGCGCAAGGTTGTGAGGATGGATGCAAGATTATTATCCTTTCACGTAAACATTACATAGCGTATTTTGATGACATTTTGCAGTAATATAGCTTATACACCAAAATATGACGTGGACTACTTTTTGTCGCGATTATCGAAACCCACGCGGACAGAAATAGCTACTTAATGCTTCAAACAGACAACTCTTTCTTGCAAACAATTTACTTTGTAATATTATTGTCATCAAAATACTTAACATTCAACGATATTGCCGACGCACGTGGTGACGTTATTAAGGGGAGAGGAGAATGAGGTGGAGTGATTTGAATGTTATTAGGTCCACAATTTGCTGCGGCTAATTATTTAATATGGCAGAATGTTGGTAAGACGCGATCATTTAGGGTACAGGTATATTGCAATATTGGTAGGCATACCTCTCGCTTGAAGGTTTTAATGTTATAATAGTTCACTTAGTTTTCACTGCAAATGTTTGTTGTAAAAAATATAGGTATGCTAAAGCTTGCCTTATGTTTGTTGCAATATTAAAAGTCTAAAAGAATAAGTTACTATTTTTTTTTTGCTGATTTGTAGCCGTAGCTTCGTAGAAATCGGTATCAACTGTGTAAACAGTAGTACGTGAGTACGCGGTAGGCAGTCAGCTCTGGCAGAGGTTGGGTTTTAGTGGAATCCATGGAGTCTTGGAGAGACTCGGCGTTCCCATGTGGGTTTCGCATAAAGTGAAGATGAGTAACTGGAGGTTACTGGGCTATGCGTAGCCATGATCACATGTAGAGCTTAAATTTTTTGGTTTACTTGGTTTGAAATAGTATCTTGAGAGAAACTTCGATAGTGAAATGTCAGTTTTACTTTGAGTTTCCTGATTATTGATTTTGATACTGAAACTTGGTAGTGGAACAATAGTTTTGATGTTAATTCCTTTCTTTAATTGTTTTGGTTTGTAGCCTATCAGTAAATACCCGGTTCGCATTTGGTTTTAGTTTTTATCAGTAGTCAAATCCAGTTTGGAGATAGCTCGTTGAGAGTATGAACAATGGAGATTCGAAGTTGCGTTATTAGCAATCAGCAGCTGTGAAAAACAGTTGTGAAGTTATTAATGAATTTGATGATCACCTTGAAGATGTGCGGACATTGAATTAGTTCGAAACAACAAGTAGGTACTCGATTCAGTGGGAAAAATCCTTGTAAAAGTCAGTTGGTAGATATTTTTACTCTTTGAGTAATCCACTTGTGGCCAGTGTGGCCTCGTAGCCCGAGAATGGTGCGCGGCCCGTGTGTGGCGCGTCGCCCATGTGGCCTGTGAGGGTCAGGTAACCGGTAGGTATAGCTTTAGCTAGGATTTAGCCTATCTGGTCGAAACTGACAATGAAATTGAAGGTAGTTTATTAAAGGAGTAAGGTGGTTAGAGATTGTCGAGTGAAAAGATTTTATTATAATATTCAGCACGATCAGTCAAATATGAGTCTAGCTTCAGCTTTATAACATTAGTATGTTATAAAGCTGAATAGTTTGTTTGGCTGAACGTGCTGATGTCAGGAACTACTGGTTCGATTTGTCGAAGAAGGCTATGGGCTATAATTGTATTATAACAACACGCTAAGAGCCACGCATGTAAAGCTTTAGCCTTTAAATAACGCTTGTGTAACCGCAGACTCAGTTAGTTTTAAACAAACCTTAACTAAACTAAGTGTGTAGAGACTCAATTGTAATAGAAATCATTGGTGCATGTCTTTTGCCGATCGTAAGAACCCTTTTGTACCCGGGCCGGATGAACTATTCAGTAGTAACACCTCAGACAATTATGCTTACCTAGTGGAAAATATCTTCAAGTTCACTTAATTTTTAAAAGAAGAAGATCGGGATCGAATTAATAACCCTTTATGTAAGTTCCATAAAGTCCTCTGAGATAATATAACTTCGAGCATCTTTCCTTTTAATACAAAATTTATTCATTTATTTTATTTTATTTAATACTTTATTGTACACTTTAAGAACACAGGTATACAGGAATTTTATATTAAATACAGTACAATGGGCGGCCTTATCGCTAACAGCGATTTCTACCAGGCAACCTTTGGATGGAGATATTATTGGTGGGAAAGAAATGGTAGTTGCAAGTGTACTAGTTATAATATGATACTACTTTAATTATATACATATATGTAATATTATAAAAATATACTACACGTATATAAATACTTATACATACATACAAACGTAAATACATACATGCATACATACAACAAATTAATTATAAAATTTGTTATCAAATTAGTTTTAACATTTAATTACAAGTTCGATCAAATCAATCCTGAATTAAATGAAACCCACGCGGACAGAAGCACTTGTGACTCCTGTGGTGTTGCTTGTGTCCAAGGGCGGCGGTAATTGCTTACCATCAGGCGATCCGTCTGTTCGTTTATCCTAACAGAAAAACCCAATATCAGTTTTTGTTCGACCCGGGAATCGAACCCGAGACCTCATGATCCGCAGTCGCTAACACTGCCGCAGGACCACAGAGGCAGTCATATCTATCTATCTATACTAATATAATAAAGAGGAAAGATTTGTATGTTTGTAACGAATAAACTAAAAAAGTACTAGACTGATTTTAAAAATTCTTACACCATTATAATGCGACATTATCCCTGTGTGACAAAGGCTATATTTATTTGGAGAAAATGTTAGGGATCACCCTGGCGAAGCCGGGACGTACCCGTACGTACCCCGTGGGATCTCCGCCTTGTCGTGGTGGGGGGCTCGATAACCGTGGCTTGGACCCCTGCGGTGAAGCTAAGAGTGATCCCGGGAGTGGACGCTCCGCCTGGGCTTGTAGGGGCCTGCGCAGGATGCGTCTAAAGGTGCGCGTGCGGGGGACAGTCGGTCTGTCCCTCGCAGTCGCGGGCGCGGTTGCAGGAGGAGAGGCGTGTCGGTGTTGCGTTGTCGCGCGCCTTAGCTCCCGCGACCAAATGGGGGCGCACCATTGTTGCGTCCCGGTGGGGCCGCAGAGGAAGAGGAGATGCGGTGATGCCAGGTTGCCGTCCTCCCTATCCTCTGCGTCCGCTGGATGTTTTGGCGGCGGAGCCCAACACCTTCTACTTTTTTTTCTTTTGCTTCTCCAAAACATAACATATATTTTCTTACTACGATTTACTACGATTTACAGAAGGCGGTATGTGTTCTCTGCCAAGGGGGTTTTGTTCGAGGCCCGGGGCCTGACTATCTGGCGGGCCAATACCCGTCGGGGTTAGCGACGAATGCTTCGGCTATACCCGACCCTCCGATACACGGGCACATGAGGAACACGGGTTGGTTTTTAGTCAGTAAGAGTCTGACAGTCCCCTTAGCCCTTCCCCCAGGGCGGAGGGACTCCATGAGGATTTTCCAACCCGACACCAAAGAAAAAAAAAAGCGAAGCCAAGCCGTGCCGCTAGTATAATATATTTCTTTTGGAAAAACATACATATTACACATAGAAACACCCAGACCAAGACAAACATCTATGTTCACGCACACAAATCTTTAACTTGACTGGGAATCGAAACCGCAACCTTCAGGGTGACAGTCGATTACACTCCCGCTACGCCACCAGGTCGTCGAATTATAATTATACAGAGTATTTTCCAAGAACAACACTGAAATACAGCTCTAATTTTCCCTAGGCAGTTACTACATCAAGAATTGAATGAATTTTTCTCAGTAATTTACCGAAACGAATACAATGCCAATCAACGTGAGTTTGATTTGATCGGCAACGAATTTGTTAATAAAGTACAAAATTAAATTACAATAAATAATTTGTTAGTTATATCGTAATTCGAGATTGCCATTTAATTATGTGATAATAGTAATTCCTCGTCTTTTAGATGTGCCTATTGAAATCATACGCACGCAAGTATACATAATTAATATTTCACGAGCTGGGTCCCCGATTGCACCCGCGGCACTGTATAACATAGTTTACACACGCTCAAATACTACGGTTTAGAAGATAGAGGGAGGGAGGGGAGTGGGGCATACCTTGTAATTGGTGTTTTTTTTCTATCTAGGGCTGAAATGTTTTTTAAATTTTATTGTACAGTTTGTTTGTTTTGTTTGCATAGTCACAATGTATAACTGCCTAATTATTTTATTTCATTTTAAAAAGCCAAGTCTCACTTGGAACAAATCCTGTGTCACGGGGGACTTTACAAACATGCAACCAACGGACACAATGAGCACCCAGACTCGAAACAACAATTTATGGATCACACAAAGTGTTGTCTCGTGTGGGTATCGAACCCACAACACTCGGCATAGTGTCAAACGGCGAGGCGACCTCTTAAACCACTACGCCAACCGTGCAGTCAGTACGGTTCAGCTATCTAGAGCTTAAAGTTTTCGCGTAACGGACGGTTGGTCATGGCGAAACTATAAGGGTACTACAGAACCCAAAAACAAAAATCACTCTTATATTCAACACAATCTGTTATATGGGAATCTATGCTAATATCATAAAGCTGAAAGTTTGTTTGGTTTAAGGCGCTGATGTCAGGAACTACTGGTTCGATTTGAATAGTTTTATTTTTGTGTTGGACAGCAAATTTATCAAAGAAGGATAGCCGTCTAGCCTTCAGCCCATAAGGGCTATAATTGTACTATAACAACAAGCTAAGAGCCAGAAAATTATATAAAGCAGTAGCCTTAAATAACGCTGGTGTAACCGCAGGCTCAGCTAGTTTTAAACAAACCTAAACTAAGTGTGTAAAAACTCAGTCTAAGCATGTTTGTTTGTAATATAAAATCACTGATGCTTACCTTTTGCCGATCGTAAGCACCCTTTTGTACCCGGGCTGGTCGAACTATTCAATAGTAACACATCAGACAATAACGCTTATTCTAATGGAAAATACCTTTGTATTTTTTATTTGTGCTTGATGTATAGACTTTACGAACATTCGAACCTCGAACTAAAAATTCACACCTCTAATACGAGTAATGTAGTGCTAAACCGCAAGTCATCCTCCAAAGTCACTGCACCATACGCGCTAAATAAGGTAAGATGACAATAATATAAGTTCCATAAAGTCCTCTGAGATAATACAACTTCGAGCATCTTTCCTTTTAATACAAAATTTGCTAACAAAATAGTTTTGACATTTAATTACAAGTTCGATCAAATCAATCCGGAATGATATGTTTAACGTTGCTGTAAAACTTTAGAGTCCGAAAGTTTTACAGTCCATAGAATAATTATTCAATTTTCCTTGATTAAATTAATTATTCTTTAAAATTTTCATTGACAACGTATTAATATTTTCATTTACTGTTATGTTTTACAAAAGTGAATATTCATTTTAATGAAAATAAGAAACGACAGATGCGTCAATGTGTGCGTGTGTGTGTGTGTGCGTGCATATGTGTATTGTTCACTAAAATAAATACCTACGATTGGATAATGATAGGACAGCTCAGTTGTTGCCGTGCTCGTGCATAGGCAAAACACGTGTCGAAGCATATTCGGCGTATAGACCGAGTAGTGCATGTCAGGTATATTCCTGGAAGCCATTTCCGCATTAAGGTTGAGCTACACCTATCAGCACCGCATCGCACTTTTCTATGCTTCTATCCTTTTCTGTCACTTAGGACCGTCATTTACTAGAGCGAGAAAGAGAGAGGGAACGCGTCAGCACGCCGCGGAATCGAAAAGTTGATCGGCAACACGGAAAAAATGCGATAGCATGCTGAGAGGCGATGGAACGCTGACGCGCGCGTCAGAACGCTTACTCGCGCTATAGCATCCTTTCGCCGCCGATCGCGTGCAAACGCGCGCTGACGCACGCTGCCGCGCGCGGCGGTGTGTTGCCGCGTGAATTCTTTTCTTTTTACTCTTGTTATTTTGCATTTCTTGCAAAATGCTCGCTATTACTACTGCTCTCTCTTCAGTTGTGTTATCCATTTCGAACTTGAAACTATAATGTGACCAAAACAAATGTCAAAAAAACGCGGCGGAATGCTTCAGCACGCTATAGCACGCTGACGCGTGCGTTCGCATTCCGCAGCACACAAATACGATTGCACGCTATAGAGTGCTACAGCACGCGTCAGCACGCTATAGCGTGCTGAAGCACAGGCAGAACAAATGCGATTCCGTGCTGACAGATGTAGCTCAACCCTTATTCCATATATCCTTTGTCATTATAGTCCGAGATCCCAGGGCCGCCAGACCTTACTTATTTTCTCAAAAACTAAATGAATAGAATAATGTTAGTATCTGCTATGAGTGTACGCATACTTGCTAGCTTGAATCGTGGGCCAATATTAGTTATGAGGTGCTAACGGTCCACGGGAACAATTTTCTTACATTTTCTTAAAGCGCACCCTAGTCGTCTCTACCGATAGCTAGATATTTTGGAATCTTTAAAGCGTCTGGTAAAAATAACGACCGCCGAAATGAGTGCGACAGTATCTGATACTAATATATAAAGCTGAAGAGTTTGTTTGTTTGTGTGGTTGAACGCGCTAATCTCAGGAACTACTGGACCGATTTGAAAAATACTTTCAGTGTTAGATAGCCCATCTATCGGGGCTATAGGCTATATAACATCAGGCTATGAGCCACGGGAGCAGAGCAGTAGCCTTAAATAACGCGGGTGTAACCGCGGGCTCATCTAGTTATTTATATTTTTTTTATAATATTTTCTAAAACATACATAAAAATCAGCACTGAGAATTTAAGAAAAGTGAGTACTTTTTTTACCTAACTTTAGCACCTCGTACCTAAAAATTGGCCCACGATCCAAGCTAACAAGTATGTGTACTCTCATGACAAATACTAACACTACATTATTTTATACATTTCATTTCTGAGAAATTAAGTAAGGTCTGGCGGCCGTGGGATCTCGGAATATTAGAGGAGTTCGGTAATGTCAACCTTTTTCTATTGCAATAGTTCTGATTGTCAATCCGAAGGTGCGTGGTGGGTTCCTCTTTCCTTCCATTAGTATAAATGTAATATCTTTAAAAACAATATATCGTGATAGAATCCGCAAACCGTAGTTTGATTTCACTGTGCGTTTCGCGAAAATGAAAGAAAATACGACGATGTAGAAGTATATTGCGTGTTGTATGCATTTGTAAGGACACACGCTATGTAATTTAATTTGCATGCCATTCAAAGCGTGTTTTCCCTTCCACGAGTTATGTCAAGTAGTTACTGTTCTTTCATGAAAACTGCAAGCCTCGAAGAGCATTACAACCTTATTCAAAAAGTTATAAAATAAAATTCTACAGTATGTTTTATGTATATTTTTATCCAAGGTATATTTCCCATACATGACAATGTGATCATTGGGTCTTTCGAAAATTCTACTTCTATTAGAGGATATTTTTATTCAAGTTTTCCCTTTGCGTATCTTGGTTAAAAGCGAGACTAACACAGGTACCTTAGATTCGTTTTCATTATAATTTATTTGTTCAGCTTAATGTTGCATTCTGTTGTCAGACAAGTAATGATAACTGCAGGGATGGCGTGGTCCTACATAGTCTCGTTTTATTTAATGTTTGTCTAATTAACCTCATCTCCGCGTTGTCACTTACTTATCTACGCCTTTCTTTCCCTTTCTTACCTAGGATTGTGTTTGACATACAAGTAGACAGAGTTCGAGGAGGACTGGAGGTTAATAGATGGACCATTGAGAATGGTAAGATAATACACACAGCCATCAATTTTATTAAGAACTAGTTGAGCCTGCGGTTACACTTGTCAATTATGTGTGTCCCGTGGCTCAAAAACAAATAGGCCATCCAACAGAAAAAAATATATAATCGGGCCAGTAGGTCCCGACAGTACTTTATAATGAAAGTATAGATGATATGTATTACTGTGATTACTCTCAGGTGCAACCCGTATACTCAAGCCAATAAAGAGACGCATACACTTAAAACATTACGTTACTCTATGTATTCGTACATTAAAAAAAAATGAAAAATGAACGCTACAAATCCACTGTATTTCATTGAGTCATCAATCTGCCATAACGTGCATTTGCTTTTAGTGACGACAAGCGTGAACGCGAACTGTTAACTTTTGTGGTCTAATGGTCGTGAACTATGTTCATGGTCAGTTAATTCTAAATAAAGTTTATTAGAGCTCAATTTATTAGTATTAGCTAGAAAAGGCGCGATATTATTGATGATAAAATAAATGTAAAGATACAATCTTAAATACATTCAAACCAGGCACAAGAATATTATCACTAAATTGAAGTAGTAATTATTTCTCAAAAATTTTAATAAGCAAAATACTCGTACATGCGTATAAAGTACGGCCTGAGATTATTTAGAGATTCAAATACTTTCATTGAGCCCTCGTCTTCCTTAGTTAGGTATATATGCACGTCTGTTTATATATAAAAGCCTGTAAGGAAATAATTCATCTTATCATATATATATATAGAGATCCTTTTGTCTATAAACCATTTTAAATGTGTTTTCAACATTTTAGTCCAATCTTTTACAACAATCAAACTACAAAATTTACAAATATCAAAAGAACCAGTCGCCCATTACAAACAAAACAATAAAAGCAAATTAAGTGCGAGCTACGATATTTCCAACTTCAATACCACACAACTCGTATGCCAGTATTTAACCTAGCAATCAATATCTCATTTGGCGTATTTATTACAGTATTTCAGTGATAGGATAACGGTATTCAAGCCTAGTGATTTGTCGAAAAACGGTTTATCAAGTTTTACCATCTGTGCGGCGGCGAAGCAGAATAATTAATTCAAGGTGAGTCCACACGGCGTGAAATTTATTTCGAGCGACGACGTCGGGTTTTTTGAAACGCATCCTGTCATATTATGGCGTTTTAATGTAATATAAAATCTGGGAGCTGCACGGTCCCGTTATCTCTGTATTACGTTCGGTTGCTTTTGATTTGATCTATTTTTTGAGTCTATGAGTTTTGCGAAATATGATTGCCAGTATACGTAAAAATATGCAGATTGGCTTAAAAATGTACTGAATTATATGCCTTTGAAATACCAACATTGCTGAGATAGTCTAGTAGGAGAATGTTCTCGTATGTGGTGGTTTCAAATTCGATCCTGAACGCTTCGATGAATTTTCGAAGCAATTTGCGAATTGTTAATTGATGCTTGCTTTGACGATGAATTAATATATCGTCAGAAGACTAACATAAGAGAAAAAGATGCGTATGGCAGACCATGGATTATTTAGGCCTTCTTATAATGAGGCATGGTTGCTGTTCAGTTACGATACAGTTTATAAACAGTGCTGATGATATTTTAACAAAGTATTTGCCTGTACTTCTGGCTTGAGCCTCTACTTTAAACCTATTCATAAGTTTTGTATAGAATTACTTTCATATTTAGTATTCAGCGTAATTACAAAACATCCCTGCATCAAACAAACTCTTTGGTGGGTGTGTAAAAGTTTTACTATGCGTCCTTTGAGCCATAACTTTCTATGAGCTTACACATGTTCTAGGAAGTTTGATTTCCTGTAATGAATATTCAGTTTTAAATATACCCCACACATATTGCGTCGTTCTTACTGTATTTGTTGTTTTTGAACAATTATTGATGGTACGGATTGTTTATGGTATTTATATAGAGATTTAAGTGGCAGCAGCGAGTTTACTATCTCTCTGTCTGTGCACAGAGCTATACTTTGTAATAATCTGTAAATTATTCATCAAGTATGGGTGCTTAACATCCCCTTGAATGTTAATAGACACTCAAGACAGCTATCAATTCTGGTGTAGGATTTTTGAATTAAAGGTATATATTATTTTATCGTATTACCTACTCGAAGGTGTATTTTACTGCGTAGCGAATGTAGTTCAGTTTTCAGATGTTGGACTTGATATTGAGAAGTCGTGAGTAGATATCTCATCTTTGCTCTACCAACTTAAACAAAATAATATTTCAATGAAAACACTAACTCGTAGAGATAAAGTAAAAATCAAAAGTATTCGTTTCCTGTTGGAATCAATCTGTAGATTGCTGGAAACATTTAAATTTATGCAAATACAGATCACTGAAGCTTTTTATTAACCCAAATGATGAAATTGACCCTCAAATTATTCAACAAATAGAGTCAACAAGGACTTATTGATGTATTCAATTTAATCTTCACTATCTACACTCAAAGGGTAAGTTCATGAAATAAATGATGTAACTTATAGTTGCCCAGTGCGATCTAATAGCGGCGATAATCGGTTCGTCACTTAGGCCGGTAGTGACGAAGAGGAGTGGTTAGAAGGTAATTACAAGCCTTTCTAAACTATTGCTACTCGGGGTAGAGACTTGCAGATCAAGAGCTATTTTACGTTAAGAATAGCAATGACACAATATTATGTCGAATTTTGTTCTATTTTTAACAATGTTTTTGATGAATTGGGGGCTATTCTCATAGATGTTTAGGAAGCATTCAACATCAGAAGAAAAGTTCATAATGGAACTCACGCGTGCAGTTTATTTTGCTACGCATATATTGGTATACTAATATGTAGTGCATAATTCTGTGTATTAAAAAGATTAAGATAAAGAAATTAACATTTTGGATGTTACATTTTACATTGATTGATGTAATTTGTGTATTGTCCTTTTCAATAAACAAATAAAAAATACAAAGTAAACGATCTAATAGAGACCTTCTTGTAAAATATGTTCTTTTAAAAAACTCCCTAAATGAACAAGAAAATATTGTTTGGACAGTTAATAATCTTACCAAGCAATTTCATTTATTGGTTCTACCGTACGATTTCTTTAAAAGGCCTTCCAATTTAATGATGCTATTACGTCCGCAACGTTCGAGTGTGCTCGAATCGTTTGCGAGCGCGCTGGATTTGAGATAACTAATGCATTAATAATGAAATATTGCGGACAGAAAAGGGCAAATTTCATAGAAAGTTGCTGAAAACCAAAGTATGCTAAATATTCTGGAAAAGCTTGCAACATGAGCTGGGCGATTTTGATTTTAAAACTTCGGCCTTATAACGTTAATAACTGTATGGTACATATCACGTACCTATCATTTATAGTGTTCTGGGTTCCGTTATACATGTGTTTTGAGGTGAAGTAAAAGCATCTATGCTGTTGCCTTTCTTTCAGTGTATGAGAATACTGGAGGCTCTTGGGGTTACCACTTTCCATCATGTGGGCCACTGACTCGTCTGTTATCGTTTGCAAAATACATCATCATCCTCTTAGCGTTATCCCAGTTTCAATCTGGGGTCCGCTTTCTAGTCTAACCCAATAGAGCGACTGCCTGTCTGACCTCCGCAACCCGAAGGGATAGCGATATTCCATGGTTTAGACTAGTGTCAGTTTATTTAGAAGGTACTGACGGCCTGTAACGACTATCAAAGATCTTCATGGCAACCGGGACCGGCGGCTTAACGTGCTCTCCGAGGCACGGGACAAGCGATAATTAACAATTCAATACGCACATAACTCCGAAAAGTCATTGGTGCGCGCCGTGGATTCGAACCCGATCCCTCTGTATGGCAGTCTGTTGGTATATCCACTCGGCTATATTCAAAAGAAAAAGATCTCGTAAAGAGAAGAAAAATGTAATGGCCCTCTGAGGTAGATGAAAATAGTGCAACTGTACATAATTATATCAAGATAAAAAAAGCGTACAGACTACAGGACAAATTCGTGTCGCTCCCGAAAGCTTCCTAGAGTTTTTCGTTGCCTCATATATTTTTTTTATTTTATTGCTTGGTGCTAGTGGAATGCCAAGAGCACCCACTGGACTCAGAGAGTTGTCAGTCCTTAGACTCTGGCTTGAGAAAAGTGAGAACTCTGGCTTTTCTTGGTCGACTGGCCAATGGAAAGTTGCAAGAGCTATGTTTTATATTCATATTTATATTCCTATTAATTTATTTATAAGATATAAGTTTACAGCATATAATACACCAACTCACTTATATCTTTAATAAATGTATATGTATGTGTACTGTAAAGTAAATACTTTACAGTACATTTTGTAGAACTTAGTATTTACTAAGTTCTACAAAATTACTAAAACTAAAAATAACAATATAAAATACATACATACATACATATACTCACGCCTTTTTCCCGTCGGTGTAGGCAGAGACAACAGAACGTAACTTGCTTCTATCATTACAAACCTCACGCGCTACTCCTACTTACTAAAACCACAGATAAATTAGCTTGTTAAATTTCACGTTGTAAAATGGTCATGTTCCGGTTATACCTATTCTAATACGAAATGTTGAATATTGGAATTTTCTGCATTCAAAACGAATTGGTGATAGCACTTTCCCATTTAAATTCAAATATTGATGGAAAAGTCTTTTTTTTTTAAAAATACAATAGTTTCATTTAGTTTCAGTATTGTGTTGTATGCACAAACTCGAGTCAATGTGTTTTATGAAT
The DNA here is from genome assembly GCA_944739405.2 of Euclidia mi. Lineage (NCBI taxonomy): Eukaryota > Metazoa > Arthropoda > Insecta > Lepidoptera > Erebidae > Euclidia > Euclidia mi. The sequence goes on from OX123187.2 coordinate 16,679,420, forward strand.
TAGAAAACAACATTTTACATTGGTATACCAATCTAGTATACCTACTTGAATCTCAATTAACCCACCTACTAAACACATTAAAAGCCAATTTAAGTATATATTATAATATGATATTTTAGCACAAACCGAACAATTTACTGGGTGTAACGGCGTACTGAAAACCGGTACCAATGATTCAGTACAATCATGATACAGAGGCCCCTTTGAGATTAAATAATGATACTTTATATTCTCATAATCTGAAAATTGTCCCATCGTATTCTTGGCAAAAAGAAATTACAAGATTGAAAATGCATTTAAAAGAATTGCCAAAACAGTACTTATTATTTGTTATCGAATCAAAATTGGTCTATCAAACAGTGTTTGAGATTCCTTATAGAAAATAGCACATAAATAATTCAATCTCCATAAATCTAATATTTAGAGAGATGCATTGTGATTTAAAAATAAAATATATAAAGCCAACACACGCAACAGGCGGAGTACACAAAATATGGTTATTTCCTTAAATACATACGAGTATGTTAGATTTTCTCGTGGATTCCCGGCGGACTGATGTATTCTATTGTTTGCGCATAGGAAACAGACAATAGCAGGCTTGCTACTTTCTATTTTGCTTTTATTTTGTTCGCCTTTTGTAGTAACAATCTGTTTTATCTATATTCATACTTGTCGCTTTCGAAGTTTGCGTTTAGGTTTGCATACTGTAAAGCTTGGGTTCGATAGTTAGCATACGTAAAATGTAGTTTGGTTTCTGTGAACACGAGTTTGACGATTTATATTAAAAGTAAAATAAGAGTATTAGGGCGATCTCGTATTTATAATAAAGTTTTTGTATAACCTCTAAAAGTCGTGCGAAAACGTCCGTAAACGCGTGAACAAAGTATTATAAGCAATAATCGTTTTCAAAATTTCGCGATTTCTATCATCATCATCAGCCCTTTATACTGTCCTACTGCTGGGCACGGGCCTCTTCTCACTATGAGAAGGGTAAGGCCATAGTCCACCACGCTGGGCAAGTGCGGGTTGGCAAACTTCACATGTCTTTCGAGAACATTGTGGAGAACTCTCAGACATGCATGTGTCCTCACGATGTTTTCCTTCACCGATTAGCAAGCGATAATTAACAATTTCATACGCACTTAACTCCGAAAAGTCTTTGATGCGTGCCGTGGATTCGAACCCGATACCGTCTGCGTAGCAGTCTGTCGGTCTCTCCACTCAGCTATCACACAATATATTTAGCGGATCTTAGTCGCGATAATTTACTTATTTAAAGGCATAACCCCATAAATACATCTGTTATTTTCCTGCGGAGGAACTGACCACGCGACCTTGCAAACTAACAATATAATGTGTATACTTATATGCTGATCCCATCTAACTTGAGTACTACAATAGTACTCGCAAGATCGGAATTCTCCATGTTCATACGTGTTGATTTTCATACGAAACCGCATGCCTTGTGTCTGCAACCTTATTAATTGTGTTTGCAGTCCACTAATGTACAACACCAAGATTTTCGCCACTGGTAAATTGTACACAATTGTACCATACCCTCAAACGTTACACATTTGAACAAAACCTATGTAGTGAAAAACAATACACACATCTCAGCCTACTAAAAAAAATCTCACATTTCTTATGAATGAAGAGATAAAGAAAAACGGATAGAAACATGTTGCTATGTTACAAACATATCGCCGTCAGCGAAAACAGGAACAAACTGCTCGCAATCATGCACTTGTCGGGGTTTTCAACATATTATATATGTGTGTGTGTGTAATTTTAACATGTGAAATATTATAGGAACATACGAAGGTACGTGAAGAAATGATTTTATGCATAACTGATTGTTCTCGTATGTATGTCAAGCAAGACATATTTCAGCAGTTTTATGCTGCGATGTACTTTAAACTGAGATGTCATAAAAAAATTGAAAATTATGGATGAATTAGGTATTTCTTTGACTTGTAACAGTATATGCATGCTGAGCACGCGGTTCTGTTTTATGGCTGGTCTTTTCTAAAATAGTTCCTATTCTAGAAAAGATCAACCATAAAACAGGACCGTGTCTTTATTTATTGTCGTTTTTGGTCTATGTTTCTTAAATGCCAAATTGGTTCTTGTCCCAAATACTCAAATAGAGTTCGTTACACAAGTCACTAAATGGTTGATTCTATTAAAGCAATAATTAAAATACCCTTACATTGTCAATCTTGTCCGTCTCTGCACATACTTTTTAAGATTTTATGCTAAAAAATATCGTTATAACCGAAACAGATATCTAAATATCGTATCGGTCTAAGACATTGTGTTAATGTATCTGAGAAATCACTTTAAACCACCTATAAAATACCATATACCGATGATGATTTAAACATCAATGCGTATTCTACGCACGGCCGGCCAGTTTTCCTCACTTAATAAAGTAAAACAAAGCAAACTTGTATTGAAAAATGAAAAAGAAAATTGCCTAAACTACGCAGACGAGCATTTATCCTCATGCATACATGTATTTGTTCGTCCATTTGAGGAAAAGACCGTTCGCAAAATACTCCTTTTGAACAGAATGTATACAAAAATGTTCGGGGAAGTTTCATTTCCAATACTCCATTGTAACATTGCTTCTGTGAAATCTGTTAAGGATTTTTCAGCCACTGTGATTTTACTTGTCTTTTATGTATAAGGCTGGCTGTTGCATTTATTGATTTTATTTGAAGTGTTTTTACATACCTAATTACACATACATACATAGTCTCACACCTATATCCCCGAAGAGGTAGGCAGATGTATTTTCCTACACCCGCTTTTCGCCAGATTTATTTTAGTCCCACGTAATAAGGGGCGAGCCTATTGCCGTACCGGGCACATTTCCAGACTCCGTGCTGCTACTGAGAATTTCGTGACAGAAAAACCCATTGTGGATTCGAACCCGATACCCTCTGCATGGCAGTCTGTTGGTATATGCACTCGGCTATCGCTGCCTTTACAAAATATTGTATCATAACAGATATAAAAATATTAAAAAAAATGTTATTCGTTGAGACGTGCAACAATCATTGTGGCTTTGCATTTAACATCCATGGAAATTTTCTTCATCAAGATAATAATAATATCGCAGGACAACTGCAGTCATCTAATCCTATTATATACATACAAATATATATTGCAGGAAAATAACACCCACACGCTCCAAAGAAATCGTGCTCATCAAACAAATATTTTGTCCTGTATGGGAATGGAGCCCTGCCCTCCAGCTTAGTAGCCAAGGTCACTAGCCACCAGGCCAATAACCCCTTTCTTACCTAGTCACCTCACCATCTCACTTATCTCAGAACACAAGATAAAATCATGATTGTAACGTAGGTACGTTACAACAACTTAAAGGTACCCGCTCGTTCAAGATCCTTTACTTGTTGTTTTGATTGATTAGGAAGAGACTAGCTTAGGGTTTGCGTATATTGGCCTTTTTGCAATAACAAATCCAAGTAATAGAGGCAAGATAGAAGAAGATTATCTCGAAAAATACAATACGAAAGGTACTTTTATTAACCTTATTTTTCGTATTCTTTGAACATTTATATGTAATCCATTTATATAAATAAAATTCTACTGATGGTGAAGTCTACAAAGCTTTATTAACTGCATATTTTTTTATAAAAGCGAGCACTGGTATTGATTTTATTCCCGTTTCGTTAAAATTAATATCAGAACATATGCTACCTGTCTCTTTCTAACTAAAAATGATGGGAAAGTTAGAGCCGCCAGCGTTTTCAGGCCCAAACTATTTTTTTTTTATGTTTAGTATTTTCTGTTAAAGCATGGAACCACTACGTTTAGGTAGCAGTTTATTTAAATAATGCCCCAGCTGATGACAAGGATTAAAGTCTTGCCTTGGTAGCTACAGTAAACTGAAGCATGTGATCGATTTTATTTTTTGTTCATAGGGAGACGTGATAAGTGATTACCGCCAGCCATACACACCTGCAATGCGCGGAGGTTCAGAAGTGCGGTACCAACCTTTTAAAAAGGAATAAGCACGCTCCTTAAATATTCTAATGTCGAACTGGTAATAAGGTACGGCGCACGGCGCATTAAAATCTTTAAATATGAATTTAATGAATGGTGTAAAACTTAAATTCTTTGGGTCCCGCGGTGGAAACTTATTTGCGAAGTCCTCTCCCCGCAATTGAGGAGTCAGCTCAGGAGCTCAGTGGAGAGGGTCCATGAGACTGCCCTGGAGGCCTCCTCACTAACACCACCGCGCTAGCCCTCTGACAACTCATTGCGAGAAGCAGGGTCACAGGAACTACTTCACCATCATATATCCGTGAACCCACATGAGAATAAATTATATTATACACTTGTAGAACACACATCTCCCATAATAAAAGGGTAAATCTTATCATATTAAAGCACATTTGATCTCTCCATTTCTTTTTGTTACATTTATATATTGTGCCTTGTGGAAATGATCATAATGTCGAGATAAAACCTCTGGGAGAGTCATGATTTGGGCATTAACCAGGCAATAAACAAATTTAAATGCATTTGTATTTATCACCCTCTTTCGTAGAATTTGTTCATAATGTAATCATCAGTGTAAAATTATAATGGGCAGGTATTTATCCTATGATTTCCTCATACAAGCAAAAACATCGAGATTGTCGTAATAAAATATTAAATGACAGAAAATGTGACAGTTCAATGATTCCGATTATTTTTAGGTGTTTATCCAGGAAGTATCGTATAATATTGACCATTACCATTCTTACTTTGATATTAAGTATTAATAAAGTTAGTTATACTCAATCTATCTTCTACGAATGGAATAAAAATAAAAATATAGGAATGTAGATAGAAGTAGCTTGCCTACTCCTACCTGGTGTACTTAGCATTCAAACAACCAGACGAAAAATAATATATCCGACCCGAAAATTCATTATCAAACCCAAACCCATTAACACATCATCATTATTCAAATCAGCGGACCCCATGCAACGATCAACTTAAGTGAACTAAGTCAACATAGAGCACATTTTCCATATACCAAGACATCAATCACTGGTGTCAAACGCTCAAGGTCGATGCGCGAAGGTGTTACTATGACATCACTACTACCAAGCGTACTGCTCAGCACCGGTTCAATGAACTTGCTACCTTTATGGGTGAAACGAAAGGGCTATGGTTTCTGTACTCCTTATTAAATAAAAGGTTGAATCGATTTATAGGTTTATAAGGAGTACATGTTCAAGACTATAACTTCATGCTTCATGTTTGTTGTGATGTGATAAGGTGGAGTACAATTATGTAAAGCACTGCTTGACTTTTTTTATTCCTTAATTTTGCGTATTCGCAGAGTATCTTGTATTTACAATTCAACTGAGTGTGCGTTCGAGTTCTATTAATATGAAAACAATATTAGTGCATTATGTTTTAACCAGCTTGTGTTAGTAAGCCCGAAAATAATTCTACTTATATTCAATCTAATTAGAATTAGTTTCAAATTAATAAGCCTAAGCTAAGGGAGACGGTTATAAGTCTAGTCTCTATCGAGTAGGGATTCAAGCAGAAGAGATAAAAACTTCTCGTACCTTACTAAAATCTATATGCCGCGTAAAAAAGGACAACATTTAAATATCATACATAACACAAACGAAAAACTTATGCAAAAATGTTTTTACCACATTTGATGAAAATCGGCAGTACCTTCCTCATGTAATCTTAGCACAGCGGCTGAACTGACTTGATTGATCCATCCATTCATCTTGGAGTTAATTGTAGCAGCCGGTAACATGCCTGGCAATGATTGATGTCACCCTGTATATGTCCAACGCGGCGATAACATGATGCCAGAAGCTATACGGTCACCACCCCCCACTCCGAGATTATTTCGTAGATAAATCAGACCCTTATAGATTTATTAGCTTAAATAAATCGTTGATTGACCTCCTTAGAGAAATATTATGTCTATTTTTGGAACTTATTTACCGTGTTTTCCATAGCGGGAAGCAATTGAGTTAGTGCGTGTTTTGATTTATCTGTCTGCGGTGTATCATAATCTTTTTGGGCCATAATCCTTTCGCTTCACAGAATAGGGTCAAGCTTTTTATCTAGAAATAACGATTCTAAGCATCCGGTTTATATACTACCCGTTTTAGTAAACTAAACTATACATACATACATACATATACTCACGCCTTTTTCCCGTCGGGGTAGGCAGAGACAACAGAACGCCACTTGCTTCTATCCTTACAAACCTCACGCGCTTCCCCTACACTCATTACTCTTTTCATACATGCTCGCCGGTTTCGGGTACTAAACTATACTACCCGTTTATCAACTTAATTCATATTTTCTACAACCACACTTGGTTCACGTTTGTGAAAAAATATGAGGTACATATATGGTACCTACAGCGATGCAGCTAATATTATTGCTAGTAGAGTTTCATACGTCACTTGAACTGGCCAACAACGCTCTTGAAATCCATGGATAAATTTAGTCCTGGTACAAGTCACAAATCGTTTGATCTCAAACTGAAATACTATGGCAACCGGGTAGCATAACACATGCATGCATTGCTCGTCTATATGTAGTGAGACGCATAGAATTAGGATTACATACTGTAATCTTTAAATGCTTTGGGATGTAACGGTGTACTCAGTGTTGAAGAGCTAATTAAGTAAATAAATAAATAGTTGAGGACGTACTTTCATATTGTTAAATACATCATTACGTATTATAGTTAAATTACACCCAAATACGGTACAAATACAGATGCAATATTTCACTAGTCCGTAACCTATACGTAGTAGTCGTTTTGATTTCTACATTATTTATTATTTTATTACTGCGTTGTCACAGACTTAATTAACGCTTATGCTGTTACAACAGAGTGAAGGTAATCGAGAATATACTAAAGTGCTTTATAGCAATTAACATGTATGTAGAATACATATCACAACCCTTGTTCTATATAATAACTAAACCAGAACTAAAGCTACGAAATAATAAACACATGATAATGTCGTTTAAATAATGCAGAATGTTTGAAAACCACAACTATTCACAAAGAAGTGGTTGTCAGACAGCGTTCCACGACCATGGTAGCTTTACAAATTGCTGCCTGTTTATGACTTGCATTACAAAACATCGGTAAGTTTTCTAAACCAGATAATATAGTCTTAACATATCAGTAACCCATCGAGGCAAATAAATATAGCAAATAAATATATTTTATCTTAATTTTTAGGTATTTACGCGAACTTTACTATATCTAAATATAAGCAGATTTTGAGATATTTTACAATAGTATGTAGATAATCTTCACGTTTCAAATTTAAGTAGAATACCACTCGGTCTAGTAAAGTAGCAATTGAGCCAACAATATGTTTGAGGCGGGTAAATGAAGATCACGTCCTTTGGGTCCCGATAATCCGAGATCTCACTGAAATAAGGATTGGCTTCATCCTACTTACATGTTATTACAATTAGGTTTTTTTATTCCTGTTTACTACAAATAACAAGCTCTTGGGTCCTTGGTAAATCCATAAAATAACAACCAAATAAAACCAAACCAAATAATTCATATTCATGAAGAAAAGAAACCTCTGTAGCAGCATTGAGTCGGGCAAAGTGACCGTTAACGGCAATAGACTAGTTCAAGAGCATGGGAAATGGTAAGGACAAGAAGAGACCCATGTTCAATAGTGCAAATGGTCGGGCTGTCGATGATAATGATGATGAAGAAAAAATATTTTGCTACTACATCACGCGACTGAAATGTTTGTAAATTACATCACAGCAAACATCAGACCTCTTAACGCAAAAAAACGAGTAAGTTTTGTGAGAAGTTGCAAGCCTTATCATGGTAAGGAATAAAAGGATTCGTAATGTTTCCCCAAGTAGCTTCAGTTGAAATGTACATAGTTTTATCCCATTCATAATTTATTTACATTTGTAGCATTCTAGATGCATTCTGTGTTTTTTGAAACGTATGCAAAAATGTGTAGCGTGTATATACATCTTATTATTATGGACAAATTACGTTTAATTTAATTTCTTCTTTACATTTTGATACATATAAAAGTGGATATAATCAAAATGTAAATAATAAAATAGAAATCTTTTGATAACTATAATAAAGGAACACACCTAAATTTACGAGCCTATTCGGGCACTATAAAAGTTTTACCAAAACCCACAACTACACAGGTCAAGTGGCAGTTCATTACACTTGTGTAAGTGCTACACTAACTACACCACTGAGCTAAAAGTTCATGCCGCCATGACTACACAGAACTATTGTGAGCGACGCTTTTGAATAACGCGCCAGTATCGCGTGACAACGCATTAGTGCCTATTGTATCGCACAAGTGCTTAAATGTTCTTGTTTGTTCACTGATTCTACTTTTATAAGTACACTGTTTTATTTCCTGACGAATTTAACAAAAAAAAAAAAGAAATCTTTCTACCCTATTTCATTCCGTGGTTACCGTTAGAGGCGACTAAGAAAAATAAACGAATCAAATAGAATATTCGCGAAGAGACCGAAAAACTCAATAACAATCTGGTCTGGCCATCGCGGTGCAGTAGGTCAAATCCTTATATTGACTTACAGTGCCATTGTGAAACAAAGTAGAAGAGGCTTATATTCAGCAGTAGACTACAGAAAGCTATGAAGGATAAGTTAATTGTTACAGAGCATTTGCAAGACTGTTCAAAGTTACACCTTATGGTAATATGTGGGTAAGGCTGACCCTTTAGAAGTGATTATCTCACATTGCGGGATCAAGTTATTCATTTCCCTTAGGTAATCCTATTTTAAAACAGCGTTTAAATCCAAATCTTGCCAAACCAAGGCAAAAGCTACACGTATTACACAATATAATGTCAGTAGCACGTTGCGCGACAAAGCATGAAAGAATGTACTCAGACCAGATAGTTTAACTGCTTAAATCCAAAATGGAATTAATATCGGTCACAGGTGTATTTTCTAGTCGTAAAGACACTATAATTTTCCCTAATTACATATAAGTAACTATTCGATTTTATGCATGGCTAATTAGCACCAAGTAAACAGTTATTCTAAACATCATTATGGTTAATATACAAAAGTTGCTATGATAAATGATGAAGAAAACTCCCCATACAATTTTTTTTATGATAAAATCTAAGCGAAAGTACACGCCGTTTTAATTAGAAAACACGTGTATACTCACAATAAAGTTATCACGTGAAACACGCATAACAAAACTTTTAGGTTCCTTGCTCACTGTCAAATAATTTGTTTGATGCTAGGACTTTAAATTAAATGGCTGAATGTAAAAACAAGTAGAAATTGAATCGATTTTTAATGCAAATCTTAGTTGTTTATTTCTAGTAGAGAGCCTGAATGGAAAAATGTTTACGCAAATGTAAGTTTTTTATTACTATAACATTTGTAACGTACTGACTTTATTTTCGTTTTCATGACGCTTTATGTTTTATATAAATTAATTTGTGTTCAGATTGAAACTGAAATATATAATTAAAACATTCTTCATCGTTTTTGTTGAATTATAAGAACCGTCTATTTACTATTTACAAGTAATTAAGTACAATGTGAAACAGTTGCAGCTCCTTACAAAAATAAAATACATAGGTATGTACCATAATATTGGCGATTCAAAAGAGTGGCTACGAGTTTTATTGCCCGTTCTTTCTCGTGGTTCTACCTATTGCTTTGCGAACGAGGCAGTAAATGTAAATGTAGAAGCATTAAGTAATTCGATTTAAAAAATTGACGTTCATAAGCGTCACCTTGTGACCTAGATGAGTAAACGATTTTGACTTTGACTTTGACTTCGTGGTCTCGGGAAGTCTCATCAGGAGACAAGTATTTCCGTGCCTGCTTCTGTTAACTGTAACTGCGTACTGAACCCGCGACCTATTGATCGTAGATCATCATTTATTTGAAAGGGCTGCAGAAATGGTGCAAGTGGTTACATATATAATCATAGGCGGTTGCTTTGTCAGAGTCAGTACTTAGATTGTTATGGTAATTTTAATGCAGACAGCAAAATAGCAACGCAGATTATTCGAATTTTCATGTTTGGAAGGTGATTTTTTTTACTTAAATTTCATGCAGTGATGAAGTCTTTTTTATATTTTTGGACGCGGACTAGGTTTTAAGGGTTTGATATTTTCTTAACTTTTTTGTATTATTTTGTTAAATGTAATTGGCTTCTCCTAACCGTACTAATCAATTAATCATACGAAATTTATTTTTTAATTTTTATAGTCTCACGCCTTTTATCCCCGAAGGGGTAGGCAGAGGTGTAATATTACACCCAAATTTTGCCATGAATTTTGGGTCCCACGTAATTAGGGGACGAGCCTATTGCCGTTACCGGGCACATCACCAGACTCCGTGCCGCTACTGAGAATTCGGAAAAACCCAGTAATACTTTTGCACGACCCGGGAATCGAACACGGGACCTCCGATCAGCAGTCGCACACGCCATCCACTGGACCACGGAGGCAGTCTGGACTGTATTCATACGAAATCATTACCTAATATGACGTTTCACAACGCACCAACTTACGTCTATAATATTAAACTTGAATGTATTCTGTACGGTACAAATATGAAAACGTCGCGGGTAATTGAGCACGATTTATGTGAAATAAAATGCTCCGCCAAGTGAATACACCGCTTTCCGCGGTGGTGTTGAGAATAATCTGATCTGAATGTACTTGGGGCAAAAATGTAGGTACATATATCCGCTTCAAATAAAGTGTACTTGTTTCCTTGATTTTATAGTCGTTGTTGTCGTAGCAGACCCGTGCCTAACTGTCCCACTACTGGGAACGGTCTTCTTTTTACTATATAAAGGGGCAGGTCAAAGTCTACCTAGCTAGACAGATGCCGATTGGCAGACTTCACGTCACTCGAGAACATTATGAAGAACTTTCTGAAGTTGCCTACTTGATACTTGATGGCACGGGCTGTTTCCGCAACTCCACGTCTTGGCGTGTATTTTGCGTGCGGGTGGGAATGGTGTCGTCATTCCAGCCACCCCAGCTCTTCGAGGAAGGCCAGCAGACTCTTGATGTGGCCCACTGCTTCCCTCAGGGTGCTGTGTCTTGTCAGGTACTGCTGCCTGTACTGTGCGACCTCAGGGCAGTCGAGGAGCAGGTGGGCTGCCGTCTCGTCTGCTGCCATACAGGCCCTGCACAGCGGGCTGTCGGTGATAACTATAGTAAATAGGTGTTTATTAAGGAATCCGTGTCCTGTGTAGGCGGCCGTGACTGTCCGCAGTTGTTGTTTGGACAGCCGGAGGATTTGTTTAGCTATCTTACCGTCTACTGCGGGAAGAGCCTCCTTGGCCTGCCTACATGTTTCAATACCAATCTAGGACTGGTTGTGTTGGATCCTGGTCCTATTTCTTACCAGGTTGCGATAAAATCCAGAAGGGAGGGGAATAATGGGCTCGGGTCCCACCACCTCTAAAGTGGCCCCTCTTCTGGCAAGTACGTCGGCTGCGTCATTCCCTCTAGAGCCACTGTGGCCCTTGATCCATTGCATTTATGCTGAAGTTGCCTAAAGATGGTTTAATTCACTATCTAGGTTATTTCACATGTAGCTTTAAAAGTCAATGGTTGCCGCAGTGGGTTTCCGCGTAGCCGATTTATATTTGACTACTTGGATGGCGTAGTAGTTTAAGGGGTCGCCTCGCTGCTTGGCACTGGACCTCGTGTCGTGGGTTTGATTCCCACTGGTGACAAAACTGTCTTTGTTCCTCAAATTGTAGTGTAAAGTCTTGTATTCTTTGTGTTCGTTGATTGAATGTTTGTAAAGTCTCCCGCGCCACCTGATTTATTCCTAATGCGGCAGTTGCCTTTTTAAGAAGAAAAAGAAAGAAAGCAGTCCGGTGGTCTGCGTACTAAGCTATTAAAAGCCTTATGCTAGCTATAAGAATTAAATGTATTTATAGTAAATCAGTCCACAATCTTTCCGCTGACGATGACGTATAGTTATTGTAAACTGCCACGTGTTTGAACAGTTGATATACATATTTATAAACTTCTTAGTTGAAATCAAAGGGTAATTGGCGTCCTCGTTATTTGAATATTTCGGGTCTTATAAGAATCAACATAATTTTGCCCAATTTTATCCTCAATAAAATGTTTACAATATAAAATTTATATATTAGATATGAAGTAAAAAAACATAACATTTTCGTTGAATTCAGTTATTTATTGACTTCATTTTGATGATAGCTACGATAGAGGAGATTTTTCAGACTTAGTCAAATCACAAGTTGTTATCATTCAATCAGTTTATAACGAAGTACCTCGCTTAATTGAAGAAATATGTATATTTTAAAATATTTTGTCACGTGCCAGCATAATTATGCGTTTACGAAAAAAACGAGATACTTTCCTTGAATTATAAAAATAAAAATAAAATTAAAAGCCACAATAATCGTACGAGCCACTAACTACGACATAATCAGTGTCACTTATAGACCAGTAAAAATATTAGTTCTGTTGTATTTTTTTTGTAAAACATAGTACATAGATGCAAGAGCTCCCACTTAGTATAATTATGACATATAATACTACCTCGATGATTTCAACGGTATTGTAGAGAATTGTAGACTTTTATGGGTGTATAATACGCCTAAAGCAGTTGTGTTCTACGAGCGCTACATATCTACGGCTCGGCTACGACTAGCTACGTATATATGGGCGCACTGAGATGGTTTGTTAAAGCATAAACGTAGAGCAGAGCCATCTAGATGGCTAAATGATAACTAACCCGGAAGTTAATATTATTTTAATGTAATTTTAACTAAATAACCAGTAAAATATTAATTGCATTTGCTTGTAATTAATATTATATAAATTGTGTTACATTTCTGTATTTACATATATTTCTTGACGCTGTATTGGTTTATATTGTCTTTTCGCCCGCCAACACATTTTGGGAATTAATATTATAACTAATTAAATTTATCAAGACGTATTTCGACGCTTTAGCTAAAGTAACTGGAATTCTATATTGTTTCTTAATTAAAAAGATTAATTGAAAGTTCATACATACGATAATATAAATCTTGCAATTAAATGTATAATTTTTTGATACCGAGTAAGCTGATGCGACGGCGGGCGGCCATGACACTTTTTGATCGGACTTGGGTATCGTGAGGTTTCTTCCCAAAATATAATGCAGTTTTCAGTTAATTATGTGGTTTCATTTGTGGATCCTCTGGGGGTGTCCTGATGATGGTGCCATGGCGCCGAAAGCAGCGGTGGGATCAGCGCCCCCTAAGAGACATCGAAAAATACATTTGGCGCGAAAGTAATTGATCTCTTGGCTTGGCCGCCAATACCGATGATGCCCTGAAGACTGATGCGACAAGCACTTGGAAGCCGTGTTTGGCGCTTGTCAACCCTGTTCGGAGACCGCACGGTGTGTCGGAGTTATCGTACGAGCGAGAGCGACTACGCCGGTCACCGGGGTGTGCTGTGGCGCGAACGCTGTTCTGCTTTGAGCTCTACCAGAGGTTGCAGATGCGGGTTGTTGATGCACTGACAGAGGTATTTATCCAGAGCTGATTTGATTAGAGTTTTTGAGAAGCATCCTTTAACATTTTATAAATCATGGTGCTGTTTGTTTACATGATTACCTATTGCCCCCGTAAGGATTACCAGATAAACATACAGTAAATATGAAGTTACTGCTGCTTAAGTATCCACGTTTGGTACATAACAGTGCTACTGTGCTTATAGTCACGTCGACCATGTCGGAAAGTTTCTGTAAAACTCGACATCAGAGATGGTCACACATGTATTACACAAGAAAGAGGAAATAACTTTGTTGTTAAGTGGTTCTACTAATGTAATTATTAGTAAAGGACAGTATAACTGCCCTTTTCAAGTTGAAGCTCTGATATAGATCCATTGTATAAATTACCTGATTTGCTTTCAGTTTAAATAAGCTAATTTATGTGCTGAATATGCATTCAGTTGGTAGTCAATAGGTTATCTCAGTGGTAAAACATTAAAACTAATATTTGCAAAGTTACAAAATTGGTTGTAATAAATATTTGTGGACTCTGTAGGTGCCTACATGATTTCCTTTTAACATAATGTTGAAATTGTTAATGTCAACTTGGAGCTCAAGTTAAGGTAATATCACAGGTTATATGGTAATATAATAACAGACAATGGAACCCAACATAATTATCATAATGATAAGTGAGTTTAAAGAACATGATGTGAAAATCCATGTCTCTTTTCCCATTTAGCAGTATCTATTCTTAGCAAATAAAAGTAACTGTATGGACTACTCATGCTTTATTTCCAAGTCAGTTATGATTAGAGTCAGTTTGAGTTTATTTATTCAGATAAACAATTATTAATTGAATTACCTAATGAAAGAGTTAATGTGTAGAGAAATCATAAATAAAAACATGTATTTCAGAAGATAAAGGTTTATTTATATAAATAAATAAAATGTTGAATTCATTATAAAATACCAATATTTGAATGTCTTTATTAACTTTTATATTATGGTTTATTATAGTAAATTCCTTAACTGAGTGGAATCATAAAAAAGATATAAGAAAGCACTAATCTTGCTCTGAAATACCGGTAGCTTGTAAATTTCTCTTTTATGGCTCAATTGGCAAACAGTTCAACAATTTTACAGCATGCATTATGCCTAAACATATTCAATATTGGATTCGACTGGTTCTTACATGAAAGTAATAATTATAGCACTAGTATTTTCGAAATCCTTGAATCTGCAACATAGTTTGAAATCATTTCATATTTATGATCATCATCCACAGTCTGTCTGTTCACGGCTGAACATAGGCCTCTCCTTGTCCTTGCCATATTGTTTTCTTGTTTGATGTGGATAAAACTTATTTCGAATATATTAAGTTATAACTGTTTTATCAAAACTACAAATGGGTATCCTGATAACTTTAATATTTGATTATCTAAAACGGCACTGTCAGACAGAACCGGAGAAAATTCAGTGTCTACTGTCTTTTGTATTTTACCTTAGGTGTAAAATATGGCCTCCAACACTGTTGTAGCAAAGCTAACTTACAGACCAATGCACGGGTTGAACATGCCTGATATATAGATACAGCTTAATAGGCCGCACCAATTTGCAAGAGAAGAAGTTTATTTCATCTACAGTTACAAAGGTTCATGGAACTAATACTTGGGTGGGAATTGTTGCCCACCACCTGCCTTTTGAGTGTTACAGGTTGAAGATGACATCCTGGCAGATGACCTGGGTCCAGGACTTAGCGTGAAGAGAGGATGGACGAGCGGTCCTTTACTGATTAATATGTATGGACGACGGTGGCCCACCCCTATGACGTCGGTGGTTTCGTCTGTGGGCTACGCGCACACATGCCGCATGAACGCTGTCTGTACTAAGCTGGACCCCAGCATTGCTTGCTAACCTTTGTTGCTGATCAACATCAACAACTGACTGAGCAGTCGACCGTATGTGCGTATAATGACTAAACTGTATTTTTTGTAACTGTTTCATATGACTATGTTTTATATAAGTTACTGAGTTTTATATAACTGCTCTATATAACCGTGTTTTCTATAAATGTGTTTTATATAAATGTTTTTTTTAATATAAAATAATGTTTTATAGAACTGTGTTCTCCGTAACTGTTTTTGAAACTGATTTTATGACAGTGTTATTGTATTTGTGTTATTTTTCTGTGCTCTTTTAATTGTGATATTGTCATTTTGTTGAGGGCTATATCCCAGAATGGGTGATGCCTGTTGTTTGAATGGCTAGACCCGGGATGGGTGATGCCGTTTGTGGGCTAGATCCCTATGTTGGTAATGCCACAAGTTGGCTTAGCCATGGGTGATGCCTGATGTTTGGGTGGCTGAACCCGGGATGGGTGATGCCGTGTGTTGGCTAGAACCCGTGATGGATGATGCCGTGTGTTGGCTAGAACCCGTGATGGGTGATGCCGTGTGTTGGCTAGAACCCGTGATGGGTGATGCCGTGTGTTGGCTAGAACCCGTGATGGGTGATGCCGTGTGTTGGCTAGATCCCGTAATGGGTGATGCCGTTTGTGGGCTAGATCCCTATGTCGGTGATGCCACAAGTTGGCTTAGCCATGGGTGATGCCTGATGTTTGTAAGGCTAGATCCGAGGTGGATGATGCCTGTAGTTTGGAAGGCTAGACTCAAGATGAGCGAGCAAATAAACGATTATGATTATGATTATGAGCGATTGCCTGTTATTAATGTTGTAAACTATTTGTTTGAATAGTATGTTTATTAATGTGAGAATCTGTTTGAGAATTGAACTGTCCCTTGTGGTTCAGTTGTTACCATCTCTGTTTGTTAATTTTATGCAAGCTATAATTTGTACTTTCGTTATTATGTGTGTGTAAACATATAATTGCAACTGAGATAACTGTTTGATAATATTGTACTGTCTGCTGATGATAAAATTGTTTACATTTTGTTTATAAAGTACTTTGTTAAAGCTGCAATACTTCATTTGTTTATTGTGATCACTATATTAACTTGGAAGTTTACTGTTTAAATCTAGAGAACTATTGCTGATTTTTTATTGTTTACTGATACCACATTGGTAACTGCCAGTAACTGTCTGCTGATAACAGTTCACTGATAATAACTGTGTGTTGATGTCTAAACTGTTTACTTTTTCGTTTATTCTATACTTTTGTACAACCTGTAATTCATTTTTGTATTGTCATTGTATGAGGTTGTTATTGTGTTAATAACTTGTTGCTTGCTCTAGCATGATGTGACTGGATAAGATTATATTGTGATAGTAACTTGGTGCTTGCTCTTGCATGTGACTGGTTAAGATTATAACTACACATCTTAAAGAAGCACACCAGTAATTTATCAATTACCCACCTGAATGTAGAGTCATAAAAACTTTATAATTTGTAATTTTGCAAGCGCAGAGAGCGCGCTTGTTGTCAGTATGGCCGTATGGGCGCACTGAGATGGTTTGTTAAAGCATAAACGTAGAACAGAGCCATCTAGATGGCTAAATGATAACTAACCCGGAAGTTAATATTATTTTAATGTAATTTTAACTAAATAACCAGTAAAATATTAATTGCATTTGCTTGTAATTAATATTATATAAATTGTGTTACATTTCTGTATTTACATATATTTCTTGACGCTGTATTGGTTTATATTGTCTTTTCGCCCGCCAACACATTTTGGGAATTAATATTATAACTAATTAAATTTATCAAGACGTATTTCGACGCTTTAGCTAAAGTAACTGGAATTCTATATTGTTTCTTAATTAAAAAGATTAATTGAAAGTTCATACATACGATAATATAAATCTTGCAATTAAATGTATAATGTTTTGATACCGAGTAAGCTGATGCGACGGCGGGCGGCCATGATTCTTTTTGATCGGACTTGGGTATCGTGAGGTTTCTTCCCAAAATATAATGCAGTTTTCAGTTAATTATGTGGTTTCATTTGTGGATCCTCTGGGGGTGTCCTGATGATGGTGCCATGGCGCCGAAATATACGTGCTACAAGAAAAGTGCATGCGACACGGTTTCTCTACAACTTGATTTTCCTTCAGGTTTAAGAGTTTTGTTAACTATTGTACAATGGGTGAGTTCAAAACTAGTGGAACTAGGCACAGCTAGGTACAGCCTTATCCTGTACGTACGTACTAACTACATAACAGTACTATAAGGTTGAATTTAAGTGCATAAATCTCAGTATGAACTTATAGTTCATACTGTTATTTATGCTCTGTATTTTAAATATGGTTACATTTTTGTTTTCAAAGTTATGCATCGTTATGTGGCAGAATGTATTTGACACTGTACGTATAAACTACTTAATAACAGTATATGGTTGTATTTAAGTGTTTACTAGTTCAAAGTGACGCGACAGAATGTATTTCGCACTATGTTATAGAATTTAACAATCTTTGTATCCTACATGTATGCAAATAAAACATTAGTTTATCTTTGTCGCACGAGTGATTGAAAAGCCTAGATCAGATAGGCTATTGGAGAGATGTGTGTATTGTAAAGCAATGCTTTTATTCATGATATCAGTAACAAAGTTGCATGGATATACGAGTATATCACGCTTGCTTTATTGTGGGCTGGATTGCTGGTGTGAACTATTGGCAACAAAAAAGTTATTTATTGGTTGATATTAGGGGCTATAATCAAAATAAAGTTTTCTATCCAACAGTCAACGACTTCTCAAATTGGATTCGGTCAAACAAACAACAAGCGATTATTTCTAATGTATTTTTTTCGAAGTGTGCCGGTTCAAAGTTCAGTGTGTATTCAGACGACGTATGTATACCTAACTACTTAGTTAAATCACAACTAGTATAAAATTGTTGTAAATATCGATGGACTAACTGAAAGCAAGAGTCGCTGCGCACAATTTTGATAGGTATTTAGTACATCAATCTCTGCTCAGTCGTTTGAAGAATCAGATACATCATCAATATATTATATAAAATTCTTGCGTGACTAACTGACTGACTGACAGAACACGCACAACCGAGACTACTGGGCGCAAGAAGTTAGCTGAAATTTGCATAGTTGTTCCTAGAGCAGCTTAGGTGCACTGAGGAGAAATTTGTCGAATTGCCTTTGGATGGGGTATCCTCTTGTATACAATAAAAAGTCAGTATACTTAATTATCATCATCGTATTAGTTCCATCCAAGGTTGAACCCGATACTCTCTTCACTGAGCTATCGCCGCTTTATAAGTTAGTATCTTTCTTTCGCCTAGCGTTATCGCAGTTTCAACCCGAGGTCCGCTTACTAGTCTAACCGGATTTGACTGAATATTAGCTTTGCCACGGAGCGACTGCCTGTCTGACCTCCGCAACCCAAAGGTATAGTGATATTCCGTGGTTTAGACTAGTGTTAGTTTATTCAGAGATAGGTACTGACTCCCTATAATGACTTTCAAAGATCTTCATGACAACCGGGACCGACGGCTTAACGTGTTCTCCGAGGCACGAGACAAGCGAGAATGAAATCTCAGGCAAAGTAAATTTGTTTAATTAATGTCACAGATTTTCATGACCGACGGCTTCATATACTCTCCGAGACATGAGACAAACTATAAATATTTCTTTTGATCCCAATTCTTTTTGCACAGCAATCTATTATTATCGTCCACAAAGCCATCGTCGCCACTTCGGTTCTCTATGCTACTAAATAAACATGTGGTCATTTAATTAACATACTCAAAAAATCAATAACCGTCTTCGTTCATCTGTCGTGTTTATAAATAAATTCGAAATAAATCCGTACCGCATGTGTAACTGTTTACAATTTTAAAACAAATAAGTACTCCAAAATCGGCATGTTTACGTGATACGGATAAAGTTTAACCCCTTGTATGCCGGAACGCAGATCTACGCGAGACACAATAGCTTTTTAATTGTGTCTGGCATTCCGGCATACAAGAGGTTAAATAGAGTTTTCGTTTTAAAATAGTTTTATTTACGCGTCCTAGATTATTTTATTAGTAGATTAGTCTATAAAAATTACTTTAACTTGCTTGATACATCACTAGCTGACATTGGAACGATTTGTAGCGGTTTTTGATTATCGTATTGGTAAGTAAGGTTGTAAGCGTTATCCGAATTATATCTGACACATTTGAAAGTTTCTTTGATATTCTAATCAGATTTAAATTATTTGACTTTTCTTCGTAAAGACTGCCGCTTGACTTTGTCAACCAAAAGAGCTATGCATTTCATTTATGCTCAGATTACTGACAGCTGCCGTTACCAATGCAGTCTCAATAGCACGGGACAAGTAATAAAAATTATTTCAAAATTTTAATCAAATCTTCTATGTAACAGTCCCACTGAATAAAATGTTAATAAAATTAAGTTCAAATCATTCTTCGTTAAAACAAATTTTCAATCTTGGTTTGGATGGATGGCGTGCGTGTCAAAAACATGTATGCCTGGCGGCTAATACATCCTGTGCAATACAGGCAGTAATTTTGTAAAAGAGATTAGTGAACGATGATAAAGTTACAATATTGTACAAATAACAAACATTATTAGCTTTTCTTCAAAGAATAGATTAATTAGTGATAACGTAGCTACTGTGTTGCATTCCTACAATAACTTACACAGACAAACTTTCATCAAGTGTTACAAAATTCTTCTTTCAGTGAAAATGCAGCAACTTTGTCCTTGTAGTTAGTTTGGTCCAGAAGTTTTCCAACTATGTTTCGGATGATCGAAGATGTTTAGCGGTATCAATCTTATACGTGCTAACGCTGACTGGCAAATAAATATGGTTCTCGCAACAATTTGCAATTGCAATACATGATTAGGTCAATTTAGGCAAAATTGCAACGAATTGATTTTCTTTTTCTACCATGTCATATTTGTTCGTTCAGAGCCTACATCGTTCGTTACGGCTTAATTCTTTAATTATTATCAATAATAGAACAAACTAAAATCCAGATAATCCGGTTTACATGCTATACTTTATTTAGAAATAATTTATTGGAAATTTAAAAAGCTTAAATTTATTTATAAAACTTATGCTACAAAACCACCTGCACTTTTAAAGATAAGTAACAATTTTGTCGTTTGTGAATTACGTTAAAAATAACTTCACTTCGTATTAACCGGGCACATAAAGTTTTTTTCGCTAACGAACTAGTTCCATGACCTAAAGTCTAGATTGGAAAAGGTATGAATCAATCGGTTGGACTAGTGGTTTTTCTATACATATAGCACCGTAGGCATATATTTTTATTTTTAGACACGTGTCTGGCAGACATCCTCTTCAAACGATGAGTTTACCGAAGAGCCGGTATTAAAATCGATAATTTATTAATGGGATGTTTTAACTCATATGTACATTATGGTGGAGTGGGTAATAAATTAAAAAGTTGTGATGTATAAGTAATTATTACTTGTGGTGGTAACAATTGTTAGGAATAGACATACAAAATGTAGATATATTTGTATATTGATTTTGTAAATGTTTTTTTACTTAATCAACAAGTTAAAAAAGTTGTTGTCAAGCATTTTATTAAGCCTCATCGACTAAATGAGTTTTTAAACATACCATGTGAATATACTCAAATCTGTTGAAAAAAGCGTGAAAACTAATTAATCATTTTCTTCTGCTATAGGTATGATGTTCAAAGGTGCTACTTACTCTTGTCTCACGACTGAAAGCCGGTTTTGTGATTAGCAAGTCTAAATTTTTTCTCCCGATGCTGCTTACCGTACGCTCCAAAAACCTTAAGATCTGTGATTTAGCTAATAACGATTTCATTTTATTTGTTTACATTATTTAAGGCCTTATAATGGCTATGGCTAGCTGTTAGGCACTAAATAATAAAGTATTTATTGGTAAAGTAACAAACCGAACGAAATGTTTACACCCAAAACAAGAGTTATTTACTTGACAGGCCATTAAAAATGATAAGTGTGAAATTTTGTAATATTTTTTATCCCAAGCTAGAGATGCAATTCAGTTGCGTTGTACATAAGTTTGTTAAGCACTTAATTCAGAGACTAAAAAAGGATTATACGGAGCACGGGCAAAGCTAAACTTTCATGTATTCAAATACATACGTAGTACATACCAGATAGCTCTGCTTCAAGCTGTGACCCATAGATGTGATATTTATTTTAAAATGGTGGCATTCCATTACCTGAAACAAAATAAAAATATAAAATGACTAAATTTTAATAAGTCATGATCATTACACTATATCATGATACAAAAATAAAACAGGCCTTAAAATCCAGCGGGAAACAGTCGATGTATTGTCTAATCAGCTTAACAGTATATGAAATTACCCACAAAGCGACTGCCGTGTGGCTCTCGGAGTTGGTAAGACAGTTTCTGAATATTTTTTGCAATAGTAATTAAAAAGATCCAAGTCTGAACCGCTGACTTCCGAGTGACGGATTAAGTGTGTCATTTACCCCATTTAATTCCGTGGTTGTCGAAGGAGTCGACTAAGGAAAGTATACGAAACAAATATACGCTCTGTAAGACTTTAGGTCAAATCCTCCTATTTATTTCATCATCATCATCGCCCTAGCGTTATCCTGGTTGCATCCAAGACTGGCACGCCTTGGAGCCCGAGGTCCGCTTACTGGTCTAACCAGATATGACAGAATATCAGCTTTTCCACAGAGCGACTGCCGTCTGACCTCCGCAACCCAAAGGGATAGCGATATTCCATGGTTTAGACCAGTAACAGTTTATTTGAGGGTACTCCCCGAAACGAATATCAAAGATCTTCATGTATTACCATCTGTAGCTGGCAGTCCGTTGGTATCTCCACTAGGCTATCGCTGCCCTAAATCCTCCTATTTATTTATATACACATAATTATTGTGAATCGAATTGAGATACGCTTACGTCCAGCAGTGGACTGTGGACGACTGTATGATGATAATCCGCTGATAATGTAAGTATGTATTAAAACTTACATCATAAGTGGATGTGGTGCTGAATAATGCTTTACTCATTTTCAGCTTCAAAAAAATTTATTCAACTTAGATCACACAGTCACACGTATGACCGTCAAAATAGTCTATTATCAAAGTTGGAAATAAAAGTACAGCAATTAAAACAAAATGAGCATGTTAATCGTTATAAGCCACAACACATGCAAAAATATAAAATACCGTAGTTTTCTTCTGAAAACATCAACGTTTAAAAATAGTAATCCCGACAGTATATTAACATAAAAGGTAACGTAAACCTGCACGTGTAATGATAATATCATCATCATCAGCCTTTAACAGTCCACTGCTGGACTAGGCCTCTCCTTTGAAAGGAGGAATTGGCCTACTATGCCACGCTGGCCAAACGGGTTGGTATAAGGTATGTATCAAGTTTTCCTTCTCTTACAGTGCTGTGCTCTGCATCATATGCTCCCTCTGTCGGCTCTTACGACACCCATGGGATGATATGGGGTGGTGACATTCCGTATTCTTAATCCGTCACCGGACGAATGCTAATTATAGAAAAATCTATACGGTATGAATCATATTGCAATAAAATTTATATGTGCATTAAGCGTATACAAGTACAAAGCTTGTATCGAATAGTATACGTATGTGCTTACAATGATCTTCAATAAAATGAAAAGTATTTGTAAGATAATGTTTATTGGCAAAATAAACTTATCTATTGGCTAAACAAGATCTATTTGTCCACACCAGCCGTGGTCACGCGATGACTGATGTCCTTCAGCACCGCTTCGGACTAATGCGGGTTTCAGCTATATATTTCTTTTGTTCGGATCTGTCGGTATTTGCCTTTAGTTTGAAAGTATTCATAATATCGTCTTTTTTATTAACAATAAAGATTCTTTCGTGTAATTTTGTATATTAAAATTATCGCTTCTCTCTGCGGTCATATTTTTGCACGTACCTCTGTCTATTACAGTCTTCAATTATTATCAGAATTATTGAAGTTGACGAAGATAGCTTACACACTTAGGGAAGATAGAGATTTTCACACGATTACTTTACTGTGGGTCTATTTGACGACGCTGGCGCTGATCTTGCCTTGAATGCAAAATACGTGATAGTTATCTACTACTGGTATTTATGTATGGTGGGCAATTAATACCAACAGACGCGTACAATTTCTTTACGTGTTCAGCGTGAAATAGAGCTCGTTAACGGTGGTGCGTGTGGAATCAAAGAGTCAGATGCACTCTGCTAAGTTGATTCCACAAAGACTGTGGGAAATAGGGTTGTGTAATCGTAATAAAATTGGGTTATTCCTCTTGTTCCCCTGCTCTTCGGCCTCACTGGGGGCCAATGAGAATTTTTTCCTGTTGTCCCCCAGCGGGGACAATGGGAAAGATTTTTCCTTTTGTCCCCCAGAGATTCAGCCCCGCTGAGGGCTACTGGGATTTTAACAACACCTTTTTGTAATCCTCGCTTCACTGAATATTGAAATCCCGCTCTTAGTTATTACGAGCCACCTCTTTTATTAATTATGTCAAAAGCGTTAGCACCAGAGCTATAACTTGGTGTGCTTTCCGCCATGACGCGGTATGTACTACTGATAACATGCACCCTTTACCTTTTTGTGTCACGGGTGTATACCCCTTATACAATATATTACTACCTGCTCGAGACATTTAAGGTGCAGGTAATACAGTTTAAAGGCGCTATTGAATAATTATGAGTCTCATGACAACATAAAAAATAAATGATTTAACAAACGTCAAATACCGATATCAAGACGATATTTAAAATAATAGTTTATTGGGGGCCGACAGGAAATTATGATTCCGTTTGGCCCCGTTAAATTGTAGTGGGGGACAACAGTACGAAAATTCCTTTTGACCCCCAGTGGGGCCGAAGAGCTCGGGGACAAGAGGAATAACCCATAAAACTTACCAATTACATTTGCATTTTTACGTATTGAATGAAGAGTTCTTTATCAAAAATGTTGTGACAAATATTTTTTAAAGTTTAGATAAAGATTCAAATAGGTACCTATTAAATTTTATAACGTGATATTATTAAGATTTCAAATATGTGTCTTCTATATCTAGACGCGTTGAGATGGTATACCTATTATTTCCAAATATCTTTTTATATCATTAAGTTATCACGTTGATTTTTATTATTGACAGCTGTCACACAGCAAACTCAAAACTCAAACTCAAAATCCTTTATTCATTTAGATCACAAAGTGACACTTATGAACGTCAAATTTAAACATTATTACTGTATGCTTCTACATTTACATTTACTGCCACGTTCGCAATGCAATAGGTAGAACCATGAGAAAGAACGGGCAACAAAACTCACGGTCACTCTTTTTCAACGCCAGGTTTTTAATAATACATAACAATTAAACTTTTGTAAGGTGCTGCAACTGTTATACCTTCTATGTTATTTGTATATATTTACTTTACATGATACTCAAGCATAATCAAGTTAAATTTTGATGTTCATTTAGTTAGCCTCCTGAACATAGACATGGTGAAACAGGAGCATCCACTTACATTATGCACCTAACAATGCAGGCAATCCGCGCAAATGTTCAGAACCATGATGGAAATGATGAAGTTAAATATAAATAAAAAATTATACCAGCCCATAAGACCGCCATCGACCAGTCATCGCAAGCAATAGCCTAGCTCCGTATTGTAAAAGTAAAAGTAAAGTAAATAAATGGAAATAAAACATTTAGGAACATATAACAGTGATACAATTGTTAAGAAGACATACATTATAGACCAATAAATATTTGTGAAGAACTACGACGCAATATTTACTGCATACTGCTGAGTGAAAACTGTGCAGGTACGAAGTGTCATAACGTATAGATTTACAAGAATAAAGCACCACAACAACTGCTTATGGACAAATTATATCGACTATATGAATAATATGGAATGCCAAAAATGCAAGAAAGTACTTTCTAGAAAAGGATCGCACTTTATATGTCAAGGACCATGTCAAGGTACTTTTCATCGAACCTGTGTGAAAGGGTTAGCTGCGGATATGAAAGCTGGAATAAGCAGGATTTATTGTAACAATTGTGAAGAAGAAGGGACGGACGAGGATGAGCCAGAGCCTGAAGGAGAGGTCAAAGACCTTCAAAAATCCTGAAGCATATCCAAGTAAAGGTTACCGCCATACCTGGTTTGAAGAAACATTTAGATGGTATTAAACAGAGCATCAGCGTGCTTTCCGAGAAGTATGACACTCTCTTAAATGAATATGAACTGGCCAAAGATAAAATCACAAAGCTGGAGAAGACAACTACAAACATCACTAACAAATGTGTATATCTTGAGAAATGCAACCTCGCTCTAGAGCAGAAGTTGATCGAATAGCAATCATCGCGCAAAAATAACATAGAAATTGTGGGCGTGGAATACCTACCTGGCGAGAATGTGAAAGACATTATAAATAAAATTGGTGACAAAATTGGAGCAAGCACCCAAGACATTGAATGGGTAAAACGAAGCCGACCGACAAAGCAACGGAGTAAACCGTCATCCATCATAGTTGGCTTTGAGAACTGAGGCAACGAGTCCAGGAATAATTAGTTGGAGAAACGACGTCAGCTGTTTGAAAAATCCATCGCTAGTAACACAATAATTACGGGAGGGTCGATGAACAACAGAATATTCATCAATGAAGATCTCATACCGACGACAAGAGTATTGCTTTGGAATAAAAAAAAACAACTACACGGTATTTACAAATTTATATGGATAACTAATTTAAATATACTGGTTAAAAAAGCGGAAGGTGATAAAGCTATATGGGTAAAGTATCAAACTGATTTGAATGAGTTGATTAAAGCAAAATAATCACCTACCTACCGATAATAATACTTTTTGTTTTATGTAATAACAGTCTTATTCTTATTTAATTTATATTATTAAAATCCGCAGACTTAAACATTATTGATTCAATCACTGAAAATGTTGTGAATTATAACTGTGTAAATGACGTAGATACAGTTGATTAAGATCACTAAACATTGTAAACAAACCATTTCTCAGTGTATTACACGTAAATATTCGATCCATACAAAAACATTTTAGTGAATTATTAGTAACATTAAGCAACAGTGTGAATCTATTTGATATAATAGTATTAACCGAACCGAATATAAATTATTCGCTATTGTCATTTTATAGCATTCCCGGTTATAATGTAAACGCGTACACGAGGGCAGGTCGAAGTAGGGGAGGCCTGCTGGTGTACACGCGCGACTCGCTGGGTGCGTGTGTGTGTGGGACAACAACACTTGCTGCAGGTATGCAGTCGGCGGAGTGCGTATCCATTACAATTAAACATAACAACGAACAAATATACCTTATATCAATATATAGACCACCAAAAATTAACAAGCAAGACAAAATATATCAGTTTCTTATTTTTTAATTAATTACGCAACCTACTCAAAATTTTACCGCCTAAAACCAAAGCAATTTTATGCGGCGATATCAATATAAATCTTTTGAATTACTCTGATCAACACGTAAATTCATACGAAAACTTACTGTCGGAGTATGGTTTCACCAAATGTATAAATGACATAACACGCCAGGAAATTGTATCAGGCAAAATATTTGAATCTTGCATAGATCATATATATCAGAGTAACTAATATATATAGTATTAATTCCGCCGTAATAAAACATAAAATTTCGGATCATTATTTTGTGTCGGCCGTGGTGGAGTGGAAACGCACATCGTCTGATTACTCATCGTGGGGTAGCGGACAGCGCAGCTCACTCAGTAAGCAAGTTCTTGACAACAATATGGTCAGAGAAAAATTATTACGTACTAATTTCGACAGTTTGTTAACAATTGAATGTCCACGTGAGTTGTATAGTACCTTTTGCCAAATGTTTACAAACATTTACAATTAATGCTATAAAACTATTTATACTTACACTAGTGAAAGAAACAAGCCTTGGATAAATAATTATTTAAGGTCAATGATAGAGGAAAAAGATAGATTATTTGTTGTTTGGAGTGACGATCCAAAGAATTGCTAAGGAGACTGAATTACACTAGATTTAGAAATAAATGTCAAAAAAATATTAATAGAGCTAAAAATAAATATGACAAAAAGAGTATATTAGATTGTAATAATAATATCAAGAAGTTATGGGATAAAATTAATTGTATGTTAGGTAGTAAAAAACAGTCGATAGATAGTTTAATAATGTCAAATATGAACAGGTTAGGAACCACTAAATAAATCAGTAATAATTTCGCAAAAAATTTTTCAGAAGAAGTTGAAAAAATACAACACCTGTGTAACGAAACATGGCTAGACAGAGGACAGTATATGAAACGATCTGATATGTGTATGAGATGGCAACCCGTGACCCCTAGTGACATAATTTTTTTACTAAAAATATGAGCAGCAACAAGTCACCCGGTTCTGATCATGTACGCATGTCAGACATTAAACTTGTTATGAATAAGGTGTGTCCTGTGTTAGCCAAACTGGTAAACTTGTCTGTCAGTAAACATGTAGTCCCCGATAAATTAAATGAAGCAATAGACAGACCGATACACAAGAGAGGTGACTTTAAAATTACGTCTAATTATAGACCTATAGCCATACTTTCAAGCATAGATAAAATCATTGACAAATGTATCGCTAATCAGTTAAGCAAATATTTACAACAAAACATTATTATAGATTATAGTCAAATTAATAATTATTTAGAACATAAAAAATTGTTGTAATAATAATGTTCGACTATAAAAAAGCATTTGATACCCTGCAAAAACATACCCTTCTTAATGCGATGGAGGAATGCGGCGTGGGAGAACCACTGAACTAATGGTTCAGAGATTACTTCACGGGGCGCTCCTGCCGTATTAAGGTGGGTGAAACACTCAGTTATATGGTTGGGTGTAGGAGATAAATGAAAGGTTCGAGATCTGTATGATGACTGCATTTATTCAATCGATTACATGGTTATATAGAGTACATCGATGCATCAACGTTACATATAATATGGGCATACCTTACATCTTCCCATTAGAAAAAAAAAAATACAAATTTTATTTTATGCTGTTCAATACAATACAGCTTGGTTATAAAAAAAAAAGTAATAAAATACAAAGGAATATAATATCTCACCTTTAAGAGATTAACTAATAACTAAAATACAAAATATCATTTAACAGTGTAAAATATAGTTTTATACGTTTAACAAAATACATTTGTTATGCATAGGTATAGTAAAAAACATATTACAGGTAACAATATTAATTAGTATATTTAATGCAGAACGTTGAACCTATTATCTAAGACGTCTTAATTGACTATCAAAACATACACTAAGCATAATAATTGCTTTATGTACTGAATACATGATATGTAAATAAAGTTCGCTACTTAATATTTTAGTAACATGAATTATGTTCTACTTGCGAAAGCATTTTACATGATTAATTATAAAATGGTTTTGTTCTATTCTTGTGAACCAAGTCAATTTTACCATTTATATTTACTTCAACATTAGGTGATCGATCTCTTATCACTTTATAGGGACCAGAGTATAAGCTTGTGAGCTTGTTGCCAGTTTCATTTTAATTAATATCATATCGTTAGGTTTATAACAAACCGGATTTGTATACCTATCATACCTACTTTTTAAAGCGTGTTTACTTAGTAAAAGGTTGTTTCGTGCTTCTGCTTGTGATACTTGTAAACGATATTTGAGTTCTAACGGGTAGTTATCGTGGTTATACAGTGAATCTATTCTATTAGTTAAGTTCGTAGGCAAATTACATTTCTTACCATAGACAAGCTCAAATGGTGTAAAATTTGTTGACGTATGAACGGAATTATTATAGGCAAAGCACCAAAATGGTAGCCATGTACTCCAAGTTTCGGGCTTACCGTCAACTTGTATGCGTAAAAATGCACCCAAACTCTTATGAGAGTTTTCTAATGCACCGATGCTTTGGTGATGGTATGCTGTAGAGTAAAGTTTATTAATATTTAATATCTCACAAACCTTTTGCATGGTGTCCGCCATAAATTCAGCACCTCTGTCTGTTGCTATCTCTTTCGGGACTCCGTGTTGCAGAATAAAATTATTAACAAATGTTCGCGCGACCTCAGCAGCTGTTTTGGAAGTCAATGGGTATGCACATACATATTTTGTCAATTCACATTGAAGGGTTAATATAAAATTAAAATTATTTTCATCTCTATCGAGAGGACCTACAAGATCTAAAAATATTTTTTCAAATGCTTCATGAGCAGTGGAAGTGATGGTCATTGGTTCTTTAACAATAACCGTATATTTTTGCTTTTGGCATTTAGGACATTTTTTCACAAAATTCTTAATATCTGTTTCCAGCCCGGGCCAAAAATAACTCTTTTTGATATTATTGAACATTCGTCTTATGCCTGCGTGGCCACTGGTAGGCAAAAGATGAAAGTCGTTCAAAATAACCTTTCTGTCGTCTTTATTCTCGACTCTTATTACTTCTTTTAGAATACACAACCTTGGTCCTTTCCAATCTGTATGTTTCTTTATTTCACTCACTAATTTATCTACAAAAATATAATTATTTTTATTGTTGATGAAGTATACTTCTTCTACATTTATTTGATTACAAAAATCGCTCAGCTCTCTCGCAAATGCGGCTCGCGTCATTTGTGATTGAGTAGCTGGATTTATAAATATCGATAATAAATCAGATATATATATGAACGTATTTGTTTCAAACATTATTTCGCTATCTTTTCTTAACTTCTCTAACCTACTAGTGTCTATAAATTTAAGCTCTACCGAATTTTTGGGCTTGAAATTAGTTTCAACGACATTAGGTTGATCAGGCCTTTTGTCAGTTGGAACAATTTCATCCGAAGAATTCGTATATTCTAATTGCCTTTTCTGTGCACGCGTCATAACGCGCACGCATTCATTCATTTCCTTAAGTTCATTTGAGGATATAGTTAAGCGAGACAATGCGTCTGCAGCCGCATTCTCTTTGCCTTTAATATATTCAATAATAAAGTCATACTCTTCAAGTACAAGTCTAAATTTAAATAACCTGCTCGATGGGTCCTTCATGTTAAATAAGTAAATTAATGGTTTATGGTCGGTTACTATTTTAAATTTTCGACCATA
Organism: Euclidia mi; assembly: GCA_944739405.2. Classification (NCBI taxonomy): domain Eukaryota; kingdom Metazoa; phylum Arthropoda; class Insecta; order Lepidoptera; family Erebidae; genus Euclidia; species Euclidia mi. The sequence goes on from OX123187.2 coordinate 16,710,123, forward strand.
TAAATACGGCCTAAAGTGTTTAACAGACCAAACTATAGCCAACAATTCCTTTTCGATGGTCGGGTAATTTTTCTCAGCTTTATTTAGGCCTCTACTGGCGTACGCAACTGGTCGACCATCAGTATTTGATAAAACGGCTCCTAATCCATAGCCTGAAGCGTCAGTATGTAAAACAAATTGATTTTGATCGGATAAATCAGGATATTGTAAAACAGGTGGTGACATTAGGCTTAATTTTAATGTTTCAAAAGACTTCTGACAATTTTCGTCCCAAATAAACTTAGCATTTTTCCTACTTAACATATTTAAATAATGAGCTTTATCAGCAAAATTGGGTATAAATTTCCTGTAGTAATTTGCAAAAGCAACAAATCTTTTTACTTCATCAGTTGTTTTAGGAACAGGATAGTTTTTAATTCTATTAATTTTTTCGGGATCGGGTGAGACACCGGCGCTTGACACTGCATGACCCAAATAAAGTATTTGTTTTTTTAGAAAATCACATTTAGTGGGATTTAATTTAAGATTTACTTTCCTCAATCTTTCAAATATATCTTGAAGGTTTTCTATATGATTATTTAAATTTCGGCTAAAGCAAACTAAATCGTCCTGATACACTAAACATTTTTCATAATTTAATCCTGCCATGGCCATGGTCATCATCCTAGAGAAGGCACCGGGGCTAGTCTTGAGGCCCATAGGCATGCGGGTTATCTGGTACTGTCCAGAGCAGAATGCTGTATATTTTCGACTAGATGCATCCAATTCTACATTATAAAATCCTGAATTTAAATCTAAATGGCTAAAATAAAGACAACCAGATAAAGAGTCTAAAATTTCTGTAATGTTAGGTAATGGAAATTTGTCTTCATGAATACAATTATTGAGTTTACGGTAGTCAATCACTAACCGCCATTTCTTTTCATTATTTTTATCAGTCTTTTTTGGTACTAGAAGGACAGGACTGGACCACTCACTGTTGCAAGGCTCAATAATACTTTGCTCGAGCATATGATCTATTTGTTTCTTAATTTCATTTTTCTGTGAATGTGGTACTCTATATGGTTTCGTATACACTGGTGAAATGTTCGGTTTTAAAGTTATGGAATGTTTATAAATGTTAGTAGTTGTCAACTTATCACCTGGTAGGTAAAATATATCCGAGTACTTTGCACATAAATTTTCTAATGATATCTGTTCTTCTTTATTTAAATGGTTCAGATTCAGCAATGAAAATGTAGCGCTCATAGCAAGACTTGGCTTGCCGTTCCTAACAGATCGGCAAAGTTAAGCAACGCTTGCACAGGTTGCCACTTGGATGGGTGACCGTGTGTGGCATTTTCATCTGAGCGCTACCGTGCTTCGGAGGGCACGTAAAGCTGTCGGTCCCGGCTCTTGTCTATGGATAAGGGTCGTTAGGCCACGTCGGAGGCCTTTGGGCGGTCTGAAAACTCCGACACCAGAGTTGGCCACACACTCACACGAAAAACAAAAACAAACAAAGCAATGAAAATATTTTTTTAACTCGATTAGAATCATTAATGGCTTTGTCAAATGAACAACAAACATATTCTTTTGCACTCTGAATAATTGGTTTAATGTCGTGCAAGGTTAAAGCTGATTCAGTAGTATTTAATATTCGGATAGGTATTTTTCCGTCTACGGGATTAACTAATGCACTAGCTATGAAAACCCCTTTACGCAGTTCTGATGCGCAAATAACGCTCTCTTCTGTAACGGAAGTATGTATAAAATGCACAGATTCCGACCTTTCAGGCAAATGTACTTTATTACTGCTAAAACATGAAGAATGCGTATTACTGTTTGTAGTTAAGGGTAATATCACTTTAATATTATTGTTCCATAAAGTTAATGTTTTATTATTAACATTTAGAACCGACTTGTATTTGTTTAAAAAGTCGTACCCAATTATTGCACTCGCCTTAGGAGGTAAGGAATTCAAAACATAAAACTTGTGAGATACAACATGACACCCGAGAAGTAAGTCTAAATAAACATATCCAATGGTACGGACTTTGCCTCCGATACCGCTGACAACTGTATTCTGCTTAGAGATAGGAAGATTTTGCGCAAGTACATGCTTATGACTCACGACTGAAATCGATGCGCCTGTATCAATAAGACACGTGTAAATATACTTATGACTACGTAACTTAACATAACAAGAATTACCACAAGATAATATGATGCTATTAGTCTCGAAAAAACTGATTCCTATTTTCAGATTCATCACGAGGATGAGAGCTTGAACTTGTCAAAGTATGTACGTGCCTCGTAGTACCCCTTTGACCTCTGAATGGATTAAAGTTGGACCTACCTCGATTACCATAGAAGGTTCTAGTCCCGCGCGAGGTATTCGTCTGACCTCGCTGATATTGCGCTGGAGTATTGCCCTGTTGCCTAGGAGAACCTGGCTGGTACCTCCCTCGACCAGCATGCATTCGCTGCTGAAAGTGAGTGTTGCTCGAACGCCGAGGAAAATTCCTGGAATGTGAATTAGTATAACGATTAATGGTCATTATTTCGCTAGAAGTTACCGTGGAAGCAATATCTTCATCAATCGCACCCTGTACAGCGTCCTTCAAGGTGTCATAATTCCTTGCGGATATAATAGTGCTTAGGCGACGATTTCTAAGGCCTTCTGCAAAAGATTTTATTGCCTGTTTTTCATTCAAAGACCTTAAACTCTGAATATTAAGATCGCAGCCCTCAGCTTGTGTGATCGTCAGATCTGCAAACATTTCTGCAATTTGTTTGCCATATTCATCTATACTCAAATTATTTTGCTTATGATTATACAACCGACGCTGAATAGCCGTTGCCGATTTTCTGGGTAACAGTCGAATTCGCATGTCCTTGATAAGTGAATCAACATTATCATAATTAGACGATAACTTAAGCTTAGCTGTCTGAGAAAGCCTGTTTTTTAATACGAAATCAATAAGCTTTTTCTGAGAGTCCGCATCAATTTCAGATTTATAATAACTTATACCATCTATTAACTGCTTTATACTTGATTCATCATCTGATGCAACTGGCAATAAGCTCAAAGCTATTTTTATATTGAACTTCTCCATTATAACTTATTTTCTTCTAAATTTCCTGAACAGGATGTCTCAGTACATAAATCCAATATATATAAAATGTTAATATCTTTACTAATCTTATTAATAAAGAACAAATCTTCCTCTTTAAATTTGGTTTTAGATGTCTCTATCGACTCTAAACAAGAACTAAATTTTTTATATAAAGTATCTGCTTCTTCTAATTTAACAACAATAATCTTACCCTTCCTTCTACTAGGGCCAATTTTGATTAAGTACTTTCGTAATTCTAATAATTCATTGTATATTTCACTCAGTTTTTCAGCCATAGGAATTTATAACTTTGACAGCAACAAGTATATTCTACAAGTACCTAATTTATTGAATAAAATAGTAAATACATACCTCTTGTACTTGAAATAAGACAATAGTACTGCTTAAAACAAAAATACTAAAGTCTCTAAATTATTGTCCAAGCACCTCCATAATTTTGCAGATTAACGCGCACTGGTTTTATTTACCGATTATTATTGATAACGATTCCGCACTAAATACACCATAATATAGAAACCGACACAACTATTTACCGCACCTTTTATGATATTTCCGCATAATTTCGATTGACCGCACCGCACTATTTTCCATCATGGAGAGACCCGGCTCTTTACTTTATGCATTTATTACCCCGGACTCCTTATTTACGCTTGCAGCTGCCTCGATATCGCGGGGACGGCGATAATACATCGACCTTGACTTCCTAAAAGAATGCCTGTGTATCTCCTCTGTTATCCACGTTCTGTGGCATTTTCTATAATTCTTCAGGGCAAAATATCCCAATGTTATTGCAAAAAACACAGTTATGACAATAAGTATAATGTTTGTGATACTCGCATGGTGCTGGAGCTCACCAATTCCGCTATTGCTCGCATTTCCTGCGGCATCTTGCGCCAGGACTAATTCTTCTTTAGTATTTGTGGATTATATCATTATAGCAGACACAAAAATACTTATGATGTTGTACAACACGAGAAACATGAACGAAGAAAGTATTGCAAGTGCCCATATTGTTCGACTTATCTTACAGCGCGTGGGCCGTGGACACAAGAATTTGCTAACGCAGCAGATAGCTGCCCGCTGGCAGGGTCGCCATATACGGTTGGGTGTAGGAGATAAATGAAAGGTTCGAGATCTGTATGATGACTGCATTTATTCAATCGATTACATGGTTATATAGAGTACATCGATGCATCAACGTTACATATAATATGGGCATACCTTACACAGTGACAGGATGCTGGTGCGCAGCGGGGTGCCCCAAGGATCGGGAACTGGTCCTTCACTTAAGTTACAAGGTTCCTTTTAATATATTAAGGTGTCTATATTTAACTCTAGTCGAATCAGTGATAAGTTATGCTCTGGATACTTATGGACTAACGTTTAAAACTTATATAGATAAATTAGAATCATTACAAATACGATTTCTTAAATTACTAGTAACAGAAAAGACCAAAGAGAATTGTAGGGGCGACTACCGAATTATTCAAAATATGTAACATCCTACCAGTAAGTATGAAACATAAATATCTTCTGTTATTAAATCAACATGGTAAAAACGAGCATAACCTATCACTGGTTACCAATATGCATAACACACGTCTGATAACCGCAGATAAATTTAATGTTCCCAGAGTAACAAATTACTACGGCGACAGAACATTGAAATAATGTGTACCATATCTGTTGAACAGATTGCCCGCGGACATCAGACATGAAAACGATTAAATTAAATTTAAACAAAAACTAAAAAAATATTTGTTAAATAACATTTGTTAAAATATGTATGTAAAACAGTATTATATGCGACTCTTCCACAGTCAAACCGCTAAACCGGTTTTGTGGAGCACTACTTTATTAATAATTGTATTGTATGTACTGTAATAAATAAAATAAATAATTCATTAATTATTATTTTAAAAAACTATAAAACAGAAGAGTCCGCAGCTACGACTGCAGTTTTTTTTTCAACCGTTCTTTCCAAACTCGTGAAAAGTTAGAGCAATACCTAAGATCTCCAAGCAAGTTACATGCCGAATTTCAGCTTATTGCGCCCGATATTTTTGGTTGTGCGTTGTCTGTCAGTCAGCAACGTAAGAATTTTATACAGAACAATATAAACATAAAGTAGAGCACAATACAAGTTATTAGTATATTCATAGTCTGATCTTTCTGTCTACTGATATTTGATTAGGTATGCCCGCCCTAAAAGATCAATCTTAAAACTCATACTGAAATTATTTCATTTCACCAACTACTAAATAAAACTACGCACATAACATGTTGCGCAGCAAACTATTATTACCGCATGCCGAAACTTTGTAACTGGCCCCAACTTCGGATGAAACAAAGTGGATGAATACATTGATTTAACTTTTACAAAGTTTCACTACACGTCATAAATGTAGAGGTACCTTTCAACATTGTTTTTTTTTTACTTCAGTGTATTTTTAACTTTATTCTAGCTCATTAATGGGCCGTACGTTTTGTTTAAAATCTTTCTCGAAGTTTCCAAACTTTTCGCTTTTGCTTACCTAAACACTTTGTTTTAATATTGACTAATATTTAATTTAAAAGGGAGAGAAGGCTATTGTCATTTTGTGTGCGCTGGTTTTTGATAAAACGTCCTACCGGCTATTGGCCCAAGTTATTTAATTATTTAATATAAATAAAACCAATAAAGGAGTTAAGACAACATCTATACACATAAATAAAATTGGAGTGTCTGTTTGTAATATTAAAATAACCGCTTTTTACTAAATGCATATAGATGTATACGCGGTACATATACCGAAATGACATTTTTTTTTAATTTTTGTCTGTCTGTCAGTATGTCTGTCTGTCTGTTTGTTCTCGCTAATCTCTGGAACGGCTGGACCGATTTTGATGGGACTTTCACTGGCGGATGGTTGACGTACCAAGGAGTAATTTAGGCTATTAATTAACCGGGTACGCGAAGTAGATTACCTCAGGATGCGGGTGAAACGGCGGGCAACAGCTAGTCTTTATAAAGACTAGTCTTTGAAATCGATAAGAACATAGGGCAATCATTCTGAATATTAGTTTTGCCGAAGAAAGACTACCATCTGATACATGGAACCCCAGGGCATAACCATCTTTAAGTACTACTATATACCTGATAGTTTATGAGCATGAACGGCTGTATGGATGTTTGTTATTCTTTCTCTTAAAAACTAAAGAACGGACTTGGACGAAACTTTGCAGTAATGTATCTTGGTTATCAAAGTAACCAAAATGTTTGTCCCGATGACCGAGTCCAAGCGGGCAGAGCCACGTGCAGAAGCCAGTATCGTATGGTTTCGATATATTCTAGAATTGAGTACCTATACATTTTATGGTTAACAACACTCAAAAGAGCGAGCGATCAGCTGACCTTTGTGTGACATTAACAACGATAAAAATACACCAGAAGCTATTTTTATTACCTTACATTTTAAACTAAGTATGCGTTCTTATTAGATTGATATGTTTGTGCCTAAAGAATCTAAGATCTAATGCGGATGAATAAAAGCGTTATGAAATTTATTTAATAAGTTTAAATATAAGGCGCAAAATAATAAAAATTCGTCGTTTTCCTGTGTTTGTGATTGATTCCCTACTTGGTTTGGTTAGAGTGGATTGATTGTCACAATCACAATACAGTTAGTCTCAGTAGCTCCCGTTGGTGTGATTCCCGAATGTGATTTATTCTTACAAACTCCAGGAAAGTTATTCCATAAAAATTTAAAGCCTAAGACTTTGTGTCCTTCTTTAAATTGTTTCAATGTTTATATGATCGCATTACATATCCTGATGGCGGCCCTGAAATTATGAACGCAGGCTGTTCACGTCGTCGGGTTAATTATTGAGCTTCGCTATCATTGCCTTCGACGTTAAAGCGTGCACCTTGCGCGACCTATTATGATATGCTCCATATTATGCAGCGAATTATACTATGATTCACTAACGTTGTAAGGCTGATGCAGTCTATGAGGGGCGAATGGATAAAGCGGCGCTAAAAGGTATTTCTTAATAAGATTTCATCAAATTATGGCATACGGCAGCGGAACTACACGATATGTCTAGTACTGCATTGTGAAGTCTTGCTGCCGGATAAACAAGACTTCACGATATATATAGGATGTCAAACTAGTGCGTACACTATTCCACATCGTCCCTATGGGTCGCGAAGCTTTGATTGTCGGCAATGCCAATGACGTCATACGGCATTCCGGTGGTGCCATATGAAATGCTGATCAGAGGAAACACCCTATGGACACGCTCCGCTAGGAAAGGTCTAATACGAAGCGTCTGATACGTAAATTCAATGTGGACATGTTGACGCCTACTTGTACAGTAAATAAAAATCATTTGGTACAATGTGTACGCGTACTTTTATACAACTAATTTAAAGATGCTACGTGCTGAAATATCCACAGGGTATTAATGACGACGCAATTATTTGTTTATCAGATAAATGAGATGATTTTACAGCTAATACACCACACATACTTCTCAGTGCTCTCATTTCTACAGCATTTATTCTACTTTCATGACTTTTCTGCCATACCCAACTATCACTTCCATACATAAGAGTAGGTACTAACACCCCTCTATGGACAGCCAAACGTGCCTTTTTGGACACGTTTTGGCTATTCATAAACGCCTTCAGAGCTCCATTCACTCTATTACCTGCATTAACGCTTCTTTCAATATCTTCTACATTCTTACCATCTCTTGTAAACAGCGTACCTAAATATACAAACTCATTCACTTGCTCCACTCGCTGTCCATCGATCATAACATTACAAGCCGTAACGCATTCCTCCTTTTCAAAAACCATTACTTTCGTTTTACTTACATTCACTTTCATTCCTTTCCTCTCTAACGCACTATGCATGATTGTTACCATCTCCTGCAACTCCTCCGCTGAAGACGCAAGTATAACCTGATCATCAGCATAAAGGAGGCATTTGACAAGTAACTCATTCATCCTTAATCCACAATCACTATGTTTCAAGTCTTGCAAACAACTGTCCATGAAGAGGTTGAACAGCCACGGCGACGCTACACATCCCTGTCTAACACCTGTGTTGATGGTAAACCAGTCAGTGTATGCCCCGTTTATCCTCACACAAGCTCTAGAATCCTCATAAAGGGATTTCAGAGCTCGAATTAGGCTGCTGTTCACCCCATACATCGACAGTACCGACCACATTTCTTCCACTTTATCGTAAGCCTTTTCCAAATCCACGAATGCGCAGTAGACCTTTCGACCTTTGGCCAAAAATTTCTCGGCTATGCATCGCAAGGAAAAGACTTGATCCGTACACCCCATACCCTTTCGGAATCCCGCTTGTACATCCCATATTTTCTTGTCGGTTACTTTCATAACTCTTTCAATCAGTACCTTCGCATACAATTTGCCAATAATGCTGAGAAGGCTAATGCCTCTATAGTTTTTGCAGTCTTGTTGCGAGCCTTTTCCTTTATAAAGAGGCACAACTACTGCTGTGGCCCAGTCATCAGGTACTTGGCCGGTTACACTACAACAAAGTGAGATTAATTTGTTTCCAGTGAATCAAATCAATTCGATCCACCTAACCAATTTTTGTAGTCTTTAATCCGATTTATTAGAGACTATTTTATGAAATAGATCCTGTCAAAATAGATATGTCTGCTTTGTTTCGTATTAAAGCTTTATTTCTTGGCTTTTATATCGCGATTTCATCTACAAAATTGAACTCCTATAACTAAAAATTCTAAGCCCTTGCTCGTATACATAGTTAGATTCCGTGAGTCTCTGTTACGGGTACCTATCGTAAAATTACCGTCAGTACATACCTTACTTCAACAGTAATAATTTGCCAAAAGGCAATGTCCTACGTATTGCACAATACTAATCTGTCTGTATATATTAAATTCTTGCGTTACTGACTGACTGACAGACAACGCACAGCCAAAACTATTGGGAGAAAGAAGCTGAAATTTGGCATGTATTATTCTTGGAGAAATGAAGAGTGGAGACCGTAGGGATGCACTAAGTAGGTATTTCCCTAATAATCTCACGGGATCGGACAGAAGCCGTTAAATTAAAACGAAATTTGTGAGTTTAGCTGCGAGCATCTCCTAGTTAGATAAATTTGTTTACCACAAATATGCGTCCAAACTAATTATAAATCAGAAACTACAGACGATTTAACCCTTTTGAAAGAGAATGGATTTGCATTTGGGAAATGTTGTCGGTGGACATACTAGCCCCTCGCAAATGTGAAGAAGATAGGGCTACAGCTGTGCATATTTGTCAACATGTAAAATAACTGCATTGGTTTATTATATAAAATACAATGTTTCAAACAAGCGCAGTTGGCAACCACAAAACGTTAGGTATGTTATAAAACTATTTGTAAGCCAGTGCTCCCGGACATCGCTCCAGTTTACAATATAAAAGTTATATCTGGCGAGCAATGCGTATACATATAACATACGTTACAGCATACGGCTGCTCTGGTATTTAGCGTGTGAGGATGTAAGTATATTGCATATTAGAGCAAATAATTATGACTGAAATTAATATTGTTAATTAAGTTCTTATTTTCATTTTTCATAATACTTACGATTACGAAACACTGAACAATACAAGTTCACAATACAAGCTTGTTATCTGCCGCTATCCACTAATGTGCACAATCGATATATAAAATCTTGTGTTCTATGTTTCAGGCACAATACAATACAGCCATTTCTATCGAAGGCGTCAAGCTGGCGTTGCTAATTTCCTATCATGTGCACTTAAAAAGGCTTAGTCACCAGCGAGAATAAAAGTCCACGTAGACTTCGCATTACGCGAAATTGATAATTCCACGTATTGTGTAACCACATTGGAATACCTACGCTGTAATCCTTCAACAAAATACCTACTAACGAAGTGAGGTGTTGGACGCTAAATATTTCAATCACGTAGTTTACGGGGCTCATGCTGGACACACAGTAACACTAATAACTTATTTGTAAGCAATCTAAATAACAAGCGGCGCCTGCATCACGTGCTGGGCGCGTGGGTAGAAATGCGTTGACAACTTGATCCAGGTATAGCGGCCATATTGTTTACCAGTTGGTAAATTTTGCACTTAATACTTAGTGTTTTATGAATTATATCTGATATATCATCACCATACATATTGTCTAGAATTACCGTAGCCAGGCAGGAATTTTCAGGACAGAGTTGCAGTGGAAGGTGTAATACATCTATCTGACCACGATAGACAATATATCCAGACACAAAGCACTGCGTTGCACAGTGAGTAAAGTATTGAGTAGGTACATGAAAATTTTACCTTATATCTCCTGGTGATGTTCTTGAAGTGGACCTATAGGATCAACTCATAATTTTGGCCAAAATAACAAGAGAATCGAATAGATACCAGTGTACAATTCGGCGAAGTCCTTCTCCAGACCACGATGCACGTTTGCGGTTCACAAAACTTTTCACAAATGTTCAATATGTCATCAATTTACAACAAACTTTGCCGGAAGTCAAAAGCGGCAATTACGTATTTGCAAGTTAATTCAATTCGCGTTAATTCAAAGGGCGATCAATTTATTAATTAGGTACAAGGCACGCGAGAGTGCAAACGGCGTGTTAATTTTTCAAGGCGGCAACGGAAGTGACAGTTCAGTGTGACCATTGTCAGAAATTTTCAATAGACTAAACAAAATGTTACTCAATCGATCTAATCGATTTGACTTATAATAAAAACTAATTCTATTTCAAACATCCACCCGCCCCGGACCGGCCTACCGGTCCGCTAATCGGTTGGTAGACGTGACAATGTTGCAACCGCTCTCCTCAGAATCGAACCGTCCACCAAGACCTCAGCAAATCGGGGAACTCCATCAGCCCCAGTTACCAAACGAAGGATGCGCCCCCTGCGCCATCTGAGTGGCGGAAAGTTAGCCTCCTTGATCAAAACGAGGTCACCAATCTTGGGTGGATCGGTCTTGTCGGTCCACTTAACGCGTTGCTGGAGTATGTGCAAATATTCCAAATTCCAGCGTTTCCAAAAGCTCTGAGTAATCTGGCGTACCAATTCAAAACGCGAGAGACGACCAGGTCTCGTATCAATATAGGGGTACTCAGGCAAGGCGACAAGTGGGCGACCAATCAAAAAATGGCCCGGCGTAAGGGCCTCCAAATCATTCGGATCTGAGGAGATCGGGCACAATGGCCGAGAGTTCAAAACGGCCTCAATCTTACAAAACACAGTTGCGAGTTCCTCAAATGTAAGGACAGACTCACCAATTGTCCTGCGCAAGTGTGTTTTGGCCGATTTTACGGCGGCCTCAAATATACCACCCCAGTGTGGACAATTTGGTGGGAAAACAACCAATTTATCCCACGTCCGGCAAGCCTATCACCTATATCAGCTTTGTTGGTTTCAAGGAAATTAACAACATCATTCAAATAATTATAGGTGCCCTTGAAGTTAGTGCCGCAGTCAGAACGGATCAAGGAAGGCAGCCCCCTGCGGGATACAAATCTGTCAAATGTGGCTGCAAACGCCTCGGTCGTAAGCGAGGCCTTTGTGGAGAGACAAACAAAAACATACAAGTAGGCCTTAACAGTCTTGCTGTTTCGAAGTGTCGACGTTATCACCAAAAAGGGACCAGCGAAGTCCGTGCCAACACCGTCAAACGTCCTGCTCTCAGTTACGCGATCTGCCGGTAAGTCTCCCATCAAGGGCTGCATGGTAGAAGCCTTGAGCTTATAGCAAGGGATGCAGAGAAAGACTACACTCCGAATAATTCTTCGGGCAGACAAAATCCAAAACTCGCGTTGCAAAATGGCCAACAAAGCATTACAACCAGCATGCGAATTTTTAAGGTGACGGTCAGTTACCAACAAGCGTACCAAATGGCCGTCCTTAGGTAACAAAAGGGGGTGACGTGCTCCGTAAGGGAGGTTGGCGTTCTTGAGACGCCCTCCAACGCGCAAGAGACCCGTATCGTCCAAAAAGGGGTTCAATTTAGAGACAGCTCCCGACAATTTCGATCTCCCTGATTTAAGGATAGCAATCTCCTTCTCAAAATGCGCCAATTGCACAGAACGAACCCAAAAGGTGAGAGACTCCCGTCGTTCCTGTGGTGAGAGAAACTGTGTCAGTCGTTTCTGTTGTGGGTGCCTAAAATTAAAAACAAAACGCTTTATCCAAGCAGTGACACCTAACGACTTGTCGAGGGAGCTGTAACGATTCAACAAAAAATCGGGGTCGAAGGCGCATTCTACCTTCTCAAGAGCGAGTGTTCGTAAACCCGGCAAATTAGAAGTATTCAAAACTGGCGTTCGAGGCCAATCAATTTTTGGTCGACTCAACCATTCCGGACCCCACCACAGCGAATGACCTATCAAACTAGGCGTCAAGCATCCGCGCGAGGCACAATCAGCGGGGTTGAGCTCACCTAGCACGTGTCTCCAAACAGGCGTGACTTCGGATTTTTGGATTTGGGAAACGCGATTAGCGACAAATACCTCCAAGGTGTGGACAGAAGCCTTCAACCAACAAAGAACAATTTGGCTGTCTGTCCAGGCGTAGGTCCCATTAATACAAATGCTTTTACCCAAAGTGTTAGACACGTGGTTCAATAAGCGTACAAGTAGGGCTGCTCCGGAGAGCTCCAATTTTGGGATGGTCAGAGATGTCCGAAGGGGTGCAACCTTGCTCTTCGCCATGATCAGGGAAACTCTCACCTGACCTGAGGCACTGACTGTGCGCAAGTACACCACGGCCGCGTGACCACGTTCCGAGGCATCACAAAACCCGTGAAGGGTGGCCTTGTACTTCCCGGGAGAAAGGATGGGACGAGGCAAGGAGATCTCGTTGACGGCAGGAAGTGAAGATACAAAAGAGGTCCATTCCTCAACAAGAGTACCGTGTAGAGGTTCGTCCCAGGTCAATCCTGCTGTCCAAAGCTTCTGCAAGAAGCATTTTGCCTAAAATATGATAGGACAAATCCAACCGTTCGGATCAAAGGTTCTGGCGACAGTAGACAACACGAGACGTTTAGTCCAAGAACAAGGCAGTTTCAAGTCTACGTTATACGTAAAGATGTCTTGGACTGGTCTGTACTGAACGCCGAGAACAGCCATCATGGCGGGGTTGTCAACAATCTCAAATAGATGTGGATCTTGCTGATGATCCTCTGGCAAGCCTTCCAAAAGCGCTGGTGAGTTGGAAATCCATTAACGCAACTCATAACCAGCGGAGGCCAAAATACCTATCAATTCGTCCCGCAGGAGGATCGCCTCGTCCGCTGTGGAGGCGCCCGAGCAAATGTCATCGACGTAAATATCGTCTTTCAAGATGGCGGAGGCTCGTGGGAAACGTAAGCCTTCGCGGTCTGCGAGCTCCCAAAGAGAACGTATTGCCAAGTAGGGACTTGACCTTAACCCGTACGTATTCGTATTGAGCTCGTAGAGGACCATGGGATCACGAGGAGACTCTTTCCAAAGGATCAGCTGGAAGCGACGGTCATCAGGGTGGATAATAGTCTGCCTGAACATCAATTTTATGTCGGCCACAAAGACAACCTGATGTCGTCGGAAGTTGGTGATGACGTCACAAAGGTCCTTGACCAACTTGGGACCAGAATGCAAGCACTGGTTCAAGGATACGCCCGTAGAAGTCTGCGCAGAACCATCAAATACTGTGCGCAGCTTGCCAGTCGATGGCTTCAATACCGCATGATGCGGGAGAAAGTAGTGCTCCACCGAACGCCAATCCAAATTTGACACAGACATGTGTCCCAAATGTTCATATTCTCTCATGAACTCAATGTACTTCTGTCTGAGCTCCGGATCACGACCCATGCGACGCTCCATGGCCAACAATCTTTTTTTCGGCTAAAGGTCGTGACTCACCAAGCGGAGGCCGAACAGACAGAAAAGGTAGCCTCGTAATGATCCGACCAGAACGGAGTCGACCAGTGTTGTTCTGGAAGAACAGCTCGCACTCCTCATGTTCTGGATTCAAACGGGCAGCTTGAGGGGGCTCTTCTACTTCCCAAAACCTCTGAACCGCATCAGAGAGAGCAGAGCCTACAGCCAACAAATTATCAAGTTCAGGTGGAGGGGGGTCCCTAGGTACAGGTCCCATCAAGCAAATCCAAATATGGTCGGGATGGCAGTCAAACCATTTGGCACCAAGACCCGTTTCCCACCAATCAAAATTCCACCGAGGACATCAGAGCCAATCAACAAGTCGATTTGTCCCGGTGTGTCAAATTTGGGGTCTGCCAGTTCCAATCCCGATGTCAAATTCACCACAGCAGCAGGTAGCTGTTTCTGTGGGTGCATGCCCAAAATATTCTTCAGCACAATAGCCGAGGTTTTAATCCTCGGGTGTGAAGATTCAACATGGCCAAACAAAACCTTAACTTGCCCTTCAATATTAGAGGCTACGTCCCCTATGCCCCGTATACAATTTGGAAAAGAGCCCATATTTAATTTAACCTGCCCTACCAAATAAGTGGAAACAATGCAACCTTGTGAACCTGTGTCCAATATAGCACGGACAACAACAGAGGTCCCCGTGGGTCCCCAGACCCTAACAGCAACCGTTGGTAGGATAACGGTCTCAATGGGGGAGGTTGGAGTTATAGGGCAGGGGTCAATGACCTATTGTTGCCTGGGCGGCGACCGTTGGCCAGGACCAGGCAAGTCAAAACGAGGGTGTGGCTTGAAGTCCTCAAAGGCGCGATGACTCGATCCGCGCGCCATCTGTGGGGGGTTATAATGACGCACCCGCCCAAAACGAGGTGGGCGCGAGTCAAGGCGGGGACGCTCCGCCAAAGGAGGGGAATACCTGGGGCAGCAGTCATGGTGCTGGTGACTCTGAACAGCACATTCAGGTGCGCGAGAGAGAGGAGGCGTGCGTACGCTACGGTTCTCCAAGCGGGGTGAGTGGCGATCAATTGAGCGAGGCGACTCTCGGCTGCGCGCCGGTGAGCCTCGGCTGCCACCTTCAAAACGCCCGCCCGTGCGCGGCGTCGGCTGGTTGGACAAGCGGCCTACCTCTCTGGCATTCATACAGAGAATGTCCAAATGCTGTCCTCCACAGTGAGGACAGGGGCGAGAGTTTGGGCAGTCTCGCTGGTAGTGGGACCCCAAGCAAGAGAAGCAAAGGCGGCGGGCATTCGCGATGCGCCTACGAGAGGCGACATGTAGGTCCAAGAATGCCCTACAACTGGCCGTTCTGTGCCCCGTGACCTTGCAGTAAGAGCACTCCACTGGGCTCTGCGTGACTGCAAAGCGAGGAGGGCGCCGGTCAACATTGGCTCGGGTGTGAACGCGAGCCTGCTCCTTGACCTTGGGCGGCTGCATCTTAGCCGGCGTGTCACCACCGGAGTTGTCCAAGACCCGGCACTCATCCTCCAGGAACCTCTCCAGGTCAGCAAAGGGGGACAGATGGGTCGCGCTATCCCCACCAAAGCGCTGCTCAAAACGCGACCTCAGGTCGGCAGGCAGCTTTTTAAGTACAATGTGCACCAATAGATAGGACCATTGGTCCACGGGCAGGTCAAGGCACTTAAGTGCGTTGATGGCCAACAAAAGCGGGTTCAAAAGTTGGGTGCGCAACCCAAAGACCCGGGTGAGCGTGGGCAAACTCAAAATCTGTTCAATATGCGTGTCGGCGAGGCCACGCTTGTTATGGTACCTACGGGTAATTAGGTCCCGAGCCGTCTGGTACGCCTCGTCAGACTCGGGCAGATGCTGGATGAGGCCCTTAGCCTCCCCATCCAGAACCGACATTAGATAGGCCAACTTTTGTGCCGGCCGAAGGTCAGCCCTATCATTGACTAGGCTGTCGAACAAATTAACGAAGCCCAGGTAGCTTCCTAGGCAGCCATCAAAATGGGGGAGGTCCAAAGTAGGGAGCCTACTCACCAGCCCCGGTGCTGACCTAGGAAGCTCCTGCTTCAGGCCGGGTTGCCCTTCCCTATCGGCAACTAGTTGTCTCGCACTATTGGAGACAGCATCATACAGGTCTAAGACCTGGGCATAGTCTTCACTGACCTTATTTCGCTGGTCAGCGGTGAAATCATTGATTGACACTTCAAGACAGCAAGTGCTGAAAGTGCGGAATTGCTGTTCCACACTTGCCAGGCGATCGTCAATCCGCTCGTACCTTTGTAGTAAGGCCTGCTGGCGATCAGGCCGGTTCACTAAGGCACTGGCCGAGGCAAACCAGCGCAAATCTGATGCAATAGCACCAGCAGCCGCACGCAAGTCCTTGATAGCTGACATAATCAAAATTCAAAAGAGCCCGGACAAGCGTTAAATAATATTAACAATCAAAATTTAATTTTTCTTAATTCCTTGAAACCAACAAAGTATTAGCCTGTTTACTGCTGGTACAAGCAAGTGACATGTATCTACTGTCCAACAAAATTAATAGTTTCAATATATATTGACACAAAACAAAGTCAAAGTTATCAAAAGTTGAACCTACGAATAAGTTAATTAAAGTTAAATATTCAAATAAATTAACTAATTACTTGCAAAAGACAGACTGGCTGTATTATTTGAGATATACAATAGTAAGTAAGCTCAGAATATGTGTTACCTAACAATATTATCTATATTATAACAAAACAAAGTTTATTAATGTGACCCGCCCAAGTGGCAAGGTCAAGTTGGTTGTTATAATGTTTGTGAATATATGCAATAAACTAAATTTACTAAATTTATTGATACATACAGCTGTTATGTATCCAAACAAACTGACTTATTAATGCAACAACAAATTGAAGTTAGATTTTTCAAAAATACAAATCAACAATTACTGATTGAGGTTATGTGTGACAATGTGTTTCAAATTATCTAGGTCAACTTATACAATTAAACATTATGTAATTTAGACAATAACTGACCTGACAAACACTACAATACTGTCTACAAGGTGAGATATATAGCTCATACAACACCAATCTGAGTTCAGATACAAGTTTACAATATAGGCACAGTTAACCACGCTCTTGCTATCAAAATTTACATACATACATACACATATCGTCACGCCTTTTATCCCCGAAGGAGTAGGCAGAGGTGTATTTCTACACCCACTTTTCGCCAGATATACTTTAGTCCCACGTAATAAGGGGCGAGCCTATTGCCGTACCGGGCACTTTTCCAGACTCCGTGCTGCTACTGAGAATTTCGTGACAGAAAAACCCAATAACACTGCCCGACCCAGGAATCGAACCCGGGACCTCCCGATCCCACGCGCACATTTATGCCGCGAGACCAACGAGGCAGTCGTATAGGGTTTGATGTCGAGTTTTCCGTCTCTACGCAAAGATGGTATTTGCATCGTGTTATCCCTTAGTCGCCTCTTACGACACCCACGGGAAGATAGGGGGTGGTGACACTTGTATTCTATGCCGTCAACCACACGGCAAATCAAAATTTATGTCTAGAATTACCGTAGCCAGGCAGGAATTTTCAGGAAAGAGTTGCAGTGGAAGGTGTAATACATCTACCTGACCACGATAGACAATATATCCAGACACAAAGCACTGCGTTGCACAGTGAGTAAAGTATTGAGTAGGTACATGAAAATTTTACCTTATATCTCCTGGTGATGTTCTTGAAGTGGACCTATAGGATTAACTCATAATTTTGGCCAAAATAACAAAAGAATCGAATAGATACCAGTGTACAATTCGGCGAAGTCCTTCTCCAGACCATGATGCACGTTTGCGGTTCACAAAACTTTTCACAAATGTTCAATATGTCATCAATTTACAACAAACTTTGCCGGAAGTCAAAAGCGGCAATTACGTATTTGCAAGTTAATTCAATTCGCGTTAATTCAAAGGGCGATCAATTTATTAATTAGGTACAAGGCACGCGAGAGTGCAAACGGCGTGTTAATTTTTTAAGGCGGCAACGGAAGTGACAGTTCAGTGTGACCATTGTCAGAAATTTTCAATAGACTAAACAAAATGTTACTCAATCGATCTAATCGATTTGACTTATAATAAAAACTAATTCTATTTCAAACACATATTATTCATATGATTTGATGTAAGTAAATCATCGTTATCACAGCCTGCTGTAGTCTTCTGCTGAATAAGGCCTCATAGCTAGCCACTGAGCTTGATATCCAGCTCTTCATGTCCAGCTGCTGCAAGCCACTTAAAGCGTAAATAGTCACTCCCGCGCGCGCCGCATCTTGATATATGACAGTAATGACATTCCACGATGAGGCTTCATTAGAAAACAATCAATTTGGCTATATAAAAATATTTGGCAAAGCATACTTGACTAAAATTCTAAAAATCAGTCATCGTTTCATCCAGTGAGAACGCCAAATGCGTCGTGTTTTGCCTTTGACGTCCTTAGATCGTTTCCTATTACCTTATTCATACTAACGATTGCTTATGCGCTGTAATTTTTAGCACCACCTGAAACTGTATTAAAACTTTTGCAGCAAACACTTCAGACGAGGTTTGCTTCAAGCACATGCACGGAATAAACTCGCAAGCAGTTTGACGGATCGCTATTATAACTCGCGATTAAAACTTTTAATAGAAAGAAGGGAGATCGGTTACTTCGGAAGCCATTTTTATGAATAAACTTGTTGCGTATTGCGCTTGCGAGTTTTTGTTATTTCAGTCTCGGTGATTTCTGTAACTGTATTTGTCTTCTGTTTTATACGTCGCAAAATAATGTTGTTGATATTTTGTAACACATTATACGAGCGATTTGAATACATTATACGAGGTTATACAGCGCGACTTACTCGAGATATCGCGATAAAGATTCGCTAAATAACCTTGTAGGTATAAGATATATTTTAGACCTTACTTTAATCTAAAAGAAAGTCTATATATTGTATCAGACTTAGCCTTAGAAGCATTTTGTGCTCATGTGTTAAGGCAACAATATGAGAAAAATTGAGCAGTTCCCTTAAAAAAGGAAGGTACAGAAAATGAATAGTGATTACATAAGTCTATTTTAAGAATTAAATTTAGAATTAAGATTAGAATTAAGCACATAACGCAATTGTTTGATATTTCAAAAAAACAAAATAAAAGAATACATGTTTTTTTTATAGTAATAGGCGGCAAACGAGCAGACGGATCACCTGATGGTAAGAGCGGTTTCAGATTAGCGTTTTATACGCGCGTATAAGCTCGTTTTTGGAAGCGCATGTAGGCGCGTACAGGCGCGCCTTTTGGCACACGCGCAACTCGTACGAGCGTTGACGCGCTTCTAAGCTCGTATATGCACGAGCCGTCAGAATCCATGTTGACACTGACAAGATGTCACTACAGTTTCGGGCGAACACGCTGAAATATGCCCGTTCAGTTTTTTGAAGCTCGTAATATAGCGTGCGTGTAAGCGCGTATTCTGAAACGACCGTATACGCGCAGAAAAATACGCTAATCTGAAACCGCCCTAAGCAATTACCGCCGCCCATGGACACAAGCAACACCACAGGAGTCACAAGTGCGTTGCCGCCCCTTGGGGTTGAGAAAAGGGATAGGATGAGGAGTGGGATGAGGGAGAAGGAAAGGGGATAAGGCCTCCGGCACTCTCACTCACCGAACGAAATGCAACAGTTTAGGTACTGTTACTTTACGTCGATTTTCTGTGAGAGGGTAGTACTTCCCTGGTCGAGCCGGCCCAATCATGCTGAAATCTACAAGGCTCTACTACCTTTTAGTTCGTTTATTAAATTTACACAAAATACACAGTTTCCCGAGCCTAGATAGGCAGATTTTCGCTTTGTCTATGAGGCAAAAGGCAGATATTTTTATTTTTCTATATACATTTCCCATTTGATTTCTTGATTTTAAGCAGCAATAGCCTAGAGCAGATACCAACAGACTGCCATGAAAAGCATATCGGGTTTGAATCCGCGGCGCGTAGAACTGGTTTTTCGGAGTATGTGCGTATTGGATTGATGTGAAAAAACTAATGGTGAGTCAAATGCGACTAGTCACTGTATTCGATTCAAGGCCACATCACTCGAGAACTTCTCAACATATTACCCTGTCGTGAAATCGCTTATCAGTGTATTATGCCCCTTACAGCGGACACGCAGGGAGCCTAATAAGTTCAATACCAATCAACCATTAGGCTATTGGTCGCACGCTGGTCAACTTTCTCGCGACTTAATTAATTCGCTGTTTATTACTTTGTTTTATTGGCCAAATGTGTTTGCTTCTTTTTAATAATCGACCTTTATCTTCATTCTTTTAGCAATTAAATGTAGCACTCATAGCGTGACTTGGTTTGCTGTTCGTACAGGGTTCGTACTTGTTGGTACAGGGTTTGATGTTGAGTTGTGCCATCTCGTCGCAAATATATCGACTATACCGAGTTCATGTATTTTCCTCAGTTACCTCGTATGACACGAAATGTGACGGGAATTGAGACTTTGTATTTTCAATCTATCACCACACACCGTACGGACTGTACACTGACCCCATGTACAAAAACAAAATTTTTGCCCGCGTATTTAGAGTCAGTGTTCGGTACCAATGGCCCATAGCGTGATATTAGCCAATAGCCATCCTCGATAAGTGGGCTATCCTACTCTAAAATAATTATTCAAATCAAATCAGTAGTGCCTGAGATTAGCGCGTTCAACTAAACAAACTCTTCAGTTTTCTAATATTAGTATAGATACAAGGCACCGATAGCCGAGTGGATATACCAACAGACTGCCATGCAGAGGGTATCGGGTTCGAATCCACGGCGCGCACCAATGACTTTTCGGAGTTATGTGCGTATTGAATTGTTAATTATCGCTTGTCCCGTGCCTCGGAGAGCACGTTAAGCCGTCGGTCCCGGTTGTCATGAAGAACTTTGACAGCCGTTACAGGGCGTCAGTACCTTCTAAATAAACTGACTCTAGTCTAAACCATGGAATATCGCTATCCCTTCGGGTTGCGGAGGTCAGACAGGCAGTCGCTCCGTGGAAAAGCAGCCAAATCCGGTCACACTAGAAAGCGGACCCCAGATTGAAACTGGGATAACGCTAAGAGGATGATGAGTATAGATACAAGGGTTGATTCCTAAAATATGGTGCCGCGACCAACATAAAAATTATCCGTTAACTCTAAGACAAAATATTTTATTCTCTCTGATATCCTGGTACGAAGGGTTAGTACAAAATTAAATCAAATTACTGTTGTTTAAAAATATATTTTTTAAACAATTGTAATTTGATTTGACATAAAAAACACACTTGAACGCTATACGTACAACATAAGCGAAGTGTAATATCTTACTTCGTTCACAGCGCCTCCCACTCCATTATCTACTTGTAAAGAAATCTTAAAAGCGTAAGAAAATCCCTGTCCCAAGACAAAACCGACATCAACTCAAAACTCGGGTATATGTTTTTTTAGTTCACAACAAAAGTTGTTCAGTATTTATTTTTGGTATTTCGGTTACCTGTTGCTTTGTCCCGGGAAGTGGAAAAGCTGTCCTAATATCAACTTTAATTTTATAGATATAAGGTTTAGGAAAGATATTACTGTTCTGATTGATTATAAAAATATAACACAAATGAAACATTGATGCGAAGCTCCATTTTTACGGGACCTTGAGGGTCTATATTCTAAAATATATATTATAATCTGACTTTCTTAAGGTAACGTCGGCACTAGGATGGGATCGTGGGTCTCTGGGAACTTTTATTTCGTTTAACCAACGAATACAAAGAATACCCAGACTCAAAACTTTAAAACAACAATTTGTGGATCACACAGAGTTATACCGTGAGGAGTATGGACCCACAACAGTCGGTGCAGAGTTAAGAGTCAAGGAGCTCATTTAAAAATAGGACTTCGGCCATGCTGTCAAATTAAAGGTAAGTCCAAAGCGATTACATTGATGCAAAACGTTGAATAACCTCGATGTCAATGCTTGGATAATCCAAATAACATGCTCTGGAGGTAATAAAGCTTGTGCTGTGTTGGGTACCAAATCAAATACTCAGACAATAACATTCATTCAATTTAGTTGGGACTGGGTCATCTAGTACGTTCCAAACGATATAATCTAAATTGTGAATACAAGAGCTGAAAACAAATTCTAAAACACCTAAAAGAAAATAATTGAAATATCCCAAAAAATATTGAAAATCAAATTTTACGCGATAACACCCCATTTTAAATCACTTGAGTGAAATAAATTAGAAATAATGGTCTCAATTTGAAAGCTTTGTCTCATTTGGTCGTTTTTGTTATGGTTTTCGTTTTTCAAGCCCAGTTCTTTATGTCAATAGGCTCATTACGAAGAGTCTGTGTTTTCATATCTGTTCTGTGTTTCTGTATTTAGTTTATAATTCTTTGATTCTTTCATCGTTCTGCCATTAATAATGTTTAACGGAACAGCGTTTTCTTCAATGTTTATAAATCATTTCAAATTCAGAGTCCCTGACTTAATGAAAATCCGATTTCTTGCACTGTCTGCAATATGTATTTACTTATAATGCGCCTTTAGTATACACTTTATGAATGATGTTAGTAGTCAGTTAGACTGTATTTTATTAAAGATCATCATTGTAACGTTGTTCTCAGATAATTGTATTTTTTTTATTTATATCGTATGAAACTAAACGTTGCATTCGGTATAACTAAAAAATCGATGCATAATCTAATCTAATAATATTTAAAGCTGAAGAGTTTGTTTGTTTGTTTGAACGAGCTAATCTCAGGAACTAGTGGTCCGTTTTAAACATTATTTCAGTGTTAGATAGCCCATTTATCGAGTAAGGCTATAGGTTATATAACACCACGCTAAGAGGCACGGGAACGGAGCAGTAGCCTTAAATAACACGGGTGTAACCGCGGGCTCATCTAGTATGAAATAAAATATAAAAACAAACATTTTAGATTTGCATATCGCCGACCCCAACGAATAACATCGTAATCAAAAAAAGTAAAATTTACAGGAAAAATAAAAAAGTTTTTCGATTATAACTTCATAACAGTTTTACATAGCAAACTTGTTGACATACCAATAGATAGGTATTATTTTGTTGTGTAAAGAGTTGTAACTTTAAAAAAATATTAGTTTTATATCCATAAAAATATAATCAAAAAACCATATTACCAAAATGTAAACACAATTTTCAAACCGTAATGCAACAATACGATTTTATTCGAGTTAATTGTTCACAGTGACCTATACAGCAATATGTAATTGCGATCGTCTTGACTTTAAAGTAGCGAGGTTGATTGTAATGATAACTTATTATTACCATATTAATCGTTGCTCAAAACAATATATTGTGGTAACAGTAAATTGGTAAAAAATAATATTCTATAGCAAAAGGAATGGTAATATACTTTACCGAAATAAGTTATACTTATTGTACCCGAATAAAACCGTTATTACAGTTTGCTGGAAAAAGGATAACTTCAAGGGGTCAGTATTGATTCATTATATGATGATATTCGTCACAAAAAATAGTTTTTATTTAAAGACGAATAGTACAGGTAAATTCATTACAAAATGTCTAACTCGAAAAGTAATCGTACGAATCACAAGGTGTAATCGCACCTCTAGAACAATAATTCCCCATAAAAGCACTTCTATCGCAATAGTTGATTACGATATTATTCGCTGGGGACGGCGATATTTTCCAGTTCTAATCTAAGACTCTTGTAATTTTTTAAAGGTTAAAGGTTTTACATAATACAAGTTTTCTACACAACAACTATATTACATGTTTTGCCGAATACCTGATAACTATTATTCAAAATCTTTAGCTTCCTGCATAATATCAAATGCAACTATTGTAATCTGATTGCCCTCAATGCCAATCAATCTGTTTATTACAAACTGATGGAATCGGATGCGGCATTCAATCGGTAAATTGGCAAATGATAATAGTCTAGTTACGGGTTTGATTAAAATTTAAATAAGGTCATCACTATGCATTAATTATAATTCGCAAGTTCATCTTAGATTGTCTGTTGTGAACAAATAGGTATTTATACCTTAAATAAATTAATTGTACGCGATTAAGACCAGCTAATTTATTTTGTATGATTTATATAAATCGCGAAAGTTTAAAATCGATTAATTTATCTGTGCTTCTATATCCCACCGTTCACACCACGCTTTTATAATGGTCTCAGCTGTGTTTTCAAAAATAAAAGAAAATAAAGTTACAAATATATATTGAACTCAATCTGTCTTTCTTACTTTTACTATCGAGTTGTGACAAGAACCAATATTTTTCGTGTAAACATTAATAAGTTTTCTTAAGTTCCTGTCACTTAGCCATTACCTATATCACGAAAAAGCTATGATACCGTAATTCAATAACATTCTTATGACCACCGTATATCCCACAGTATGGCCTTGTAACATAATTTCATTTGTTGACCACCTATCGCCATGACAACCTGTTGGTCCCGGAACATTTTACGATCGGACATCTATTGTTCCAAGTGTCAAAAATGCTATAAAAGCCAGTCAAATGTGACGCATGGGACATTCATCGGATTTATGTTGTAGTAGGAAATCAAATATATTATTATACTTTTGTCTTTGTTCGAGAGCTAGCGAATAGCGATACTTAAGGTACCAGGTTCAAAACCAACCACGACGCGTACATCGCTGACTTTTCGAAGTTTGCACGACGCGGTAATGGGGTAAAGTTAGGACTATGATAATGATATTATCTTTGCCTGAAAGAAATCGCTATTTGAAATATGGCTGACTATTGTTTCTTGTCTTTATATAATGAACTTTTATCCGTTGTAGGTACTATAAGGTATTACTTACCTAATACTTTCAACTAGTAACATTTTCACCCCGCGTGGATGTTTTGAAAAGTGATTTTGTCTGTTACGAAGAATGCATGTAGTGGATCTGGCTTTGAGTGTTACTTAAGAGCAATTCGTAGAATTTACAAATACTTTAAGAGGCTTGTTATATTTGTGCTTAGATGCTTGTAAAGTCCATTTCGAGATCGGTACCTGGTGTAAAAGCATTTTTAAAAGTATGTACCATTATTATTTTCCACCAGCAACATAAAATACTAATACATGCATCCACACTGAACGAGCTAACCCATCATATCATTATTCATTGTTAATATCAGAGGTGTTCTACTAAAATTTCTAGTACACTATAACATATTTGTGGCTAGCACAACGCCCCGAGGTGTTTCAGTTTAGTTGTTTATCTCAAATCCAATATTAGCCACCTAAACTTTAGCTAAAGTGTCACGAGAGGCGTTCGGTATCCGAGGGCTCTAAGTTTTCAAATGTCACAACTTTTCAATATGAACAAGATATAGTATGTTAATCTAAGTAGGGCTTTGCCGGATAAAGAATACAAAGGGTGACTAACCCATTTCATTCCGTGGGTGTGGTAAGAGACGACCAAGGAAAATGCACGAAGCAAATAGTATCTAGCAGAAGAGACTTTTAGCAATACCAAGTGTGATTCTATGCTGTATAACTCTATTATTTTAGTGCTATTATAGCACTAAAATAATAGAGTTACGATATGACGATAATTATTATGAATCTATCAGGTGGAAGATATTGGATAATGAAGGTTCTAAAATTAGATTAAATGATTTAGATTAAAATAAAGGTTAAATACCTTATATTTGCCCCGACGCGGTGTTTCGGTGTGGGTTAAAAATGCTTTGGCCATGGGGATAGCATCATTCATCATCATCTAGGTTGTCTGGAAGAAATCGCAATGTGCAATAAGACCGCCCTTGTACCACTAGTTTAGGTTTTCTATGTAATTTATTGTAATATTGTTTATTAACTGGTGTACAATAAAGTGTTTATCAATCAATCAATCGATCATCCCATCATAACGTGTATTTCCGTTATATATGTTACTGTAAAACCCAGAAGTATGGTAAATCTTAAGATTTACCAGTAAATCCTAAGATTTACCAGCATGAGTTGGTAAATGTCCGAATCCCTACTAATATTATAAATTCGAAAGTGTGTATGTATGTATGTATGTTCCGTTTTCACGCTAAAACGGCTGAACCGATTTTGTTGAAATTTATTATAGAGATATATTGGACCATGGAGACGGACATAGGCTACCATAAGTTGCAAAAATTAAACTGGGAGGGATTGTAGGGAGGGTAGAAGTTTGTACGGCATAAATTTACTTCTTGGAAGTAAGAACGCATGCGCTAATAATTGAGTGCTGCGCATGTGCTAACATATATCTGTCAGTAATGTCACGTCATACATAATGTCATATTGTCATCATCATCATCATCATCTACAGCCTTTAACAGTCCACTGCTGGACTAGGCCTCTCCTTTGAAAGGAGGAATTGGCCTACTACACCACGCTGGCCAAACGGGTTGGTATAGGGTTTGTATCAAGTTTTCCTTCTCTTTCAGTGCTGTTCTCTGCATAATATGCTCCCTCTGTCGGCTCTTACGACATCCATGGGATGATATGGGATGGTGACATTCCGTATTCTAAATCCGTCACCACACGGATAATCGTATTGTCATATTGTGCACGTTGATTAAATTGTTCGCATATGTAAACTAATAATTATATAATAAGCTTAAACGGCTGAAACGATTTTCCCTACTAATATTAAAAATGCGAAAATGTTTATAGAGATAATTATATTGAACATGTATGGCATGAACATGGCTTTGACATTTGGCTGTATGCAAGGTGATGTTATTCCTCCTATATTACCTTTTGGTACACAACGGTAGATAATGTCATGGATGCTGACCGAGCTACTTTGTACCCTACCCTATAGAGTTCCTGAAGTCTTTAAAATAATCAGAAGTGTCTTTTCACACCTTGAGACTGAAAGTAGATTTGTGTTGCCCCGAATTTAACGCGCGCGAAGCGGCGGGCTAAAAGCTAGTTTTTAAATAAAAACAAATCTAAGTTGACGGAGCCCTGAACCCTTTGCAGGGCTCCTATTTTTGGGTTATGGGTCACAGGAAAACCTAACATCTCTCGGAGAACGTACTTCGGGCTTTTACAGTAATATATAGGTACATAAATATTAAAATATTGACGACCGGGTGGCGTAGCAGTAGTGTAACCGATGTTCGAACTGTTCGATTCCCGTTCAATCAAACATTTGTGTGCGTGATCATTGATGTTTGTCTTGGTCTGGGTGTTTCTATGTAATATGTATGTATTTACCAAAAAAAAACTACATATAATTATGTATGAAATGAAATGAAATGAAATGAAATATTATTTATTTAGCATACACACATTACACACCTTATAAGACACATTACATGACAGGCAGTATTACCTAAACAATATAAAGTGAAAGATATTTATATAATAGTAAAAGAAAAACCAAAAGAAAAAAAAAAGAACATAACATAATTATATAAACAAAAAATAACAAACAAAACAAGGAAAAATAAAATAAAATTAAAGAAAGAGCAGTATTAATGGAGGTAAAGTGTGTAGTCAAAATAGGACCTAATTCGGCATGTGCCAGGCGAACGCCTGGCGCCGATTTTCAATTAGGCCCTCTAGTGACTCACGCATGTGATATCAAGAAGTACAAAGAATATATATATATACTTAGTATACAAATAGACCTACGTAGATAATTATTTATTGACAATGGTAATAGGTACTTACTTACATACATACAGATAATAATAAATACATATAGGCGTCAAGGGAGTAGGTACATAAACTTTTATATAATAAACTAATAAACATTATCAACTAGGTATGTTTCAGTGTAAGTACATGTTACTCATGTGTGTTGTGGGTCACAAGAAAGAAAAAAAATATTAAAAAAGAGCACCTAATAATATTTGTATGTTGTAGAATTATTACAAGCTCGAGTGCCAGGCCTCACAGGTAACGTAATGACATGTATTATAACTATGTATTTATATGCTTCCATTCTGGTTTGTGTACACAGTGAGACTTAAGAGTGGCACGAGATTATTTATAAACACTTTCTTATTTTATTTGTTAAAGTTTTCTCACATAGGTTTCTCACACAGCGGACGAACCCCCCTAAATACTACTAGTATCCGAATACTGAAACACCTTGTCAAAAAATTAGTTTATAAGCATTGTAATAAAAAGTAAGTAACAATTTAGTTATAATAAAATTATAATTAGGTACATAATTACTATAAGTCACATTAGGATGGATTATTATTGGAAGACATGTCAGAAATATTAATAAAATATTGCATTGTAGTTAATAAAAAATAAATTAATTAATTAATACATAGAAAGTAAAGAGATTGATATATTATTAAGATAGTAACTCAATAATATTTGTTTTGAGTATCCATTGTGATAATAATTATTTGAATTTGAATATATAATTATAAATTAAATGTCGTAATTATATTAATTGAAATACTTAGCATTAATTGGATATTAATAATTAAATTAAATGTCAGTAAAATTAATATAATTAATATAAGAATAAAGTACAATAGATGCAATGTAATAATTATTTGATTGTATTAATTAATCATTAATTATTTCTATTGCTTTAAATATTTAATTCTTAAATAAGGGAGGCGTTTATATTAGCATCACCAATTTTTTTCTGTTCCTCTATTAGAAAATTTTTCAATTGCCGTCTGAAGGCATGGACTGACGTCAGATTACGCAATGGAGGGGGGATGTTGTTCCAACATTTTGAGGCCGCATAGCGAAAACTTCCTCTAAATGCCTCTGTGCGATGTAAATTAATTGATAACGGCTTAGAACAATTTCTGTTTGGACGTTCACTGCCATTTGCGACCCATGTCAGTTTGTCATACAAGTATTGCGGCTGTTTCAACTTAATGACACCAAACATTAGGCAAGCCAAGTGCAGTTTCCTACGAGATTTCATTTTTAACATGTAATTTTTATTTAAAAATGGCGTTACATGACCTCTGAATGGAACCGCAAAACAAAAACGAGCGCAAGCATTCTGCACCCTCTGTATCTGCCTATCCGTGCGTGCTAAGAGCCGAGGGCCATAAACAGCATCGGCGTAGTTTAGTTTGCTTAATATTAATGACTCAACCAGCTGTACACGTAATTCCTCCGACAAATATGGACGCAGTTTATATAAAACTCTCAACCGATAAAAACAGTTCCGCGCTGCATCATTTATGTGCTTCTCAAACCGAAGTTCAGAATCTATAGTCAGTCCAAGATTCCGCGCTTCATATACTTGCTCTACTGGATTGCCCCTTATATGAACCCGACATGGCGAATGCAATAAACTTAAGTTCTTTTTGGTGCCAAATATAATATATTTTGTCTTCGACGGATTAATCAACAAACAATTATTCTCGGACCATGCGAATAGCCGCTCGAGATCTTCATTTAAGTCTTTTATAGATTTTTCGAAGTCACACACCTTAAATGACAAGTAGACCTGAACATCATCCGCATAGATATGGTATTTACAGCTTTTAATGGAATCTATGATGTCTGCACAGTACAAACTGAAAAGTATTGGTCCCAGAATAGAGCCCTGCGGCACACCTCTCGTTAAAGAGGCAGGTGTCGAGGTCAAAGTGGTCCCATCCATTGTATTTAGCTCCACATATTGTATTCGGTTACTCAAGTAGCTATGGAACCACCTTAATGCATTGTTGTCAAATCCATAGAAGTGCAGCTTGGATAATAACAAATTTAAATTTATAGCGTCAAAAGCGCGGGAATAGTCTAATAGGACCAAAATCGTGCACATGCCCTTATCTTGAGCTAATAGGATCTCATCTGTCACATCTAAAAGTGCCGTGGTGGTGCCACGAAACCGTCTAAATCCGGACTGTACTCTAGGTAGAATCTCATTCTTTTCTAAAAACTCGGTGAGCTGACGGCTTACAACTTTTTCTAAGACCTTAGATAGACAGGGCAAAATGCTAATCGGCCGTAGGTCCTGTACGCTGGTAGGGTTCGGTGTTTTCGGTAGCGGTCTTACACTGGCTACCTTCCATATATCAGGCACCGTTGACGTTACAATGGAACGATTCACTATGTCTGTAATAGTTTTAAGGGTGTGTGTCAAGGTCATTTTAATCATAGCCAAGTTAATTTTGTCGAAGCCTTCGGCGTTTGATTTTAGACCTTGTAAAATACGAAAAACGACATCCTGATCCACAGTTACCAAACTAAAAGTGGCGTCACAGAATCTATGGAACTCATAAAACGTAAGATTAGAAATACTAGTGTTCGTGTCGCCAGGTACAGTCAAAAAGAAAGTATTTATAGTGTCGGGGTCCCTGAGATGTGAAGGAATATCAGCTCCTTGTTTTGGCGGCAGAATTGTTGATTTCAAATTTTGCCAGAGGGCTTTTGGATTTTTTATTTTATTATTTATATTGTATTTATAATACGCTACTTTTTCTTGATGCAATGCTGTAGCAACAGTAGACTTTAATTGCTTGTAATAAAGCCTACTGGTTTCCGTCTTTAGTCCCCGAAACTTAGCTAAGGCATTATCCCTATATTTCATCATTAATCTTATTGTGTCTGTTATCCATGGGTAAGAACGACCCCTAACTACGCAAACCCTAATAGGAGCGTATATATTGAATATCATAATAATCCATTCACTTAACGCACTAACCATTTCGTTCACATCATCTAAGGTGGATATGAGATCCCAGCGAATTTTATCTAGACCGTCACGCATAGTCTCAGAGCAAACATTTTTCAAGGAACGCCTTTTAAAAACTTGAGGCAATAGTTTTTGCTTCCTGATACTGATTTCACAACTTATATATGAGTGACTGTTGATTAATTTAAATGGCTCAATCCTGACACTATTCGCGCTTAGGTCCGTATAAACCAGATCAATCAACGTCTCACTATCCTCGGTGAAATGCGTTGGTGACGACACTAGTTGATTAAGACCCATGCAACCGAAAAAATCGTTAAGTTTCTTCGTCTTGGTGTCTTTATTATTTTGGACATTAACGTTAAGGTCGCCTAACAAAATAAAATGATCGCAATGTCCCAAGGAACTCAATGTCAAACCAACTGAATCAAGAAATAAATCTAAATTGAGCCATGGAGGACGATAAGCCGTGCCTATAGCGATCTTTTTTCCGTGCAGCGTGATTGTGAGCCACATCTGCTCCACGGAATCGAACTTAGGATCGTGTGTACCTGTCCAAGTTCGCGCGCTTATGCCGTGTTTTATGTAAAAGCCTACGCCACCGCCGCGACCGCCGCGAACATTCACTGGCCGCGGAGTGTGACGGAAGCTATACCCTGGCAGAACAGGCCCTCGCGCCTCCTCTCCCCTTCTCAGCCATGTCTCATTTATTGCCAATATATCCACTGGATTACGTTCTACCATTCCCACAAAGTCATCGTGGTTCGCACCTAGGGATCCCGCATTCAACAATCCAACTGTGAGGTATCTATTAGTAACAACCATTAAAAACATGTATGTTATTGTATCGCACTATATTAAGAAAAAGGACAGCTGCACAATAATTGTTAACCACATACAAATGTTCGTTACCAGCATCGATAATTTCTTTGCGTACCAGACTGAGTATCCAACAACAACACATTGTACGAATATAATTAATGTATGAAGATAATATAATTAAGTATATACTAACAATATTCAATATATAATTCATGTCCGTGTGTAAATAGTATAGTATAAATATCAAGTATAAATTATAAATACATTTATATGAAATTATGTGTAAATATTGTATATAGGTGATAGGAAATACAGATTTATAGAGAAATTTGTATAATTCAACAAGTACAAGGCAACTGAAGTAATGATAATCCGCTAGATTTTTATATGTGTTATGGCTATTTTTGTCAATGAAAGAATTACAAGTAAATACATTATATACATTATAAGAAAAATATATTGATAAGAATATAAACAACAGTAGTAACCTAATTATTTGCAACATAATCCAACTTATCAATGCCCAAAAAATTTGCTTATGTCGTTGTCATTAGTAATACGGTACGTGGGTGCCCCGTCTTCCCTCTTAACAAAAATTTTACCATCTCTTGACCAGACATATCTCCACTGCCGGCGTCGACCAGCCTCTCGAGCTCGACGAAACAGCTGATGGTTAGCGCGCGTCAGGCGTTCGTTGATATAAATGCGACGTTGCGAGCCCGCCACACCTATGTCCGCTGTAGTGAGAACTCGCCGCACGCGAACCGCCCGTAGCAGGTTGTCGCGAGTTGAGCGACGCGCCAGTCGTACAGCTATCACTCGCGGCCGGTGCGCAGTGGGGTCGGCAGAAGGGCCAGTTGTCTCGACGATATTACGACTCGCGGGCCCAATGCGCTCGACGTGAACGATGTCGGCGTCCTGTATGTCGACTCCTAGCTTAGTTGCCATCAGTTTGACTATGTGGGTGACACTCTCACCTTTTTGCTCGGGTAGGCCAGCCACAAGGACATCGTTGAGCAACAGTTGCTGGTCCCGGTCGTTCAGCTCTCGTCGCAACTCGGATATGGTTTCCTCAAGGGGCTCGATGTTAGAGGGGGTTACTTTCTCTAACGCCTGTTCCAGAGCTGTGACCCTTGATTCCACACTAGTGACTCGTTCTAAGCAACTGTTAATCGTGCTTTTAAAATCTGCCACCTCAGCTCGATACTGTCGAACTTCGCTTCTCATAGCGGACATTTCTTCTCTGAGCGCCCTAAGCTCATGTGCTAAGTCGCCCCCGTGCTGGTTGTTCGGTATTTTTATTGGCGTAGCGAAGTTGTCCTCCCTAGGCATTGAGGAGATGGTGGGTGAGCTACAACCAGTACATGTCCAGTTACCGGCTGTAGCATCCGATGCAGGGACACATGCGCGATGAAACAACGATGGACATCTAGTACATCGCGTACAGTCATTTTGGGCCTTAGCAGATATGATCTTGCCGCAAGCTCCGCACTTGACCATGGTTGTAAATAGAGCAAGTCTAGTCAAGCTATGTATGTGCTGTCAATATAATTATGTTAGTCGACGCTGTGACTAATCGACGCAAGAGCACACAGAATTATGTGACTTGGTAGTTCTTGCAAAGTCTGACAGATGTCACTGTTCGCAATAAACTTGTAAGGCTGTGTTGTAGGCTTTAGAGTTGACTGTTATTGTTCACTGCTTGTTAATTCTGGTCACCGAACACAACACCACGTAACAGTCACTATATATTTTTGTAAAATAGTTTATAGTATATATTTGATTTTTTTTATTTATAATTAGGGTAGAATCACTGCCATCTAATGGTAAACGTATTTTAGGTTTAAGTTTATATAATTTATAGTTTATTATATCACTGCATAACACTAGATGTCGTGTATTGTAGGCTGTACTATAAGTTTATGATTAAATTCACCCGAAAAGCAATGTGTTTATATTTTTCTAAACTGACAATCACCGTAAGCAAAACTCTGATATCAACGTCCGTGACGTCACTCCAATTGTATGCTTATCCATGGTCTAGTATCTCTAGTACACAATCTCTGCTTTGTTTGGTGTTGAGTGTATGTGGTAGAATATAATTATTATAGAATATAAGTGATAAACGTTAAATTGATGTTTTATAGAGAGTTATTGAGTGTCTATTAGAATAAATTCCTCCAGCTCTTTTTGTACAGTAAATACCTACCAGAGAACAAAATTAAAGTGCATTTATTACCTACTTATAGAAACACTTATTATACGCTTACTCGAATCAAATACAATGTGTTGATCTGCATTTGAAAAATATTTTAGTAATACAATATTGACAAGTATACTTATTTCACCTAAAATTATTTCAAACAGTGTGCGATGATATAAAACCCTGTGTAAAATGAGTACGCAGTCTGATAACTCAGTAGTCGTGGATTCCATACCCACCTAAAACATATCGTTTTGTGATGAGAACACCTGTTCGCTCTATTTGGGTGTAATTGAATATTTTTGTATTAGATACGGTCTTATGATAATAAAAATTTACTTTTGTCCGCTTGTAACATCAGTAAATTGTATAAAATTGGACCTTTAAATTATCAAGTAAACATCTTATTTTTCCTATAATTATTATTTACTCTTTCTATTATTATTTGACATTACATATTATTAATTAATTACTATATTATTTGCTAAGTTAATATAATATTTTAATTAATTACTATATTGTTTGCTAAGTTAATATAATATTAATAGCATCATAATAACTTATAACTGACATGATGATAATTTAATTGGATTCATAATAATATTTCTTACATTATATTTGCAAGTCTGACCAGACAGAGCATGTTGATACTACAAAGCTGTAACACCTGATTGTACACATGTTGAGACAAATAAATTTATCTTTATCTTTAACATCGACCTACATTTTGACATTACCTAATTGCATTTCAGACACTCCAATCAAATTAAGAAAGTTGCTTAAATGGGCCTCTCGCTCGTTGGTATAAATGGGAAGTATTTATATCAACGAGCGAGAGGCCCATTTTAGCAACTTTCCTACTTTAGCAGTGGCTTTAGAAAATAAAAACATCCCGTACAAGTGTGCCTCATACGGACAACACTCAACTATCAGATTGTGGCTTGTCTTCGACACCCACTTTCATCCTACATACCCTCAGGGTAAACTGAGTACTGCAGGAAGTTGCGGGGTCTTTTGTATCCCAAGGTTGTTTTCCCTCCGAATATTGATCACAGAGATATCTCTGGGATGAAAATACACTCTTACGTCAGTAGCAAGTAAATATTGTATGTATTAGAGTTCGTCTTCGTCGAATACATTTTCATATAGATGTTTATGATTTGTGCAGCAGATCATAAATATGGATATTGAGCTAGTACATTTGATGCTTTATGATCGTTTTGAGTGATAATTGATGAAATTTCTCAATAATTTGTTTTTTATTGATTGGCCAATATATTACTTTGAGGACGTTTAGATTACCAAGAGTGTCCTTTATTTATTTATCTGACTGTTGCCTTAATATGGTTTAACTTCTTGGTGCCATAAGAATACGCTACACGGCTTTATCACCAAATAAAATTGAATCCAAGACCCCAACCTAAAATTTTATTTTTCTTTTCCCAATTTCTCTACGAATCTCCAACTCTCATGACGCCTTTTACCAATTATATCAAAACACTACAAACTATTTTCATCATGTAAAATGTCAGGCGGTTATCATATAAAAAGCACTTAAGTTAGCCCAGCATACGTAACATAAGTATAAGGTAGCAATTCTGTTGGAAACATTCGTTAACTCAATATTATAGTCCTTCAGACTCATTAATCACCATGACTGAATTTTATTATTTAAAGTAATGAATAATCGTAAATAAAACGACATTGCAACTACTAAGTTTTTACAATTAAAGTTAAACGATTGTACTAAAAATTAAAGTAAAATAAAAGAAATGAAATAAAAAATAAATAAAATTAATCCGGGTGTAACCGCAACTGTACTAGAATAACTTTACATTCGCGTATTTGTTAGTATAAATTAATTAGTTAACTGTAGTTATAGATTTTATAACACTGTTCGTAGTTACAGTTCATTTTCTAAATAATCCAAGCATTGCAAACAATTTAAGTATGCTAATAGTCAGGTAGAGGAACATTTTTTTATCTATTAAGATTTAAGTTGGAGTTGGGCACTCGTTCGTATTTTATTAATGATGAATGGTAAAGTCATTGTCCGATGCGTTTAAAAATATACCTAAATTGTTCTCCTTTCATGGTTTTACGATTATAATGATTGTGAATGTCATATACAAATGATTTAAAAATTCAGTATTATAGCCGACCTGACAATATATATGAAATAAAATAAATTACGAAATGTTTAACTAACCAATAATTTCGTTAATGTTAACTTGTTAAGGTCGGGCCATAAATGGTATCAAAGGTGACAAAAGCTTTTCATCGATACTAATCTCAGTCGACAAAGCAAATAAATTAGTACTTTCTTATAGGTACTTATTACTAAATACAAAATGAGAATTAACTACGCAATTTTAGTTAGAAAACTTCGCCAGCAATTTGATACTTTTCAACATTTAGTTAATAAGAAAGTTTTATAAGAACTACTTTGTAATGATCATTTACTTAAATGTTATCAAAGTGCTAGTTAGGACTAATTTGTTTTCATTTATGTTCGAAATAAAATGTTATCAACAAATTGTTAACTGACCGGTCGACGACTTCGTTGGTGCGTCGTATTATTTGTCAATTAAAAATAAAGTAAAACGAAAGTGATTTTAAGTTGTGTATAGTGAAGCAATATAATTATAATGATTTATTACAACGTTTTATCAGCAGTAGGTGTTTTATCAGCAGTAAATTGAGTGTGCACTAGTCTAACAAAATTTAATAACGGGGCCCTCCTGATTGATATTACAAGCGAACAAAACACGGTCATCCATCTATCAACTAACCTCGTTATGTGACCTTATACAACTAAACATACCTGTCAGTAGTTAATTCTACTATTCTTTTTAGGACCAAAATTTGGCACTTAGATATCCAAGATAATTTTATAAGTACTAAACATTATTTTCTCCGAACCCTACTGACACTTCGTGTACTTACCAAAATGTTCATAATCCTCTCATTTTCCGCCATCGGGATACCGTAAAGTATAACAGAACCTTCCAAACTGGATTAGGAAATATCTCCTTAATCAAATTACACATAACAAGAGCTCTCCCGTTTTTTAATCTGCACTAAGTCGATTAGAATTAGGCCGTTGAAGTTAATCGGAGGAAGGGATCATTCGTGTAAGCTCCTCATCACGAACAACACGTAGACTATGGAGACATTTTCTTTTATTGTTTTTTTTTATATTTTGATAAATATTATGATAAAATTATTGTAAGATACTTAATACTTGTACTATAAACACTCATCAAATACCTTTTTGATATTTGCTTAAAGAATTAGCCTGAATAATGACTGAGTAGCTCAGTCGTTGCCCATCGGTCCTGAGGATGCCTCGTGCAGAGGTGAAACATGTGTCGAAGCATAGTCGGCGCATAGAGCGGGACACTGCATGACAGGTATTTTCCTCGAACCCATTTCCGCATTCTTCCATATATCCCTTATACTTTGTCAGTCGAAAAGTTCGGTATTGTTAACCGTTTTCTATTCAATAGTTGGGGTGGTCATTCCCAGGGTGCGTGGTGGGTTTCTCTTTCCTTCCATTAGTATACAATGGAGTTCCACCAAGTAACGCCTGATTCAATCAACTATAGTAATTTTATTATTATAGTAACATAAGTATATTATACTTAGGCTAGTGAAGTAAGTACAAAGCTTTTTATTTAAATACCTGCAGATGTAAACGTATTCTTGAATTTGCCTTTTACATAAATCTCTCTGTGCACAAACATTAATAGTGTTACGAGAATTCACGTCAGTGCAATGGGTAGAAATCAAGTTACTGACTCTCGATTGCAAACCAACCAAAACTGACTGAATCGTCGCGTCATTGATTATAATGTTTGTAAGTAAAACTGGTCAATTGCGAGTTGCAGTCGCACATGAAAGGGAAATAATCAAAAATATATTGTGTTATTTTATTTTGGCCGATGATATTATGACATATTTCTTTTGTCATCACGATTCAGATTCGCATGAGACTTGTTAATTTCTTATTTGTAGTAGATCACTTGCCCATTAAAAGACAGATAAAGGGACAACGAGTGTTTAGTATAAATCCTAAAAATGACCGAACTTTATTTTTTTTTAATCTTTTGATATTTCTTAGGATACTTGTATTTCACAGGTCAAGATATTCATGGTGAAACCAACAAACTGTATACAAAAAAGATATGTACCTAAAACAGTAATCAGTAAGTAGGTGCACTGGAGAATGTGAAATTTCCTGACCGTACAACGCATTGGGCGGACGAAGTACAGAAAATTGCATAGCTGTTGTGAATAAGTACTTTATTGCAGTGAGCCAAGCATGTAGAGGAAAATGGTAAGTAAAGTGACCAGAAGTAATACGAAAGCGATCATTTGAAGACTTAGTACCTCAAAACGTACCTATATGGTAAAAAGATGAAATTCCTGTTAATATAATTAGGTAATGAGTTTGATCTATACTCAAGGTTTATTACTTATCTATACATATTATAAAAAAAAAATATTTAAAGAAAAACAAAAAACCCGACTGCGTAAAAAATTATTTAAAAAAATAACTTAAATAAAAACTAAAAAGAAAGAAACAAGGCCAGTAGTTTAGAATTCTAATGCAGAACAGAACGACTCACAGTCGGGGCCCATTCAAATTTTACCAATCACATGTTCCCAAGGGGCCCCGACTGTGAGTCGTTCTGTTCTGCATTAGAATTCTAAACTACTGGCCTTGTTTCTTTCTTTTTAGTTCTTATTTAAGTTATTTTTTTTAATTATTTTTTACGCAGTCGGGTTTTTTGTTTTTCTTTAAATATTTTATTTTATTTTATACTTTTTAGTTATTCACTGTTTTTTTGTTTGTTTATCGTTTATACTTGAAGTAAAAACTTAAATCAATAAGTAACAACATTAGCGAGAATGATGGTTTTGTTAAACAAATTTAAATCGTTATATATCCTAAACTATAATTTAAAATGAAAAATGATATAAGGAACCTAAAGATGATTTTAAAATACCTATTCAACGACACCCCACATGACATAGTTCATCGTCATTTTTTTTTTCATTTTGACAATATGGCGTCTGGTTGCCGCTGTGGTGATTTTTGATTACTGTCATGTCTTTAGTGACACTCGCAAGGTTAAGACAAATCGATTGACGCAAGAATCATCAAAATCGGCCTACGCATTTGGTCTCTAGAACGCCACATAGAAACAAACATATATACATAGACTGATAAACACATTACCCTCCTTTGCGTTGCGCAGTCGGGTAATAATGTCTCGTCGCATCCTGTCTGCCTATTTGAACGTGATAAACTCAAATACTAACAAACGGATTACTGTACGATTGTCACCAATAGATAATGTGATTCCTGAGGTTTAGGTGGACAATTAATGCGGGCATAAATTCTCTATAAGTAAGAATTTAGAACAGACTTATACGTATTCACAGAGTTACGGTGACAAAGATTTTTTATTAAATTTGGAAATAAATGCAGAAGCCTAATCAAAACAAAAAGTATATTCACTTTCACACATGATAGAAGTAAGGAGTCTGAGTTAGGAGAATTACCTACGGCCAAAAGACGCTCTTATGGGCAATCGGTGCTAAGGCATTAATTATTATCTATGTATGTAATTATTTTCATGGTAAACTATTAACCCAACCGGTTATTTATTTCTAAGTTGTAACTCCAGTGAATGGCGTCGAAGAAATTTTCTATTAAGATAGATGGTTAGATTAGCAGTTGTGGTGTGTTTCTGTCATCGCCAAGAGGTCACGCCGCGAACTTATACAAGCACTTTTACATTAATAAGCTTCATGCAATTCACGTAGGTAGAAATGTATATCTGTGTTTAGTATAATATTTCTTAGCATGCGAAAATACAATCATAAAGGAATGCCAACAATATTTCCGTAAGCGCTTTTTATTCAACTTAATGGCTTTGCTTTAAATTTATTCT
Organism: Euclidia mi; assembly: GCA_944739405.2. Taxonomy (NCBI): domain Eukaryota; kingdom Metazoa; phylum Arthropoda; class Insecta; order Lepidoptera; family Erebidae; genus Euclidia; species Euclidia mi. Next base: position 16,749,843 of record OX123187.2, read on the forward strand.
TAAACCTAACTGAAAGGTGTCTGTGAGTTTTTGTACTACTAGCAGTTAAAACAAATTTTAACTTTATTATGGTTAACGTATCCTTACCCTGGTTAATGTATCCTAACCCTGTCCGAATACCTACCATTACTATATTTAAATTTCTCATTTGCAGTGCAAGTGAGAAAGGGAAATGAGAAAATGGTTTGACCAATTTTCCTAAGAGCAAAAAATGCTGGGGTCTTGGGCTGTCAATCAGCATATCGTAGGAAATACTGGCGTTTGATGCAAGGATTCCGTCGGTTTCTTTTCTTTTGAGGCGGAAAGTGAGGGTGAATTATACTTAGATACAATTTCACTGTGTTTTATAGTAAACGTTTTTCCGCTATAAGTTATTAACCATAATTTAGCATTTAATAATCATAAACTAATACCCATTTAAGCAATCTACTTAGTATTCAATAAATTACACCAACCGCCAAAAAGCCATTTGATCAGAGTGACTGGCATTTGCATAGGTGCGGGACAAAGTAGTTTGCGAATGCTTCATCGATCTTTTGAAAGGTCACCCGTCGCGTCGCTAGTTCCCGAAGCTTCACGAAACTAACTGTAATTTGTGTTAAATCCATGCATTACGCTTCACATGTTGTTATCGCTGCTGGTAAGTGGTACGGTAGCCTATCAATATGCTGCTCCTATGGCCATTATTTATTTTGATCATTGTGCGGATAGGTACTCTATTAGATATAAATATATACCTATATTAGGAGAGCTGGCATCAATTTTGGGTTGGTATCTGAGGCAAGCTGAAAACTTTTCTCATACCTCTCCTATTATACCCCAACACGGAACTACAGACTTGGCTGGTGAGTAGCGGGGCTAAATCAACCCAGACTTTTTTGTCCATAAATGTATTTGGGCAATATGCAATTTTTATATGTTATATTTTAGTGTTTAAAGAATTTAAAAAAATAAGCCTCGACATTAAACCCTATGCCACTCGTCTCGCGAGAGTGATAAAATAGGTCGAATCCACCTATTACTCATAATTCTACTGTGAAGCAGATTAGGAGAGACAAGTCAAGCGGTGGACTGCGTAAGGCTCTAAAGGAAATTGGATACGTCCAACCGAAAATTGGCTCAGTGTGTGGGCTCAGTGATGAGCCATCAGAGAGCTATGCAGCTGTGAACTATGGCCGGCGGATAATGATGATTATTTTTTAAAATTTGTATTTCACTGCACACAATGAAGATTGCAATGAGCATCAATAGTTGCAGCAATAATGATATTGTCCACATTATGTTCTGAAAATATATTTTTGAAACATTTTATTATCCTATGTTATTTTAATACTTTTACTCTTGTGATTCATATCATAATACATCGTCAATTTGTCTGGGCCAAACAAATAGTTATTTGTCTGGGCCAAACAAATAGTTATTTGTGTATCCACAAATTGCCAACATATCATAAAGTGAGGGATCACAACTCAATCTCTTGTGTTTACGAGCGCTTATTAACGATGATGATGCACTTAGTGAAAATGTTTCATCTCGACGGAACATTATTCTTGACTTCGATGTAGGTTATGTTTATTAATTGAATTGTTTACTGATCGTTAGATTTTCTACAACCTGAGACCCAATCTTCCTTATTAATTTGTACAAAATGCACTTTCGATCTAATGTCAGCGTCATATTTATGTCAAAATAGTATTCTCCTCAATTAACTGATACTGGAATGATATCGTGACTAGATCGTTAATTGAACAAAGTGTCAAACTATATGTCTGAGTCAAACTATATAATTAAAATTAGACAATATAGATCGTTCAAAATACAGTTTCGATGTCATATATAATACGAAAATAGGCCTTCTGATTGAGGCACAATTAAAGCTGTTAAACAGAGTGAACATCTGACCGATGCAACTACAACCCAAAAGGTAACAAATATTTTTAGTTAAGACCAGTGACTAGATAGTACCTAATAATATATATTTACACACATGCACGCTCTTACACATATTATATACATTGCATTCGTATAAACTAGAATGTGATAAGGGCGATCTCATTGGTCTATGTATATTAGAAAGTTCAGTACAACCTTACAGAACGGATTGTTTATAATAATTATATAAAAAGTGAAACATGTTATATTCTGCTCACAGAAGCTGTGATTTCCGGTGGTTACTTTTATACCTTATTTCTATGAAATTCAATCAAACACTTCTTGGCATTTCAGTCTTCGAGCTACCGCATAATTTAAAATTTGCAACAAATGCAAACTTATACTATCATTTACGTTAATGTAATATCTAGTTTCATTTAAATTGCATCTGTGACTATTGAGCGAAAACTTTTCATTCTTTGATATTGTGGATTAAATATGAAACATATTTTTGCATGAAAGTCGCTCAAATATTCGTTATCATTTCGCTGATAATATTTATTTGTAATATGTGGGACGTATCCTTTGACAGTGCACACAACGTAATATTTAAAAACATTCCGTTTTGCATGTTTAATAGAGAAAATAAATTTTAGCTTTGAGCTCATCGACATAGAAAAACACACATACCTATTGTGAGCGACTGAGTACGTTTGTTGACTTTATACATATAGCACTGTAATTCTCTGTCTGAGATATAAGTACATATTTATATAGGTAACTATCGATTTCTAGAGCGCAAGTACTGTTCAATGCCTTATTTGCACTCATTCTGTCAAAATACTGAATCCAGTACATAGAAATTGAATCAGACAAAAAAAACAGTCTGAGTCCAACAGTTTTGCTTTTTAATTTACCTTGACTGAGCATATATATGTACAAAACATACGATTACATAATAACTAGTGTAGATATTCAAGGGTCCGAACCAGCAGATAGCCGACCATACCCATATATTTCATCGGTGATAAAGGACCCAGATTAGAAAAATATATTACAGACCCAATTCAGCAATAAAGGAATTGATAGAGCTAATTAGATTTATATAGTCGAAAAAGATTTGTCCACGAAAAAATATAGCACAGGAACTAAATCTCTTGTTGTCTCAACTATAATACCACCAACTATTTGTATCCCTATATACTCTTCAATATACTAAAACCGTATATTCTATAGATCTGAATCAACCATGAAAACTACGTAACTGAATTTTATAACATTACTTCACTATTACCTGCGTCTCAGAGAGGCACTTAGCAAAAGGTTCTACCGAGTAGTAAACAGCCAATAAAACCATCGATGGGAAAAATTACCTTCAGAAACGAGATTATAAGATAAGAGACAACAAATCCGATTGCTTACTTAGTCCCTCCAAACATTTTATGGGGGATGTCGTTTTGTTTTTGATATTAAATCTTAAGGCTACTAAGATATACATTACGAGTAAAAGGATATCACTGTAGGCACGCGTCTATAAAATATGTATGGATGTATTTTCTTTGTATTCCGTGGAATCAGCTTCGAGAATTTTCTTTCACTTCAAGTTGAAGAAGAAAATATAAAGTGAATGAGATCTGATGTATTAAAAACGGATAAGGGTATTTATTGAAGGTTATTTAGAGCGTTAAGAGTTCTAAATAACCTAGCGTTAAGAGTTCTTTAAGTAGAAAGCTCTGCGTACATTCTTTAGGAATATTATTTATTCTTATATCTTCAAGTATGTCTTTGAATTGATACAAAGGCTTAACATGTCCAAAACTATTGGCATGCGTATGTAATTTACATCTTAATCCTTCGAGTATTGATTGGCAACATTCTATACGGATTACAACTAACTTTCGTGAAATTAATACTTACATATTCAAATCCATACATACTCCCAAACGGACACACCTATCGATAACATGTGAAGCACATATCAGATTACTTACACACATGTATATGTTACTGTAAAAGCCCACTTTACGGTAAAAGCATGAGTTGGTAAATGTTAAATGTCACAAGAGAACCTAACATGACCTTACAGAGCATATTTTGCAATTCGTCTTTTTTATGCACACTGTATCAAATATAAGAATTATTTGTGTTTGTTGAAGATTAATTAAGCCATGTATTGGCCACTGTAATACATCACATGAATGTATATGATACTGTAAAAGCCCGTAAGGTTAGGTGAGACTGTAACTCAAGTAACTAGTTACGTTAGGTTCTCTTGTGGCCCCTACCCCAGAAATAGGAGCCCTGCGAAGCAGGGCTCGTATTTTTCATTTACCGTACTTCACGCTTTTACAGTAACATATACATACATGTGATGTATTACAGTGGCCAATACATGGCTTAATTAATCTTCAACAAACACACACAGTTCACTTCATGGTTCAATTGCTGTGGGTTTTGATTGTCTTTACGCAACTTAAGTAAGATACGCATAAACAGAGTAGTTTCTGCTGAGTTATTGTAAAGCTGCCCATAGCTTTTGCGCTGACTGAAGGTACGATATAGTTAGTATTGTGGAGTTTGTTTGTTTCAACGAGCTTTTCTCGGGAATTACGGGAACTAAATATCATGCAGTAGACAGCTCTATCATTAAGCGTTTACTTGCTTTGTTTCTAATTTGTTGAAACGACTTTATCAAGCAAGGAGTAAAGACAAAGAACGCAGGTATAAGGATCATGTACGTTGTTTTTTAGCTTTAAATTCAAGCGATTTTTTTTTAATTACACTTATACTAACCCATGAATTTCTTCTGCCTAACTATAACTACCGAATTTATATACAGTGTCAATTTTTAAATGACTCTAATAAAGTCATAAGCAAATAGACACGCGAAAAAAAAACATATATTGCAAAAGGAATTTTAAAACATAATAGTTTAAAAAAATCTTCAATATTCATTAAGCAGTATCATAATAATTAAGTTACAATAAACCATCAACTTAGACAAATACGCCGAGCCATCAAAACCACCTATAAATCAGGCACTAACAATACCTCCATCAATTTATATGTATTAGTGAAGTAGAAGCGATCGATGCAGCCATCTGATACGGCAACATGTCCGCACCATAGCAACGGCTTTAGAGCTCTCGCTTCATACACCGGAGGCTGCGTATACACGAGAGATGGGCTGAGCGGAGCGCGGCAAAGGCAATCTATACTTCTATATTAATAATATAAAGCTGAAGAGCATCTTTGTTTGTTTGTATGTTTGTTTGGTTGAACACACTAATCTCAGGCACTATTGGTTCAAATTATATTTGGGGCTGATTTTGTGTATAATATTATTAGGCCAGTGTTACTTACTTTTTTCCACTATGGACTTTCGTAGATATAATAGAGATTCACATGCAGATTTCCTCACGATGTTTTACTTCAGCATATATCATTTCAATACACATATTACATAATAGGTAAACTGGCTCCAAGACCCTCTTAGTAGTAGTCTTTCCGCTGCTACCTATTTATTATACGTAGCCACAAAAAGTATCACATTAATTTCCTAGTCTTGCACAGTGCAAGTGATACAAGTGGTTAATGTTTGTGAAACCTCCTAGTACACTGTTCAGCTGCAGCTCATCTCAGGTAAATAAGTACCTAACGGTAATCCCGAAGTTTTCTCCGCAACTGTACACGTCTACATTCGCCCAGACTCATTGTACCATTAAGTTCCACGACAGTTGGGTTTCATGGAACGATCTTGTTAGAAGTTATATGTGTATGTATTACAAGAATAAATTGTGACTCATGCGATTTTGTGTTTATTTATACTTCTTGAACACGTTGTACCTTCGGCAAATATACATAGATCTGCCTTGTGCCTTCATTTTTCTTATATTTCGTAGCCGCATATTAAAGTAAGCCGGGTATTCAGGTTTTTATAAACAAAGCCCATTAATACTACCCGATTTAGAGACAATGCCATTAAAGGAAATAAGCAAGGTAAAAAAAAAAATATACTCCGCGGCGTAGTTTATGTTTTATAGTCATTGATTTATACTTTACTTCTTTAGCTTACTAAACCCTGCATCCCATCATATGTGTTATAAAGAAAGCAGTACTTACCCATAACAAAACATTAAGACAGTCATATACATATATTATATTGTTACGCCTCTACGCAATGCCATCCGCGAACGACGCATTAACACGTCATATTTTAGTAAATCATATTAATATGGTGATTAAACCGTATTTTTTCTCGTAGAAAACAAAAGCTCTTCCTCATGTTATGACGCGTTGACATTATTTATGTTTGTCGTAATTAGTATTTTAATTAAGTACGTATAGTTAAAATCACATTTACGTGAGCTGCGGTAAATAATAATGAAAGTCATTTATTTAGCGACTAACCTAAAAACTAGAGGAACAAACATGAAAAATGTAATAAACAAAAACAATTGCTTATTTATTTTAGGTGAGACTGCATGGCGTATCCAATGTAAATCCGCCTCCCCGCTCGAGCTCCACAGCAGACACTTTGTATCATCATGTCATTTCGAATCTTTACGTTATGTATTTGTAAATTAAGTGACTTTTGTGGGTGTAATATTACACCTCTGCCTACCCCATCGGGGATACAGACGTAAGTCTATAAAAAAAAAAATTAAGTGATTTTGCTAAAAGAAGTTTGGCTCAGCATTAGCCGTTACACCTTTATTTGTCAGGTCACAAATAAAACCAAAGAATTTTTGTCGACACACTCGGGAATGTTTTAAACTGTAGATTATGGTCATGATGATAGAATAGCAATTCCAAGCGTCTGATTCGCTTAGGTTCCTTTAGTTATTTTCAATAACTACTTCAAAGGTAGGATTTGGGCAGCGATAGCCTAGTGGTGATACCAACGGACTGCCATGCAGAGGGTATTTATTGGGTACCAATGACTTTTCGAAGTTAAGTGCGTAATTGTTAATTATCGCTTGTCCCGTGCCTCGGACAGCACGTTAAACCGTCGGCAACGGCTGTCATGAAGATCTTTGACAGTTGTTACGGGGCGTCAGTACCCTCAAATAAACTGAAACTGGTCTATTTATGAATATCACTATCCCTTTGGGTTGCGGAGGGCAGACGGCAGTCGCTCTATGGAAAAGTTGATATTCTGTCATATCTGGTTAGACCACTAAGCGGACCTCGGGATCCAAGGCTTAGATGCAACCTTTATTGTAGTTTTCTATGACATTTTATGTACATTTTGTCAATGCTAAACTTTATTTTAAAAACACACTAATATCTCACTAGTCATGGCACTTCATCTTTTCAACAATCAATTGCTCGTCGTTATTACTTCGTATTCGGCGCCATCCGCATAACTTCTTTTAGTCAAAGATTTTTTCTGCTTTCAGGACTCAGACAAAGCAATCATGGCTGGTCACAACTTACGTCAAGGCGTCTTGACGCTTCTCCTAGCTACTGTTCCTGAATGAGATTTACCTTCACAACAGTGGCGTGCCCTATTGCACATCATACTACAACAACTCTTCTAATAAACGTCACTTTGTTGTGCTATCAAATAAACTCAATCTGGGTCTCCCTTGTTTGACCGAAAGGAATTTGACAAATTTTCACTCCCCAAAAAATTTTTCGCTTAATTTAATTTGCCAAATTATTACTTAGCAAAAAGTCTATTAACAAAAACTTGTAACGCAAACCTAATGTTTGGGAAATGAACGTTTAAACTAAAACTTGTTAACTTACCAACTATTACTTTTAACATTTTTTATTTAGACAAATATTTCGGTTGGAATAACAGTTTTTACGCAAAATCAATAATTATCCTAATCTAAATAGTTCAGTTACGGCTAACCTACTAAAAACAATCTCTTTTTTCTATTAATGCAAGTCGTTTCTGGCACTCGCCGGCCGCTACCGCGGCACCGCTCGCTCGGCTCGTGCGTACGGGGTCACAGTTCTTTTTTTTTTTTTTTTTGGTGTCGGTTTGGAAAATCCTCATGGAGTCCCTCCGCCCCGGGAGAAGGACGAAGGGGACTGTCAGACTCTTACTGACTAAAAACCAACCCGTGTTCCTCATGTACTCGTGTGTCGGAGGGTAGGGATTCGCATAAGCATTCGTCGCTACCCCCCGACGGGTATTGGCCCGCCAGATGGTCAGGCGGTCCCCGAACAAAACTCCCTTGGCGGCGGATTAAGGGCTGTTGGGCTCCGCCGCCAAAACACTCAGCGGCTGCAGAGGATAGGGAGGACGGCAACGCAACACCGCATCTCCTCTTCTTCTGCGGCCCCACCGCGACGCATCGAATGGCGCGCCCCCACTTGGTCGCGGGAGATAGGGCGCGCGACAACGCAACACCGACACGCCTCTCCTCCCGCGACCGCACCCGACTGCGAGGGACAGACAGAACTGTCCCCCGCACCCGCACCGTTGGACGCATCCTGCGCAGGCCCCGTCAAGCCCACGCGGAGCGTCCCCTCCTGGATCCCTCTTAGCTTCACCGCGGGTAACCAATCCACGGTTACTGAGCCCCCCCACCACGACAAGGTGGAGATCCCACGGGGGGGAGCGGGGTCACAGTTCTAACCTAACCTAACATAACCATTATTTTAATAATTAACCTACTCTAACTACTTCCATAAATAAAATAATATCACCAAACGTTTATTGTCTGAAGATTATTTGCTGTAATAAATCATTTGATTAAAGACCAAATGCCATAATGACATTATACTTGGTAATATTTAGCCAAGTAAAAATTTGACCAAATAAGAATCTGCGTTCTAAAATCATTCGAAATATTGCAATGGTATAAAAAAAGGTTGCTAAAATTTGTTTGGGTAATGAAATTTTGTCAAAATCTTTTCGGCAAAACGGCAGGATCCCACTCAATCTGCAACTCAAAAATATATTATAAACTATTTCTTAACGTTAATGAGACCAATATTTAAAAAACATCCAACATCACTCAATTGAAATACGTAAGCTTTATAAAAAGGCAGCAAATTAAAAAAGCTCTTCATCAAAAAGTCACTGAAGTACTTCGCTAATATAATTTACTTCTGATTTTGTCAAAGAAAATTAAACCGAGAAGCCTTACTTAGTGGAATAAATAAAAAAGTTTTTTGATGAAGGTTGTAGTGATATTACTATGATTGGATACTTTGAAAATGATTTGTACCTACTGTGTATGCAGACTATAATCTCAGCTGATATATACTAATGAGATTGTAGGTCAATAACCCTCGCTTCGAAGGGGCAATTATGACTAAAGTAATAAGCATGGCGTTTTTTGTCCTACGAGAAAACCAATCAGCACTGACATGTAACTAACTATTATTTACTACGACGCATTATAAAATCACTCCATACTATAAAACAAAGTCTGTCTTCTGTCTGTCTGTCTCTATGTTTGCTTAAATATCTTAAACTACGCAACGGATTTTAATGCGGATTTTAATAGATAGAATGATACAAGAGGAAGGTTTGTATGTATAACACATGCACATTGTACCCGTGCGAAGCTAGGGCGGGTCGCTATTATGTAAAATATATGGAAACATTTAGTAGTAGTTTTGTAATTGAACATTTTTATTATAATAATAATAATAATAATAATTATTATTATTATTATTCTACCACATACACACATCGCCATCTAGTCCCAAGCTAAGCAGAGCTTGTGTTATGGGTACTAGATAATGGATAAACATACATATATACTTGTTTTTTTTAATACCTACATATATATACATAATAATACATACATAGAAACACCCAGACCAAGACAAACATCCATGTTCATGCACACAAATGTTTGACTTGAGCGACGTAGCAGTCGCTTACACTCCCGCTGCGCCAACCTGTTTCTTTTTGAGAAAGTCATAGTATAGTTGGTTTAAGTATAATTTCATCCTATTAGTCCCTTCATTGAGAATGCTGTGTATTACACGATATAAGCGCAATCATATTTAAAAAAATAACTTACATTTCTAACCAAATTGTGATTTCTCCGTCGAGAGTGACTGTTCTACCGACCTAATACATAGATATTAAAAAAATTATCATTTACAATATAAAAACAAACTATGCACGTGTTTCAACCAGAAACAGTACGTATCCATTTAATTAATAAACAAACATCGTCAGTTTAAAAGGTTGGCATCAAAACCGGCAAACGGGAACGGTTAACTGACATACAGTTCTGTTTGACTCACAGTCAATTACTAAATGAAAGCAAAGCAAAGCTCCACAAACGTATTGGGTGAAGGACTTACAAACTCACTCGGTTCTTACAACATCGGACATAAATAAGAAGTCATAACTATTCCCTCGCTCACAAGTGGTAGTTCTGCTTGTTCACCTTAACCCTTGAGGTGCGACCAAACTAAAGGCAAAGTGCCACAAGTGCGAAAGGTCATGTTGCTGCAAATTTTTATTGGCATAGGTTACCGGAAAAAAATTAATTATGACACCTTAATATAATTATATCACATAAATTGCATATCATTGTGTTGGCTATAAAATCAGCTATCATAATAATAACATGAATTACTACTAAATACTCACTTTTCTGGCAAAACAAGCTTACAAACTTAGAGGTTTGTTTTTTTTCACTCGTTCACACAAACATTTCATCACATATTAATGAATTTCATTACTTGTTTGGTTCATAAACACAAAAACCTTTAGGTTTTCACACAATACATTATTTATTTGTAACAAACGAATCTAACGCCACTAAAAAAAATATAATCCGAACGCGTAACAAAAAGTTCGCCGTGCCAGGCAGCCATGTTACTGTTACGAACACTGTGGCTGTGAATTATTTACCATTTGAAACACGATACCAGTGAAAATGTACAACAATGTTAGTATTTAGTTGCTAAAATATGTTTTCAGATAAATAATCTGGGTACTTATATGTCTTTCATAACTATTAAAAGAATATTTATCATAAAACATTAACGAAAATAGCGAGTTTCAAGAGTAGAAATAGCCCTTCTAAAAAGTTTTTGCCTTTTATCACTGTATTTCTTGTCTTTGTCACGAATAATGTCACTTCACAATTAATATTTATTTCTTTCTGAGTAAATCTATATAAGTATCTTTATAAAATATTCACCGATTTCTTCCACAAGACAACTTTTATTATAAAGATCACGGAACAAAACACAACAATGGCGGACGCTTTCGCAACTGAGACACAGATAATTATATTTCAATATTTTTTGGCGCGTTTCGTTTCCCTCACCCTTCTAAAACGATTTAGTTGCATAGAATATGAACTATTCTAATAGTTACTACTTTCGTTTCTTGGTTTAAGAAAAACAAAACGTGAAAAACCGCGACCAATAGAACGATTTTTAATTGAGCACGACCGTGCGTGCCTCAAACACTTTGAACCTACAAAATTAGAGCATGACCGTGCGTGCTGTAATCACGTGGGGGGTTAACTTTGATTAATACTACACAGTCCTTTGTGTGCCACTGTCAATAACATGTGGGGACTTGCTTTTGTGAACGACGCGGGTCGCTTTAATTATAATGTAAAATTTTTAGAATTTATTTGGGGATCAAAACACTGGCGAAAAGTGGGCGTTTAATATGCCTCTGCCTACCCCTTCGGGGAAGCGGGCGTGAGTCTATGTATGTATGTTTGTATTTATGCGAGGCATAAATAAATGCCAACGGAACTACTGGCTTAATTAATTTTAATTTTGCGAAGTTTATGCTGCATTTGGAAATGCAAACATGAGTATCAACAAGTATTCTTTTGTAAACAAATTTCTGCAGATTTCTCGGTATGCGATGGTTTCTTAAATACGGGAGTTGTTATCGTTTGAAAGTACGAACCGTGATTAGATTACCAAAGTTGTACGTAATTGTGCATAAGGAAAAGGAATGAGCCGTTTCTCCCCGGTGTCGTAAAGATCATTGTCAGTCATTGTGGATACTGTCATAATCATAAAACATTTTGGATACTGTTATTCATAAAATATTGCTATCTCTTTGAATTGCGGAGAAGGCGACTGTAATTTTATTGAAAAGCTAATATTCTGACCAAATCTGGTTAGACTGTAAACGTGGGTGCCTGAACCCAAGGGTATCAGTAGCTGCAGTGATGAGAAAAATGTGTTTAGATTGTAAACGTGGGTGCCTGAACCCAAGGGTATCAGTAGCTGCTTTAATGAGAAAAATGTGGTTAGATTGTAAACGTGGGTGCCTGAACCCTGCATCAATAACTGCTGTGATGAGTAAAATTTTTTATACAAAGCATTTAATAAATTGTACTTATATGTTTTCACCAAACAGCCGCAGTTCGACTGATAATGAGTTTGAGTTTGAGATTTGAAAACCACGTTATCTTCGTCTATTAAAATTTGAGAATTGGCTTCAGTAATATACACAGTTAATAGTATTATAATATAGCCCATTGTACTAATATAACAATGGGAAGCAAGATTGATTCAAATTTGCAGGAACCAAATGAAATAATATTCTGTGAACCGTTGTGAAGGTTGAAGGGCTTCTGGCCAACGGCAGTACCAACCCATTATGCACGCCATATTGGTAGTAATCTTATTAATAAGCTATATAAGCACGGTACGTTAATAATGCTCAAAGGATAATGCATTGTACCGGTGCGTATTGATTTTATTTATTGACTAGAGGACGCCAGCAGCTAAGCCTGCATTTTTTAATTTACCCGTTTTGGACGATCCCGAGGGAATTTCGGGAAATCCCTTCTTAGTGCACTCTTACGGTCCCTAAGGAACATACATGCCAAATTTCAGCTTCCTGCGCCCAATAGTTTCGGCTGTAGCGTGTCTGTCAGTCAGTCAGTAACACAAGGATTTTATATATTAAGATAAATTGCAAGGTTTTTATGAGACCAAAACGCTGGCTGTATGGCTATGATGGGAGATTTAGGTATGCAAAAAAAAAACAATAACATGTTAATCTAGTGGTTTATAATTCAGGGCCGGTAGAGCAGCGGTCGTAGGATTTTTCCCATCCAGAACTAATTCTAGTGGGATAAGCTAGTTCACTTTTCATTCAAATTCGTCATAATATTTTTAGACCTATTATTTGGTTTATTGGTTAAATTACTGTTTTCTTATTCTCTATTCTTATTCATCGTAAAATTTAGTGAGTTTTACTATTTAACATGAGTCCATTAAAAACTTAAAATTTCATGACTTCCACCAAAATAAACCTACTAAAAATTATGTCCACATTTCTGTCCCCTTCATTTAAATAAATAGAAACCGCTCTCGCCGTCTGGTTGTAAGCTATTTAATCTGCGTCTGGCTAAGTTAAATGAGATAAACAGCAATCTCCATCTGGTACCGATGCAAGTCCTCACCTCAATTTGCTGTTTGTAGTATTGAAGATAGCTTTGCACGGCTTAGCGTATTTACACTAATTTGATTTGTTTGAAATCGAAACTAATGCTAATAAAACATGAAGGTAGACAGAATAGATGTATTTGACAAATTGTTTGACGTTTCAAGTGTCCTTAAAAAGTTTATGGCTATAAGAAAAGTTCCATTTGATCGATATTTCCAGATTGTCTCAGAAGTTTAGCAGACGTGATTTACAATACTCACATTTTGCAAACTGTACTCTACTTTTAGTCCCATTGGCGAACCATTAGAGAAAATATTTAACAATTAATTCTCACATATGTTCATGAATTTCAAATTTGATTCATACTACATACTAGAATATGTATTAAAAGGATAACCCTCCGTATAGAGGCAAGCCTATCAGTGAGTATATTTTACACAAGCTTTTAATTAAGTTAGTTCTTACTACATATCCGATTACAATATTGAATCTTATCTCTATCGTATCTTGTTGTCTATTTTTATTGCTTTGGGTTGCCGAGGTCAGACAGTCTGGTGCTCTATGGAAAAGCTAATATTTAGTCAGATCTGGTAAGACTAGTAAGCGGGCCCCGGGTTGCAACTGGACTAACGCTAGGAGGATGAATCTTGTCAGACTAGAAAGCACCAGGAAAGAAGAAAGGATAACAGGCTCTAAGGCGAAAGCGTTGAATGCAACAATACAGACCGAACGGCAATATCCATGTTTTTATGTAACCATTTCAAAATTCAGTTGTAAATGTGCTGTTAATTGGAAGCCCATTACACAATCATGTCAATGTTCCATTTCAGTTGTAATTTCCTCAAGGATCGCACGTGTCAAATATCTTGTACCACTAGTTAGTATGACGCGTAGTAGTGGCGGTAATAATGGCATTTAACAAGGGAGGCATCATGTTACGACCTGAAGGGAATGTGCGTTTTTGTACGAGGCGTACTTAAGAATAAGTGAAGTCAAATTACAAGACATAGGGTTGCATAGGTTGCATAGGGTTCCCACCAAGAACTTAGGGTCCCAAGCCAACCTCACCTGCAAGTGGTGCACCTGCCGATCAACGGACGAGGCTCTGGCAAACAAAATATCCCGAAACCCACCTATTACGTGGGATCAAAACACTGGCGAAAAGTGGGCGTTTAATATGTCTCTGCCTACCCCTTCGGGGAAACAGGCGCGAGTCTATGTATGTATGTATGTATGTAAATTACAAGACTAAGTAATTGTATATTATACTAACCAGCTCTTGCCTGTGATTTTAACTACTTATACTAGGTACAGAATGAACATTATATTTAAATGCGAAAGATTTTGTGCATGGATATTTATGTATGGATGTCTGTATGTATGTTACTTTTTCTCGCAAAACCATACATGTAAAGCATTAGAATAACCTTTAACTTTAAGCGATATTGATTTATTTTTGTATGAAATTTAAGTTACTTCTTCCCTAGTGGACGGTACAAAATAGTATTTCAAAATCTTTAGCTTTCCTTAATAAAAAGGTAAATATTTATACTAAACTTATATCCCTTCTAGTGTTTATTTTTGTTGAGTATTTTTTCATAGTTGCACATAATAGGTAACAATAATAATAATTAATTCTTCCTTCAAGTATAATAATGTTTATGTGGTCCACACATATGCCTATGCCTATATTCGTTCACTTATCGCATATCGAAGAGTAATCAATCGCGTGGTAATTCAACTGATACGTTCAAATCGACTGAATCAATTTGACCCACTATGTGGACACCTCATCGATGGAAAAATCTTTGATTGACTATGTGATTTCGCTGCCGCCAAAGTGAGAATGTCCGTACTTAAGCGAAAATATAAAAACTTAAGAGAATAATGTGTGGATAATTTAGCAAACAAAGCAGTTCACAAGTTAAATTCAAGTTCTATCGTCAAAAGCGTTTCAATCTAAGCCACATTTGGAAACGTCCTCAAGGATCACACGTGTCAAATATCTTGTCCTTGTACCACTAGTTAGTATGACGCGTAGTAGTTGCGGTAATAATGGCATTTAACAAGGGGGGCATCATGTTATGACCTGACGGGAATGTGCGTCTTTGTACATGGCGTCATCATTGTCTTGCCCTGGTCCCAATTTATTTGGGGTCGGCGCAGTATGTCCTTCTCTTCCATACTTCTCTGTCACCAGTCATCCGATCATTTACCCTTTTCTCTTTCATATCCATCCTCACACAGTTCATCCATATTTTCTTGGCCGTCCTCTCCCTTTTCGTCCTTCTACATGCATATTCATAACTTTTTTACCTACATACATCTCATCTCTCCGCATAACATGTCCATACCAGGCCAATCGACTCCCCTTTATCTTTTCATAAATGTACATGGCGTACTTAAGAATAAGTGTAGTTAAATTACAAGACTTAAGTAATTGTACCTATATACCAAACAGATTATGCCTGTGATTTCGTGTACTTGGAGTACATTTCACTAATCGAGTTATTCCGGTCGGATACTCCGTATTTGATACCCCGGGGGATCAGTTTTATTTTATAATATTTTCTATGCCGGTCTGATCCACCATATAGGGTATCACAAATATATTTAAATATTATATGCCGGTCGGATACCCTAGTTACCTATTAACTGATTTTTGGGACAGTCAGCAACAAAATATATACATACAGGGTTTATTGAATTAGATTATGTGCGACATACTTATCGTAATGGAGACGTATATGTTAGTATTGAAAAACAACTATTCTACATTTTCGTCTTGGCCAAACCACCGCACCCGGTTGGAACCCTTTTTAATGGTTTATTTTTATATTTTTTTTTATTGTTATCGACTCAACCATACTTTAACAATGCCGGAATAACCAATCACGGATGAGTGAAGTTTTGTTGACTGGGAGAAAAGGGTTATCAATGTGTTAGTCTATTTTAAACTCTGTTCTGCGTAAAGTCAGTGTGTCAAGTAAACGTGATCTTGCAAAAAAGTAAGTTCTATATTAATATTTTATTTTTGTTATTTAATATCTTAGGTACTCGTATATCAATTTGTATGGCAAGTTTGGAAGGACTTTTAATGATATTATATAATATGCTTGTGATTTTATTATGATAATTTTATTCATACCTATACTAAAAATTCGTATTATATTTATATCCGTTCCAAAATGTCTGAAGATGGACAATTGGACAACCTCTGAAATTTCTAATATTTTAAAATACATAAATAGACATGGTGGCATAGTTTTACTCAGAGCTGGTCACCAATACACTAAGAAGAAACCAAAAAAAAAAGTATAAATCTGGGTGAAGCCTATGGCGATATGTCAACTGGCAAAAGAATAGGGAAGTTTCCTGCAAGTGAAATAAATTATACAAGTATTTTTATCTAGTGAAGTATGTGAAAATAATGGTAGTTTCATTCATTAATTAATGTTTAAACTTTATTTAACATTTTTTATCGACAAATTATTGATAATAAGTATTCTATTTGACAGCAAAAAACTATGACGTCACTAGGTCGTATTTCATACAAAGGCTAGCAAAGGTCGTTTATGACTTTTCTTTAAAAGTGCTTGATTTTACTAGTTGAAAACGACCCTATTGCTCGGGGTCTGTTAACATTAAGGTAGTTATTACGTGTAATGTTATTGATGGCGTCTTTTATTTTTATAATCATTAGTGTTAATTTCTAATCATCGTTTATATTGTTTAAGGGTAATAACATTACTAATGAGAAACATCATCAATGTGATCCCAACGAATTGGATAATATTATGGACAGAAGTTATCAAACGCTTGTGTATTATTAAGGATTGTCCAAATTAATAGACCAAATGTCTGATTATCTGTGATGATTTTAAATACCTCAACAAATAAAAGTAATATTTTTTTCATCAACAACTGTTTTTCTCTTGACTGTACTTACCTGCCAACAAGTGTTAGGGGTTGGCCGGAATGACAAAGCCTTTGGTGGATCAGACGGGAATTAAACAATTATAATAACCTGAAGGGGATCAGATCAGGGGATTCGACCGGAATAAATCTACTAAGCTTACTACTACGATAAACGTAAAAGTGATAGATACGAATGTAACGTATAGTGACTAAAAAATATTACTTATTATGATGGAAATTTGTAGTAAGCTTATACAGCATAATCATAGGTGTTTACCTATTTAGCGATAAGCGATATTATTTATTTGTGTATGCAAGTTAAGTTACTTCTCTGCTAGCTTTTCTTAATAAAAAAGTGAATATTTATACTAAAATTTCATCCCTTGTTTTTTCCTTTTATTTATTTTTCCATCGTTGCACATAATAGGTAACAATAAAGAACGTATACTTTTCCTACATTCTTCTTTCAAGTGTAATAATATTTATGTGGTCAAAACATAAGCCTATTTCGGTCACTTATCGCAGATCGAAGAGTGATCAATTGCGGCGTTTGACTAGTAGATAAACCGACTCGGTCAACTCAACTGAATCGATTTGACCCAATATGTGAACACTTCATGGATGGGAAAATCTTTGATTGATTATGTGATTTCGGTAATGTCCGTGTCTAAAGCGAAAATATAAAAACACTCTCGTTCTGTTTTTCAATGATATGAGAGTAAAGTGTGGATAATTTAGCAAACAAAGCAGTTTACAATTTAAATTCAAGTTCTATCGTCAAAGGCGTTTTCAATTTAAGCCACATTTGGAAACGTCATTATATTATCAAAACGCTAGCAAAGTATTTAAACTACATCTAAAGCAGTAGAATTTCTAGCATCACCCCATGCCAATATAGATCGATCCTCGACGAACACTTAACTCATTTACGAACTCCATGCACCCAGTCTAGGCTTAAGCTTCCGTGTAGTTACGAGGATTTATAAAACGTAAGCACCATATTAGCCCCTGTTCGCAGACAGACGAAACGGTTCCTAACATCCCAGGGGGACAATGGGCTGGTAAAGGAGGATGGGGAGGCAAACCTAGGCAACAGGTGCCCCGAGCGTTGCCAAGCTGCCCCTCTACTAAATCAAACTTCAACAATTTTGCTCTTCGCAATTTCCCTCTACATTGAACCGCGCAACCAGGCGTACACAATCGTAGTTTATTAACAGCACGCGTTGGACACTGTTTACACTGAAACGGTCGGATTACTCTGGCAATTTTGCGAGCGTTCATTGTAATGAGAGGAGACTGTAACGACCTGTATATTAACAAATAACGCAACGATTGCAGGGGACTTGATTACGGTGCTACATTCAAATTTTGACACCGAATTACTGTACCCTTGTTATATCAATATTCTCTGTTAAACGCGATATTTTATGACGTAGATAATTATTTTAATAAATATGGTACAAGCTACCGAATGAAATTGCCATCGTCATATTAATTAACCTGACAACAGTATAGTGTGAAGCGTTTCTCAGTTTCATGTAATTTATGAATACTTAACAGCAATTTGCTTTTGCAATAAAGATATCAATATGGCTTTTTAATGTCGATTTGGATAAGGCCTGACATGAACAACGACGATTATTTAAATATTCACATTCTTTTGCCATGGTAAGAGCAATTAAGCAAACATTTATAGGCCATTAATATTCGCTATTTATGATTATTTATTCTTATTTAATAGTAAACGGCAAATTTCGACTGTGTCATTGTAGGTGCTTGCAAAAGCTGATATTTTCTAATCGCTTTGCTTTTTTAGGGAGTGACAGTTTATGCTAGGCTGACATTGGGTGTCAAGACATTTATATCAACATGGCACACATTTTATTAAGCATTCACAAACACTCGTTAAATTTTTGACATATATTTACACATTTTTAAAAGTTGTAATTTGTAAAAAGAAACGAATCTTGTCTCCATCTACTAGTGATATGAAATAGGTGAAAATGGGTTACTAGTCCTTCTCAAAATAAACACAATAATGTTGAATAAAATAATGGGTATCTCCATACAAATCGGGCATACTAGGTCATCTCGAGGTTTTTCAAAAGGGTCTTTCGTGAAGCTTCGGGAAGTGCTTTTGTCGAAATAAGGGCTTTGTATAGGGTCACATTAGAACTTTAACAACGAGAGAATAATTGGGGAAGATTGAACAGAACTGACCTAAATGTATTGTGTATGTGAATGTTGAATCAGATTTCTACAGCTTTTGATACCTGTATGTATGAACGAAAATATGAAATATTTATGTGAAATAGCTGTCGCTTTTACTTTTTGTACATTATATCTCACATGTGATACTTTGTTAATCTTTTTTGGTTTCTTGATATTGGGCTTTCGTACTTTATAAAACATTAACTTTTTTTATTGCCTTTTATCATCTTTTAAACTCTTATATCAGTCTCTACTAAGACAGATTTCACAATTTAACGGTGACTTCATGGCAAAGCTAGATATCATCTATAAATCATCACTTTATTTTTACTTTCTCAGGTTCATCAGTTTCTGTTGCATCACCGAGTCAATTTTTTGGACGTTGGGTTTTAATTTACATTAAGCCTGTCTAAAATAGTTTAAGGCTTTTAAATTATGACCCTTGGCCACGTTTAGCTTTTTCAAGTGACTATTTTAATATCTATTTCTATCTAATTTTATCTGAATACAAAAACAATTAAAATTTTCGCCAAGCATTTCTAGTAAACATTTTACCTCCAGAGAAAAACAAACTCCTTAGAACCATTTTCAGGCCAAGAAATTCTATCGGGCGACACTTCAATCCCTTGACCGCATAATCAATAAGTAATTTGTCGAGCCAACTGGCGGGCCGAAGCACGCGGCAGAGGTATAGAGCATAGATATTTACATAGAGGCGCATTTCTTATGGGCAATCTGTAGACAAACTTTCTGTGACCGAAATTGCCGCTTGGCGGCGTCGCAGTCGCGCTGTGACAGCTGTCTCTATGAGTGCAAGAGAGACGAACGTTCCTCCTGTGTATCTTAACTACGAGAGCAAGAGAGACGGAGAACGACGCCAGCGCCGCCAACGGCGATAACTACGTACTACACTGACGACAGTCGCCAACCCGCCACTTGGAATTGGCACACGAAATCCTTAAGATATGCGCTTCTAGAGGCGAGTGCCACCGTGACAGGCAATTGATGAAAATTAAAATAATGAACTCAAGTTTAGCTAGGGCTGTAAACGCATTAGGTTATAGCGAGTCTCGGCTTGCCTTTCTTTGTAGATCGGCAAAGTGAAGCAACACGAGCACAGGTCGCCACTTGGATGGGTGACCGCGTGTGATATTTACATCAGAGCGCTACCGTGCTTCAGAGGGCACATAAAACTGTCTGTCTCGGTTCTTGTTTCAGGACAAGGATCGTTAAGCCATGTCGGAGGCCTTTGGGCGGTCTGAAAACTCTGACACCAGAGTTAAACACATTCACCCGAAAAGAAAGAAGATAAAGATAATTGAGTTGAGAATTAAAGAAACGTGAAAAGGCATTCAAATAGCACATCGTCATGACAACCAAAGCTTCTAAACAAGTGGTTGTAACGCATGTAGTAGCTACACGTAAAGCCACTACTAAGGGAAGTCGGGGCCTCTGCGGTTGTTTCTGTACTTAGGCCGCACTTATTTCAAAAGAAGCACATACTAGCTCTACCAGGCTTCAAGTTCAAGTTGAACTCAACTGTGATTAGCATCTGCCGATCCATTTTCAGAGAAGCTTGGTAGGGTATCTACCCTACTACTAAACTTCTCTGAAAATGGAATTATTTGACTAGGACTACAGCACTGAGGCTAATATTACAAATATATTATAGAACCCTACATCAGTTTGAATCAAAATATTGATTAATATTTATAACAGTTTTTCGTACAAAATAGCATCATATTTACGTCAATTACATTTCATAATCAAGTAGCCTGTTAGGTACTTATTTCAAAACAAATAATAATAGTTTTAAAGAAATGTAGCCAACCTTAGTGTCAATGTCCTAGTGCAAGTTTTCAGATGTTAATGTAAAAGTTGAGTGGAATAACGAGTTTGGTTGTATAGTACTCGTAGTAAGGGTGAAGAAGGAAGGAACGAAGGAAGAAGAACACCTACACCTATCTGCACAAAAATGCAATCAAGCATGCTAAAATAGGTTGTTGCCGCATTCAGTAAATTTGTCACGGAAAAATTATGTGTAAATTCACAATTCTAATTACGAAACGCCAAATAAGTTTATGTTAAATCGGATTTGAAATATTATATGTATCATTGGCATCTTAATAAACGGGTTTTTGAGTATTTTTTATTTTTTTTATTCTAGTATTTATTACTGGTACAAAACACACATATACATTGTTATAATTAAATATTAAAGATAAAAGCTTAACCTGAAACTAATCTATAATTAAGAAAATAAAAAGAACAAAAGAGAAAAATAAAAAATACAATAATAATTATATAGGCTGTACTGCGTCCGTGTGTGCGGCGATAGCCGAGTGGATATACCAACAGACTGCCATGCAAAGGGTATCCAGTTCGAATCCACGGCGCGCACCAATGACTTTTCGGAGTTATGTGCGTATTGAATTGTTAATTATCGCTTGTCCCGTGCCTCGGAGAGCACGTTAAGCCGTCGGTCCCGGTTGCCATGAAGATCTTTGACAATCGTTACAGGGCGTCAGTACCTTCTAAATAAACTGACGCTAGTCTAAACCATGGAATATCGCTATCCCTTCGGGTTGCGGAGGTCAGACTGGCAGTCGCTCTGTGGAAAAGCTAATATTCAGTCAAATCCGGTTAGACTAGAAAGCGGACCCCAGATTGAAACTGGGATAACGCTAAGAGAAAGAAGATATGCTATACCGCGTCCAATAATTCTTCCGCAACGCTGTCTACTGGTAGCGTGCCCAGAAGACTGGCAGCATTGCCACGCTGGATGGCAATGCTGATTCTCTCTGCGGAAAAAAAGGCCAGCCTTCTGGTCACGGGAAGCATCGATCAGCCTTTTTGTTATTTCTCTGTATAGAGCACGAGCACTCGGGCCCCATGGCCCCAGCGTTTCAACCCCAAACGGCTCAAAAACGTAATTCTACATTTTGGTATTTGCGCCGTTTGAGGGTCTCCGCCGATGCAGCAGCAGCGCCAACTGAACCAGCTGTGCTTAGAAGATGTGATGGCGCAAGGGTATAGACGCAGGTTGCGTCCCACACCAGAGGCCTACCCATCTTCCAACGTAATAATGACATACCGTCTGGTCTCTTCCCATGGTCACGTACCAGACCATTAGGTTCAAGATGAGCTGGTACACTGGCGGTGGAAAGAGCACGACGAATTATGTCATTAATATGGACGTCTCGTGAATGACGTGTCTGGAAACAGACACCTTAATAAACCGACATTTTATTTGTAAATGGATATGAATAATATAACAAAAATACTCCTTCATCCATCCTTGAGCCATGAATGAGTTATATAATTTAATTTATGAGTAAGACGCGTCTGACAGACAGACGGACGGGTGAAAAGTATTGCTACAACAGTAACTTACCTTTTGGTATGAAACCCGTAGAAATGAATGTTGAATTTATCCTTCTCTGTCCCAAATTAATTAAAATCATTTGGTATATATCCTTGTGGCTAGTGAAAGATTTTGTATAAATAACGTTACATTCATAACTCATGATATGGTTGTGTAATCTCCAAATATAGTATTATTGCATTTAAAAAATTATAACCAAGATTTATAAATTAGTCTTCTTTTTTCGGTTTCCCTAGTAAGAGTTTTAAATCGGAACTAAGCTCAACTTTTTTCCTTTTCTTCTATTACCCGACAATTCTTTGCAATAATATTAAAAAATAATATAAATTAATTTAACTTTCGCAGCATGTTAGAGCAATGTAAGTAGCAAGACTACCTGTATAATAAATAAAAAAATATCTTATGTTACAAGAAAATATATAGCTAAGGTTTTTCTTAGAAGTACAGTTACTGCACTATGCAAATATTACGCTTAAGGAAATGCGTTGTACGGATGCAGAGAATCATTTTAAATAAAACGCCGATTGCCGCGGTGATAGATTCCGCCAACTGAATTAGGCTAAAATAAATGTAAGTTTAGCTCAGTAAGAAACTAGGGTTGTCAGCACGCTGATAATATATTAAAGTATATTTCATGTAAAAATTTTACTAAATATTATTGGAGTATTTTGGCTGATATAAATGGGTTTATATGGTCCGTATAGATTGTGGACGTCAGAGTTCAAAAAGATGATCTCCAAAGGTCTGCCGGAATAATCTGGGGGCACGGCAATGCCCCCGCCAAGTCGAGCTAACAAGCGGCTCGGCCATACCATCCTTTTCTCGAAGCAGTTCAGGCCATTTTCGACCCCTTATAACTTCGTTGTGGATAAAACTAGATTTGAGCCACTAAAGAATCTAATTTATATATGTATTATTTACGAGATATATTGTGTTTTCATGCGATGGCCGTAATAATAAATAAATAAATATTTACAACATTAAAGATTTTTAATTAACTGACTTGGTATTGCATGGATCTCACAAATTTTTACGGTGCTAGACTTGGTTTCTTGATAAGTGTTGTTTTTTTATGGGATAATAGACACAGTGCTCTAGTTGGATCCATGCATAAAATTGGACACTTTGTATTATTTGTTTAAACATACATGTTACTTCAATGAAAAAATAATATTCCTACCTATTACAATTCCAGCCATTTTTCAGTACCATTAAAAGTTTTGGCATATAAATACTGACCACGCGCCAAGCTGCTAATAAAAATCTTAAACAAAAACCCTACAACTCTTTATGCATCAACTTCCATTAAAACAAAAAACCAACATCCACTTTTCACTATAATACCTCATAAACGCAACCACGTGATTCTATAACACGTAGGTAATATAAACACTAAATAATTTCTCGAACTAATACGTACTAAAGCAGACAACAGTAATAATAATATTACTAACAAAGTTGTGAACTTCACTGCGTAGTTAAAGTAAGGTACGTGATACTGACCCAGGCTTGTAAAGGCACGAACCTACTAGAGTGTATTAAGGATACGCGGTCTTCAAATGCGCTACGAGTGCGTTCGCATTTGTGTCTAATGCTTTTTGGATGCAGCATTCGTTATTTGTCGATATTCGCAATCATGGCGGATACGTGCTGCATGTATGCAACGCTATGTGTAGGTATGCTCGTTTGACAATCGCTGACAAATATTTGTAACGGTTCTCCTGACGACCTGGAACTAGCGTTACAAGTCCTTTCACGTCGTAGGTCAGTAGATTGCAGTACTTGTTTTTGCAGTCATGACTGACCGCGTTGCTCCAATGCTTGAGTTACACTACACGTGCACAGGGCGGCGTTTACGTCGGCGTCGCGTGTACGAACGCCGCAGTACGCTCGTAGGGACGGTCACTTGTACGTCGAATACTCTTACGTTTAAATTATTTCGACGCTGCCCGCCTTATGCGAGTGGATACACGCCCTTAAACTGTACGAGAGGAGTTCAATGTATTCTCGGTATCGAGGTGATATACTAATGATAACGGTAATTTAATTATCTCATTAGTTAATGACACTCTTTGAGGGTATAAATACAAATTTCATTTAATTGCCACCATTAGTATTCAAGATATCATTGCGAAAAGACAACTATGATGACTGATTCGACAATGATGAAAAAAATCGAGCATCGTGCAGTGATAAAATTCCTCACAAAACAAGGAAAAACTCAAAAAATTATCCATAATGAAATGGTGGCTGTTTACCAAGATTCAGCGCCTTCATTATCTACAATTCAGAAGTGGTCAAGTGAATTCAAACGGGGTAGAGAGAGCATTGAAGACATCGATATATAATACTACCAGAGATCGTGTCCGCGCCAAAAAACCGTCTCGACAAATAACGCCTCGCTTGACAGCGCGATCGTATATTGTGTTTAGTTGGTTTGAAGCACAGCCAACAGCCAACAAATCAGAACAGTAGATGCATGGAGTCGATTTTTTTTGCAATATTTTTTTAATAATTTGTTACCAGAACATCGAAATTGGTTGTTTAAAATTGGTTAAGGCTATTTCAATTGTTTTTTTTTTACCGCTTACGACACCATCTACTCCCAAGCTAAGCATAAGCTGGTACTGTGAATACTAAACATTGGATAGACATAATATATAGCTACTTATTTTTCTAAATACCTGCATATTATGCATAGAGACACCCAAACCAAGACAAACATTCATGTTCAAGCACACAAATTGACTTGAGCGAGAATCGAACCCGCGACCTGCGGTGTAGCAGTGGCTGTTTACCTATTAAAGGTGTGCATTCAGAACCTATGTAAAAGGCTTAATGTGCTTATTAAATGTTAAATGTCTGTTGGTGAACCTAAATAAATAAATATAACTGTCCTTGTACCATGAAGATTGAAGATGATTATAAAGGTACCTATGGAATTGAGGTGTATTTTTATTTGTCACATCCTGCGATATCTACCTTGGTGAGCCGTCGACAATTAATACATTTGAAAACAGGCGTACTTACATTTTTGTGTACTGTGCAACAAAAAGTAAAAAAAACATTATACCCAAAAAAGTAAGGCTAATCTATAACTGCTATTATATAACATAAGATGACAAAACATTGATGGCCGAAACTTAAATGTAAAGACGTAGTGAACTTTTACGTTCATTCATATTATAAATTATTTTAGTGTTCTGCGCGAGTCCATATATGTCATAGTCCATACCGTGTAGTAAAATTCGAATTCGAAATTCGAAAAAATAAGAAAATAAACGAAAATGACGTTTATTGTCACGACTGGTCGTAAGTATTAATTAGATAACATTTTTATGATTTGTGACTTTATTAATCGGTGTCATAGTTGTAATTTGGTTGAACTTAAAACAGTTTTAAAACATTTGTCTCTGTTTGGTAGGAATCAAATATCGCAGACAGATTTTAGCTAAGATTTTGTACGTGATCCGTCATCTTGTCCTAGTAGTATTATATATCGATGATTGAAGACGACCCCCGCGCTGGTGGGCCAATTTGGGCCGCTACTGAAGAAAACGTCAAATTAGTCGAAAAACTTGTACTTGAAGATGCCCGTGTAAGAGTGAAAACATTAGCAGAAATGACTAAGCTATCCGTGGGTACCATTCACACAATCCTTCATGAGCGCCTGAATTTGTCAAAGGGTGTCGAGATGTGTCAAGATGGGTGCCGCGAATGCTCACCGCGCTACAGAAACAAGTGCGAGTTGACTGTTGTAAGGAGTTTTTGGACCTCTGTGGTGAAAATCCGCAAAGTATTTTCGATCGGATTGTTACTGGTGATGAAACGTGGGTTCATCACTATGACCCTGAGAGCAAGCAAGAGTCTATGCAGTGGCACAAAAAAGAATCAGACCCGCCGAAGAAGTTCAAAGTCACTCCGTCCGCAGGAAAGCTCATGGCCACGGTGTTTTGGGATTCTAAGGGAATCTTGCTAATCGAGTACACAAAAAAAGGTCAAAGTATTACTGCTGCATCATACGCAACCACCCTGCGTAATTTAAAGGAGGCAATTAAAGAAAAAAGACGTGGAAACTTAACCGCAGGTGTGTTGCTGCTTCACGACAACGCGCCGGTTCACAAGGCGCGCCTTGCCCAGGCTGCTGTGCGGGAGTACGGATTTGAAGAAATCAATCATCCACCCTACAGTCCGGACCTGGCCCCTAGTGATTATTATCTATTCCTTAATCTTAAAAAAGACCTTCGTGGAAAGCATTTTTCGGACGATGAAGAGTTGAAGGGAGCAATAAACGAACATTTTTCGGGCCATGAAGAAAAATATTTTTCAGAGAGAATTGAAAAGTTACTTTCACGAACAAATAAATGTATTGAGATGTTAGGGGAGTATATTGAAAGATAAAATTTATTCAGAATTTTCCGCCTTTTCCTTCATACCTATACCGAGAATACATTGAACTCCCCTCGTATAATTAATAGAGTCGTTGCTCTGAGCTGCAATTATATTGGGTTTGAGCTGCGAGCTACAACGGTGTCCTGATGCTATAGCAGTTGCATTTGCGTCTATTATAATATTGTTCTATTCAATATGCAACGAATCAGGAATAGTCGCAGCTATTGTTGAAAGCTAATTTAACTAAATTGCAAGTAACAGCAGAATTTCTCCATGTTCATATTTTAGGCACCATTTTGCTATCCGATGAAAGCGCATTATTTTCCTGACATTCATTTATGATCACATCAAAAATTATGATTTTCATTTTAAGCTAACAAAATAAAAATCAGCTACTACAAAAGTACAAATGTTATTTGTTCCAACTAATAAAACAAATAAATTCCAAATTTAACGTTATTTGGACGACGGGACCCTGGGAGGTGACGTTTCCACAGTTTTACAAGATATAAAAAAGGAATTTAAAGCAATTGGTTTGGAACTAAATTCAAACAAATGTGAAATTTTTATTAATGACAATTTGGATAACCTTTCGATTTTATCAAAATTTAATTCTTTGGCGCCAAATATTAAAATCACCAATAAATGCTCCTTCCGCCTCCTTGGGTCCCCTATTTTCGACGACGCTTTTGGAACTTTTATAAATGAAAAAGTACAAAATTTCTGTGAAACCTCAGAACGCCTATACAAAATTAATATTCATTCGGCATTCACAATTATCAGGCACTGTCTTTTGGTCCCAAAATTTACATATTACTTGCGATCCTCTCCTTTTTGGAAACATTCATCCCGTTTGGAAAACATACATAATGTTATTCGGCACACCTTGAGCAAATTCTAAATCTTAACATGAACGACCGAGTGTGGCTTCAAGCAACTTTGCCAGTCCGCTTGGGCGGCCTCGGCGTTCGCAAAATTACCGATGTAAGTCTACCAGCGTTTTTGGCCTCGGTTCACGGCACTAAGGAATTGACCAGGTAAATTCTAGAACCCACACTGGTTAATTCTGAGGTGCCGTGCATGACTGATGCCATTTATGCTTGGAAAATGGCTTGCCCGAGCTCTGACTTACCCCGGAATCTATTCTCTCAGAGACAATGGGACGTGCCGCTCTGTAGCAATATGAGAGATTATCTTTTAAATACTGCATCTAGTATTGCAGAGCGCGCCCGTTTGTTAGCTGTGGGAGAGTGGGAATCGGGGTTATGGCTTCACGCACTTCCATCGTCCAACATAGGAACTATGTTGGACGATACAACTTTCCGCATCACTTCTTGCCTGCGCTTGGGAGCTGTTTGCGTTTCTCCGCATCGCTGTCACTGCGGCGAAGCCGTCGACAGTCTTGGCCACCATGGCCTATCGTGCAGTAGGAGTGCAGGGTAAATTTCCCAACATGTCCACATTAACGAAATACTCCGTCGAGCTCTTGCCACCGTCGGAGTACCAGCTCATCTGGAACCTAACCTTCATTCTACATTAGGCCATTATTGCACTGGAAATAATAGCAGGACATTTATCAATTAATAAAATATTTATGGATATGACAATAATATATATATATTTTTTAAACTTAAATTGACTATGCTTATATAATCTTTAATTAATTACTATTATTATTTCATTCGGTATGACATCCAATTTTATTGTTTAATGAATGTTTAGTCCATGTGACATAATTAATTGTTTGTCATTTTATAATTTTTTGCATGCCACTATTACTATGGTCAAAATACTTGTATCGTACTTATTACTGTTTGTAACACCATTTATCACAGTATTTTTGCAAATAAATATGATTCTGATTCTGATTCTGGTACGCGACGATGGGAAGAGACCAGACGGTATGACGTTATTACCTTGGAAGATGGGTAGGCCTCTGGTGTGGGACGCGACATGCGTCTATACCCTTGCGCCATCACATCTTTCAAGTACAGCTGGATCAGCTGGCGCTGCTGCTGCATCGGCGGAAACCCTCAAATGGCGCAAATACGGAAACCTGGCTGGTAATTACGTTTTTGAGCCGTTTGGGCTCGAAACGCTGAGGCCATGGGGCCCTAGTGCACGCGCATTATACAAAGAAATCGCCAGAAGGCTGATCGATGCTTCCCGTGACCAGAGGGCTAGTTTATATCTCACTGAGAAAATAAGCATTGCCATCCAACGTGGCAATGCTGCCAGCCTTCTGGGCACGCTACCGCTCGACAGCGTTGCGGAGGATTTTTTTGACGCGTCGTAGTTGGTAATTTTTTATTATATTTTATTTACTTTTCTTTTCATACTTTTGCTTTTTAGGATAGGATAGTTTAGTTATATAATTAGTTTTATTTAATTGTAGAATATAATTTTAATCCTACTCATAGACCAATTATAATGTAAATATTAATAATAAATGATATGATAATAAAAAAAAACTAAAATGTCGATTTCAGAACATGATTACTCGATAGTGCTGCAAAGGGCTTAAATAAGTAGTGCTAAACCAATGATGTCCCTAATCAAATGAAATATCAAACGGAGTAATATCGGTGGCGAAATAATATCGATCTAAAACTATTAATATCTTCAAAGGAACAAGCGATTTAATTAATCAAAATCCCTGCATATATAACGTAGATATACGCGCATTGCATACAGCTAATCGTATTACACGATACAAGACAGACTGCAGAGTAAATAGAGTGGCGCTGATACTCCTGTATCGGTGATCGGGCTACATACCCTATTAGTAATATATCCGGAGACAGCACACACACGTTATCTGATCCCAAACTAGGCAAAGCCTGTACAGGCGCAACAAGACAATAGGGTTGTTTCCAACAATAATATGACGTAGTGACGTCATAGTGTTTTGCTGTCAAGTAGAATACTTATTATCAATAAATTGACGATAAAAAATGTTAAATAAAGTTTTAACACTAATTGATGAATGAAGCCACTATTATTTTGACATGTTTCACTAGATAAAAATACTTGTATAATTTATTTCACTTGCAGGAAACTTCCCTATTACTGTAAACATACTTATATATGTATTTATTACTAGAGTACGCCCGCACCTAAAACCGCACATTTAATTTTAATTTAACCGTTTCTTCCTGATCCCGTCCCAGGAATTTCAGCAAATCTTAGTGTGTAGATGGATATAGATTCTTAATGAAAATACTAAGTTTTTATAAGCAAGTCTAACCAATCAAGTTGTATCTACTGGAAAAGTAATAAGTTGATATGCACACATGTGAATGAACCAAGCCGCTAATATGATTTCTTTGCTAATATCACTTGAAACAACATCGTAATAATCATATCAAGATATGAGGCAGGTAATAATTTTATATGAGCCTTGCTGCATCGCTTTCGTAATATTTTGAATTTTATTCTAAAATGGCGTCCCATTTCGTATTTTATGTCAGTTTCAAATTTCTAATACGAGTATTAGAAATTTGTACTTATTGACTGCTCGCTTGACGATCTTGATTGAATTGCGTAGCATTAATTTTCATTGTAATAAAAAATCTTGTATCAGCGCAAAACCCGCCAATTTACCTGGCGGACGGTAATTGACGGGCTGAATAATTACTAAGGTAAAACTAGTTGAACGATAGTAAAATTACTAGATAACATGACATGCTCATAACCTGATATTTAAGCAGAGAGATAGAGCGACTTAACATCAAAACTGCCTGTGTTTTAATTTGAAGTCAATCATCAAGTCTATTTCTTTAGAGTCATGAATTTAAGCAGAATCAATATAGGCTCCTTTCATGAAATTTTAACCCAGCCGAACACAGAGATGGCAAAGATTCTGTTTGAATTCATGGCGCTGGTATAATTGGTTTGTTTTAAATTGATATTTATTTGATAAGTATATGTACGTGTTAAGGGTACGATGGGACCGACATCTGCAATGTATAAAGTGTCCCTTTAAATAAAATATAATAAAAAAATAAAAAACAATCTCTAACAATCAGTGTAAACACAAACCATGTCAACAATATACACTAGAAATCTAATTTCTGTTATTGAAGCTTGCAGTGAACAGCGAAAGCTCTAGAGATGTTAGCTCATTGCATTACGTAGGTAAGTGCCGGCCTGCTTTGTGAGCAGTGCATTATAATCTATCTCAGCGTCACTACGTATTATCCACATAATTACTCTGTCGCAGCAGCTCTGATGAAATGTCACGAGAATTTCACCGACAGGCCTCCAAGTGTCATTGTATTGCAGATTCTAATATAACTGGATGCCACTGATTTTTGGGGATTATGGTAGAGACGCCCGATATTACAGAAAGGGAAAATAAATAAAAAATAAAGATATACAGCTAGTGAGAACAATATAATAATATTCTTGTATGAATTGACTGCATGGAATATAAAAGTAAATTAACCTGCGTCGTAACTTATGATGTAAATATCAAAATTCTACTTTTGTTTTGTAAATTCGTTATAGACTTTACTTTTCGCCATCATTATTGAAATAAGTACTCACAGTATAAAATTATCCGAGACATTTAATGTTCGACATTCAATTAGAGAACACAAATAGTGAAAATAAATAAAGTAGAACTACTGTAATATGGTTAAGTTAAATGAAACGTAGCTTTATATTGGTTTGAACTTTCACATTTTAAAGTCAAACTGCCTTTACACTGAATGGTTTTATTACTCTTGATGAGTGGAGCTTTGTGTACATAATGTATTCCGACATTGTCTCTACTTAGAGTGTCGTTGAAATGTAAGCATATTTCGATAGAGCTCAGTTGGAAACAAATTCACACATAAATGGCAAACAAGTTGAAACCGAAAATATGATACTCTTTAAATAAATTGCTTAAGTCCTTCTATGGGGCTCAAAACATACGTCGTAAAAACTTCTATCACGATCAGTTTAACCGTTTAGTTGTAAAAACAAAATAAAGACACACTGCGCTACGGTTACATTTCAAATGTAACAGACGCTGGTTATTTTTGAGTTGTGCTCACTTAATTTTTCGTGAAATGTTAGCAATATGGCATTTATTATTTAATTGCATATTAATGAAAAATATATAAATGCTACTAAATATTGCGGTTTTCCGTTTCAGAATAAACCGTGATAAAATCCGTAAAAAGTAGTTAATTCTCAATAGAAGACAATTGACAATACTAAGAAACACATTTGATAATCGACTGCCTACCAGTAAAAATACATAAAATTAAAATTTTGTTTGCTACGAAGCAAAGTACCATCAACCTGTGCAGACGAAAGCTTAAGTAATATTCCAGAATTTCCAAAATATAATCCGCCTCTAAAATCTCGCGAGAACTTTAGCCGCACCAAACTAATTTCCACGTAAATGCTGAAACAAATTAATCCATTTTCAATCACAAATAGTGACCTTTTAGATACTTGTTTTAGCCGAAAGGTCTATTAATATAAGTAGCTTATTTAGGGCAAGTATAAACTGATTTTAATGTAGCTTGAAGCCTATCTTATATGTAGTTGGCGCCTGATAGACAACTGAGTATGCAAATCAGTACTATTAAAATTATATCCCCTCGTGGTAGGCAGGTAAAAAGGTGAGCTAATGTTGCAGGTAATAGTTGAAAATGCTTGTCATTACTTATTAATGAATATATTAATTAAAGTTTACGCCTTTAATAGGTGTCTCATGCAAATTACATAAGACGCTTTGATGTGAGGAAACACATATGTATTTTTAAGATATCTATATATATATATATAAAAGAAAGTCGTGTTAGTTACACTATTTATAACTCAAGAACGGCTGAACCGATTTAACTTAATTGGTGAAGTGGTAGCTCAGAACCAGAAAAAACACATAGGATACAATTAGTTGCAAAAAATAATCTGGGAGGGATTTTAGAGAGGGTCTAAGTTTGAAGGGACAAACCCACCTATTGACAGTAAGAACGCATGCGCTGTAATAGTTGAGTGCTGCGCATGTACTATCGTATATCTGTCAGTACTGTCACATTATACATTGTCATATGGTGCACTGTCATTACTTCGTTCCCTTACTTATATATAAACTAATAATTATTGTAACAGTCTTGGCTAATCCCTACTAATATTAGGTATAAATGTGAAAATGTGTATGTACAAGTATGTATGCAAAAAGTGATGTTGTTGAACACCTTTCGGTAGATAATGTCATGAATACGGATCAAGTTACTTCGTACCCTATAGAGTTTCTGAACTCCTTAAAATTACCTATCAGGAGTGCCTTCAAGCAACTTGAGACTGAACGTTGATGTTCCAGTCCTGTTAATGTGGAATCTTAATGCACCAAAGCTTTGTAATGGCAAACGGCTACAAGTAACACCTAGGTTGAAACATTATAAAAGCTGTTCGCTATTGCGAGTCAGACTCGCTCATGAACGGTTTTCGTAGTGGAGGTATCCACTTACCATAGCCATTATCTTCAACTAACTATTAATATTATTTGTATAAACGACAAAGCTATATTTGCGGTTTTTAAGGTGTGCTTTATTTCAAAAACTGCTGACTACATATCATTCAAACCAAATTTCGTTGGAAGTTTTTATAAAAATGTACAGCATATATTTTTTTTTAGGTTTATCTCTCTCTTACCGTACAGTATATCTTTCAAACGATTGCCTTTGAGAAACAATGGTTTTAGGAACCTCAAAGTAATTTTTAACGACCCCTTTTCCACATCAGTTCCATGTATGCAGAGTCCCCCTTAATATTCAATTTTTTTTATTTTCTATAACGTCGTTAAGCGGTTCACAGAATACATCTACCTACCAATTTTCAAATGTGTAAACTAAATAATTTCGGCATAAAGTGGCTCTGACATAAGGATAGACTGACAGACGTAGTGCGTCTATAAGGATTCCGTGTTTAGACATTTCTGTCTACGGAACTCTAAAAATACTGTTTACAAAAATGTTTTAAATACTTCTTGCGGTTATATTTCTTATTAGTCACTATGAACATAATTAAAACGAAAATTACTATCTAACGATGAAGGAGTTTTGTGCTACCCCGAATTTAACGTGAGCAAAGCCGCGGGCAAAAGCTAGTATATATATACAGGGTGTAAAAAGACCCTTAACGAAAACTGAAACCCCATATAGTACCAATTATTACGATCATTTGTTACTTCGGCACCATACCTGGGAAATTACTGGTTCAGGAGATACTGAGGCTCAAAGTCACGAATTTCTTTTTCGAATTATTCCAAAATCGTGTTTAGAATGATAAATGTACACTTTCTGCCAAATAAACATAAACAAAATTTTCAATATTTCCCTAAAATAAACGGCTTTAAAGTTCCTGACGCGTAGTGTATGCGTACCAGCAATCAGCTGCGAGGCCATTCGGCTCGGCCGCGCGACCACGTGATCATAAACTGCCGCCACCGCGGCGCACGGTGTAGGTAGATACGGCCGGCGTAGGTACGATATCTGCAAGTGCGCGCTATACATTGCTGGTAATAAAAGTTGTAATTTTTTTTAAGCTTAAAAATTTTTTTTGTTTCCCAGGTATTATTTTTGCGTACTATGACTTGGCATGATGTGCAAAACGAGTAGACTTCGGCTTGGTGATGGGTCTTGTGACACCCTGTGTATATATATATATATATATAATGAAATAAGCCGAAGTCTACCCATTGTGGACATCATGCCAAGTCATACTATCCAAAAATAATACTTATCTGGGAAACGATTTTTTTTTTTAGTTTCAAATTTTTCAAACCGCAATTAAAAGCGCGCGCGTGCAATGTTCGAAATACCTACTTATCCATGGGGTTATAGGGCATCTAAAGAATATATTTGCGGGGTAAATCCAACGATTTTGTACCTAATTAGAAAAAAGCCATACTAACTTTGATCATCGACATCTCCTGAACCAGTAATTTCCCAGGTATGGTGCCGAAGTAAAAAATTTTCGTACTGATTGGTACAACATGGGATTTCAGTTTTCGTTAAGGGTCTTTTTACACTCTGTATATATACCACTACTTTTTAATTAGTACAAAAACTTTAAGGACATATTAGCGAAGACATTATTATCATATATGTGACATAAAAATTTCATAATATCTATAAATAGCCAAGTTATAATCATATATTTTTTGTAGAAAATCTCACCTAAATCTAAGACATATTTTACAATCCATTCACTACTTCATTGATAGTACTTACTTTCCGTCCTACTCTTACGCATTCTTTCCGTCGCACTTATTAATGTAGGTAGCCTTAGGCAATAAAATAATCAGTATAGGTAGTTACTTTTTAATTTTCTTAATTCTACCCTCTCCTTCATAGTTTATCCGGGCTTAGGACCGGCAAAATTTACCGTTTTACTAGTAATTAAATACGAAGGTATGTAATTAGAAAGCAAACACATATCAAAATAAAAGAAGGTATTATGTAATAAAAGAAAAGAGTAATATTGGCGTTCTTATGAAGTTAGAATCATCTGCTATTTACAGATTATTTTATCATCATCATGTCAGCCTACAGACAGCCACTACTGGACATAGGCCTCCCTCAAGGTTCTCCACACAGACCGATTTTGAGCCGCCCGCCTCAAATTATTATTTACTTAGGTAGGTATTATTTACTAAACTTACAAGTATTTCCATTGTCCTTCGAAATGCACCATTGTCAATACACAGGTCACAGTCTTTTCACTTCGTCAAAAGCGTCCAATATGCGCTGTTTTAATTGTTCGACACTAACCGGCTTACTTTTGTACACTCACAAAATGATGTCAGCGGGCTGCCACACTTCAAAATAAATAAAGAACAAAACACATGTCCAGAATAACCTCAAAATACAATCAGTTTTGTTTATTGTAATTCAGTAGATACTAAATTACGTTTAAAACATTAGGGTAGTAAATATAGAATTACACATTTTAATAGCTTTTAAAATAATTTAAAACGTTTGATTATTAAATTGTAACATTTCGTAATGTAAAAACTATTTTATAGTGCACGGATAGGTATTTTGTTCAAACGAATGACTCACCTAGTCTCGCTTGAGCCGTCGTAGCAATCAGAGCTCCTCAAAAGTTCGAGAATAAATTGAAGAAAGTATTTCTGGTGTTTACTTTGATCTTCGAGGATGGGTGACAGCCCTGGCCATGGAAGTTGCGATGCCAGCAATGCTGGTGTCACGCTTTTTAAAAATAACTACGGGGACCCTGCCTCGTCATCAGAAGTGGGATCAGAACAAGCTCTGGTCCCAACCACATCCTCAGCAACTTCGGTTCAACCTGTCACGACTGGAACAGCGCAGGGCAGTACCATGCTGATAGACCCTGCCTCATTGGACACTTCAGGAGTACCAGGAAACAACTTTAGCGCCGTGCAGCCCATCACAGCGTGAATGTCCAAAGGCACAACGTGTACACCAATCACTGCGGAAATACCAACTTCCGTTGGGGTACCATTCATGCCAATAAGACCCACTTCTTACAATCAAGGAGTGTATCTTCCAGAGATACCTATTGCTGCTGGCTCGTGCAACACAACGACTATGCATCTAACTACTCCAATAGTCGGATGCCCTCCCCAGTTTGTGATGCAAATGATGGAGATGATGCAAAGGATGTCTGAACGGTTGTATTCTCCGCCAGAACCACGAATCAGGATCAAGGATCATCTACCTACCGTCATTCGATCCCGACAGTCATGTCGATAAAGTAGCTGCTAGCTACAAACTAAATGACCTGGATCTACGCACTAAGGTGTGTGGATTACTGAAGGGACGTGCTAAGATGTGGATCGACGATTGGTTGGTAACTACATCCTCGTAGGAAGAGTTCCGCAAAAAACTGATTACCACGTCTGAGCCAGAGAATAGATACTCTCGTGATATACTACAGTTCCGGGAGCATGTATATGACTCAAGCAAGGATATTTCGGATTTTTTATCCCACGCCTGGGTTCTCTGGAAAAGAATCAAGAAAGATCAACTGGATGATGAACTTTCAGTGGAAGCAGTGATAGGATGTATAAACGATGAACGCTTACGTATTGAGCTATTAAACGCAAAAGCAAACACGGTTCCAGAACTCATCTCGGTGGCTTCCTCACTAAGAAAGAAGCGCCCTCACCAAAATCCTGTCACATCAATGCCAAAACGTCCACGATATCCAGATTCTTCTCAAGCTCCTGTTGTGCGTTGCCAAATATGCAAAAGGACCAACCATAGCACTAATGAGTGTAGATTCAGACCCTCAGAATCTACTCCAAATCTTCAGAGAACCAATACTACAACAACGAAAACATCTAAGAACGTGATAACCTGTTCATTCTGCACGAAAACGGGTCATACATTCGAGATGTGCTACAAGCGTCAAAGGGCACTGACATCGAATGTGAACTGTAAAGCTGGAACCAATCAAGCACCCATCACTGTTACGATTGGTGCAATAACAATACGTGCCATCTTTGATAATGGAGCAGAATGCTCATTGATTCGAAAATCAATTGCTGCAAAATTACCTGGTCGACGCTCTGCAGTTAACCATCTGAGGGGGATCGGCCAATTTCCGGTAATTTCATTAGTGGAGATGAAGACCATCTCTGTATCATTGACGCGATAAGAATTTAAATATTATTATTTGTTGTTCCTAATCATGAGATGTCAGCTGACGTATTAATTGGTATGAATTTGATTCATGGTACCAACTTAAGCATGGTGATAACATCAGACGGCACCAGAATGATGCATCAGCAAATGGTTCATCACGTGACAGTAAAAAGTAGCATCTTTGAGAAATTAGATTGCGACCTGACGAATCCCGCAAAATTAAACCAGTTACGCACGTTATTGACCAAATACGAGCACTTGTTCCACCAACTAGTAGGTGGTTTGATAAAATGAGCACCAAGATCCGAAGATACGTTGACAACTGCGTGGTATGTAGAACTTGTACAGGCACATCTGGGGCAGTACAAGCACAGCTACATCCGATAGAAAAGCCAACATGTGCATTTCAAGTGATCCACATGGACATCACGGAAAAGTTGGGAACCCAAGAGGATCAACAGTACGTTATTGTAACAGTGGATGCATTTACAAAATACGTACTGTTATATCATGCGACTGATAAAAACCCACACAGTACGCTCGCCTTTTAAACGTACAGTACATTATTTGGTTCACCAGTTCAAATAATTGTGGATGGAGGAAGGGAATTTTTAGGCGAGTTCACACAGTTCTGTGAACGGTTTGACATAAACATTCATGCCATAGCGCCAGGCATCAGCCGAGCAAATGGCCAGGTGGAGAGAGTGGTAGCCACACTGAAAAACGCACTGGTAATGATTAAGAATTACGAGACCGAAGAGTGGCACAACACCCTTGAAGAACTACAGCTAGCGATTAATTGCACAGCACATCGCGTGACAGGAGTAGCACCACTCACGCTGATCACACAACGAAAGCATTGCGCACCACCAGGATTACTTAACCTGGTCGACATTGACAGCCAAACGATTGACATAGAGGCGTTGACCAGACAAGTACAGCAACGAATGACTCAGACCGCTGAGTATGATAGCGCTTCAACTCCCGCAAGGCTAAAATAAATCATTTTCAACGTGGGGACTATGTTCTGATCAAAAACAATCTCCGCAATCAAACATCACTGGATCCCAAATTCAGAGTGCCCTACGAAATTATCAGGGTTCTTGAAAATGACCGCTATATGGTGAAAAAGGTGGTCGGCAGAGGCCGCTTCAGAAAAGTCGCCCACGATCAACTTCGGCGTGCACCACAACCGGGAGACCAAGGTACCGTTTCGGCGGGAGATGATCTCGAGACACCGCAAAACAACGTTGCAACCACCCCTGATCCACTACCGTCCACATCTCAAGCTGGCCAGCCAGTCCAGATAACTCACGACGACGAACACTCATCATCGGATCGCAGGCAGACGCTGAGCACGCGCCGCCTGTCAGAATGGCCGTGTCGGCGGGCTGCCACACTTCAAAATAAATAAAGAACAAAACACATGTCATGAATAACCTCAAAATAAAATCAGTTTTGTTTATTGTAATTCAAATTAACATTGCTTATGATTATTTTTGTAATTGCATTTCTAAAATTAAACACGTGGTCATTGTTTTTATCAGGGGTAAACATTAAAAATTGAATTACACATTTTAATAGCTTTTAAAATAATTTAAAACGTTTGATTATTAAATTGTAACATAAAAATCGTACGTTCGTAATGTAGAAACTATTTTTATAGTGCACGGATAGGTATTTTGTTCAAACGAATGATTCACCTAGTTTTACTATAAAAGGCCGAGCGCGAGCCGGACTAACGGTACGGTTGGGATACGGTTGGGAGCCTTCTGCACACACCCATAGTCCGCGTAAAGTTGTCAAGGCCATCAGCAGCCAACAACTAGTCCACACACACAAAAAAAAACGGACTAAGTCAGTTTCACTTGAGCCGTCGTAGCGATCGGACCTCCTCACAAGTTCGAGAATAAATTGAAGAAAGTATTTCTGGTGTTTACTTTGATCTTCGAGGATGGGTGACAGCCCTGGCCGTGGAAGTTGTGATGCCAGCAATGCTGGTGTCACGCTTTTTAAAAATAACTACGGGGACCCTGCCCCGTCATACATATATCTACAAACCAGTAAAGACTTATATTAGTGCAATTTTATACAAACAAAACAATGGCGGTTATCTAGATGACGAAAAGCAGTACAAAAAT
Source organism: Euclidia mi (assembly GCA_944739405.2). Lineage (NCBI taxonomy): Eukaryota > Metazoa > Arthropoda > Insecta > Lepidoptera > Erebidae > Euclidia > Euclidia mi. The sequence continues at coordinate 16,789,758 of OX123187.2, forward strand.
GTTAAGGATACATTAATGTACTTTTGACCGGACTAAAATATCTCGTAATCGAGCTCCGACAGATTTGTCTCATCTCGGAGTCAGAAATACTCATGTAGTATTCAAGATATTATTTCATTTAAAGTTGTCTTGCCAAGTAAATAGAGCTTACTTTGCACTATAACGCGCAAAGTTTGCATGAAGATCACACAGAGAACGCACAGTTCACACATTCTGTCGGCATCAAAGCCTTGTTGCGGTTCAGCATGTGATACATACATACATAGACTCACGCCTGTTTCCCCGAAGGGGTTAGCAGAGGCATATTAAACGCCCACTTTTCGCCAGTGTTTTGATCCCACGTAATAGGTGGCGAGCCTATTGCCGCTTATCGGGATATTTTGTTTGCCAGAGCCTCGTCCGTTGATCGGCAGGTGCACCACTTGCAGGTGAGGTTGGCTTGGGACCCTAAGTTCTTGGTGGGAACCTTATGCACCCAAAAAGCATGTGAATACCATTAATTAGTATATTAAGTCAGCGAACTTGTAAAAGGAACTTTATAAATATTGGAAATGACAGACAAAAGAAACATGCAACTCGCAAAAAGGAATTTGAGTTGACATTTATTATCTAGCTATAAGGAAACCTTTGAGGCAAAGTGAAGAAAAATACTAATAAACAGCAAAATTACTTATGTTATATTTAGATACTCACTTTTGCAACTTCATTCTAAAAGGGCCCGCAGCGAAGTGTACTTTAAAAATATATTCCTAAAACAGCAAAACAGCTTCGCATGGTCCAGTAAGCAGGGGCGCCTGACAATGGGCCTACCTGTGCAATATTGTGAGACTACGACATTGTATAGGCTTAATGACAAGCTCAAGATAATATAATAATGTCTCCACCCATCGCCCTACTCCAAATACAATAATTAATTTTCAAAGACGCTCGTGCTGAGAGTATATTTTCCTTGGGTTTTAGTAATTCATTGTGAAATGTTTTGGGAATTTAATCTGGTACTTGAGGTAAATAAGTATTGTCGGAGATGCTTTATATTTGAATAAGAGGCTGTTAACAAGAATTCTCCATTTTTCCATGCTAAACACGCTTGTCTTAAGTAAACCTTTCTAGAGCTTTGCTCAACAAAGTAGTGTATTACAACTGCTCACCGGAGAGGTTACCTGTATGTAATTCGATTCAATAGATACAACTCTTAAGAAGTTTTCAGAGAGGTCGTTATTTATTTGAATTTAAAATGTCTTATAGTTTTAGAAATACGTACCTATAGTCCACGTTTAAGAAATTGTACACAGGGGGCTTATTCACTATGACCACTGAAATACCATGTTCAAGACGTGTGTCGTCGTGACGTGCACTAGACGTAAACGTGTTTCAGTAACGTGACGTACCACGACAATCAAAATATTGTATTCAGTATGCCATACGACAGCTTGTCTATGCCTAGTTATCAATTTCACAACATTCGTTCATAAATCTTAATGCCGGTTTGCCGGCTCAATTTCGATTTTATAAATATTATTTTACTAACTTGTAATTTTCACTAAAAGCTACAGTACAAATAGAAAAGGTTAATGAAACTTAAATTATATTATTTTAGTTCAATTTCGTCAGGAACAATCTCAAAATAAAAAATTGATCTTCAAAGTTTAGTTCATCTTTTGTACTTAAGTCAATTTTTGAACGAAAACAATCATGATATTGATGACAGACATGACAGTTGCAGTCGCGCTACAATATAAGAAAATATAAGTGCGGTTAGTGCAGCAAATAGCCCAATTCTAACAGAATCTAATAAATCATAATGGATTTATTATTTATCCGAAGACGAGTGAGACGCTGGCGCCAGCGACAGGCGTCAATTTTCATAAAACATAATATTTAATTATATAACTTTGACACGGACACTGTTAAATAAAAAAGCAAATAAACTTAGCATTTAACCACTAACGGACACTGAATATAATATTAAACAAATAAACTTAGTACTTATTTATCCTCTATCGTTTTACAATAAACGCGTTACGTGCATGTTACGTGACCTCTTAGCTCACGGAATTTTGACAACTAAAACCGTGTCCGAAACGTGCGCTACCGTGCTTGTCAAACTTGAAGTTGGCATGGTGAGTACCGTTTAAGCCAATAACGTGCCGACGTAGGTAACTAGCACGTTAAAACACGTTAAGACTTCAAAATGGTCATAGTGAATAAGCCCCCAGGTAAGCACTAACGCAGCGATAGCCTCATGCACCAATGACTTTTCGAAGTTACATGCGTGTTAAAATTGTTGATTATCGCTTGCTAAACGGTGAAGGAAAACATAGTGAGGAAACCTGCATGTCTGAGAGTTCTCCATAATGTAATAATAATAATAATACCCCTTCCGGGGCAGCCGTTATCTCATCATGAGACTAACGCAATCTCAGAGGGCAGAGTAACAGCTTTCAAACATCACCTTCGTCGAGTAATATAAACAAAAAATGTATTTCAAGATGAAAAGAAAGCTTACAACCGCAGGGCAGCTTTGTGGCGAGCTGAATGTGCGTGGCGACACTGCGGTCCCGAATGCTTCAGAGAGTCGATCAGGGCCTCGTCTCCGGCTTGCCTTTATTGGCTGGCCGGAGTGGATTTCCAAGAGTACCCGCAGGGCTCTCAACTCTGGCTTGCCTTGGTCGGCCGGCCAGAGGGAAGCCGCAAGAGCTATTAGCCCGGGGGTGGAAGTGTCATTCTCAAGGGCGTAACTACGGGGAAACCCGCTTTGGGCCTCTGTTGTCACGAGGCCCACGATGGCGAAACCGGTGCCGCACCGCTCGACACCCCTAGCCACTCGCACCGGCGTTGCCCTCTGGCTGCCTGTATGGCAGAGTTTGTTTGGTTTGGGTGGCTGTTTAGAGAGGGCCGATCTAGTGAGTTAGCGAGTCACCACCTGCCACGCGGACGGATGCTATAGGAGTTTCACTGGCAGGTACCGTATGTTATCCATAGTCTCATTTTTAGTCAATTCTACACCCATCCGCATAATCACATTAAATCAGGCTCCACATCATTACAATAGTCCTACACGTGCTGCGGCTAGTCCATAGCTGTACTCAGTAATGCAGTTGTGGAGACTCCGCGGCATGTGTCCCATCCCATTTTAAAGTTCTTTACGAGCCTCAGCACGTTGGATCCATATCCCCGTGTAAGCCTCCCAAAGGACCGGTTATTCTTCTAACACCATATTAGAAGAATAGCCGTGAAAAAGAGACACATAATAATAATAATCAATCTTTATTTGCTCGAATATGGTGACAATAGTTTTTATAAATCATAGATAAATGTTCATGCATATTCTACCACATAGTGGCGTGCAAATACGTTGAAGTCAATATTTCTATTAATTATACAATTTTATTCTTGTTATTATAATTATTGTGTAATGATATTTAATTAATATATTTAGATTAGGTAAGTTCATATTATAATCAAAGAGACTTCCATTGAATACATGATTACACTTATTTTCATTTGTATTCCATTTCATTACATTTCGTTTTATTTAATTTCATTAAGTACATTTAATTTATTTTGTATTCAATTTCATTACATTTAATTACATTAATTGGTTTCATTTCACATTATATGTTATGTCTTTATCGTTTAAGAAATCATTATTATTATGTTCTCGAAAGGTATATGAAATCTGCCAAACCACACTTGGCCTGCGTGGTGGACTATGGCCTTACCCTTTCCTTATTGAGAGATGCCCGTGCAGCAGTGCGACAATTTATACAGGGCTGATGACGATGAAGCAGTAGGACTTAACCGAAATATTTAGTCCATGTTTTGTAAATCGGAATAAATTTGCTTATCCTTCTATGATAAACAACAATAAATCAGTGTCATCTGCTTTAAAGATAGATCTGCAATGATAAACGTAAGTTATATTCCACAATATAGTACCTAAGCAATGTATTGTGTTTCACATATTGTATGGGTAAGCGTGACGGATGCATGTTTCAATAGGAGCACGCAGAAACAAAGGGCTTGATACGTATTCTACAAGTCATGTAGGACTCATTTTATTGTGTAGAATATTATAATAGATACTAGATGATATGATAAGTGCTGGTTATCTACGGGGTGATCATACTCTTATGTTTATTTTGTATGTTACACTCAAATTATACGACATTGAGTGTTATAAGTATAAAATTTCAAGGTTAAAACCGTTGAGATATAGGATACACTAGACCATTCTAATAGACTCACAAATTTATACGCGATATCCACATATCGCGTATAAATTCATGTGCCAATTGCGGTTCAGTGCGCTACAAGTGCAAGATCAGGTCCGAAAGTCATTATTTTGAAGCTCGTTAAGTATTACAATACTTTCTGGATACGTCACTGACTCTAGAAGCAAAGTTTCAAAGCGTGCTAGGGTATGGAGAAGAATCTGAAGAAAAAAGCAGGAGGTCCTTCCAAAGATATTCGCTAAAAATAATAATATGTAAGCTTTACAATGTGTTAGTAAATCTTTGGCACCTTGCTGCGTGTACCGCCAGTTGGTAAGTCCATGGAAAGTAGCACGTCAGGTGATTAAGTGGTTGCTAGTATGTTCTAAATCATCACAACTAACTGATTAAAAAACAGAATCTTCATCTTGTTATAAAGGAATTCGACCTTGATACGCTAAATATATCCACGTACAATTGCAAATTTCCTTCGTAACAAAACCACGTCACAATATTCTCCATTGTGTAATTAATTTTACAAATAATACTTTGTACGCGACATTAATTAATATTATTTTAACGCTGAAACACTTACACGTAAAATAAATTCTACGAGTATTCTTACTCATATGTGACACGTTGTTCTAATTTGTATCAAAATAAGTACAATGGAAGAATAAATTAATAAAAAACATGGGACATGTAATTTCAAATTGAATTAATTTTGTAATTGTATTCAATTTTAAGCTGCGACGTAGACTCTCTCTCTGTCACACTTAAGATATTTTTTAAACTTTAGACAAAGCCTACTAAATTATAAACGCATAAAAATCTAAGAATGAATAGTACGCCCATTCTCAATTTTTTTATCGTTCGAATCATTATTGAAGAACTACTGAACGTATTTTGATAAAACTTTGCAGTAATAATATAGCTTACTAGAGGATGCGCGCAGCTACGTTCTTACATTTTTGTTTAATTTAAATGTTTCTGCCCAATTCCGTAGGATTTTCAGGAAATCCTTTCTTATTGCAGCTTTACGGTCCCCAATTTCAGCTTCCAGCGCCAAATAGTTAGTCAGTCAGTCAGTCAGTAATGCAAGGATTTTATAAATAAAGACAAATACATTACATTAACATTTACGGCCTGGTCACGAGATCGGTCGAAGTGGCGAGCGGCGCGGCGCGGCAAGGACGATGTACATTGCGCGTTTTGCTCTGAAGCGACATCGGTCGGCGCAGCGTAGAAAAGCGCGCCATGTACACGTAAATCGCTTGCCCCTGCTGCCGCGCCGCTCGCCGCTTAGACCGATCCCGTGACCAGGCCGTTACACTATATACAATACTTTCATCGCGATAACCGACACCCACGCGGGCGGAACCACGGACAGAAGCTAGTATATTTTATAGTTATTTTTTTGTCGTAACAACGTGGCATAAAGAAGCCTTTATTATACCTGCAACAAGGTTCTATATTAAATACAACTTAAAGCGGATGATCCATATAATTTTTTCGCTTCTAACGAGAGAAAGGAAAAAATGTCCACTTCCCGTAACTTCGTTTGTTACTTGGGGCTAATCAAAATTATTTGATTGTGCAACGGTTTAAATTGAATTTGTGAATTGTTTACCAGGATTTCCATTGTCATTGAAATGTTCACTGCGAAGTTATTCTAGTGTAGTTTGGAATAGTCAATCAAGGCTGAAAAAGCAGGAATAGAATTCGAAGGTGCACGTCTGAACAATGCATTGAGTAGATACACATTAATTTCGTAGAATCGTAATACGGATGATATCTTTTTTAAAGAGCGCCTTAGATTCACACTCATCATTCAGATTCTTTCATTAATTCTCCGGATGACATTTTTGGGTCGTTTTGTTGTAAACTTAACATCATAGACATATCAATTATTTTATTACCTTAGTAACAGATAGACCGCGTGCCCCTCAACCCACCAATGAAAACGATAAAGGAAATAATGGCTAGTGAACAATAAAATCTATTCTTGTTCTTTTTTATCTCGAAGCTTTCTATAGGACACATTTGATTGAACCTTCTGAAATATAATGCGCAATGTTATATGATATGAACGGAATGCAGTGCCTATACTAGTATTATAAAAAGCTCTAGTGCTTGTTAACCTCGTACTATAACAGATGCACTTGGCAAAGTATTTTTGTGTTCGAGCTTGTTCATTAAGAGAAGGCGTTAAAAATATTAAGGATCAGAGTAGCACATCTTCTTCTTCCGCCTGCACTCCTCCCATATTACTTGGGGTCGGCGCAGAATGTATTTTTATTCCATTTTCTCCTATCAGATGGCATCTAGTTAATCACTCCCTTTTCATTCATGACATCCTTCACACAATTCATCCATCTTTTCTTTGGTCTGCCTCTTGCCTTATTTCCCTCAACTCTCATATAAGGTCAGATCAGAGTAGCACATAATAGTACACAAATATGCCTAATATTCAAAGTACGGATCACCTCTCAAAGTATTTCGCAGACGATATTGAGCGTGCACGTGCGATACAGACGCAGGTGCGCTTGACCGACTACTTCAGTCAACGGCCGCGTGCGTTCCCATACTCTGACATATGCGACAGAGCGCGCGGCGATGATTGGCCACGATACACTGGAATGTACCTTTATAGTGTATATGTCACAGGAATCTAAAAACTAAATTTAATGCGTGTGTATGAACGGTAAACAAAAGCTAATTATATCATAAAAATATATTAGAAATAATAGTTTACTCATCAATCTTACGTGTGTCCGTCGGTTAACCTTGATTCTTAGTCACCGCGTTAATTTATTACAACGGTGTAAAGTTATTTTTGCAACCAATGATCAAGTCTGTACTGGCCAAGCCGAAGACGCCGAGTTTATACCTACATTTTTATAATACTCCTCGTTTCTAGCATTATCTGATTAGTCCCTCATAGCTGTCTTAGATAAAACCATAAAAAGATGTTCTATTGCAAATTCTGTCTGCACTACATGGCTTATCAGAAGTGATAAAACTGACCCAAATATAAAATATTTACATATACTCAACTATTACGTAAATATAAAAGCTTAAAAGTGCCTTAGGGATATGGAATAGGTTATTTATTACATTGCTGCGTGAGTAAGAAATTGTGTCCATTTCTAGTGAATGTCATGTCAATTTTGCGAGGTCGCAGGCGCCGTATATTGTACGACGAGATTCTGGTTGACAAACGTGTAATACCAAGGCACTTGCCCTTCATGTTGCTTGGGATTACCGTGATCCGGGGATTACAGAGGAAGTACGTGACTCCATTACTATTTAGGTATAAAACAACATTGTGGTGATGCATTCCATGTTACGATTATTGCTTTTTTGATGAAGGACGCTCGTAAAGTTGAAAGAATTCGAGAAATAAAACAGATTTTAAGATTCAAACACATCAATCAATCTTTATACTTTTAAGGACAGTTAAAAAGTAATCTCGTCGAGTGTCGATACGGAGACGTTTAGATTACGTTCAGTAATGGACAGTACAGATACAATCGCGCCGTGATAATGCGAAAGTAAGCTCATTTACTTATTGCCTTGGTACTTTTTTCCTTTATTGATCGAGGTGTTAATAAAGTCCTTGACGAGTGATTAATTGGGTACTAATTACAACCTACGAAAAACACATCTAAAAACGCTGGCTGATTTTACGATGCCTACTTTCCTTGCTTTAATTTTCTAGTGATAAAATCAAATTAATCAAATCCGCAAAATAATATATTATAATCAAGTACCTATAATTAAAACATCGGTGCAAATAAAACACTCGTATTTTCCTCGTCTTCAGCATTTATTAATTCCATCCACTAATGGTGTCTCTTTTTCTAACTTTTCCTTCCACTTTGCTTGGTCGAACGCGGCTCTCTTTAGATGTATTGTTATAACATCCGTACGTAACATCCGTAGGGGAAAGTGTAAATAAGTAAAAGCAAAATAAACTCCAGATTAATATATAACAATTGCGTAAAAATAGGACAGTAATGCATTGTGTATTATTAGTACGAATTCTGTATATACGTATGTTTATACAGATAAAGGTACTTTGATATTGCTACTTCGACTTCGATTTTAGATGCCATGTGGGAGAAGTGTGAAAAGTAAAATAACTATTTTCAGATAAATAAGTCAGTGTAGGAGAGTGCGATCCCATTTACGTCTTTACACGTGTTATCTACACTCAAAACAGCCACGAAAAAATACCTTTAAGAATTTAATAAAATTATCTGGCATTTACACCAATAATACTTATATTAGATATTGTCTGCGCACCGATTTATACTACGATATCTTCATCACCGATGATGATGATGAAGATATCGTAGTATTATAGTAGTATCGAATCATCAGCCCTATAGCAGTGGGACACTCTATACTGTCCCACTGCTGGACGAGGGCCTCTTCTCACTACGATATCTTAATAAGCAAAAGTTGAGTGCTGGCTATCATTCCATACTCGTTAACAATGCCAACCCAAACATACTGTATAACTACTTTTCACACTCATACATTTGGCACAAGTTTGACCGCATAATCTTGCTTTTTCAACAACTGTGCACACAGGGTTGTCATTTGCATGAACTAGGCACTTTAACAATCCTATCTCAAATGTGAACTAACTAAACTAAATAAAGTGAAGAGAAAATACTGTCAGTTAAAAAGTTACACCTTTTAAGAAGGTTTTTTTTGTAATACAGATAAAATAAAACGTAATTTTTACCTCCACGTGTAATTGATGTGTGAGTGACATAACGTTGAGAAATTCTTTTATTTTGTTCTAAATGTTAGTGTCGCAGCCGTATTTGTGAGCAGCGAGAGTCGAATGCGAAATCAGCGGTGCTCGAGTGAAGGGCCCGCGAGACCGCGAGCGTACCTCAACGTCCCACTTTGTCAAATGCGACCCAATATGATTTATCGTGAAATCTGTATAATTCGAACATCTTGAAATATGTCGCATTGTCGCCCGGTTGGCGTAGCGGGAGTGTTAGCGAGTGCTACCTCGAAGGTCGCGGGTTCGAATCCCGCTCAAGTCAATATTTATGTGCATGAACATGGATGTTTGTCTTGGTCTGGGTTTTTCTATGTATAATATGTATGTATTATCTAGTACCCATAGTACAAGCTCTGTAGTTTGGGACTAGATGGTGTTGTGTGGTAGAATATTACCTATATTATTATTATTTATAATTATTTATGACCTGTTGGTATAGTGCACTTTAATTTACTGCACAATAGTGATGATTCTTGCAAGTAATATAAATTAAATATAATTTTTATGTAGTAAAACATGTCAAAATAATGGTAGTTTCACAGTTAGTCAGTTTACAGTGTTGGACGGCCCAGTTTCTAACTTGCGCAGGAGACAGACAATGTTTTCCAATATTCTGAACTTTACTTATATGACTAAGCCATTGTAAATAGGGTTTAACAGGATTTATTATTAACAATGCTATCCCTCAATCTATACTGTAATAAAGCTGAAGAATTTGTTTGTTTGTTTAGTTGAACGAGCTAATCTCAGGAACTACTGCTCCGATTTTCATAATTCTTTTTTTGTTAGAGATCCCGTTTAGCGAGGAAGGCTAAGCTATCTAACAGATAACCTTAGACCAGGAGCCGCGGTTGCGGAGCAGTGGCCCTAAATAAGGGTGTAACCACGGGCGTTAACCACAGAAAACAAGCATTGTTATACACTGCAATAACATTACATTATGAGTCATAAAATATTTATTATTTCCTTGTTGGTGTGTACTTATTTTGATTCACATAATATCACCTGAAGGTGTGCCAATTGTGTAATAAAGAAAAAGTAGGTATATTGTTTCCTCCATAATGTAAGTACAGAAACAATTTATTATAAGATAATTGTAAGGCACTACAAGAAGAAGAGAGACCAAGAGAAACTGATAGGTTTACGACATCTATATATACAAACAACTGAAGGTTCAATTGTTTATATATATAGATCTGAATATGAATAACATTAGTTCGATACCTGATAACTGTTATGCCTATCTTCTTATTTGTCCAGGTCTGCAGAGTAATCTTTGGGACCTTTTATCCATTTTAATGGGACTTTTAGTGGCAGATATAAAGTTTGTAGGGCTTCATATAAGCAAAATTTTGCCCAGAAACGTTTCGAGTTCTAGTGGAAAATTTTGGATTTAATTAAAATGAAGTCAAATTTGAATTTCATTGCATTACAGAGATACAGAAAATAATATGGCAATAAGAACATTAAGTTTTGTATATTGTTACCTACACGAAATCTACATTATATCTACTTGAAAGATTATTTTAAATTAATTGTTTAATAACCTGAAATGCCTTTAGCGTGTCTAACGTACAATCGTAACAACTATTATCTATTTTTATGTCCACTGATAAGAAATATATAAAACGTTCGGCTCCTTTATTTTGTTCAAAAGGTTTAGCTTAGTCAAAGTAATATACCTATTGCTCCCATTTTACTGCTTTACGTGATAGGGCGATATTACACTGGAGATACCAACAGACTGCTATGCAGAGGGTATCGGGTTCAAATCCACGGCGCGCACTACTGATATTTTGAAGTAAGTGCTTTTGAAGTTATTAAATATCGGATACTACACTCGAAGTTAAAATCCTTGGATGCTACTGGTATAACGCTAGGACCACGATGATTATGTGCAGAATGTTCTAATAATACGAGGCGAGCCTACTGCACCTCTGTCTACCCCTTCGGGGAATTAATACAGGCGTGAGTATAAACAAAATAAAATACAATAGGTATATCAATAATATTTTAGCTCAACTAGCTAGCAAACTAGCTATCATGTCAGTAATGTATTGCCTTGTTCATTTAAATGCCCACTCTCCATATATAAATAACTATATAAACAACAATCTCTGTCAGTGAGGCTCAACAGTTGAAACTATTCGCATTTGTGTACTCTTCATTCATTTGTAGTAGTTTGGACCCTTTGGCCTTTGTCCCGTCTCGGTCACTCTCAAACAGCTAATCCATAACCGCAAGCTTTAATTAGGTTCACTTCAGTGGGTGGTGACTGGAAATTACTGGATTAGATCACTGGCTTTTTTATTTACAGGAACTAACTTTTTAGACTCAAGAACTTACTTGTTAGACAAATGAGGGGAAGTTGGAATGGTTTTGAAAATTATTATAATTTTAAAATTAGACAACTCACAAAACGCGGCTTTGTGCAAAGTTCGCAAATTAGGTGGCACGCAAATTGATTAATGAAAGAGACTTTTGTGACGTAAATTAGGAGAGATGTCCAGCAGTGGACTTTTATGATGATGAAGTTTAAATTAAATATTTTTTTCTACTTATTACACTTAGCTAGTCCCATACGTACGGTCTGATTATAGATCATAAGCCAAGGATATTTTACACCGTAGCGTTGCAAGGCCCGGTGTGTAAAAAATGTATACCTGCAAACCGAAACAGTTTAAATGTATATTATACAATCAGGTAACGAACAAGGGAATGAACGCTAACGTTCATACGAGTTCTCGTATGATAAGGTACCATGTTGTGTACCCAGCTTCCTCATTACATAAAACATATAATAAACTAGCTTTTGCCCGCGGCTTCGCGCGCGTTAAATTCAGGGTAACACATATTTCCTTTCAGTCTCAAGTTGTGTAAAGACACTCCTGATTATTCTAAAGAGTCAGAAGCTCTATAGGGTACAAAGTAACTCGTTTTGAAAACGGAACATACATACATACATACATACACACTTTCGAATTTATAATATTAAGTAGGGATGTTTTATTATTATTTTATTTATTATCTGCTTTCTTCACTTCTTTTATTTTTTTATTTAACCTATGTTATCCCACTTCTGGGCAAAGGTCTCCCTTACACTCTTTCAAGCGTCCTTATCTTCTGACAAGTATTGAGTTTATCGCGTTAATCCAGTCAAAGAGGAAATATAAAAGGAATAAGCATATTGTCATATATGTATGTATATCACAAAAATTAAAGTGACAATTATAATACCTAAATTCCTTTGTGTACTTGACAACACAACTTTAATCCAATAGTTGAAAAATAAATTGATCATCAGAATCTAATATATATCTAGTTCAGTCTGATAGCCAAAACTAATAACTTTGATTCATGCGAGTAATGACTATGCATCAATATATGCCATTCAAAGCATAGAGTTCGTCAGTCAATACGTCAATAGATGTGCAAGCTACATTATATGTATATCCTAGAATATTGCACATTGATAATGTATCAATCGAGTGCAGAAACGTACGAGAATATTGCATGTTCATTGATTAATAATAGAAGTAATTATAGTTACAGCTGTGTATGTAAATAGTCCGTTATTGGCTTCGGGCCCCTTCCCTCCATAAGCAAATGTAGGTTATAATTCATCACGCCAAGTGTAATTGGCAGACTTTACATGTCTTACGAGAATACTGTTGAGAACTCTCAGGTATGCATTATCCTAGTATTTTTCTTCACCTTCTAGCCAGCGATAATAAATAATTTAATTATAACACTTATCTACGAAAAGTCCGTGGGCCAGGACTGTCTGCGTAGCAAGGGAGTAAAAAAGAGGTTGACAATTTGTTTGAAAATAGGTAGCTTTGAAATATCTAAGTATTTTATATGACACTAAATTTTACTGTCATAATTACACATAACTGCGACTTGCTCTATAAAATATGCTTTGTACACTCACGAGCATACGATCATTTCTCTTTTGATCTTTAAGATATTTTACCATATTATTATTATGAAACCTAGTAATGTGTTAATACAGTGTAGCTTGTTCTACACAAATTACGCATATGCACGGCATTCTCATAATCAGATTGTGTTGGATTACGCGTCAATTAACAAGAGCCTGGGGGCACTTACGCTTGTATGGCGCTTATGACCTTTTTACAAGCACGTATTCAATATGAACTGAAAATCATCTCTGGTAGTAATATTATGGATGAATAATTATTTGTTTATGCTTGTGCATACTGTTGATTTATAATTCGATGTTAGCTAGAAAAGTCAGTGTTAGGTTATAGCTAACACTGACTTTTTCTAATATGCTGAAATATATTTCAGCATATTGCATTCTGGGTAAAAAAAAATATTATGCTGGATTTGAATCACTTTCTATGTAAAAAAATAAATGACTATTCTGCACACTCTTTAATTTTCAAATATGACATGCGGGTTGAGGGTAAGCTGACCCGGATTACCAAAGACTTTTTACTTTATATAAACTATTACTTATTGTTTCTAACTCGATTCGACCAATACTCACCCCTCATCGAACAATATTGACGTAATGGCAATCAGATTTATCGAACCCGTCGCCCGGAACGTGCAAACGTACCGTGTTCAAGTATTTTCAACCTTTCAAGGCGAAAGAACAACAACGGCCTTCTTTTACAGCTATACAATACACATACATACATAGCCAATAATAATAATAATAATAATAATAATATCACTATATCACAAACTTCTTTAAAAACCAAAAAGAAAAACAGTACAAAGTAAATATCAAGAAACCAAAATGACATCAGATGTCAAAAATGTAAGCAATGCAAATAAAGTAAATACAAGAGTAAATACGAATACATGTAAGGAAAAATGTTGACTAGAGCCAGAGCAGCGGCACAAATAAGACCCCCGGACTCGTCACTCAGCTCCGCCTCGCAGCCGCCGGCGTCAGCAGCGCCGGCCATTGCTGAGGCGTCGAGCTCATCGAGTGATGAGTATTTTTCCCCGCCGACGACACCAACACCAGCGCGCCGCCGGGGAAGAGGCCGGCCGCCGTCACGCTTGGGACCCCGAGACCCACCGGTTTCGAACAGGGCCCCCGCTGTCGGTGGTGATGTGCGCCGCATGAGATGGACTCAATCGATGAATGAGAACGTCATGCGGGCATATTTTGTGGCTACAGAGGGAGGAACCAACCTTACGGCGTACCGTGACCGCTTACTGCCTCTGTTTCAGGGCTTGGAACCGGCTGTTAATGTATCGGCACAACGACTGTCGGATCAAGTGCGAGCCATTCAACGCTGTCACCTGTTGGATGACGACGCACTTGAGAGGCTACGCTCAGACTTGCGAGATATCCCTGAAATCACACCCTTCACGCGCAATGTGGCTCCAATAGCGCACGCCTCACTCAGGGCACAAGAAGAAGGTGAGGAAATGATAGACAGGGATATACAAGTAAGTACCCAATGCATTGATAAGATAAGGAGTACTTTGGAGTGCGCCATTGGGGAATATCGGTATGCTACATTAGAAAGTAGACCCCGATTGCCACGTTTACCCACGCATAGAAAAAATATAGCGCTTGTGTGTGCCCTGGATTCACTATTGCCTACTTACCTAGACACTAGTGAAAATCTTAGTGATACACACTCAATTCTATACTGCGCAGCCGTAGCGGCGTGTCGAGTAGCTAATATTAAAATACAAAGCAGTATTACTATTGCTGCTCGAGATGCCGTTCCGGCTTGGCAGCGTAGAATTGAGCGTCGTATTGCTGAGACCAGGGCACTCATAGGCAAGCTAATCTGCTTCAGGTCGGGCAATACCCGCCCGAGAGTGATGCGTTTTGTGAGTCGGGCGTTTAAGGGGACAGGACTTTGTCCTCAAGAATATCCGTCACGGGTCACAGAACGCATCGACTTCCTGAAGCAGAAAATCTATGCGTGGGCGAATCGTATCAGGCGGTATAAAAAGAGGGTTGACCGATATTCCCAAAATCGCGCATTCCAAAGAGATGAGAAGTTGGTTTATAGGAATTGGGAGCGATATGAACCAGGTGTGGATGATGGGCGTCGACCAGATGATGCGAACACGATTGCGTTCTGGCGCAGCTTATGGTCGACTCCCATCAGCCATACAGAGGATGACTGGATTAGGGATATTGAGCGATCATGTGAGGTAATACCTCACATGGAGCCTGTAGCCATAGACGCGGGGGATGTAAATTGTGCAGTCCGTCCGTTAGCCAATTGGAAATCTGCAGGACCGGACGGGTTGCACAATTTCTGGTTAAAATGGCTACGCAGTGCACATGTTCGCTTGGCATCCCAATTCCAGTCATCTCTGGACTCAGGATCGCTGCCAAGTTTTATGACAACTGGCGTAACTCACCTGCTCTTTAAGTCTGGTAGTACCACGGAGCCTACGAACTATAGGCCAATAACTTGCCTGCCTACAGTGTATAAAGTTTTTACATCCATTTTGAGAACAAAATTGGAATCACACATATTTGGAAATAAGATCTTATCTGTATCTCAAAATGGATGTAGAAGCCGGGCACGTGGTACTAAGGAGCTACTCCTTATCGACATGGCCATTAGCCAACAGGTGCGCCGTAGTCGAAAGAATCTGGCGACATGCTGGATAGACTATAAGAAGGCCTATGACTCTGTGCCACATACGTGGCTTTTGAGGGTGCTGGAGTTGTACAAAGTAGATGCAACTCTATGCACCCTCTTGAGGGCATGTATGGGGCAGTGGAGTACGGTTCTTCACTATCCAGGGTGTCGACAGCCTTGCGGGTATGGCGTACCTATAAAGATCAAGCGGGGTATTTTCCAAGGCGACAGTTTGAGTCCACTATGGTTTTGCCTAGCACTGAACCCGCTGAGCACTTTGCTCGAAAGTTCAGGGCTAGGCTATCGGTTGCAGACTAGAGGTCAGGTTATTTCTCACCTCCTTTTCATGGATGACCTAAAATTATTTGCCCCCACTAACCTCCAATTAACTGAGTTACTAAAGATAACTGAAAGCTTTAGTAATTCAATTAAAATGGAGTTCGGTGTGGATAAATGTGCGGTCATGCATGTAAAGCGAGGCAGGAGTGTGGAATCTGATGGTATAGAGCTTTCAGATTTCACACAACTTAGATCTCTCTCTGCAACGGAAACCTACAAATATCTGGGTATGGCGCAGGCATTAGGCATTGATGACGCTGGCATGAAACAGGCGTTGCAGGCACGTTTCTTTGGCCGCCTGAAGAAAGTCTTAAAAAGCTTTTTATCAGGCGGAAATAGGGTGCGTGCCTGTAACGGTTGGGCCATGCCGGTCTTAATGTACTCCTTCGGCATACTCAGATGGACTCAAACAGAATTGGACGCCTTGGATAGGAAAGTTCGCTGTCTACTTACAACATACCGGATGCATCACCCGCGTTCGTCGGTGATGAGATTGTACATCCCGCGGAAGTGTGGGGGTCGAGGCTTCTTAAGTGCCAAGACCCTCCACAATCGCGAGGTGTGCAATCTCAGAGAATACTTTCTCCATACCGACGCGGGTGTGCACCGAGATGTGGTCGCTGTGGACAGAGGGCTTACCCCGCTGGGTCTGGCCAAAGAGAACTGGCGCAAACCTGCCGTACTTGGTGTAGAGGAGCGCAGGGAAGTATGGAAAGGTAAAGAGCTGCATGGACGATTTTACCGGGCCTTACATGGGCCCGACGTAGATTTCCCAGCGTCGGTATCCTGGCTGCGTTTTGGCGATCTTTTCGCCGAAACAGAAGGTTTTGTATTTGCAATTATGGACGAAGTTGTCATGACGAACAACTACCGGAAGTATATTCTGAGGGATGGGACGGTTGACATATGTCGGGCATGTCACCAGCCTGGTGAATCGCTTAGACATATAGTATCCGGTTGTTCTCGTCTTGCCAATGGCGAATATTTGCATAGACACAACCAAGTAGCCAGGATTGTCCACCAGCAACTTGCCTTAAAGTACCAACTTGTCGACTCTGAAATACCGTACTACAGGTATGTGCCCGACCCAGTTCTTGAAAATGGTCGTGCTACTCTGTATTGGGATCGGTCTATCATTACTGACAGAACTATTGTGGCTAACAAGCCGGACATAGTGGTGATAGACCGATTAGAGCGCCTTGCAATGATCATCGACGTCACCATACCCCATGACGAGAATCTCGTGAAAGCCGAAAAAGATAAACAAATGAAGTATTTGGACCTGGCTCACGAGATTGTCGACATGTGGGATGTAGACTCGGCGATCATTGTACCGATAGTCGTGACCGTAAATGGCCTTATTGCCAAGAGCCTCGACCACCACCTCAAGAGGCTCTCGTTAGACGGCTGGATCAAGTCCTCTATACAGAAGGCAGTATTGCTGGACACGACACGCATCGTACGGAGGTTCCTTTCTCTGGAGCCCTAACCACCGGTAGCTTGGTCCCTGTGCCCGATGCCGGTGGGTCTCCGTGGTCCCATTTTATATAATTAAATTTATTTTTAATTGCAATATTTATTAAGTATATAAAATGTGACAATGAGAAAAATGTTTAATAAACGGAATAATAATAATAATGTTTTTATTTTTCTTTCACAAAGGTAACTTACAAACTACATTGATTAATATCTAGAAAAACAGATTACACCTTTGTGAGAGACTGGTATCTGAACTAGGAAAATCCTGTCAGACAGATTACCAGGCTCCCCGCACATTATTTCATATCAATAGTGTCACAAAGACAGTAGCTTACAATTTGCAAAAACAGCTAGATTATTTAAACAGTTAGAAAGAAAAGTGTGTGTGTATGTGTGTTTTGTGTGTGTGCGTGTGTGTGTGTGTGTGTGTGTGTGTGTGTGTGTGTGTGTGTGTGTGTGTTGTGCGCGTGTGTGTGTGTTTTTGTGTGTGAGTCTGTGTGTTTCTGTTTGGACGCATAAATGGTAACCGGTCATATTAGTGTTTTCAGAAGATTTTCAGTTTGATCGTAACTAAGTTCTTGTAACCATTCTGAAACAACTTCTTTGCACTCAGATTTTGAGAGAGGATATATGTTTAAAATAGAGTTTAGTTTATTATATAAATGACTGCCCATGAAACAGAACATTCTATGCGACAGGCTATTTTTATAACGAACTGGTGGAAAAATTCTATAATGTCGTCGTCCTTGTGGGTTGTTACGAGTTGATGGGAAAATAGTTTCAGAAATAGTAATGAATAGCCAATCCATACAATAGTCACTAAGAATGCCTTGCGTAGACGCCTACGATTTGCTACGCCGTCGTACATCTACGGTTATACGTAGGAACGTCGTTGACGGACCGTACATTAGTTGTCGTCACAATAATGGTTCTTTCCACAATACATAAACAGTACACAACAGCTTTCAAAGTTTACGACTGGCTATAAACTACATCGAGAACGTTGATTTATTGTACGTTGGCACTTGTGCCTAGGGAACGGTAATCCGTTCCCTAGGCACAAGTGCTTTACGGCGCTTTTTGAGTGAAACGCACAATAGATACGCCCAAGAGATTTTATCAGAGTGCCTGGACTAACTTGAATTTCAACAGGTTCATCGATGGCTCTGACGGAACGGCTCGCATAAATTACTCAACAAGTAGAGCATTTAAGTGAAAGTGGAAATGTGGTACTTAGGATTCGATTTCAAATCAAACGTAATTAGCTTTTTTCTTAAGCTGTTTGAGTGATATCAAACGTACTTTATGAACACGTGGAAACTCACACATGCTCACTTTCCTATTAGCATACAGCCTCACAAGGCACGTACAAATTCAAAAGTTTGCGCATCATGTAACATAATGACAGATGAGTGTTGGATGATTTCTCTCGTATTTCAAAGGAGCACGCACTTCAAACATGTCATTACCTAGTTTCTAACACACTAACAAGACTAATATACCATTGAAACACACACACGCACATTGCTCCTGACCCTTGAATGAAATATCTTCGTACATTCCCATGTCTAGTAGGAACGAGGTACAACTATCGCGGGCTTTTCAAAGAGCAGTCGGGTATAAGGTTTTAATGAATACCCTTCACGAGCCGTGCCTTCCTGCTGTTCATTCTTTCCCTTTTGTTTATTTTTATTGCTAAATGAGTGCTACTCTGTAACAGGATTACTCTAAATTTACCAATTAGGTTAGAGCAATAGATATTTTTGTTTTTGGTTGTAATTTTTATGCTACATTTACATTGTGCAATTACCTAACGTTTTGTTACTCTATCGCAATTTGATAAATGTCGGCGGTATTGAAAAAACGCTTCGTTAAATAACTTTACTACTAACGCTTGTATGGCTGTGAATGAAATCGTTTCAACAAAGACTGAAACGTTTTGACGAACAGGGTTTTGCCAGTTTGTTTTAGCTCTTAATTACCAACGTCGCTAAATGCGTTGTGATCCTGCTTACAATATTAAACGAAAAAGTTGTTTTATTTTTTCAGCGCGTAGCACCAGTCAGTTTGTACACCCGCGCGGCACCGCGCCACTTACACACAATGCACAACAGTCTGTTAGCTTGTAAACCTTATGTGCTGTACCAGAAGTATGTTCTTTCCTGCAGTGTGAGTGGTGTAGCGGCGTAAAGCGCGGCCGGTCGCCGTCGTCAAATTAGCGGCATGTCGCCGGCTCCTGCGGCCCCCACTGCACGGCGCCACTTACACACACTGCACAACAGTCAGCTTGTACACATTATGTACTATACCAGAAGTATGTCTTTACCTGCAGTGCGAGTGGTGTAGCGGCGTGAGGCGCGGCCGGTCGCCGTCGTCAACTTAGCGGCATGTCGCCGGCCCCTGCGGCTCCCACTGCACCCGTGCGGCACTGCGCCACTTACACACACTGCACAACAGTTAGGTTGTACATATTTTCATTCACACACACAATTAACACACTTCACTTTTTACCTGGAACAAAAAAGTATGATATTAAAAAACATGAATCTAATTGTTTTGCATATTAAACTTTATAATATATTTTTAGTCAACAGGTATATATTATTATAAATTAAATATACATACTATATAAAGTACAAGTTTTGTCTTGTGGTGTCGGTTATCGCGACAAAAGGAAGTATAATGTGCCTCTTTAAGTGTCATATTTATGACCTATAATCCTATTATATCCTTTTATAACTGCCAATTTCGCTAGAATTCGTTCAGTATTTCTTGTATCCACACAAACTTACGCTTTTATTGAATTAGTAGGCTTTCTTCACGTATGTCATCATCCTACGCTGGTGATATTATGTTGCACAAGTGTGTACGCAAATACTAGTGTGCTCTCTATTCTCTAGTAATCTGATAGGACTGTAATCTGACGCTACTGAAGTGAGACTGGGCACAGAACTAACAGCTTGACGTATTTTCGACGCACGGCGCTGTAACACAATCAACTAGCCAACTCCAATTCTATTCTATTTACCGTCAGATTCAATACCCGATCTATTCTTAGGTTCGGCAATTACAGATGCATATTTGCTATAGGCACCATAAAAAAATGTCAAACATGTATCTTTAATCTGAAATTCCATGAATAGAAAATATATTGGGATCGCCTGTTAAAAATACAACTGCCGCACTAGAAATAAATCGTGTATCGTGGGGGACTCTAAACGAATTTTACACCAATGGACACAAAAGACACCCATGACACAAAACAACAATTTGCAGATCACGCTAAGTTTTGTATCCTGTGGGAATCGAACCCACGATACGCGGCACAGTCAAGGCGAAGCGTGAGGTGGACCTATTTAATTTAGTAAATTTAATATAGTACCTTCTTGGGTTTACGCGAATGTTACACATTGAAATTAAACTACAGTTTACGGATTTTATCGCGTTGTATTGGTTTCACTAAGTTATTACATTTGAAACTAAAGATCTAGAAACTATATTTTTAATTTATTACTAGCCGACTTTTCGAATTCTTTACAGAATTCATTTTCACGGCAGACTGAGGTGATATTTGTCTTTTTCTTGAATGTATAAGTTATCTCAAAGTACCCGAACATTTTTCAACTACTGGTGTTACTATTTACGCAGAATGAGCTCACAGTGTCCTTAGGTCTTCTGGTGACTTTGTCCTTCTTGGGTTTCATTAGCCTTATGACAGGGTCCCAAGCTGGAGGAACATTCCAACCATCTTCCCTATTGAAATTAGGGTGTTTTTTAATTTCAATAGCCTCTCGTATCATCCTTGGAAGAAAACGATGTTCTTTTGCGAGTATCTGTGGTTCATCAAATCGCAGGTAGTGGTTGGGTCCTTGTTCCACATGTTCACACACAGCAGACTTTGTTGAGCGTTTATGTTTTATGTCAGCTATATGTTCTTTGAGTCGAATGCTTATGCTTCTCTTGGTTTGTCCAATGTATGAGAGCATGGGCTGTCATTCACAGTCAATTTTGTAGACACCGGCCTCTTGCAAGGGTAACTGACACTTGACAGATGGTAATAATTGACTGATCTTCGTTGGCGGCTTGTAGTAAGTTTTGATAGAAGCTCGCTTCAAGATGTAGCCAATTTTGTCGGTCACGCCCTTGATGTATGCTAGGACAGCAGGTTATCTTTCTACTGTGGCTGGTTTTTCTTTCTTCTGGGATCTGTGACAGTGGCGCGGCGGTCGGAGCTTGTTGTCTTGCAGAACTTGCCTGACATGTTGAAGCTCAGCGTCCAGGTGTTTCTTGTCACAGATCCCGCGGGCTCTCTGAAACAGAGACATTCCTACAGTAGCTTACTGTTTAGGATGGTGGTGAGATTCACCGTTTAAGTACCTATTTGTATGGGTCTTTTTCCTATACACAGTATGGCTTAAGGAGTTGTTTTTATTCCTGATGACAAGTACATCTAAGAAAGCTAAAGACTTGTTTGCCTCTAATTCCATTGTGAATTGTATTTGGTTATTAATAGAATTAAGATGGTTTAGGAAAGCATTAACACTATCTGTTGGTAAAATTGTGAAAGTGTCATCTACATACCGCTTGTAGAACCTCCGTGTGATGGTGGCAGTCTGCAGGGCTCGCGCCTCGAAGTCCTCCATGAAGATGTCAGCGACAACAGGCGATACTGGGGAGCCCATTGCTACACCATCTACTTGTATGTAGTATTTCTTGTCCCATAACAGATAGCCCGTTGTCAGGCAGTGTTTGTGTATTTCTGCATATTCCTCAGGCATGTTGTTTTCTGTCAGCTTCCTTCTTGTAATTTCTACACAGTCATGTACTGGTATGCATGTGAATAATGACTGTATATCAAAACTAACCATAGTTTCCGGATTTGTCAGAGAGATGAAGGTGTTTGATTTCACTGACAAAATGGTAGGAATCTTTCACATGTGCTCTCGTATTGCCTCTGAGCGGTGAGAGAATCTTTGCCATGTGTTGAGCCTTTCTGTAAGTTGGTGCGCCTATCTGACTAACTATCGGGCGCAGAGGAGCGTTTTCCTTGTGTATTTTTGGTAGCCCATACATTTGAGGAGGTTTTACACACGATGGTATTAAATATTTAACGTCCAAATTAAGTTTTTCGGAGTATTTCTTAACAATATCACAAGTTTGCTTGAGTATTTTGTTCGTAGGGTCTGACTTAACCAACTTGTAGGTACTTTCATCCGACAAAAGATGTTTCATTTTTTGTTTATACTCGGACGTGTCCATCACTACCGTTGCATTTCCTTTATCTGCTCGGAGTACTGTAAGTTCAGGCCTAGCTTGTAACTTCTTCAGTGCGAGATATTCGGTCTTAGGTAGATTCCTTGCCGGCACTTTCGATTGACGTAATACAGCAGAAACGTCCTGTCGTATGGCCTCGAAATCTTCCTTACTCACATTGTTTTTGACTAGGCAATCCTCAACGTTGCAAATAATGGTTACATACGGTATTCTTGATGGAGTTATCGCGTAATTTAAAACCTCCTCAAATGTATGGGCTACCAAAAATACACAAGGAAAACGCTCCTCTGCGCCCGATAGTTAGTCAGATAGGCGCACCAACTTACAGACTGGCTCAACACATGACAAAGATTCTCTCACCGCTCAGAGGCAATACGAGAGCACATGTGAAAGATTTCTACCATTTTGTCAGTGAAATCAAACACCTACATCTCTCTGACAAGGAAACTATGGTTAGTTTTGATATACAGTCATTATTCACATGCATACCAGTACATGACTGTGTAGAAATTACTAGAAGGAAGCTGACAGAAAACAACATGCCTGAGGAATATGCAGAAATACTCAAACACTGCCTGACAACGGGCTATCTGTTATGGGACAAGAAATACTACATACAAGTAGACGGTGTAGCAATGGGCTCCCCAGTATCGCCTGTTGTCGCTGACATCTTCATGGAGGACTTCGAGGCGCGAGCCCTGCAGACTGCCACCATCACACGGAGGTTCTACAAGCGGTATGTAGATGACACTTTCACAATTTTACCAACAGATAGTGTTAATGCTTTCCTAAACCATCTTAATTCTATTAATAACCAAATACAATTCACAATGGAATTAGAGGCAAACAAGTCTTTAGCTTTCTTAGATGTACTTGTCATCAGGAATAAAAACAACACCTTAAGCCATACTGTGTATAGGAAAAAGACCCATACAAATAGGTACTTAAACGGTGAATCTCACCACCATCCTAAACAGTAAGCTACTGTAGGAATGTCTCTGTTTCAGAGAGCCCGCGGGATCTGTGACAAGAAACACCTGGACGCTGAGCTTCAACATGTCAGGCAAGTTCTGCAAGACAACAAGCTCCGACCGCCGCGCCACTGTCACAGATCCCAGAAGAAAGAAAAACCAGCCACAGTAGAAAGATAACCTGCTGTCCTCCCATACATCAAGGGCGTGACCGACAAAATTGGCTACATCTTGAAGCGAGCTTCTATCAAAACTTACTACAAGCCGCCAACGAAGATCAGTCAATTATTACCGTCTGTCAAGTGTCAGTTACCCTTGCAAGAGGCCGGTGTCTACAAAATTGACTGTGAATGACAGCCCATGCTCTCATACATTGGACAAACCAAGAGAAGCATAAGCATTCGACTCAAAGAACATATAGCTGACATAAAACATAAACGCTCAACAAAGTCTGCTGTGTGTGAACATGTGGAACAAGGACCCAACCACTACCTGCGATTTGATGAACCACAGATACTCGCAAAAGAACATCGTTTTCTTCCAAGGATGATACGAGAGGCTATTGAAATTAAAAAACACCCTAATTTCAATAGGGAAGATGGTTGGAATGTTCCTCCAGCTTGGGACCCTGTCATAAGGCTAATGAAACCCAAGAAGGACAAAGTCACCAGAAGACCTAAGGACACTGTGAGCTCATTCTGCGTAAATAGTAACACCAGTAGTTGAAAAATGTTCGGGTACTTTGAGATAACTTATACATTCAAGAAAAAGACAAATATCACCTCAGTCTGCCGTGAACATGAATTCTGTAAAGAATTCGAAAAGCCGGCTAGTAATAAATTAAAAATATAGTTTCTAGATCTTTAGTTTCAAATGTAATAACTTAGTGAAACCAATACAACGCGATAAAATCCGTAAACTGTAGTTTAATTTCAATTAGTGAATTTAAGTCAGCATAAAATTGCAGTGAGTACTCAATTAAAATTACGCAAACCCTACACAAATATTTTACAATGATATTAAGCTGTTAATGATCGTTATTGTTGTATGTGTTTTAATTACTTTGCAATGAAATTTCTGCAAACAAATAGGTACACATTTTAATGAAGCTCTACTTGTTTTAAATACCGAAATGTCAATTAATAGCATTAAAACAGTTTTAATATATATTAAATTAAGCCGATTTTGCAGTATATTTTAGAGATTCACTCTGTACATTTTCAAAGAGATCGGCAGAGGTGCTGGTTGACTGAGTAAATCTAAGAATCTAAAAAGGGCTCGGCAAAATTTTAGACGAAAAAAATCGTACATTAAAACTATCCTTGACAAGTTTTTTTTAAATACGGTAATTTCGGCTTGCGTCGAGATTTCTTTTTTATCTTATTTATCCACATACACATTTGAAGCGATGTTAAACATTCACATTCCCATAAAACCTTTATAGCCTATTCCCTAAAGCAATCAGGACCACAGACGACATGGCTGTTAAGGAAATATTAGATTTTATCTTAAACCGAACACAATCTTCAAAATGTCAGTCATTTGGTACATTTACACTTCACACGTTTGATTTCAATAATGTTTCTACTGTTATGTCTGATCAAAATAAAAAGTATGTTACAAGCTTCAGTACTAGGTATACCTATTGGTTTTCTTATTTAGAAAGGTGTTCCTTGCTTAAAATGCTATAGGCGTGTCGGTGTGGACCGTAAAGACGGACGTTGCTCAGAATTGGTTACAATATTTATTAATTGCATTAGGAAGCCACTGCAACACATCAGAATTATATTGACTAGATCACAATCTTAGTAATTTCCATCCAAACCTAAAGTTAAACACAATCCGCCTAAGTAGTAGTCAGCCTAAACACAAAAGTAGAGGCAGCAGTTGTAGATTTTGCAATGTCGAAATTATTCTTAGACTGGGCGTTCGTTACACGTATCATAGCAAATTAAACAGTAGCAAAAGCCATAATTTGGTGATCACACGCCTCCATAAAAATGTCTTTGCAAAATAGTATTACTCACTACAGTAACAGTCATTTTTATGTCTGTTACTGTAGGGAGTAAAGCTTCGTTAACCACAGGAAGGAGACACTACTATATACCACAATCTCGAAATGGCCAAAATATCACGTGACAGAGTGCTTAATACCAGCTGTATGGGAGCTTATGGTCTTTAATTCGAATGACAATCGAGTTTGATGAGTATGGTAAATTATGGTATCGTAACGTGGAATTGATGAATGCATAACAGTAGATCATGTTTTTGCAGTGATTATGTAGTGCCAGATTTATTATCCAATTCGACGAGTTTCAGTAGCAGTTTCAGCCAGATAATTTCTCGCTTCAACATTTAGATTTATAACGAAGACGGCGGCGGCACCGCGTTGTTCGCGACGATTTGAACTGCTATTAGGTTGTTGTCAAAATAAATATGTATAGCACTGGAACATGGGTTCACATTGTGAGGGAGCGATTTCTTTAAAATTAACAAGAAAAATATTGCATTGTTTATAGTAATATATTATTTATTGTTTCTGCTGTAAGTTTGACCAAATGCCAAAGCCATCTGTCTAAACACTATTTAAGTTTTAAAATAGTTTTGTGTTAACAGATTTAAAACTTTTGCAACTTGTACATGTAAGAATGTGTATGCAAGAAAATATGTTGTTTATCTTGACAACAGTTACTAATTATACGAAATATATAAAATACTAGACGATGCCGCAGCTATGCATACATCTTTTTTGTAATGAATCGTATTTTCCCAATAATTTCAGACAATCCCTTCTTGCGCCCAATAGTTTCGGCTGTGCGTTGTTTGCCAGTTGGCCAGTAACGCAAGGATTTCATAGACCATCATTTTTTTTCATGAACCATCATTTTTATTCATTTCAATGCTTCATAAGTTTTAAACCTGACATATTTCTTTATTTTTTATTTTTTTACACTCACGCCTGTATCCCCGAAGAGGTAGGCAGACGTGATATTACACCAAGATTTTGCTATGAATTTTTAGGTCCCACGTAATAGGGGCGAGCCTATTGCCGTACCGGGCACATTAGCAGGCTCTGTGCTGCTACTGAGAATTTTCGAACGGAAAAACCCAATAACACTATGCCCGACCCGGGAATCGAACCCGAGACCTCCCAATCCCACGCGCCCATTTATACCGCGAGACCACGTGTTGCTACTGAGAATTCGGAAAAACCCAGTAACACTTTTGCCCGACCCGGGAATCGAACTCGGAACTTCTTTGATAACACAATAAGACGGCCACGCGCACCATGAAGATTAATGATTTGGGAAGGTCCTACTGAGAGGTTTTCCAGTGATGTGTGCAACATGTTACATAACAACACAATATGTTTAGTATCAATATTTTTTTATTATTTTGAACGCAGTAGCGGTCGGCTGCGGTATAGAGTATAGACGTTGGGCGCAAATCAGCGCGATTTCATGTAAAAATTAAGTGTGCTCAGCCCTCGAGACGTGGCACATAGCGTTCACGCTCTTAGACTTTTTAAATTAATTTGTTGCGTATTCAATTTTGAATGTGTCGATTTGCCTCCGTCTCGGTGAGCATATTAACATTGGTACCAGCTGTCATGGAGATCTTTACTAACACATAGTTACAGGGTTGCAATATACATAATTATGTGCCCTTAATTGTTGACAAAGCTCACACAATTCATTAAGTGATTCATGAAGTTGTCACCTGAGCTAGAGGGTAAAAATCCACTAGACCAGGTGTGAGTTAAAAATAGAAATATCAAGTAACAAAAGCATTCGAAGTAAAATGGATTTCCTCATATTATTATGAGGACACGTGTCACGGCTCAAACTTTTGTAATATAATATTATTTTCTAATTGTTATAGACGTCGTTTTCAGATAGAAATTCCACTATCCAATGTACGTAATGCTGAGATTATGATAGACAATTGCAGAAATGCTAACACACCCACATCTTTATTTTTTAAGGTCCGCCGCTAGACAAGGTATGTACCTGTATACATCGGTTACGTGGAACTTTACAATCAATGGGCATAAAGTATGTTCTCCGAGACTCAAAACAAATTGTGGATCACACGTCAACTGTTGTGGATCGAACCCACAACACAGTAAACTAAAGCGACTACTCCACACCTACGTGCAGTTAACAGCCGGAAAGCACATCTGTACTAAAAACCAAAGAACGTAACCGTGAACTCAAACAGTAAAACTATAACGAGCCACAAAATCTTGTAACCGAGCTCGGCAACAGAGAATCATTGTGTGAATTTTTGCATCATAAAACCGATTGGTATGATAACCGGCCAATATCAGACGGTTGGCCGATTGCCAAGAGGAAACGCAGTAAAATGGACTCGTGAACAGAGTCCAAGGTCCATAGGTCGTAACACCGCTATATCCGAATGTGAACATCATACTGATCGATAGACTGACATACGCTGTAACACCTTTTTGATCTGCCATATGGTACATCACAGAACAAAAAGTTTGATACCGAGTAGATTATTGAATATTGAGACTTAAGTAGTCCAGCTATTAAGTTAAGATTCATAAGTATAGAAGACTCCTCCTGGAGTAGCGATAAAGCATGTGGCACTTTAAAATATTCATTGCAGAATTACTAACACTGACACTATAATTTGTTTAACTAATCCCTATCTCTATGTATTGTTTAGGACCTTACATTCACCAATGAATCACAAAGTAACGACAATTTGTGGATTAAACAAAATTTTGTATTATGTGGGAATCGAACACCGACATTCGATCCAGTGGCTAGCAGTGAGGCGCCGCTTCAACCACTGCGCGATCTCTACAGTCGGCCGTATACGAACGGTTCGAGTTTGGATGTATTCTATGTCAGCTTTCTTCTCTAACTCGTATAATACTTAAAAGCAAGTTGACCGTTTTTACGATATTATACAATATACATACATAATTATGATATCAAAATAAAACAAAGCAAAAAAATATAATAACAGTATCCATTTCCTATATGATAATATTAAATGACGAAAAAATACACGCGTAACCAATTTCACGTAACAGGATTAAATACCGGTTCGAATATTCAGTTTGCCATAAATATAATTACAGCTACTGCAATATAGTAAATTAATAAAGATTAAATAACCAAAATACGTACTTCATTTAAAAAATGTATTTCAGTTTTTTGTTTATTCAAATGAATTTTCATATTTTATTCCAGAAGTATTTAAATGAACGTTTAGTTATTGGACATATACACGCTGCAACAATGAGATGTGCAAGAGTGAAGCTTATGCATCTGCTTAATATCTATTAAGGCTACATTATAATTCCACAGCCAGCATACATCTTAATCAGGAATGTGTATGATCTCGCGACTACATAGGGCTAACGTAACTCCTAAAAGCCCGTTCTCACTAAGACAGACAATTTTTTTTCCGTTTAAACAGCTTACTCGGCGAATACATGCTTAAATCCGGTGCATTAGTTATGGAACAAGGAGCGATGAAAATGCCTTCTACGGATATACAACCACTGGACGTCACACACGTGTCTCCAAAAGTAATGAAGCTTTTGTTCATGATTCATACATATTATTATGTACATTTACCCACTTCTTCAAGTTGGCCTGTGTATGTACCACTTGATTCGGTCACAAAGTCTCACCGCACCGCGTTTCAGTGAGCACTGTTTATGTTCCAGCTGTCAAGAAGATCATGACAGCTTATTTTAGACTATATATATTATGTAAATAGACGGAGGAATCCCATCACTCAAAGGTCTGGGACTGGGCTCCGGTGTGGGCCCCATTTCCCGTCAAAATTTAATAGAACTTCATTTGAAACTTTGATACTTCGTTCATAGACATTTTGATTTATTCGTATAAAAATGTGACGCATAAACATAGTGTAGTTATAACTTTATCGATACTTTTATTTTACAGACTAGCTTCGGCCCACGTATTCGCCGATGTGGGTGACAGTTATTGCAGAAAAAAGGTAGCCTTTGCACTATTGTGATGTAGAAGCTATACTGCAATATTTCTTTGAAAAATAAGTATACTTGAATATAATTATATATCTCAAGAAAAGTGTTTTCATCGAACAAACTTTCGTGTTTATAAAAGTTCAAATAAAACCATCTGCTGCTAACAACTAAGTTTAAAGCTTGTGTAATTAAATGCAAGACTTCACTTGTAGGACGATACTATTAACTGTACTAAGTACTGAGTAGTCATGGACTACTTTTTTGCAGTGGCGATAGATTGCCAAAAAACGATAAATTACCATGATGCTAATCGTGTGAGTCATTATCATGATTATATAATCGTAGCCATGATAAACCTGTAGACTGCTGTGAACCCTTAAAATATTTGTTCTCAGTTCTCGAAAAAATGGTCGTACGTTATTGTCCTGGGAAAGGTCTATCATTACAGACAGGTTTATTGTAACCAATAAGCTTGATATTGTAGTGATCGACCGAGCAGAGCGATTCGCATTGATAGACGTTATTACCACATCGCATGACAGCAATCTCGTAAAAGCAGAAAAAGAGAAGGAGATCAAATATTTGGTCCCAGCACATGAGATTGTCGATATGTGGGATGTGAACTCGGCGATCATTGTGCCGATAGTTGTGTGAGTAAATGGACTAATCGCCAAGAGCCTTTACCAACATCTAAAGATGCTCGCACTAGGCAGCAGAAAAACTAATATTTTTAACAACAACACTTTTTGAGTTCGGTGCCAGTTAGAAGTACGCACACAATTTTATTTTCTTTCTTACTCACCATGCGGGCTCCTGGTTTAATTCTTTTAAATTATTTTATTTCTCACTTATTTTAGACCTAGGCGTATCTATAATTGGATGTAATTAATTTGACCTGTATATATAATATGATTTTGTAAAGATTTGAGTTTTTTTTCTAACTAAGCCAATGAGAGAGTCAGAGACTTTTCTATTTTACATTAAATAAATGTGATTCATTATGTGTGAAATATTTTATTTTAAATTGACCCTGAAGTAAAATTTTATTTCTAATCTACGTAATGGTTTTAACTCACTTATTACTGCAGCCGAGCTCGATTGGTGATTTAATATAAATATGTAACTGAGCATACTGGGATCGTGCCTCCCTTCAATTTCAGAAGGCCTAATTTAGTTTGGATGATTTTAGACAAACACTTGACGATCGTGATAATTTGCTAAATAATAAGCATATAACTTCCAAAATACGTAAAACGTCTGAAATACGTAACGTGGTTTTGTATTCGAAAACCATTACGTGGTAATGATCTCGTCATTGACCCTATCATTGCATATAGGTAGTGATTATTAGTGATATTATGTAGGTATATCAATTGCTTTATTCACCTTAAAAGGTAATTTAAAAATATATTTTTTATCGTAACTTATTTACTAGTGTTTAAATATAAGCTGTATTTATTCACATATTTTACTTTATCTGAGGATTTATCAACATTCAATTGATATTCATTCTGAGTAAACCCAATCTAAGGATTTATTACAAACATTATCGATATTTTATCGAAATTCATTTTGAGTAAGCAAATCACTGGTCTAGTTAATATTTGCGACAATTTCGAAGAATGTTCGAAGATTCGAAATGACATTTGTGTATTTATCTTTCTCTTACATGCGAAAAAAATCATAAGTCAGAGTGAAGTGCATATATTGGGTAAGGTTGCTATTTGAATGCGGTCTCTATTACTAGTCCAACCTCTCTGGCTTTTATTATGAATACCGTTATAAATTCTATGACAGTCGTAACAGAAAGCCAATATGCTTCTAGTTTATGCTTTTGTTTCCTTGCCTCAAGTGTTTATAATATTATTATTGTATTGAAAGTGAATGTGTCATACAACATAAAATTCAGTAAACACAAATTCTAGTACTCTTGATACGTAAATGAACAGACAACACAATCGCGCAATCATAAGCTGAAACTTACGCGAGCCAACGGAGCGGTATTTTTATTCACACGCTATAAATTGTAATAAGGCTGAACGTTGAAGCGAGGAGGGCTAACAAGGTGCGAGGCATTACTCTGGCTAACGACTGCGCGCCACGACAGCACATAGTCCAGGAGCTGGCTCACCGACTGTGACGTCACTCACAACTATTTACACATGACCGAGCTACTCGCTCTGAAGAATGTCGTATTTAATCGATTAGACATTGTTGCGCTTGTTACTGAGTGCTTAATGGAAATACAGGTGCTATAATTATTGTTAGATTTGTTGGATGGAAAAGAGTAGACCTGCAGATATTCTGTTATGAAGGAAATAGATCAATAGCGACAGTGACTTGACAAGTCGAACTAAAGACTTATATAAATTTAAGATTTAAATCCCTTACGAAACTGTTCTTGTACAACTGGAAATTTACGATTTATGAATTGCTTACGTAGCCTAACGACTGCTGTCCACATGTTTGGAAAAACAAACGAATAAAGTCACAATAACATGCTTTGTTGTCAGGAAGAAAGGGAATTTATCGGGAAATTGCTGATATATTTAAAAGAAATTGTGCTAAATACATCTTTTTCTCTACCAAGGCCCATAGTGCCCATACCACAATATATTTTTGTGCTGTATAGAAAGTAAAACATCGGCTCTTTAGCTCCCTACTTATACGCAAGGCACTCAATAGATAAGGGCTTATCATGGTGTTATAACATTACACGGTAGAGGTGTTATGACCACGGTTTATTAATGTACTCTTGCGTCACTAACTGATTTTAGCGAGCGCTCTTGATAATAGCTTCATATATCATTTATTACCATTACCACTACCATTGTTTATCACATCACAATGGTATCAATATATCAATATTGGTTTTTGACATAGCGGTTTTGCGGTAAAAAGTAGTATTACAATAATTTGGTATTAAGCCTAAGCGAGTGTGTAAATAATTCACAGGGAATTGTTATTTGCTTTTATGTGTACAACTGATAGTAAATTAGGTGTGATAAAAAATGGTTTATTTTTGCGAAGCTTAAAATATTATGCTCGGCTGAATTTGGTGCAACTTGCTGCGCTCAAATATATTTTTTATTGACAATCTATACAAGTATATAATATACTTTCTAATAGAAAAGCAAAGATAACGGGAAAGAGAATTTGTTTTTTTAGTAGGTAATTATTTTTTGAGCCATTGCCTCCTTAGATATTGTGTTCACATTGTAAGCTTAACAACTGTCTATCATGATCAATATAACAACAAATCCGAATCTGTTGTAATCCCTATAAATAAAAAGGTTTATATAAAAACTAAAAAATACCATTTTTGAACGGCGAATTTTTATGTTGTAGAGGCGACCAATACATTAGAATCCTCTCACGAAAATTGTCGTATAGTACAATATCCCACGGTCCTAAATATAGCTTTACACAGCTAACACAATGATTTGGGCTCCTGGATAAATTGATAATAGAGTATATCGGCATTTTAAATACTTATTAAATGATAATGTTTCTAGAAAAGGTGAAGCTGTCATAAATCTTATAAATAAAAATGTACATACATAGACTCACGCCTGTTTCCCCGAAGGGGTAGGCAGAGGCATATTAAACGCCCACTTTTCGCCAATGTTTTGATCCCACGTAATAGGTGGCGAGCCTATTGCCGCTTATTGGGACAATTTGTTTGCCAGAGCCTCGTCCGTTGATCGGCAGGTGCACCACTTGCAGGTGAGGTTGGCTTGGGACCCTAAGTTCTTGGTGGGAACACTATACAATAAAAATGTAATAAAGACATAAATGTATTTCTGGACGTGTTACCATTTAAAAATTTTACTGAAATAGTTTTATTTTAAATTATCTTTCGGGATATATACCACGTACCTTTGTTTGGAGTAACCGATATTTCGGCACTGTTGCAAGCGCCATATTCACAGATGTAACATAATATACGCTCTGAAAATGCGATAGGTATTGATAGGTGTGAGCAACTCGTAAAACGAACTTTGTGAGATACGTTGAGTAAAAAGAGCATAATTTGCTTATATAAAGTAGTGCCCTACACAAAATCGTCGGGTGCAACTTTGTACGTTACTAGTACACTTATTAAAACTTTACGATTATTATTATTTTCTTTTTGTATGTGATAAATAGTAGTTTAAATAATTACACTTGGCTCGGGCCCCACCTGCATGTATTATACACCTTAACTTTCCTTAGAAATCACACTATCTAGTAGTGATAATCATACAAATATCTGTTCAGTAGTTATTGAGTTCATACAGACAACAAAGACGCGGTGGAAACTTAATTTTATAATATGTGTATATATAGATGTGTTAACGGTGTTACAAATGATAACGGTAATCGTTTATAATCCACTATTTCTACAGATGTTTTAAATCGTGGAACGAGAGCATCAAAGGCTTGAGCCATCCCTATAATTCTCAAAGAATGAAAACATAGCAGTCTAAATCCATATTCATTATGCCCTTGATAACATAACATCTATGCATTATTATTTGAGAAAAATATTTTTAACACATCAGAATTAAATATCTTCCGAGGTTAACAATTTTACAAAAAAAAAGATTTCAAACTGTTCTAACGTTCAAGGGATTCATTGTTGATAAACTGACTCGAAACGGGTACGAAATTATTTACTGGTCTAAAAAAATACGATCAGAAACATTGTATGTCGCAGTCCACATGATTGAAAGGAATAACGAAGAATCACTCTGTATAACATCAGATAAATTTAAAAAAACAACAACGATACATATGTTCTAAAAGAACAGATTGCTTTTCTTTTACATTGTCGGTGAAGTAATATAATTAATGGGAAGAGGTTCACTATACTTGAGGTCTCATACAAGACGATGCACGATACTCCGCAAGCCTTACTGGAACATGTTTCCTTTAATTGACTCTCCTCAGTTCGCTGAAATAACGAGAACCATCTATATACAAACATTTAACTTTTCATAACGTCACGCCTTTTATCCCCGAAGGGGTAGGCAGAGGTGTATTTCTACACCCACTTTTCGCCAGATATATTTTAGTCCCACGTAATAAGGGGCGAGCCTATTGCCGTACCGGGCACATTTTCAGACACCGTGCTGCTACTGAGAATTTCGCGACAGAAAAACCCAATAACACTGCCCCACCCAGGAATCGAACCCGGGACCTCCCGATCCCACGCGCACATTTATGCCGCGAGGCCAACGAGGCAGTCGTATAGGGTTTGATGTCGAGTTTTCCGTCTCTACGCAAAGATGGTATTTGCATCGTGTTATCCCTTAGTCGCCTCTTACGACACCCACGGGAAGGTAGGGGGTGGTGACACTTGTATTCTATGCCGTCAACCACACGGCGACGATCTTTTAATTTGATATAAATTGAAAACGATGTATGCTTGAACTGAAAACTTTGTATCATGCATTCAGATATGTTATAATTGGGTATTGCGTTGCGAAGGGCGGTAGACTTCCAATTCAAAGAGTTATATAGAATTTATTTGAATAGGTAGTATGAAGACTTGTCGCTATTCGAGTATGTCAGCTTCGGCGCTAACTTCCTTAATTAAATAAAGATAGGCAGTAGAGCCTTACAAATTTACAGAATACCGATGTAAAGTAACTCTATCAATACTGTTGCGTTTCGATGAGTCACAGAGCCAGAGGCTGCATGCGATTTTCCGTTTTCTTTCCTCGCGATAGACAGCGGTTTGGTTGTGTTTTCGCATACAAACATGTTTATGAGCCGGGTTTATCACTTATCATCAGGTGGGCCACTAGCTCGCCTGTCTTTTGATAGAAAGAACGAAAATAAAAACTAGATTATTAATGTTTCAGTTCTTTAGCCGGTTTAGATAAGTGTACTTATCTAAAAAATAAATTTGTTAAATTCTAGTTAGTTTCGGCAACGAAACGTCCTGCACCAAACGACAGACAAGGCGTGGAGGGGCAAACAAGTGTAAACCGAGCAGTTCAGCAAAATTATCGCGCGAGAAAGTGGAAGATTGTAAAGGCATTTTCGCTTCCATTCGCTAGTTATTCAACTGACAAGTGGTATTGGTCCGCAGCGGAGGTGTGCTAAACACGCGAGTATGCTTGCATAACTAGATGGGCTTTTCTGACTTTATTGCGCTCGATCATTGAATGTTGGCAGTCAGCTGCTTAAACTTTTCTCGTCCTGAACAAGCCTAAACAAATACTTCTTCTGAACCTTTATTTCCCTTATACTAGAGGGCTACGGAGGTAAATAAATACAGAACTGTACCCAGAAAGGGTAAAGGAAATTTTAAAATTAAGTATGTCAGCTGTGTCAATAGCAATCAAGCAATCAATCTGATTCAAATTTATCATGGAAAATGCCTAAACCTTGAGATTAAGATGCACAGTATTTGTATGTTTAGATAAGGTACCTATGCAGTATGTAAAATTTGTTAATATGTATGCATTCAAAATTGTGAACAAAGAACAATGCCCATTTTTCTTAGAGACGCCGGCCCAGATGTGGACAGTCAAAAATCGTAGTACTTGTTATTGCATTCGATAAAAGAGTGTTAAACTAGAATTTTGAGATTGATTAGAGGTCCATCACATTCATAGATTTATTACAAGAAGTACTTTTATATGCTCATAAAACATAAGGTGTGTACCCACTTTTATTAGGATAGTTAAAGTATTTCGTAGTTTTGCGTAGAAAAGAATGAGTTAATCATTAGGTTAGGGTAGAAATCCGAAAGAAAAAGCCAAAAGTCGTAAAAGATCCAAAAACATAAAAAGCATTCACAATGTGCACGAGCAAAACAAATACGTAACAAACAAAATAAACTGAATATGACATTATTGACATTTACTTAAGAGTCAAAAAAGTGTTGCCATTTTACAGTTTTAAATGATATTGATTAATCGATATGGATTTCGGACATAGGTTATCTATATTAGGTTCAAAATCGAACTTATTCGTAGTTAATCGCATATATACCTTAAAAATACACACATTTTAAATGTTTAAGGACCAAATACAGATTTGCTATTAACTCAAATCATTTTGAGTAGAGAAAACGTAAAATCGATAAAGAACAAGTGATAATCGATTTAATATTATGATTTCTTTACTGGCAATTTCTGATCTATTACGTGTTGGCTATTTAGACGTTAACACATCTTTTTAAAGCTATTTATTGAATAAGTTTCTCGGCACACCTTTAGTAATGCCTATAAATTAAGTTATAAATAAAAAGGATTATTCAACAACTAATTGAAACTTTATTGTGCTGTTCATGAGTTCCAAACTGGGCCAGAAATGGGCATTGTTCTTTGCATTTTATATCTAGGATTCTCTTTATTATATTAGAAATGGTTAACAAACATAGCTAACGACTTTTTAAAATCATAACGTTTATTTATTATATATTATATATTTAACTAAAGTGAAAAGAGTAAACTTAGGTTTATGGCTACATTCTCGTATTATGAAAAAAATAGTACAATCATAGACCTTATATAATGTGTAATATAAATTATCCAATTTAATCCAATAATTACCAGTATAAATGCATCAAACATCTATACATACGTATGCACCTACTGCGTATTTCGATAAAAAAATCGTAGATATTGGTGTGCGACTAAATAAAAAGATGTGTCAATTTTATCGACAAATAGTAAAAAAATAACTTTCGCTGCTCACCATCTAGCACATTTTGCGGTAAAATACTTTTCAAAGGATTTCTTAGAAAAGCAATATTACTTTCCTTGATAAAACAATGCTGATATTTTTCTATATGATACAAAATTTATTTTTAGCTGATTTCAATTAGTATATAATATAGAAATTAGGTCAGTATCTTAGTCGTAAAAAATTCCCTAAAGTTAATGGATATCGTTATATAATGACAAAACAATTAAGACAGCCCTCGCACTTAAATTAAATGTGTGGTAAAGGCCTTAAAGAATCATGGTAACTATGGACACGAGGTACACCCAGACTCGACAAAACCATTTAGGAAACACACAAAGTGCTCACGTGAGAGAATCGAACCCACAACACTCGGTACAATTTACTCAACAAAGTATACATACATGTAGTGCGACTACGTACACGTGTAGTCACATTATATACATACCTTGAGCTACATAAAGTGTATATAAAGAATGTAATCAAAACAGTAATAATAATAATTAATCCACTAGGTTCAGATATCGAGAACACTCCACAAAGTTATATAGCGAGTCTTCAGAAACAGATTAATTACTATATCGACAAACTGCAGGTGAATTTCGTAGAAATTCTCTAAATCAAAGCAGAGCTATCTATTGCAATATCGTGTAACGCAAGCTCTACCCACTACAGCTTTCCAATATGATTTGATTTCGCCGAAGCGATGGACGAATTCAATGCAACCCTATGAAGTCGGCGAAACTGTAACCTGTTAGCTTATGCGTGAGTAACAAGCTGGTAGCTCTACATACAGTCTGTATATATCTGAAACCTATTGCTAAAATGGTGTGGGCAGAGTTATATTACACCCACTCACTCATAATATTTGTACGCTTTCATGAAATGAAAGGCGAGTCTCTTGATCTTCCATTTCTATTATTTGTGCTAGTATGGAGAAAATTTAACGGACTACAAATATCCTGTTCTAGAAATCACTACTTCTTAAACGTAGATGACGTTACTTCCGTAAATTCACGTCATAATTGATGCTTTTATGGACGGTCCCAATATTTGATCTAGCCATGAATTTAACTACTAGAGATACTTAACTGACACATTTTGTATGGTGTTTATGACAAATAAGCATCTCTAGTAGCCAAATCTATGTTGTTGTGCTGACTATGTTGTTGTACAGCTGTTAGTGCTCTTCTTGAACGAAGAAGTCGCTAATTGAGGTAATATAAGTAATATAATAAAAAAATTACATGTGTATCTTAGAGATTTTACGATTGCAATCTGTAATACATCTGCCGCATGATGTAAATAAATAATAATCTCAATAACGGAAACGACGGCCGTTATTTATTGATTTATCAAATCATCTGGAAATAAGTTCATTCTCGTAACTCGTTCGGGTGTCAATAAATTATGTATTCATATTTATGATTAAACTAACTGATGGCTTCATTCTTTCGGTTGTTAGAAAGTGTGCTTATGGTTTGCATTTTAATTATAGCTTCGTTTTTGTATTTTATTAATATAGTTAGATACGTCAGAAATAGAAATATGGTAGATACAGACTTTAGATGTGGCAACACCAAAACATAGGAGTATGCATGATGACAAAGAAAAAATGTACGTGTATGCGCTCCTACCTAGCACTGACATCAAAACTCGTTTTTTTTTGTTTTTGAAATCGGTTTGATATGTTTAAATTATATTTATCACAAGGTCACTAAAGTATGAACCACCTCATTGTACATAAGTTTCTGAGTATACCTAATCGCCGTATGATGTCAGTGTGCAAGCTATATTCGTTGAAACTCTATCTCCGCGAGAGTTAGCACTGGACTTGGATAAAGATAGCATCGCAATTTTCAGTTATTTGCCGCCGTTCTTTTGTGAGCTGGTGGTACTTGCCCATGAGAGCCGGCCCTCTTCCCCGTAGAGGCTAGCACGGGTTATGAGTGTATTGCATTTTCCTGCAGTTTTCCGTCAATGTTCTGTATGATGGTGGTACTTCCCCGCTAGAGTTGGCTTTGCCCCTGCACATGACTTGAGTGAGGATATCATTATATAGGAATTTAAACTTTCGTGGTCATTTAAAATGAGGAAAGCATTGCCCATATTTCTGATATTTCTATCGATATTCTGTAATATGCAACTAATTCGCCGTTAGAGTGGGACCCGTCCCCGCGGGGGCTAAAGTGGGACTGGATTTGAGACAATTGTGTCTGTAGTCTGAATGTTTCTAAAGTCCCTCGCGACGCACGATTTTTTAAGAAAAAAAAACTTTGGAGTATTCATGAGTTCAGTAGACGTGCCGCAAATAACAAAGATATTTTTTAACCTTGCTTATTATAATATTAATTAATAGGATTACCAAGACCTGTGATGCCATCAGCAACAATACAAAATAATAAATAGGTACTTAAAACTTGTCAAGTTATTCGCAGCATGTTCAAATCAATCAGCCTATCGCAGTCCACTGCTGGACATAGGCCTCTCCCAACACGCGCCACAGTATACGGTCCTCAGCCTTCCGCATCCAGTCTGTCCCTGCCACCTTTTTCAGGTCGTCGGTCCACCTAGACGGGGGCCGCCCTACCTTACGCTTGCCGAGGCGTGGTCTCCACTCTAGGACATGCTTGCTCCATCGGCCATCAGTCATTCTACAGATATGGCCAGCCCACTGCCACTTGAGCTTACTGATTCTGTGAGCTATGTCGATAATTTTGGTTCTTTGTCGGATAACTTCGTTTCGGATTTTATCCTTCAAAGAGACGATAAGCATAGCCCGTTCCATAGCTAGCTGCGTGACTTTTAGTTTGTGGGCTAGTCCCACTTCACAGTGGGACAAGTCCACAAACTCCACGTCTCGGCACCGTACGTCATAACAGGTGAACGCATTGGTTGAAGACTCTGGTCTTCAGGCATTGCGGTAGGGGCGAAGAGAAAACTCGACGTAGACGACGATGCGTGTTCAAAACTATGATAAATTTATTTGAATACTAGAAAATATAGCAAAATAAATAATTTTTAAATGAAACATTTTTAAAAGATAGCTGTAAATTGAAGTCAGCTACTCCTCAGTTGGCCATTGTAATAGAAGAACTCATAGTAATTTACAGCGGCAATAAAATCATGGTCAGCTCGTTGCTCCACCCCACTTATACCTTCCTGGGAAACCACATTGTCTATTGGTGAAAACCGTACGAAATTCTGTTCGGCAGATTTTGAGTTTATCGCGTTCATACAGACAGAAAGAAAAGGAGAATGCATTTTAAAATATGTTTATTTATTTTTAATTTTTAAAAAGGCAACTTCCGCATTAGGACTAAATCCTATGTCGCGGGAGACTTTACAAACATACAACTAACGGACACAATGAACACCCAGACTCGAAACAACAATTTATAAATCACACAAAGTGTTGTCTCGTGTGGGGATCGAAACCACAACACTTCAGCGCAGTGTCAAGCGGCGAAGCGGCCACTTAAACCACTACGCCAACCGTGCAGTCATGTATATGAATTTTCGGCTTAAAATTGGACATACATATTCTAAAATGCATCACAGTCATGAAACATTTATAATTTCTGTCTGTTGCATAGGTATACAAAATGTCATAATGCTTATTTAAGGATATTTTAATTACAATTGGAAAAATAATAACATCTTTTTTATAAATTAACACACAACATCTAGATGTTGTTCACTCAATATTTAACTGACCACACCTTTGGTGACATGTAGGATTATTGGATGCAATTTTATTAAACCACACCTTTTATATCATTCATCGTTCATTCTCAAATATATTTCTAATAATTATTGAAACATTTGGCAGAGAAAATTGCTCGATAGTTTTCACTACACCACGTCTGCAGTCATGTGAACTTACTATAATTCAATTTATCAAGGTTACAGGTTGTATTAATAAATAAAATACGAAATAGTCTTTAGGTGTGCTAATAATATTCAGATAATCGACATTAAAGATTACAAAAATACAAAATAAGTAGGTAAGAATTTTTATAAATGCTTTCCAAAATATAATTATCCTTTATAATTAACAAACCGCAACTACGTTTTGTTTAACAACAATGAACGGTACAGGTGTCGACAACAATAAACTTTTGATTTGTTAATTAATAAATTGTTTTTTTAGATTCAGTACATTAGTTAATATCTATTTATTATTAAGAATTACATAGTTGCTTCATGTTCTTAGTTTATGAGTAGAAACTGTTTCTAGAATAGAGTAACGCATCGTACCTTTTCTAACATACAACTTTTATGTATTGAATATAAAATTTGCTTTCATCAAAAGATGTACATACATTTACGTTACTTATAAATTTCGTAGGGATGCTGCATCTAAAATATGTCAAGCTTTCGTTGCAGCTGAAAAGCTATATATTGCGTCCTATACGAAAATTGTACACATCACTCAATTTAAACCGTGTAAATAAAATAAAATTGTATTCCATACGTACACGGTATTCCAACCTCCTCAGTCCAAATACCACACCTCACAACTTTCACAACACAAAAACTACACACAGCACTGTAGTTCGATATTAAAAATCTGCTTCTCAATTCAAATGTCCCGCGATTGCATTGTATGATAACACACAGCGTAACGCGGTTGCCAACCTCACGTCAACAGGTCGCATCCCACACTGATGTCTGCCGCCCTGATCCCGTCCCGTTAGCGCTCGCGCCAAAAATAATACTCTAAGAAGGACATTGGAGGTTTCCAATGACCCTGTGGCTATTGGAAAATGGCTTTCCCTGGTACTCCATTGTCTGCCACCTCATTGAGATCACATTGCTTTGTTGTGTACCCTTACTGGTAGGGGTTAATAAAATGTACCGTTTAATGTTCACCAGTTTAAAAGTATGTTTTGGTTTCTTAATTCGACTTCAAAGAAAACACGTTCGAAAACGCGTAATTCCCTAAAATTTTACATACATACATAGGCTCACGCCTGTTTCCCCTTTTTTTTTTTTTTTTTTTTTTTGGCGTCGGGTTGGAAAATCCTCATGGAGTCCCTCCGCCCCGGGGGAAGGACGAAGGGGACTGTCAGACTCTTACTGACTAAAAACCAACCCGTGTTCCTCATGTACCCGTGTGTCGGAGGGTAGGGATTCGCATAAGCATTCATCGCAACCCCCCGACGGGTATTGGCCCGCCAGATGGTCAGGCGGGCCCCGCACAAAACCCCCTTGGCGGCGGATTAAGGTGTTGGGCTCCGCCGCCAAAACACTCAGCGGCCGCAGAGGATAGGGAGGACGGCAACGCAACACCGCATCTCCTCTTCCTCTGCGGCCCCACCGCGACGCATCGAATGGTGCGCCCCCATTTGGTCGCGGGAGATAGGGCGCGCGGCAACGCAACACCGACACGCCTCTCCTCCCACGACCGCACCCGACTGCGAGGGACAGACAGAACTGTCCCCCGCACCCGCACCGTTGGACGCATCCTGCGCAGGCCCCGTCAAGCCCACGCGGAGCGTCCCCTCCTGGATCCCTCTTAGCTTCACCGCGGGACACCAATCCACGGTTACTGAGCCCCCCCACCACGACAAGGTGGAGATCCCACGGGGGGGACGCCTGTTTCCCCTAAGGGGTAGGCAGAGGCACATTAAACGCCCACTTTAACCCTAAAATTTAAAGATATTTGTAATACAGAAATTACGTTTTTTTTAATGTTATTATTTATATGTTTAATTTATTATTGGATTTTAATAAAAATAAGTCTAATTAATAGTATAAAATTGGTATTTAACCAAT
This sequence comes from Euclidia mi, assembly GCA_944739405.2. Lineage (NCBI taxonomy): Eukaryota > Metazoa > Arthropoda > Insecta > Lepidoptera > Erebidae > Euclidia > Euclidia mi. The sequence goes on from OX123187.2 coordinate 16,832,897, forward strand.
ACATTTTTATTTGGATTTTTAACAATTTATTTGAAAAATAAACATCAGGGACGCGGTATTAAAAATTGATTTTAAAAAATAGCGGGAATAAAAATTTCGCTGATGCTGATAGCGTAACGTGTTAAACGTTATTTCAATCTATTCCTGTTCATTTCCATGTCTCCTAAGTAATATGTGTTCTCACTGCTGAAGTGCTGAGGTGAAAAGTTATGTGTGCTACACGAGAGCATAGTTTTTTGCATCTCGTGCTGTTGAGTCCCTCACTACGCTTAGGATTCTAACTTTCAATCACTCGCTACGCTCGTGAATCAATTATAGAATCCTTCGCTTGCTCGGAACTCAAAATCAGCACTCAAAACAAAATACAACTTTGCTCTCTTGTTGCACAAATAACTATTATACTTAAATTAAATGAATACATTATCTACTATACCCATTATGGAGATAAATCACAGGTAAAGCGATACAAGTTCTTTTATCACTGACGTAAAAATTCAATACCTAATCTGGGGGCACGGCAGTGCCCCCACCAAGTCCAGCAAAAAAGCGGCACGGCCGTACCATCCTTTTCTCGAAGCAATTCAGGCCATTTTCGACCCCCTATAAATTCGTTGTGGATAGAACTAGAAGCCTGATTGTTTAGTAACCATGCAGGCATTGTATAAAAATTGGTGTTTTTCAAATTTCATTCAATTTGAACTAGTTGTTTAAGAATTATAACGAGTCAAAATTCTTAATTTTGTCACGCACTGACCGATCATCAAAAGTCTAAGGTACTTCTAGCAAACATAGAAGCTTCAAATTTAGGAAACAATTAGTGTTTAGTGTATGAACCAAGGAAAAACTAAAATATATTTCAATTTCAGTCCAGTTTTCGAGATACATCAACTGCATAAATAACTTTGTAATCCCTTATGAATATAAAGGATTACAAAATTACATTTCCAGTTAGAGATTTAATTAAGAAAATTCGTTGTTGGTGTACGTACGACCGAGTCAATCTATTTATTTAAAACATTAAAGATTTTTAATTAACCGACTTGGGATTACATGGATCTCACAACTTTTTACGGTCGCGAGACATGGTATTTTTGACAAGTATTGTTTTTATGGTATTATATTAACAACTTACTTAATTTTATGCATCAATGTGATAAACTAAATCGCCTCCATTTTATAATAAGTATAATATTGCCTACAACAAGAAAACATATTATATTACAACTTCAAACATAAATACAGAAAAATATTGAAAAAGCAAATATAAGATGTGATGACCATTAGTGTTTTACTTGACTGATGAAATTGTTTGGATGTCAAATAAAAATAACGTTCTTCTTTCCGTCGACAATTATTTACAATATGCTTAAAATTAAACCATCAATTATTCATTCCTGGACTTGTGTTTGTCTGAGCGTCATCTATGTTTTAGTGAGTAAGCTCCTCGTATTTACATAAAAAATAATCTGTGTTTGACTTTAATCTGTTTTATTTGGTAATGTCTTTAATCTTGACTCATTTGATTTAATGGTGCTTATTAGTACGATGACATCTAGTGTGAATAGAATATACTCGAGATAGGGATCGAATTGGCAATGACTTCATTTTATCTGTGAGTATCATAGTAAAAGTATAAAAACGACAGTTGGTGAGTACGGGAGGAAGGATGTGTTTTACTCTTCTAAACTAATATTATAAAGAGGAAAAATTTGTATTTTTGTTTGTAATGGATAAACTCAAAAACTACTGGACCGATTTTAAAAATTCTTTCACCGTTATAAAGCTACATTAACTGCGAGTAACAAAGGCTATATTTTATTTTAGAAAAAATAGGGTTCCCTCAGGACGCGGGTGAAACCGCGGGAAACGGCTAGTTCATCTATAAAAACCGTACGTTTCATCGCGATAACCGACACCTACGCCGATGAAGACGCAGTCCGAAGCTATAATTAGTTATATAATATATCAGCCAGCATCAAATTTTGTCCCCGATGTATAGCAACAAGTAGATCGGTTACTACATATATATTATACATTAATCATCTCAAATTCAAAACATGCTTCATTGTCGGTTTTATATAATAAACAAAATAAGGCTGTTTATATTAAAAGCCTAACCGAATAATAATCGGAGCTCCTCAATCGGATCAACAGTGAGTTAAAATGTTGAGGGCACGTTGTTATGATAACGACGGCGCCCACTAAAAGAGGCTTTGAAGGATTCCTTTAAGACAGTAAAAGATTGAATTGTATTACGTAGTCCTGAACCTCAAGGGTGTCTGCTTATGCTAAATATGTATAGGAATATACATACAATTTGTTATTTTTTTATAGTTTCGCATCTAGGCTTATTCACTTATTTATCTTTCTTGCGTAACACCTAATATGGATGAAAAAACGCTAAAAATGTGTAGTTATTTTATAAAGTCTGGAGATATGTAGGTACCATTAGGTACGTGAAAAACTATTACTAACGGTAAATTGAAAAATAAAGCATCGCATAAATACCCAAATGGGAGCACAAAAGTGTATAAACTCAAAGTATAGCTCCTTGATAAATTTTCATACATGTTGGCAAAAGTAATGACATTCTTTGGATTGGCGCCCGTCTTGTTGATGATACAGAATATGACATTACTTTTGTGCGCGTTATAAATAGGAAAACCAACTTATTAACTGACCAACAAAAATGCCTTACACCATAACCTAATAATATTAGGTGATATTATCACAATATCAGGCCACACCTCAATATAATCGCAAACTTACATTAAGCAAACGAGGCAATCTAATTTTAATAATAATTTCTAAAATCTGCCAGGCTTGACAATCTAATATCATCTCATGAGCAATCAGTGTTTCTTTATTCTAAGCGCAAACTATATAATCACAAAAAATCCTGCAAGTTTATTATAAAAACAAAGTATCTCCAGACAAAATTTTACAGCGAATCAATCTGTAATTTTCTAGACCTTTCTACTTGGATAGCTTACTGTCTTGAACTGAAAGCTACAAGACCCTTATCATTAAGAAATAATAACGTCGCGACAGACTATGTTGTAGGCTCTTTAACTCGATCCCTGAGACTGGAAAAGGTTGAAAAGTGGTTGTTTTCAAACATAAATGTTAGAACTTCTTAGTTATTTATCGTCCGGGGTAGAAAGTTTGCTCAAAAAATTGCGATAGGTTCTTCCAAGTAATCTATTGGCAAATTGAAGTGCCAATTTTTTCTGCATACGTGCGGTGCAGATGTTAGCATAACTCGTAACTAGCAGCGTATTTTTAAGTTTACATGTAATAAAATTACAAAAGAAAAAAAAGTAATTTTAAACTGCTGACCAATGTGTATTGTGGCTGACTTATAATAGAGAGAATAATATTTTTTTATTCAACGTTGCAATGTTGCCTGAGCTTTAGACACAATCGACAGCATCGCATAGTATTTCGTCTGTATATATACAATTCATGCGTTACCGACTGACTGACAGACAAGCTACAGCCAAAAGTATTAGACTAAGGAAGCTGAAATTTGACATGTATGTTCCTTGAGGACCGTATAGGTGCACTAAGAAGATATTTCCCAAAATTCCTACGGGATCGAGCAGAAAGGGCTAAGTAAAAAAAGTGCGGTTTAAATCTGGATTAGAAAGTTTACGGAACTAGAACCATTTAAAAGGCTCCAAAGGCCATACTTACTCATCCTAAAGGTAAATTGGTCATTCCATGAAACCCGACAATGATCATTAGCCAAACCACCGCACAGTTACGCAAAGAGGTCCAATTAATTGTTAATGTGTGTAGGTACTCGTATGTGTAGCTTTATTCTATTGTAAGATAAAGGTTAAAGTATACATGGCTACAAGATTGCTTGATAACTGGACAGTTCGGTTTTAATGTGAAAGATTTATTATGTTTTAAATATTTATTAGCATCGGTTCTGATTAGTATAATTAGTTATTCAGTGTATAAATTCTAGTAGGTACATCATCCGAAGCATGTCCCGAATTGAAAAGTATTCGCTTCATTCGAACATAGTAATTGGAACATACATACATACATACATATCGTCACGCCTTTTATCCCCGAAGGGGTAGGCAGAGGTGTATTACTACACCCTCTTTTCGCCAGATATACTTTAGTCCCACGTAATAAGGGGCGAGCCTATTGCCGTACCGGGCACATTTCCAGACTCCGTGCTGCTACTGAGAATTACGTGACAGAAAAACCCAATAACACTGCCCGACCCAGGAATCGAACCCGGGGCCTCCGATTAGCAGTCGCATACGCTATCCACTAAACCACGGAGGCAGTCCCGATCCCACGCGCACTTTTATGCCGCAAGACCAACGAGGCAGTCGTATAGGGTTTCATGTCGAGTTTTCCGTCTCTACGCAAAGATGGTATTTGCATCGTGTTATCCCTTAGTCGCCTCTTACGACACCCACGGGAAGATAGGGGGTGGTGACACTTGTATTCTATACCGTCAACCACACGGCGTGTAATTAATTGGAAATGTCGAATAATTATGTATTAACAATGATACTATTGGAGTGATCAATAAAGTATGTGCGTTCTCTACTTTAACGTTCAGTCAATTCATTAGGTCAGATAAAACATCTTAATTCTCAGCGCCAAATGCTGCAGATTTCAATATACATGCCGCGCTCTACTCCGCGTGGCCGACGTGGCGTCAGAGTAGAACGCGCCATGGATATCGAAATTCCTCCGCTTGCCGCTGCTTATCGTGGCTGCTTCGTAACAAAATGCCTACTGACCTAGCAAATGCCAATAAGTGGTCGGAAGCCTATAGAAAATAATAGTTTTTTGTAATTATCTAAAAGTAAAACCGTCCCTTTTTGCTTGCTGCCAACTGGCTTAGAGCGTAATAATTATATCATGTGAACGTATCTCGTGATCACGTATTGTACGGTACCTACACGTGCATTTCCAACGGTGGTCAATTTCGGACGGCTTTGAAGAATCACACGCTTCGCCGGTTGAAAAAAAGTAATCGAACGGTCTAATGCTCATCAATTAAGCTTTCAGATGAGAACAGAGTTTTGTTAAAGCTTAAGTAAAAATATTCTTGTGTTTATGTTTCAAAGTGACATGAATTCTCTGTCCCTTTTGCATATGCTTCAGTATCTACCTACGTATGTATTACAGAATTCTTCTAAATAGCTGCACCATATTGATGCTATGTTTTGTTTCCAGCGCCGTAAAATTTGCCAGCTTTGAAAATGTATGTTGTCGAGGAAGAGAAAACCATGCAGTTTACAGAAAGATCTATACAAAACGTGTCAAAAGAGCCTTTTCATTCAAACTTACAATCCAATTCAACTCAAAGAAATATAACCTGGTCCAACCTCTCTGAATTCAACTGATGTCCATAGAGCAAATTCAAAAAGGCAACTTGTTAGTCACGTCTAGCCGCCAGCGTGCGCCAGCATAAGTCAACGTGAAGCCCAATGACAAAGCGCATTAGCGTGACTGTTATCAGCACCGCAGCACTGACGCGCCATCGCGACTGATAGTGATGACAGCCGTGGGAACCACGCACCTGCCTGGTTTTGTGCTGAGTGCTAATTGTTTGATGCTTTAGCTCCGTTGGCTTAAGATAGGTTTTATTAGTGTATAGAATTGAGTAGTATTTTCTTGACATCATGCGTAGGTGATGACAAGTTTAATGACGGGTATTTTTAGATCATGGTAACAGTTTTACGGCTATGGTAGCTCTATTGAGTCTGAGCGTCACTTTTATATTATGATTCAACTTGGCTTAATTTGCTACCAAGAATAACAGTTATTAGTATTACAACCAGTACCGCTTACTCTCTTCAGTAAAATGATGAATTTGTAAGTATTTCAAGGAGTTGATAAACATGAACATTCACTTGTAATGAGCATTCTTGCGAACGTTAAATCACAGAAATATAAACGATAGCATTTTAGCGAACATTCTATTGAAAAAACAGTAGGTAGATTTGCTTCGAGCTTTTTTCCGACTCCAACATTTGTTAGAAATATAAGGAACATTTTCGTAGAAATGATTGGCTATATGATTGGCTATTTTAGTTGTTCAGTTCGAGAAATTAAAAAACAGCGAATGCTCGATATACTGTTACAAGTTTATGCTCAAGTCTATCAGCACCTCAAGACACACGTTGTGTATAAAAGCTACACCAAATACTTAACAAGATGCAGAGAGAAAATAAAATATGTTCTCATGCATAATAAACTTAAGCTTGATTTTAAATTATGTAAGTGCATGTAAATCCTTGGTCCTAGAAACACTTCAGAGCACACAAGTTGTGTTCCTAAACTAATTTGTTTCTACAGAACCAAAGAGCGGGAATGCACGTAATTTATTCAGACGAAAACAAAAATATTTTACATAAATTATAATAAAACTTTTATACAGAGCTTTTAATTTAGTGTTTTCTTGCTGCGTTTCGTAATAAAAATGCTGGCAGAGTGAGTGAATCCGGAACTTGAGCCCGGCAATTATCATCATCTTAGCTTAGCGTTAAGCCGTATACAGACTTTGCGAGGCATGCGCTACGAACGGCGCACAGCGCATGCCTCGCAAAGTCTGTATCCACCTTTAGCTTGCTCGCTCCATAGATTTCGCCTTGGATCACGGAGTCAGCTTTCCAATCCAACGAGTTGATAGATTATTAGCTTGACTATTGAGCTCTTATCATCTAATCTCCGAAATCCAAAGCGGCTGATAAAATTATTATGTAGCTTATATAACTCGAACCAACTACTTGCACTCGAATATAAGCTGGGATTTCAACGCAGAGCTTAAACTTTTGAAGAAAGAAACATGGCATTTGGATTCAGGTAGGCAATCATTGAAGAAGGATATTTTAATATAGTGATATTTTATTATACTCCGAGGGTTTTAAAATAAGGATAGAAGAATATTTTTTTGTAATTCCGCTAATTTTGAAGCTATTAAAATGCTTACTACGGCAAATCTAATATACCCTGTCACTAGTAATGATATCCCTATAAAAAAAAGTTAGATTTTCTATAGTTATTTGTTAGTCCAACCATTGACACATATTAAGATTGTACTTGATGCATAAATTGGATACATAACACAACTAAAACTTCAGCAACCAAAGTGGTAGGTATACTAACACTAATTGCCATAGCCAAAGTTAGGTACGAATCAATCAAAGTCATACTTCGTTGTCTAGTTAATGGGAATGTGCTATATACTGAATTTATATGATTTAGAGGCCATTGATATCTACATCTCACCGCGTTAAAAGTTTGATCTCTTTGAGAGGAGTAAAAATTTTATCCAAACTGTTCCAAATCAGAAGGCCAACTCTCGTATTTTATCTGACATCAACACTGTATTCTAAACGAAATTAATATTATGAATTGATTTCTTCTTAACCTGGCTGAATGTGCAATCAAAAATTTTTCTTTTTTATTCAACTATTCGTTATTATGAATTTTTTTATCGTTTTATATTATCTTACGAATAACTTTTATCTCATGATTGAAAAATCAGCGCTCAATCATACAAATTTTAATGTACTATTTTTGACTATAAAACAAACTCTTAAAACATCATCCGAAGATTTTTATTACTTCTTAAGCGTCGATGGAATCTGATGGCACGTGGAGTTCACCCGAAGCGATTTTTTTCGTTCAATAAGTAATCATAGCATGTTTTGGTAATACCTCACTTTTCTGAGATTCATCTCCGCTTACCTTCACCGCTGGTTGCCAACGATACTCAACGTAAATATAAACAAACCCGATAATAACGACTATACCAAAATAATGTGTATCGTGGTCGGTAAAACAAACAATCATGTTGACAAACATCCGATATAAATGTACCTACTGAACAAAATATCGTCAAGTCGTGTATTTATTCCGTGTTATTAAGAAGCCAATCTTTAAACATTTTATCCATCGTATACCTATTATTTCTGCTACACCTTGTTATTAGGGCGTTCTAGATGGAAACTGTCTAGACAATTAGAGAAAAAACTCATTAAAATTATTAAAATGCTAGAAGTAAATTATGTACGTAACCATAATTATTAAAGTCCTAAAGATCAAAAAAGCTGACGGACTCAATTGTCTGCCTAAATTCAAGCACGTTGGAAGTGTGTTGAGTTGCTTGATTATGATGATTGATGTAATAGTGGTATATTACGAGTACGGGTCATTCGACTAACAGGCACACGTTTTGTGCTAACAGGAATTTTCACATAATAGAGTTTTTATTTTTTTTAGATCGTAGATCGTCTCTGCCCTTTAACTTTTAAGAGGTTTATTATTTATCGCCCTGACAGATAAATTTCAAGACAGACTTAGCTCTCTTTTTTAACACCAGACTTCGCTCGCAGCTTCGTCCACGTGTATTATACACCTTAACCTTCCTCATATATCACATTATCTATTATATTATATTATATAAACAACCGTTCAGTAGTTTTTGAGTTTATCGCGTTAATACAGATAGACAGGTATTAAAGGAGTTTTATTTCTTCATTTTATGATGTGTATAAATAAAGTAAGTCCCATTAAGCATCACATATAAAAGATTCATTCACTTGCAAGCAAATCTGTCATGACTTGTCACAGTTAATATTCGCTAGAAATAGCGCGAAACTCGAGATAAAATTAACCCATATAAAAGTACCTTTATGGTCGCGTATAAAACCCACCTAAATCCGGAATAAATTACACAAATTTTCACCTCTTGTGTGTAAGTATAATGTTGTCAAACATCTGATACAAGACCTATAGTAGATTTACAATAACACGTCGAGCGACTAAATCGTTGTCTATACTGATAGTCATTGTGACCTAAGGATAGTTCGGACTTCTTATTCAACTAAATGTCCGCCTGAATAATTGGACACCCATTAAGCACACACAATTAACAAGCTGTCAATGAAAATTATAAAAAACATGCATATTACTTGTTTCAGAGTTGAATTGTACGTCTACGGTGTCTTTATGACTACATTGTTCTCCACAAACATAAATAAAAAAGATAAAAGTGTAGGTAAGATTTTCGCAGGCATCTTGAGACTAAAACATGGTTGAAGAGGACTCAAGAGTGCTTTAGTTTCACTAAGAGATTTTTATCAAGACTGAGATATAAATATACTATACTTTAACGACTGTATACTGTTGGATATCAATAGATTTAAGTATAATATATTTTATACTAAGTCTATGTAATGAGACGATAATATGAGTTCCAAACAGAAATACAAACTCTTATTTATACAACGACATTACACGTTACGATTGACAGGTACTAAATTATGATTAATAATGCAATTATATTAACCCATTCGCTGTCCAGCGCGAGACACAACAGAAAATCTATTGTTATGAATCACATATGATACATGTGACAGCAAAACTGTTAAATTATAGTTAATGTCTTCGTCAGTAGCAATGACAGTTATTATATTCAATAAATTAATGTAATTGTTACACCTGCCACAAGATAACGGAATGTGTTTTACATGAATAATGTTTTAGATTTTCGAATTGTATGATTTATTAACTACGACTGGTAGTTAAAGCGACTATGAAAAATCTACGTTCCAACAAAAGCAACTTGAACGATACACTTTATCAACGTAGATGAGATCGTTCTGAGTTCTAACTTGTGAAGATATTACTGCTAGGTCAACAGCTGGTCATAACTATTAGTTATATTATAAATTTAAATAATTATACATAGTTAGGTATATTATCAAATGAAACTCTATACTTAGCCACTTAGATACAAGAACAATAAATCTCCTAAACATTCAACGTATTTTATTAAAAACGAAACACTTCAAAACAGAACGACATGTCTAAATTGATTTCAATCTTTACTCGTCAGCACACAAGTCTGGTACGTAAAGACTGTTCCAGACTGCTATCATGAAAGTAACGTGCGAACAGGCAATCAATCAACCAGCGTTGATTCGAAGTGGTCGACTTTCTGCCAGATTGGTGTCAGTGCCAAGCTTTATAATTTTGCCCCCGAATGCAAAAAAAGGCTTACTTAGTAATTGATGAGTATGGCTTCGTGCGTTTTGTGAGTTATTTAGGCGAATTGTGTGGGCCGTTTAGTTTAGTTGACCGGCTAATGAGATTGCAAACTGGATTTGAATAGATAGAAAAATCTTACTACTACAATCATTATTATAAATTTGGAACTTTGTGTGGGTGTATAGTTGTGTGGATATATGGATTCTTGTCACTCTTTCATGTACAAATTACTGAACAGATTTTGATAAAACGTTTTTTTTTAATAGGCGGCGAACGAGTAGACGGATTGCCTGATGGTAAGCAATTACCGCCGCCCATGGACACAAGCAACACCCGAGAGTCACAAGTGCGTTGCCGCCCCTTTGGGTTGGGTGAAATGGATAGGATGAGGAGTGGGATGAGGGAGAAGGAATAGAGGATAGGGCCTCCGGCACTCTCATTCACCGAACGAAACGCAACAGTTTAGGTACTGTTACTTTACGTCGATTTTCTGTGAGAGGGTAGTACTTCCCCGGTTGAGCCGGCCCATTCATGCTGAAATCAGCAAGGCTCTACAACCTGGAAACGTTTTACTAATATATACATCTGAATAGCACATGGTCTACTTTTTGTCGCTAAAACCTATCCTATGCGGATGAAGCAGCGGGCAAAAACTAGTTCTTGTATTCTCATTGAGATAGAAGCATCTCAATGAGAATATAAATCAAAGAGCTTAGGTACAAATGTTCTAGGAAACTACAAGGACCTCTCTGTCAATAATCACTCATTCGTGTGCGTCGACAAGAGGTTTCGTTCATTTATGAAAATAATGTCGCTATTGGTGCAGTACCATAAAACAAAAAGCTTGGTATGTAAAACAAATAGGTTATTATTTTTATTGCCTAGTGAATCGATAAATAAAAAGCATAGTAAGACTTATTTTGCTTTTGTTGTTAATCTTGGCTCATTCTGTAATTAAACTATAACCTGTGAAAAAGTTGACCTACTTTATTAAAACAAACGTGAATGTTGAATAGATGTTGTGTAATTTCGATTTTGGAATCGTTTTATTATACCTTACGAATAACTTTTATCTGATGACTGAAAAATCGGCCCTTCCTTGTACAACTACATTTTCTTATAATTTTAAATAACATTTATTGGCATCAGTCGCCCCTTACATGTGATTCTGAAAGCCTTTAAATCCAATAAGAAAGTACAACCAACTATTCGTACTTTTTTAATTTAGTTTCAGTATAAAATATGAATAAAGATGAAAATTATTTTGTGACGTATTCTTTTTTAAAATAAAACAATAACAGAGTGCACACATCGCCACATCGCGACAAACGTAACAAAACGTTGTGGTTTGCAAATGCGCGACGCAGCGTCACTACATTTTATAGTCCGTGCCACGAGAACATAGACTTTTTGTAAACAAAGAATTTCTACTAAGTGACTTAGCGACTGTCCTGTCAAACACAAATAATGTCAAATCGAATGAGCGCAACGGTACTTAGGTACGTGTCATTGGAAACTAATATGTCAATGGATCGGATTTTTATCGATATTATGCGCTGTCAACAGGATCTTTTAATATTTTGTGGTACTGGAACCTGGAATGTCAACATTTGGTTTTACTTCATTGAAATGTTACATTCTTGAGCTTACCTTGCATTTATCTTAGGAAAAACTTTTTTTTAGATGTCAAGAAGGGGTAAGTGTAAAGTTAAATGCAAGTTTATAGGATCGCAATGCTTATCCCGCGGCCGACATTGCGGCAATGCGTGTGCAAATTGCAGTTGGTAAACTATTATTCGCACATAAGATTCTGAACACCTAATAAAAATTAATTGCGCCTTTTTACGCAGGCTACCCCGAATGTAAATTTATCGAAACATTTTAATGGATTTTGTTTAAGTTCATTCTAACGTTTTCATTCATACACAACGTAAAATCTCCATGCCTAAAAAATCTAATGCGATGTACTAGCTAGTTATCTGTAATATATCACATTTGAGGACAATTATTAAATATTTTAGGATAGCTAGGCTAGGAGCAAATTATTTATTGTCTATGATAAAAAAAAACCAAAGTCCATAATAGAGTATCCTGTTTGTACTCTATCATTGACATATGTACATGGTACTCTATTATTGACTTGAATTTACTTACGTGTTAAAAACTACAAAAATGTGTCCAAATTAATGAAAATTGTTTCAGGAAAATTCGATACACAAAATCAAATATGTTTATTTTCATTCGAATTTTCATTTTTCTGGTTAAGACTGGAAGTCATATATAATAATACTAGAGGACGCCAGCAGCTACGCCTGCGTTTTTTTTTAATTTACCCGTTTTGGCCGATCCCGTGGGAATTTTGGAAATCCCTTCTTAGTGCACCCCCACGGTCCCCAAGGAACATACATGCCAAATTTCAGCTTCCTGCGCCCAATAGTTTCGGCAGTAGCGTGTCTGTCAGTCAGTCAGTAACGCAAGGATTTTATATATTAAGATTAACATAATTATATACTTCACTAAAGCATAAAATGTAAAACCCAACTGTTTGAAACAAAGGTTGTGAAGCCCTGAATCTTTGTTTACAAAAAGTCTTTCTTCTCGTGGCACCAACTGTAGTATAATATTGTGTAAAATTATAAAAAAAATCGAATTGTTTTGCATACATCAATTAGTGCACTCTTGTTTTTTGTCTATGAGAGATAAGTTAAACACACATGCTTACCAAAATGCAAACATTAATGGAGTCATTCAAAAGGCAGTTTGCTTATGCGTCAAAAACTGAAGAAAATTTTGATAATCTTAATTTATAGATCTTAGATGTTTAAGAATCGGTTACATGTGAATAATTCAAAGTGCATAATATGAGGTGTTAAGGGGTTTCGTAGTTGCTTTATGAAGAAGATAAGTAAAGGATTTATTTTTATCCCCCGCAAAAACATTATTATGCAACTGTGTACTCTGCGTAGTCAGGACATCGAGTTTCAATACATAGGTGCAGTCTGCTCGGCATGACGGAAATACGTTACTTCGCCGATCGCGAAACTTGTTTACTTCGGATTGCTAAAAAGATACCTTTACACTAAAAAAATAATCACATAAGACTATCTTCTTCTGTCTAACCCGTCTATAATATTCGTCGCAATCTCCTTATGTCAGTAAGCCCAAACACATACAGAACTTATTCAACGTTAGAAACATTGCTTCAAATAGATCAATTGACTTTGTTACCAGGTTTTTAAAATGTGCACAACCCTAATTTATTTCCTCATCATTCAACGAGGGAAATCGTCATTTCGAATTCCCATGATATCGATACGATCATAAAATTTCAATGACAGCATATCCCTTAAGTGAGTGCAAATTTGAGCATCTTTTTTATACCACACTTTTCATTTATGAACTTTTCGCCACAAATATTGCCTCTCCTCTACAATGGTTGACTACCCTTGGGAATCCTGATTCCATTGACAAACATAAACACAGTGTGATCTTTTTGTAAGAGCTATTTCCATAAAAAAAACATTCTGAAGAAACGAAAGCTTAATACACGAGAAATGCTTTTTGAATAAGCCGTCCTTTGAAGTGGGTTTCCATAGAAAATATTATTATCCTCGATATTATAAAAGTTGTGTATTCAATTGCTTCCTATTACTTACTGGTGAGAGTGAAAGCACAAGTGAGAAATTCTGGAGTTTGCTCACGGCTAGCTTTTGAGGCTCTAAGTTCGTCTCCCGAGTTGTAAAGTGTTACTCAGTAATCTTATAATCTTTGATGCTACAAAACTACGCTGAGCTATCGTAAGTATAGGTAACAATTTAATTTCCATGCTAAGGAAGTATTGTATACCTAAACCGCTCCAAGAAATCGTTGGGAGCACTCGCGCTAGTCTGAGGGTCTACCACGAGTTTTGCACTCGATCGTCACGGTGACGATTGACTAGTCGACGGGAACAATTTCCATACATTTCCTAAAAGCGCATCGGAGAGTAGCGATCGATACAGTCCGCTAGGGGGCGCATTTAGGAAATAAATATTTTTTTTTCCCTTTTACTAGTCTATCGTCACCGTGCATAACTCGTGGTAGACCCTCTGGTAACGTGTGGCGAATCCCCAACAATATTCAACTAGGTTGTTAGTAAAATCACAATTATGGTAGCATTAATCGCGTTTTAAAATTCCTTGCAAACTTTACAAGTAAATTCAACACGTTCATACATATTATAGAGTAAAATTGGGAAATAACATTTTGGAAAATATATATTTTTGGACTCCACACAATTTTTAAGACCTAAATTAGAGATTAGCTTTATGACTCAGTAAACCGCTAATAAAATATTAGCTATTCTCAACTCTTCAAGTAAAATATAGTACAACTAGCTGACCCAGCGAACTCCTCCGTATCGCCTTTTAAGAGTTTTTATTTAATTCCCTTTTTCCAAGCCCCTTCCAAAGTTACCATTGACTTAGCGCTTAATCTCTTATCATTTCAGAGTCTATAAATTATGAACAAACAAACATACATTTTTATATAATATTGAATTCCCCATTCCTTAAAATATCGGAGAAGATACCCATATCGACTTTGAAAAAAAACCCGTCCGCCATCTTTGATTTCCTATCCGACATCTTTGATCACGAAATAGATGTAGTATTTGGATTCACCATCCCTTAAATCATCAGAAACGATACCTACCCATATTGATTTTTAAAATTTTTCCCATCCGCCATCTTGAATCACGAAATAGACGTTGTATTTGGATTCCCCATCCCTTTAAACATCGGAGACGATATCCATATTGATTTAAAAAAAAAAATCCCATCCGCCATCTTTGATCACGAAATAGATGGTGGTTTTGAATTCCCCATTCCTTAAAATATCGGAGAAGATACCCTTATCGACCCTAAAGAAAATCCCGTCCGCCATCTTTGATTTTACTATCCGCCGTCTTTGATCACGAAATAGATTTTGTATTTGGAGACTCCATCCCTTAAATCATCAGAGACGATACCAAGATTGATTTTTTAAAATTTTCCCATCCGCCATCTTTGATTTCCCATCCGCCATCTTTGATCACGAAATAGATGTTGTATTTCGATTCCCCACCCGACAGAAAAGTGATGGATATGCATGTAGAAGGACGAAAAGGGAGAGGACGGCCAAGGAAGAGATGGATGGACTGTGTGAGGATGGATATGAAAGAGAAAGGGGTAAACGATTGGATGACTGGTGACAGAGAAGTATGGAAGCGAAGGACATACTGCGCCGACCCCAAATAAATTGGGACCAGGGCAAGACAATGATGATTTCGATTCCCCACCCCTTAAAATATCGAAGGCGATACCCATATTCATTTTTAAAATTTTCTCATACGCCATCTTTGATTTTCCGTCCGCCATCTTGGATCACTAAATAAATTTCATATTTTTAATCAGCGTCCCGAAAATCTCGAAAACGATACCCATATAGATTGTATCCTATTCGTTTAGCCTTTTTTTTGCCTTCGACCCAACCCTCCCCCTTCTCGTTTGACCATTTTATTATTTTGTCAGGCCCCTAAAAGTTGTGGCGTAATATTATATAGCCTATTATAGCCTTTCGGAATAATTTTGCTATCATAGGCAATAACAATTTTTAAAATCCTACTGCTAGTTACTGAGATTAGCCGACATTATTTTTTAGCCTTTTTAGCCTTTTGCCCGGCCACAAAGGGTCGAAGCGTTATGTTATATAGTCTGCTTTCCGGAATAACTGGGCTATCGTATACAAAAAGAATTTTTCAGATCCGACCGGTAGTTCCTGAGATTAGCTCGTTCAAACAAACAAACAAACAAACTCTTCCGCTTTATTATATTAGTATATAGATGTCGTTATAACTGTTCAAGAAATATAACTGCAAAAAGTATTTACGCATACAAACTACGACAGTAGTAGGTACTCAAAATGTAATCCGGTATCTGTGACGTTTCGATAGAGTCAAATAGAGTGGCCAATATGGCGACCGTGATTTGTCTGTCAGGACCATTAGAATTTAGCAAAATACTCGACAATCCGAATTTTGCGGATATATGTTGTTGACTCGAAATCTTTATTTTTTAATGTTTTATTATTCAGGTAAGGTTTCGATGTACTCATTGACGAAATTATTAATATAAGATTTGACACTGCGATAGCAGCGCAGTCCGTCGGTTCCAATGTGAAACATTCCAACATCCACAACTACTTACAAATTAAAAATTAAGTAAAAAAACATTTTCCAGTGGACTAAATTGTGAATCTAAACCATTCTCAAGTCCCCTTAAACACACACAAAAAAATTCATCAAGATCGGTCCCGTCGTTTAGGAGGAGTTCAGTGACATACACACGCACACAAGAAATATATATATTAAGATATAGTACATCTTCGTTATGTACCAAATGAAAGCACAGTAATATTCACGACCCATTTCAATTATAATAATTTGGAAGGAATTACCTGAATGAAATAATTAAACTTTAGAAATTATTTTAAATGATTCTTATTATTTTGAAAATATTGATTAAAGCTATTACTGAAGCGATTCTCCAGATTTGGACAACATATTGTTTGCCGCTGGTTAAGTATTCGTAAATAATTTAGAAACTATGGACTAAGTTTAAACTGTCCATAACTTTAGAAGTCGCCTGAGCACTTGCCATGATAGTAAACGCGTCTACATCTTATTATTGATATTGAAAATTGCTACAAGTTTATGTATACCCTCAAAATTAATATCAAATCCTTTGTTTAAGAAAATTAATAGGTGTGTGACTATGCCTCCTAAAAGTGAAATTATTACACCTTGAATACTCGTTCACGTATAAGTTTAATTATTATTTGCGAGCTAGTGGAAAGGGTAAAGGTAGATAATAATTAAAATACCTTTGTAAATTATGATGCGATATTTTTATTTCTGGTAGTGGTAAGCGTATAAGTTGGTAACGCTGCCTGTTCACCGAACCGAAGGTGTCAAGCAATAGAAATACGAAAGTACTCCGCTGTAGCGTTTTGATGCACTTCTTTCACGGCGAAAGACAGGCAGTCTATCTTATAAAATGTTTGTAAAGTATTGCACTGCTAAATAAAACATAAGTGACCATGATACCCGATACCTTAAACTGCACAAATGTAGGATATCTTATAAGTATAAAGAGGATGTATGCTGTCAGTTTGCATAATAATGGAGAATAAGATGTTTTATAGCAATGGTATCCGGGCAGCAGTAGGACAGTGAGCAGAAGAGAGAGCTGAAGATAGAAGTCAGTGAGTAGTAAAAGGCTATGTCCAGCGGCGATCAAAGATTGATAATTACCTATTACGTCGTATGTTGATGTAGCGGATTAATTAAAATGCGGTAGGAAACTGAATGCGTCGACAGTATCAAGCTTTGACAAATAGATTTACGTTCCAACTAAAGAGCAAAACAAAGTTTATTTATTAACGACTACTAAGAAGCGACGTTGATACACCAATTTGAATAAAGATCTTTCTTAATTTCCCTAAATAATAGGTTTCCTTTATAATTTGGTTACAGGGTTATAATAGCGTTATCTTAACTTATAACTCCTACCTTACCTCAGTCTGACTGGGACACACACTTAAATACGTGATGTTAATAATATATTTATACCTAAAACCATATAACTCAACTAACTAGTCTAACTAGTCTACTTTCTACAAAACAAATGATACACATTAAATAAAGCTCTTATTTGCTTAAACATTGCACCTGCCGCGTGCATCGGCCTCGTCACAAATTTCATTCTAATTTAATATATCACGGTTAATGTCTTGCATTAATGCAGCCAGTCATCACATGATCACGTGAGTTCAAAGTATATACTACTTTTGCACTAATTTTCGTAGTGCTAGCTTCAAAATCAGCACATTTTCCGCACACTTTTGACCACTATTGTATAATATGCGCAGCGCAAGAGTCGGGTGGACGTGACGTATGCTGGCTGTTCGTATGCTGACGTATGCGAACTGATGTTATCCAAGTGTCCTGACGCTTTGAATCCTGGGATCTTTAAAGGCATTGTGAAAAGGATTTTTAAAAAAAAGGAAGACTGTTGAAATGAAAGCTTTCTATCAGGCAGCATGAAGTGAAAAGATAATACAAATGGTATTATATACATACCTAACTATAAACATACTGAAAATATTTAAATTCAACAAGTGACATGCATGTACACAAAAATACAACTGTGTTATTATATACATTATAATTACTTTCTTACTTTTTACTTAAAAACTTAATCGCAGATCATCTTCATCCACATTTCGAAAGTTGGTATCGCTACCAAAAATGTCTTGAAAGGAAAACTAATTCATTATTCCGTTGATTATAAAAGGACCAACAAGGATGTCGCCAATTGAAACCCCAATTGCCAGCAACACATCTTTGTATTGCTATAGGGTTCCCACCAAGAACTTAGGGTCCCAAGCCAACCTCACCTGCAAGTGGTGCACCTGTCGATCAACGGACGAGGCTCTGGCAAACAAAATATCCCGATAAGCGGCAATAGGCTCGCCACCTATTACGTAGGATCAAAACACTGGCGAAAAGTGGGCGTTTAATATGGCTCTGCCTACCCCTTCGGGGAAACAGGCGTGAGTCTATGTATGTATGTATGTACATCTTTGTAATTACTGCACTCAGGTCAATAGCCCAACCACTTACCAACACGACCACTTATCTACCAAACTTGGCTACTATACAACAACTGAGGACTGCGTCCTCTAATCGTTCGTCTAACAATATAATAGGCGATATATGTACATTATTCGTATCCATTTGAATATAAAAGCGTAGCAACAATATGAGGGGTTAAAACTGTAACCTCTAGTGCAATTCAGAAACGTTTGGAAACTTATGTGACGCATAAATACCTTATACTTTTTTTTTTTTTTTTTTTGGTATCGGGTTGGAAAATCCTCATGGAGTCCCTCCGCCCCGGGGGAAGGACGAAGGGGACTGTCAGGCTCTTACTGACTAAAAACCAACCCGTATTCCTCATGTACCCGTGTGTCGGAGGGTGGGGATTCGCATAAGCATTCGTCGCTACCCCCCGACGGGTATTGGCCCGCCAGATGGTCAGGCGGGCCCCGAACAAAACCCCCTTGGCGGCGGATGAAGGTGTTGGGCTCCGCCGCCAAAACACTCAGCGGCCGCAGAGGATAGGGAGGACGGCAACGCAACACCGCATCTCCTCTTCCTCTGCGGCCCCACCGCGACGCAACGATGGTGCGCCTCCATTTGGTCGCGGGAGATAGGGCGCGCGGCAACGCAACACCGACACGCCTCTCCTCCCGCGACCGCACCCGACTGCGAGGGACAGAAGAACTGTCCCTCGCACCCGCCCCTTTGGACGCATCCAGCGCAGGCCTCCGTCAAGCCCACGCGGAGCGTCCCCTCCTGGATCCCTCTTAGCTTCACCGCGGGTCACCAATCCACGGTTACTAAGCCCCCCCACCACGACAAGGTGGAGATCCCACGGGGGGGTAAATACCTTATACTGAAAATAAATGTTAGAATCGCAGAGCATATAAGTAATAATTTCGAATAATCAAACTCTTCGTGCCTACGCCTAAAAATTTAAATTATTTTATTCTCATAACAAAATAGGATAAGAGTCTCTTATATCACATAAGATAGAATGGCCAGCTGTCACTAATAGACCGCCATTAAACCTATACTAAGTTCTAGCTTAAATAGTTCGGTAATTCGTGTCATAAACTATTTACGACGTCCGTCAGACTGTTCACTATTTTGAGAAAAACAATTACTATATAAATTGGAGGCAAAAAAGCAAAATATTTTTTCTTAATTTACACCATGTAACATCACAAGTCCATGCGACCCAAGCCACAGGATTCAAAAATTAAATAATAAAGCTATACGTTAATTTGCTGTCGTTTATCTGTACTTTATATAATGTAGCCGAACGAGTTTTTGTACTACTATTTTAACGAATTGATAGTGTGATTCGTGAAGAGGTTAGATTTATGGTTTAGGATTTTAATTCATGCGGGTGACATCGCGGGCGAGGCTAGTAAGGAACAAATAAAATAAGGGTTCATATAGAGTAAGGACTAACGGCTTAAATATTATCGTACTTTTTTCGGGATATATCGTTGTCACTGCCGCAGGCAATGGCCAACATTATAACATACTTACTCATACGAGTCTCATGGCACTAGGCGATTCACGATAAAGTCAAACGTTATTTCTTCTCTCCAGCTGATTTAAATGTCTCCGTGGAATAATAAATGAGGGTTGTTCATATTCAGTAAGGTACCGTATGAAAAAAAGCAATTTGTCGACCTTCGACGCCCACACATACACGAAAACGAGTACTTATTTCCGTTGTACATTATGATTTGCAAGTGAAATTATTTGCCAATGAGTAAAGTATTTTGTACAATTTGCGCTCTAGTAAACGAAAACGAAAACAATTGTTCTTGCAAGAAAAGTTCTTACTCGCGTTGTTTTTCACTAGAACTAAGGGTCAAACTCTAATAGCGGATGATAGTTATTTCTCGGCTACAGACAACTTTTCCAGACAAAGAAAACATGTGATAAGAAGACACACCTTTTTGTTACGTTATCATTTAATTCAATATTGTTATTTTACCAAACTGGGTTACGTTTAGCTATTATCTCTATCATATCCAGTGTAATGTGTAAACGCAATTTTTATGACGATGAATTAAAAAAACCTTGAAAAGAAATTTTCAAATTAAATCTACATAAAAGAGACAAAACGGACCGCGATTAAAAATTTGCTTCTGTGCTAGCAACAAAATACGAAATTAAATTTTAGTCTTTGCAGTACGAAAGAATGCGTGCAGTAGGTACCCAATGATTGTGTTAAAATATTTTACTATAAGTACGCAAATTGAATAGTATCAAATAGTATACAAATTAAAACTAGTACGCCAATATTAGAGACTTCATTAGTATATGACAATATAAGGCGGTTGCCTAGTGAAGATAATAACAGACTGCTACGTAGATTCAAACTAACGGCGCGCACCACTGACATTAAAAAATGTATTGTGGTTCGTTTTAAATTGTTAAGTATCATTTTACCCGTAACTTTGCACTTTGGAAAAATAAGGTAATATAGCCATTTTTTATTGTATATTATTTTAATTACAGCGTTGGCAGCTCTTGGACGGTAGAACTCCGC
Organism: Euclidia mi; assembly: GCA_944739405.2. Taxonomy (NCBI): domain Eukaryota; kingdom Metazoa; phylum Arthropoda; class Insecta; order Lepidoptera; family Erebidae; genus Euclidia; species Euclidia mi. The sequence continues at coordinate 16,854,148 of OX123187.2, forward strand.
TCGGACTATGAGGGATTTAACTATGTGACTGCGATACTGAGATCGATTAGGGTCAGCCGCGCATTAGTGTGACTGAAATATTCAAATGTAAGTAAATATTAGGTGCATAGGGTTCCCACCAAGAACTTAGAGTCCCAAGCCAACCTCACCTGCAAGTGGTGCACCTGCCGATCAACGGACGAGGTACTGGCAAACAAAATATCCAGATAAGCGGCAATAGGCTCGCCACCTATTACGTGGGATCAAAACACTGGCGAAAAGTGGGCGTTTAATATGCCTCTGCCTACCCCTTCGGGGAAACAGGCGTGAGTCTATGTATGTAAGTAAATATTATACAAATATATAGCGTGCGAAACTATGATCTGCTAAAGTAGTAATACACCTTATTATTGTGATTCAAATAACAGTGATTTATTAATAATTTTCGAAGTGCTTTCAGGCAAAAGTACAATACTCAAAAATCAAAGAAGTTCACAGTGTAATAAATAGCTAAAAGTGATGGTGAAGTGATGAGCCAAATTTTATATACCTAATAACTGTCATTCCTTAAGATGCAAAAGCCAATTAAGCCAATAACTAATCTATTAAATTAATCGTTTATTTCTTATGGACGTAATCTTCTACTGAGTTTTTGAGTGGGGACAAATATATTGTTATTTTATAAGATACCTATTTCTGTTTGACTATAACTATATTTCCAAGTCAAAATCGTCTAAATCTGTCGTTTTAATTTCATAATCTAGTTCGAGCGGATTCATAACTAGAAATATAAAGTGGATTAAATTATTTAAAATATTCTCACTGTTTGGGATGTTTTCTTTCAGTCTACTGCAAGAAAACATCCAAGCCAGCTGAAATTTTTTGTTTCTTTTTCCTTCTAACCACATGGTCTATCATGTGGCCAAAGGGAATTTTACAACTTAAACATCACCCTGCAAATTATACGACAATAAGTCGTGTTATCTGTAATTTATGTGTCAGGTCCCCAAGGTATCGCAAAGACACTCCCGCCGTGCAACCAGATTATAACGATTTCTTAAACCCATGTATGTCGCTTTATTGGATAATGCGTTACATGTTATGTTTTAAAAAAGAAACAAAAGAAGAATACTTCGTTCTAAGCTGTAATTCAAAATTTTTTTTTCACCGTCGTTTATAATTTTGCGATATAGTTTGGGGTGTTTTGAACACATCACCGGTTAATATCAGTGCCACGAGTGTAAAGGTATTCATATAAGTTCACAAATTGTGGCAACAAATCAGGCAATTCTCTGTCGCCGAAATATAATTCCACTCAGTTCCTCACTGATGTGTAGCCAGGTTAGGCTTCGCTGACTTTTTTGACGCTCGTGAAATCACGGAGAAATATTTTTTTATTGGAAACCGCAAACGAATTTAATCAAAATAATATAGAAAAAAAAATGAAAATATTGCATAGTCACTAGTTGTGTTTATGATATTTGAACGCATAGCCCTGAAACACTTTTTATTTGAGGAAAAAGGCAATGTTTTCCCAGATCGAAGTCAAACATCAGGTGAGCTATGCAAACAAAGCTAGATGATATAAACTCAGAGTAATTTATACAAATACAGAGTGCATTACTTCACTCAGCTGGGTGTCACTGACTAATGGATGCCCACCCCGATTTATATTGAGTTTTCTACGTGACAAGTGGTTTTATTCGAAAGAATTCGTTTTAGAACAGCCTCCGTTTTAGAAGTACATTTTGCGAAAGGAACGTATTTGTATATTTTATGACGTCAGAACAGTATGCGTGTTGCGTACGCCATTATTTTACTAAAATATATTACTGGACATGCATATCAGCTTTCAGACCTGTATAAACTGTCCAATTGCTGGGCACGCGCTTCTTCTCCATATAAGAAGGGTTAAGTCACTGTTTAGTCACACCACGTTGGCCAAGTGCGGTTTGATAGACTTCACATGTTAGGAGAAAACATTAAAACATTCACATTGGATTTTCATGTTAGTAAGGCCAACCCCATTTATTTCATTACCTGAAGAACTGCTGTGGGTAGAAGCCTAATTTATACTACCCTGGCAGGGACGCTTTGAATCCAAAGCGATAACTCGAAATTACTCTTCTTACGCCTTATGAATGGGCACCAATGGGAGTGGATATACCAACAGACTGCTATGCAGAGGGTATCGGGTTCGAATCCACGGCGCGCACCAATGACTTTTCAGAGTTATGTGCGTATTGAATTGTTAATTATCGCTTGTCCCGTGCCTCGGAGAGCACGTTAAGCCGTCGGTCCCGGTTGTCATGAAGATCTTTGACAGTCGTTACAGGGTGTCAGTACCTTCTAAATAAACTGACACTAGTCTAAACCATGGAATATCGCTATCCCTTCGGGTTGCGGCGGTCAGACAGGCAGTCGCTCTGTGTAAAAGCTAATATTCAGCCAAATCCGGTTAGACTAGTAAGCGCACCCCAGATTGAAACTGGGATAACGCTAAGAGAAAGAAGACTGGATAGTACCCATCGCCATCAAGTCAATGTACGTTTTAAGAAAAGTTTATTTGAATAAACTTTTCTTAAAACGTACATACAACGTACATATGGTGATGAATCCAGACGCTAACACTTTGAAAATATTTGAATATACTCAAGAATTAACGTTGAAAGCCAAGTTAAGTTGGTTCACAAACAAATTAGATGTACGTATTTCAATCTTCTAGTTATATTGCGTGGTAGTCAGTTACAGTGCGGAGTGAAATGGCCCTATTCTGTATTGCCACTAAAGTGTATTACGGAATTATATCCATAAAAATCATAGCCATCGTAATATTAAAAACAAAATCAATCATATTAGGTGATTGTTTGGTTTTAAGCTTGCTAAACTTGTTGGGATGTAGAATTTAAACTTATTAGTATTTGCTTTAAGTGGAACAAAGCAATTCATATTTGAAATAAATCTTAAAGTTGTACTACAGCAATATTTTATGTTGTGCTATGTTCATACATATTGTACGGTGTGATAACGTCTATGCGGTTGTGCGTTTTTGTACACAACGGTGTACTATCATTGGCCCGAGTACAAAGGCTTTTGGCCCAATATGTTGGTGTGTTTACATGTCGTGATCCACAAATTGTGGCAAAGAGTCAGGCAGATTCTTATCTATTAATGGTTGTTATGAGAAAACAGGCAAGCATTATTATGCGAATATCGATAAAAGCGGTGAATAGGGCCTACTCCCATACTGAAGTAGATTTGTCAAAATTCTGCGAGTTAGAAGAGAATAAAGTGAAGAAGATTCAAAAGACTAACAACATTCACACTTGCTTTCGAAGATTGCATTATAAGACTTGCAAAAAACGTAGACTTATGGAGATTTTTATTTTTATTTTAAAGCCTTGTCTTGCTTTTGTGGAACTCAAATTTTCGCAAAACTCTCTCAAGTTTACCTTGCCATCAGATGCATATGGTGTCTAGCTAACTAATACTGTGCACTGAATATTTGTCGCGGATCAAACGCAATACGGCTTAAGAATAGCGCCTCAACGTGAAAGGCAGCTATCGGGAGTATCGGGCGGAAATTGCGCCCCCAAGCGAAGGGGGATCTAATCTAACCGTTGCGTGTACCACCGCGATTATTAGCACTATCCACTGATAGTTCACCTTTCTTTACCCACTCGCCATTTGCATTCGACGATCTAAATACAAATTTTAGGGCGAAGTCGCCCGAAAAAAGTTTTATGACTTATTTTGTGCGATGGCCTTTTGGTAAATAATCAGGAGTGAAATAAACCCGAATAGTGTTCAAACGATGCCTTGTTATTTAGGTAACAGTTTTATAGCACATCGACGGGTAAATTTTCAGTAAGTGTTGTGCTTTCCACAAATGTTTGTTCTGAGTCTAGGTGTTCTTTGGGTCCGTTATTTAAATGTTACTAAAATATTCCGACGTCCAGAAGTTATTATTATTATGAAGTATGAATGTTACCTTTAAAAATATACATTAACTCAGATCATCAACCTGATATGTACATGAATAAAGTAACGCTTGTTTGTCTAAATTATTTTTTCATTCACTATCATTGCATGGCTTGTAGAGAATGGTCGCTGCTTTAGTCACTTACAAGTCGTAACACCATCCTTCACTAAAATGCGTCTGTTTTGGTCGTAGAACATTCACGAAATTACGTAATCGATAAAACACTCAGTAATTCTCTTCCTGAAACCATAGTAATTTTTTTCCCCCATAACTTACTTCAATTTTCTGGGGAAAATTGGGAACGAAATTAGATTAAGATCGTAAGTACACAGATCACGAGAAAACCTATAAATTATTCAAAAATACTTAAAGAAAACAATATGTAATTTGCTTAAGGAACCATGTAATTTGTTTGGTAGCCAATTATGGGTAACACGCTTAGAAATAATTGCTTGTAAAAGCTCACGACTAACGTGCTAGCCAACATGTTAAAATCACACGGAACATGTTTTCCAAATTCAAAATTAAATCAACATGGCTTTGTATCATATACGTCAGTCTTTTTTTTAAATATGATCACATTCACCGTGTGTAATATTTTCTTTTTCAATATTATGTTGGAGTTCAATCATGTTACAGAAATCCTTATCTACACAATAAAGAGTACACATTGCCTGAGGTTTTATTTCATGCAGAATATAACAATGCATAATACAAATAGGACGTTCGTTACTTTGTGGAGGGTTCTCTATACGTATTACATAATATCAAAACGTTGCTATTATTTTAATGCTTTGTTAGCCTACTTTCTTTTGGATCGTATAATGTTTTATTGTTGCTTGTTTTCATAAGCGTACAAGCGTCTGTTCTAAATATACAAACGGACCTTTTTAAATACACATATGTGCGTGTATCTTTGTATTATTTATTGTTATAATTTAGATTGTGTTAATGTTTTGTATAGATATTGTTTCATATTTTGATTGGTTTGTAAACTTGTGTGTTGTGATAAAGAATCACAATTCACAAGTTTACAAACCAATCGTGAAACTCGGAGTTTCTCTTCTTACCTTATCATAAGATATTTACTTAAGTAAAACCTGAATTCATTTTACGATGTCAGTTCGTGACTGACTGCACGGCTGGCGTAGTAGTTTAAGCGGCCACCTCGCCGCTTGACACTGCGCCGAGTGTCGTGGGTTCGATTCCCACACGAGACAACACTTTGTGTGTGATTCATAAATTGTTGTTTCGAGTCTGGGTGTTCCTTGTGTCCCTTGGCTGTATGTTTGTAAAGTCCCCCGCGACACAGGATTTATTCCTAGTGCGGGAGTTGTCTTTAAAAAAAATTAAAATCAGTTGGTTAGTATGGCAAGCCGTGTTAGCAGAATGTCTGGTACCATGCAGAGTTTGAAAACGGTCCGTAGATATCAAGCGACTACTCTTTACCGAAAACCAAAACGATTATTGTAATTATTCTATACAACAGCTAATCTGCCTTGAACAAAGATATTATGATGACATTATTCCACCTTTTTAGTTTCTTTGTCCCTTCATCAACTTTGTAACATTTTACGGAACAACATAAAGTTTGCTTTACATTGTATGTTTCTATCTAAAATATTACTATAGAATGGGTACAGCACCACCACTCGGCTACCCAGATCAGTGATCGGACACAGAGGCCACAGTTCTTATAACAAGGTGTTCCAGATTCGTCAAATCCTACTTTAATTACATCTTTCCCTGATAAGGTAAAATAAGGTCCGAATTTTTTTTCCATTGGTGACAGATCAAAAATAAAACTGTTACCATCCCATTTTATGCTGTAGGTGTAGTGTCGAGTGAGTTAGGAAAATATACAAAGCAAATAGTAGATATATTTGCGAAGAGACGACAAGCTCTAATTTTAGACTGTTTTTATTTTATTTAATTATATTTAGAGTGCCTCACCTCCGAGCTCTAGAGCTCTCCGTTCTGAACATCAATACCATTATTTGTATACCAAAAGTACAAAAAATATCATAATTTAATAAAACCAAATATTTAAAATACATCTCCCGAACTAGAAATAAAGCCAGTTTCGAAGGGAACTTAACAAACATACAATCAATGAACACTCCATAGATATCATAATTAATAGGAGATATGCCCTCTAGACGAAAATGTATCGGAAACCTGTGTCGCCAGTTTGCCCCTACCACGCGGCTACTACTACACATGCAGATCATTAAAGGCAATATGAAAACGCTTTCGCGCACATACTCGCATTTTTAAATCAAAACTTACAAAAAAATCAATTATAAACCTTATCCTATCGAACATAGCGTGTATTTACCAAGCAACGTTCAACTTACTCACACAAAAACATCGGCCACTATCGTTGTGCTATGCAAAAGATATGTAGATGCAGCGGCCGTTCTACGCGATCCATTCCCGTAATAAAGTATCGTTCGGTCATGATTACATTGCTTGTCTAGTTACTTCGCGACAAATTTAGGTAGTAGTTAAAGAGCAATGTATTTATTGAAAAATAATATAGTCGATGTGAGATTTGCAAACAATAGGAACATAATAACAGCAAGGAATATTTTACGATTTGTTGTTTTTCATGTTTTCAAAGACAAATATAGTAAAATACTTGTAGTTTCATACGGTAAGTGATTCCATTCTTCAAAAAGTTTTGGTTTGATCTTCGGTTTTTACAGAAAACCACTGAACAAGACGGCATTTTTATAAATTGTCGCGATCACGGTCGAAAGTGTACTAATTCGCGGCAACGGCCATTTGCTTGCGATATGCACACTGTGTACATTTCACACGTACGCGCCCTCTTGGCACTTCTACTCCTTATTTATTTTTCTAGGGAACGCTCAGACATAACAATTTATGGATCACACAAGGTGTTGTCTCGTGTGGGAATCGAACCCACAGCACACGCAGTATCAAGCGGTAAGTGGTGTTATCTCTCGTTTTGGCAATTTGCCTTGGCCTGCTTATCGTCCGATCGCACTTGTCCAAACTCCTTTCTTTGGGGTTATTTGAAATCTCGGGTGTATGTGAACAAACTACAGACTCTCGCAGCTTTAAAAGAAAACATACACCAAGAAAAAAATAAACATATCGCAGGAAGTGTTACGGCTAGTTATGGAAAATGTCATAAATAGAGCTCAAATGTGCTTTAACTCTGGAGGTCAACATTTAATAGACATCATATTCAAATTGTACAAGCGTTTTACAATTCTACTACTATTATAAACGCAAAAGTTTGTAAGACTGCCTCCGTGGTCCAGTGGATAGCGTATGCGACTGCTGATCGGAGGTCCCAGGTTCGATTTCCGGGTCAGGCAAAAGTGTTACTGGGTTTTACATGGTTTTACTGATTACTCAGTGGCAGCCCGGAGTCTGGTGATCTGCCTATTGCCGTTACCGGTAACGGCAATAGGTTCGGCCCCTATTACGTGGGACCTGAAAATTCATGGCGAAATGTGGGTGTAATCAGTAATATGTATTGACACCTCTGCCTACCCCTTCGGGGATACAGATATGGATATGGGATATGGGATACAGGCGTGAGACTATAAATAAAGACTATAAAAGTTTGTAAGAATGGATGGATTGATGAATGAACGGATTTTATTTTAATTTTGCAGTAATTTAGCTTACACAACAGAACAACACAGGCATCTGCTACCTTTTGTAGCGATAACAATCGTTGTCACGATGTGTTTGTTGATTCAGTAATGGGCAGTTGGAACTTTGATTGCATGATTGTTATGGATGCATTATACGTTTTTAAATATAGTTTCAGTGACAATCAAATACACACACCAATATTTGGTAAGGATATTGTTTTAGATAATACAATTTACCAGACAGAAAGTAAGCATAAATGTTTTTTGGTGCGGTTTGCTGCGAAATTGATGATTTTCACACAATGTCGCAATGTCAATGTCAACAAAAAATGTAAGAAACGCACAAGTTTACACAATTTTTAGCCTGTTATAAGAGTAAATTTGGCCAGCGTTCATGTTTGAAATCTATTAAATGGGTTGTCGATATTAAAATAATAGAAAATACTGTCCTAACGTGTTAACGGGATACAAGCGCATTTTATACCACCAAGAAAACAGAAAGACTCGTATAATTACAGTCTATAATTTAAAATGAACCATTTTTCTGTTGGCGCTAGTCGGACCTACATTGCCGCTACTGTGTCACTTCTGTAGTCAAGTTCAGCAGCATAGTTAAAAGAACCACTGAATCAAAATCATGTCTATACCTACACAACAAACACCTTCGTTGCGTAATAACCACGACAAGAGTAAAATTTCTCCTCATTGCCTCAGCCGTGAAGGCACAAATAGTAAAACCACGTCAATTATAATGAATATGAAATTTCAACGTGAATTAATAAAGTTGGGCTACGAATATATGACACATTACATCAGACAAACATAATAATTGGCGCAACTGACCGCCACTACGTCCCGTTGAAAGCTCTCCACCATATCGCAGCCGTACAGTCACTTCAATATCATTGATTTATGAACGGACATTTTTGGGAGATATAAACTGATTTATTATTTTCGGATATTTTTATTGTAAAAAGAATATTACTATCAATGACAAAGATATTTTATGAATACAAGAATCAGTCCTGTACCGCAACAAGTTTGAGATTAACAAAAACTCGAAACAACTAATTAAATGGTCTTGTTTGGTAAATTTCGTTCTTTGCAGCCGTGGCACACGGCACGGCTGCAACGAAGTGGCGAGCTGATCATTTTGACCAAAATATGACCATAAATGCTTTTAACATTATAGCTTATTTTGCAATTAATACAAATTTGCTGAAATACTGAAACTAATAAACTTGTATTATATTCTATTCTATTCTTCTAAATCCAAATATCACGTAGAAGTGGTCGTTTTCGATTACATGATTTCAGGAGATATAGTAAAATTTCATAAGTCAACTCAGTCTTTAGATACGAGTATATAAAATACTATAACTTACGACGATGGTTGACATTGCCAGCAGTAAATACACTGCTCCAAATAAAACCATGTAAGTTAAAAACATATTGGGCATCATTCAAATAAAGTCAACAAAAAACACTGAAGACACACACACAATAAGTCAGATTTACGTTAAAACGATTTGATGTCACACAATTTAACAATTTTCCTCCTTCACCTTCCGTATAATAAAAATAATCGTAACACCTCGAATCAACTTGAGGTAGGTAATCAATATGAAATCAATCAACAAGCGAGTCGAATCCAATTATTGATTGTTTCAAATGCTCTCAAAGCTACACCCTGTAAGAGGGACAGATATTATCGTTTCAATTCAGTTAATGATTCAAGGCGCTGAATCTACTTATTTAGCGATTGTGTATCCTGGCAATACATTTAGAATATTGGTGTGTAAAATAAGTCATTTGGATTTTTGAGTATTTTTAACCGACTTCAATAAAGGAGGAGTTTCTCAATTCGTCGTTCGTTTTTGTTTTGGATGTATGTATCGGTGGATTTCGCCGAGGTTTCTGAACCGATTTACGTGATTCTTTTTTGTTTGATGCGAGATAGTTTCGAATTGGTCCCATAAAAATTGATTCAGGTAGGCCCAGCAGTTTTTATTTTATTAGCATTTTTTTATTTACATTCACCTATCCCGATGTCTGAAATAAAATATCGCAAGTAAATTTGATCTACTTCCTGGTTACCGATCGAGCTGAACATAGACTAATATATGAGCTGAAATTCTGTACCTATATGTATTGTGACGGCCGGAGTCATGTCAAGCTGTCATCACTACGGTTGCCAAGGACTACTGACGTCTACACGACAAACTAGCCCGTCGTCAAACACAATAATTAGCAAAGAGGTTTGAAGACTATTTTATTATTTGGAAATGACAGTTTTTAGTATTATTATTAATATTTTATTTAAATTACTAATATTCAGCCAAATCCGGATAGACTAGTAAGCGGACCCCAGATTAAAACTGGGATAACGCTAAGAGGATGATGATGACAGTTTTTAGTTCGATGACGTATACACTCTGTCAAGTGTTCGCTAAATTCACCAGTCATTGACAACAAGGCGATGGCCGTGCGGATAACACATTCCGTTCACGTTCTGAGGGCGTAGGTTCAAATCCCAGTCATAACAGTTATGTGGATTTTGGTTTTTATGAAATTTGGAAAATGTTTATGAATATTTGGCAAATATTTAAAAGAAGATTTTTTAAATTTTCGAGTAAAAATTAGAAAATTCTAGAAACTTCAGGAAGGAGTGGAAAGGTTGAAAAGAGACAGGAGATGGAAAAACAATTGAATAATGAAATGACAATCGAAATTAGTGGATCTAGAACATTCCTAGGGGTATATAAGGCGGTGTAGACGCGCTGAGCGCCAGTTTAAGTTGAGAAATGGTAAAGTGGAGAAGAAAATGAAGAAGTAAAAGGAAGAAAGAAGTAGTAGTGAAATAAAGTGAAGTGAAAGTATAGTAAAGTGAAGTGCAGTGAAGTTAAGTGAAGTGCAGTGCAAGAGATGTCAGTGTTGGTGCTGTCCGCGTCGAAATCGAACGACGCGTCGTGTGTGTGTGAAGTCGAATAAAGTGTCATCAGTGCTACTCGCTGTTTCTTTCCAATCCCATTACCCCGTCCGTAACAGTACGTAAAATGCGTGACAATGAAACATTATTATGACATAGAGCTGATCTGATGATGGAATTGAAAGGAGGCCATAGGAACTCAGTAAATAAATGACAAAACTCTATCGAGTTTGGGCTCGTTACATTCGTCTTAACGAGCACTTTGGTGCGGATGGTAACTAGGATCGTCTAGAGTCCGATGAAGGAGCCAGAAGGTGGCCATACGAACTCAGTAATTACAAATATCAATTTGGCTTGTACAATGATGGTAATGGTGACGTAAATCATGCGGTAAGGCCGTTTCTTGAGATCTAAGTATATTTTTAAGCAGCACATATTAATAATAGGTAGTATTTAATTAATATTAAATCTTTATTATTTTTTACTTTTTAGTTTTTGATGTCGTTTTTTTTTAAAGTAGTTATTTCTATTTAATGCTTTTTACTAACTATGAACGATTTTGCACCCTACAATTTAGGCATCAATCTTTTTTTTGATCTTCTAAATAAACAACCAAGCAGCAGAAACCTCTTGTGTCACAGTTAGACAAATAAAAAGAGAAAATAGGCAACATTTATACTCGGAACAAATACTTTGAGTCGCAGACATTTCTGTTCTGTATAGATTGAAGCGGTGTGTGCAGTTCAAGATCTGTATGAGAAGCTGCATCATGCATACAGATGGATGTTGGTCTGGGTGTTTCTATGTATAAGTAGTATGTATGTATTTACAAAAAAAAAGTATATAAGTATGTTTATCCATTATCTAGTACCCATAGTACAAGCTCTGCTTAGTTTGGGTCTAGATGGTGATGTGTGTATGTGGTAGAATATTATTATAAAAAAAGTAACTATTTAGTAATCTGTGACGTTGGGCAGAAGAATCATCATCACCGTCCTAGCGCTATCACGGTTGCATTTAAGACTTTCGAAAACTAAACAAAGATCCCGGATTCTGGTGTCTTAGACTCTCGCCGTTATGAATCGTTTATTAATTTTACTTAACGTTGGTAATGTAAAAATATTTCATGTCATTAGAGATCCGGCATCTTAACTGGGTAGCAAATATCTTGCCATGATATCTCGGGCCCCGGTAAACGGGGAAGGCCAAAGAAATACTGGCTTGACGTCGTAAGGGATGATATGCCTGCCAACCAACTAACCACCAGGGATGCTGAAGACCGTGCGAAGTAGAGGCATAGAGACATAGCCGGAAAGCGGACCTCGGGCTCCAAGGCGTGGGTTTTGGAGCGCAACCGGGACAGCGCTAGGATGATGATGATGAGAGATCATAGTTAATAGGTGCTTAATCCATCACTCAGCGATCTCGAACAAAATTCAGATAGTACAAAATAATAATACAGATAATAAAATTCAATAACCTGCGGCAATAATACAGGATAGCATGCTTGATAAGTACAAGACCGGAGACAGTGGGGGGAGCTACGTTACACTTCGAAATGCAACGAAAAAGATAGACAGATAAGACACATGTTATGAGGTAGGTTTTAAAGAATCAAAGGTAGTCAAGTACCTATCTCTCTTTTAAAATACCTACTATACTATAGTCCGAGCCACGAGAATATAGACTTTTTGTAAACAAAGAGTTTCTACAAAGTGACTTAGCGATAGTTCTGTCAAAAACAAATAATGTCAAATCAAATGAGCGCTACGGTACATAGATACGTGTCTTTGTAAACTAATATGTCAATGGATCGCGTTTTTATGGATATTATGCGCTGTCAACAGGATCTTTTAATGTTTTGAGGTATTGACGCCTAGAATGTCAACATTTGGAGTTAGTTACTTGTAATTTTACATTCTTGGGCTTAACATGCATTTATAAGAGGACAAAAATTAATTATTTAAATACAAGTTTATAGGATCGCAACGCTCCTTCCGCTGCCGACATCTTGAAAAAGCAGGTGCAGAATAGCAAATGGCAAACTTGTAATCGCGCAGAAAATTATTTACACCTAAAAAATAAATTGCGTTTTCAGACTACCGTAACTTTTAATGGATTTTATTTAAGTTCACAAACAACGTAAAATGTCCATGCCTAGAATTTTTTATGCAATGTACTAGCTAGTTATCTGTAATATTATTCATTGTTCGGATAGGTACTTTGAGCAAATTATTTATTGTCTAAGATTTAAAAAAATCATGTCATTAATAGAGGAAAATTTATGTACTTCATCATTAACATACATGGTACTCTATTTTTCCTTAATTGACATAATAAATTATGTGTAAAACGACAAAAAAAATGGAAAATTTATCAACATTCGACCATTCAAACACAAAATGAAAGATTTTTATTTCAGTAAATGTAAACAATATAGGTACCTAAATTAAAAAACATAGTAGCATAATTAGGCATTGATAAAAAAAGATTCAAAAAGCATAAAATCTAAAACACAACTGTTTGAAAAAAAGGTTGTGAAGCCCTGAATGTTTGTTTACAAAAAGTCTATCTTCTCGTGGCACCAACTATACACATAGCAATTCAACATGTCCGTGATAACATTGATACAAACATACTTATAACCTTAAAATTAGACATATTGGAGCATGGTATATATATTGTTAGAGCGAATATATGTCACTTTTGAAACTCTTATAGTTTCAACTACTTAGTACAAAACTTTTTCAAAATTATCTCCAAGCATCTTTACAAAAATTACCAATACTAATTCAAGAATAAGTTTCTCGTATACAATTTTATAATTTTCCCTCAATCAGCAATCTAGCGGCCAATATAAAAATGATAATTGCTGTTTTCAATGCGTTATTATCTCCGTGGCCGACATTCTGCCAGTATCTTCATTATAAATCCATCGGGTCCCTATCTTGACCGAGATAGTAATTAGATTCACTCCCCTCGCAATATTTTATCATGCCAAGCTTGTTAAGGTACCGGTGACGGTATAAAATCTTCGAGAAAAATAAGAGCGATTTTATAAAGAAAGTTGCGTTTGTCATTATATTGCGAGCCGATAGTATCAAGCAAACAAGTTTTAAATCTGATTTTAAGATTATTTATTAAAGCTTGAAGAATATATAGCCAAGAATTTTATACTGGACTATAACACCATTCAATATCATCATAATCAAGTCTAGTTTTTATTTCGATTGCTATCAAAAGCGTTTGAGGCCGTAGGCTGTATAACCATAAAGTTTTTTTTTTTTTTTTTTAAAATAGACAACTCCCGCATTAGGACTAAATCCTGTGTCGCAGGGGACTTTACAAACATACAACCAACGCGGACAATGAACACCCAGACTCGAAACAACAATTTATGGATCACACAAAGTGTTGTCTCGTGTGGGAATCAAACCCACAACACTCGGCGCAGTGTCAAGCGGCGAGGCGGCCGCTTAAACCATTACGCCAACCGTGCAGCCAGTTACCTCCACTTGTCAAATTTACGAAGACTGGAAGGCACAATAAACAATAATCCGCTAATCCTAATAACACAACAATGTAAGTTGTCCAAAAACTGGCATATTCAACATGTTTTTGAATTTTATTTTTATCTTCTTTATCACCCTAATAAAATAAACTATACTGTGGGATAAAGATAGCACAAAGGAATGTATCGAATACGTTATTCGGTTGAATGGGTATTTTCAGAACGCATTGTTTATTGGTACGCACAGATTATTATTAGATTATAAAACGTTAACATCAATCTCCTTTATTAAGCAAGTATACTTACTCTTAAATAAACCCACTAGTATCCTATCCATCAATATTTTATAAATCCAGAAAATGCGATAGTATTTTGCATCAAGTCTTAGCGGACCCTATGCATATAAATTAGACGCTACATTAAATATGAGGGTAGAAAATTAATAGAAGCCAAGTATTAAAATCCCTCGTAACCCTGCAAACGCTATCGCGTGGTCAATTAAGTCCATGCGGCCGCTAATACCGAGTCAGGAACACAAAAGGAAGTGAAATACGAACTTTTTCTAAAAGAAATATATTGTATATTATTTTTGAGTTAATATGTGTCGAAGTATTAGCAAATACACATAAATAACAGTACGCACAACTTCTAAGAATTCCGAAGAAGTGTTTGTAACTATTTTCGTTGGTCGTATATTATCATGACGCGTGAATTTAAGACAAAATGTGGTTTATTTTTCTCACCTTCACTGGAATGATATATTGTGTGTGAACGATGAGACTTGCTTACAATCTACATTTTATGTGGTGAGTTATACAATAGTATTATGTCAAACTTCTTTTTTTTCCAATTACAGCGAGTTAGACAAGGAATCGGGCATATAACAGGAAAAAATATGAAACTAAAAAACTTTCAAATTGTGCAGAAATCATATTTTCTTATTCGTGTGGAGGTAGAATCTTCTACCAGTACATAAGTAGGTAAAAAAATAAGGTTTATTAAAACATAATATTAAGAATAATCTGTATTTCGTATAAAATTTCTGTTTTGAAGCCTGAAATCCGTTGTTTTCGCAGAAATTTACATTGTATTTGATAGATGCAGCCTGCACAGTAAATTCAATTCCAGAAATTAAATCCAGGGAATCTGTTATGGATTCCTGGTAATTTTAGTCACCAGGTGGGTTCTGCCAGTCACATTTACCTAAGCTCTTAATCACAGCTTTCAACACACAAAACATTGACGTGTGACCATTTATACACACAGCCGCATAGAATAATATACATCGTCTGACACGTAGCGTTAGCCTATCGGTTATGAGACTAGCAGACTACTGGTCAGAGTGATTCTAAATAAACCTATGGGCCCAACACAGACTTTTCAAAGTTGAGTGTCAACTTATAAATTATCGCTTGCTAAACAGCGAAAGAAAAGATTCTGTGTCATCCTAACTGTCTGAGAGTTCTCCATAATGTTCTCGAAAGACACGTGAAATCTGCCAACCTGCACTTGGCTATCGAGTTGGAGCACCTAACCCTTCTTATACTGAGAAGAAACCTGTGGCCAGCATATTTAAATAATGGAACTAAAGCAGAGCATCTTAAGGGTTAATAGTTATCGGCAATATCCGAAGTTATAATAATATGTATTTACGTATGAGAGTAGGTCGTATAGTATATTTTACAGCGCCAGGTGATTCCTATACAGATTTATATATACGAGTAAATTTTATGTTTAGCTTTATTTAAAATAAATTACCGATAACCTCAAGCTTTCGGCCACCTGACCACAGCTCTATAGTATAACAATGTTTGTCGGGTCAACTTGTAATGATCATGATTATACCTACATAAAATTCTTGTCCTAGCTGTCATAATTACCATCGAAAAGCCTAATCTAATGAAGCTAGAAACATTTAATTTAGACAGCGCATTCCTTTTATGACGTAGGTACCCACTAAGTAAAATTTTGTAATATACCAAAGGGCTAAAATTACTGCATGGTTGGCGTAATGACTGTTTTACAAAAAATGGTTCAAATTTTAGGGAAGACGAAGCCGCGGGCGACTTGTAGTATGTAAAATAAAGCTGCTGCTATTATATAAAATGAAGCAGAATTAGCATATCTCTAGTATGAAACTATTAAAATATTGAGTTGAAACCTAGTTCCCGGTTTACCGGGAACTAGGTTTCAACTCGGAACAAATTATAATTCAAAGGAACTTCCACGAATTGCCGGTGAAATACAAGCCTTAATAATAATGTTGTTTACGGGTTAATGTGGCATAAAATCTGTTTCTACGTAACATTTATTAGGAGGAAAAGCTCATTATCTACATTTTAATTGAAATTAGGAGATGGTTTTAACACGAATAATAATTATTTTTGCTTTAATATTAATAAACAATTGCCGCAGGACAAATTACACGTTCGCTCCTTAACCAAAATTAAACTTGTCATGTTCGTCAAAATAAGTGGACGGATCAACAAATTGCTACGCAAAGGGTCAGGTTCAAATCTATGGCACGCGTCCTATTGACCTTTCAAAGTTGCAATTCAATACACATAGCATTGAATTGCTAATTATCTGATGTTAAAAGGTGGAACCTCGAGAGGAAACCTGCAAGTTTGAGATTTTTCCATAACGTTTTGCAGAAATGTAAAGTCTGTTAACCCACTGGTCAGCATGGTGGACTAAAACTACTACTTATTTACCGAATCTGTATTCGGCATCTATATAGATAGAACCACCAAAGCAACATTTTAAATCACTCAAATAATACAGGTTTAAAATAGTACTTGGATAATACACAGTAGATACTTCTACATTAGTAGAAGCTTACGAATTCCTCATTATTTCAAATACTTCCACAGCTACACATGAGAAATAATGTCATATCAAACCAACCAGTATCTAAAACTACTGGACCAGTATTTGATTTAAACACAAACGCAGTAAATGCGTACAGCGTAATGAGAGCTCCGAATAGCAAAAGCAACTTCAAACAGCCAACTCCCATATGTGTGTACACACACCAGTGTCCACCTGTTACGTCTGACATACCGACTCTATACATACAAAGATATCGATCAATACCCGTACCACTGTCAAGAATACACATACATACATACATACATATCGTCAAGCCTTTTATCCCCGAAGGGGTAGGCAGAGGTGTATTTCTACACCCACTTTTCGCCAGATATACTTCAGTCCCACGTAATAAGGGGCCAGCCTATTGCCGTACCGGGCACATTTCCAGACTCCGTGCTGCTACTGAGAATTTCGTGACAGAAAAACCCAATAACACTGCCCGACCCAGGAATCGAACCCGGGACCTCCCGATCCCACGCGCATATTTATGCTGCGAGACCAACGAGGCAGTCGTATAGGGTTTGATGTCGAGTTTTTCGTCTCTACGCAAAGATGGTATTTGCATCGTGTTATTCCTTAGTCGCCTCTTACGACACCCACGGGAAGATAGGGGGTGGTGACACTTGTATTCTATGCCGTCAACCACACGGCAGAATTGCATGCACTGTCAAGCATATTCAACCGATATGAAATACAAATTGTATTAAATGTTGCTATGCTGAGGTTTGATGTATAATAATGTTTGAAAATACAGCGCACCGATAAACTCTATATTGGTTTTATGCTGAATAGAAATATTACTAGCGCGTCGAAGATCCAATATACTAAACATTATATGGGTTAAGCTTTTGAAGATCATGTGTGATCACAACTTTAAGGTAGTCTCTGTCGCGTCTTGGACGCGGAATATCCTGTAGTATATGGGTGCTCGCAATATCTAGACCCACTAACGCTACCAAGTTTAATCAAGTGGAAACTTAACGCTCTAAATAAGTAATCAGTATCAGTGCCGATATCGCAGTAAACATGTTCCTCATCTAAAACTACCTCGTATGGACGTTGGCCTCAAGTCAGTGCGTTCGTGTCACTGGATGCAGCGTGCCAGCCAAAAATGCGTTCACGCTCAAGGGAATCTCGGTCATAGCTCCACCGACTGACAAAAGCCTCCCAGAAAACTGGTATAAAAAATCGCATGCCATGTTTATATCAGAAGGTTATCTTAAGTATTCAAAATATTGTACGCCAGAATGTGGAGTAGTAAATTTACAATTCCATTGAACATATAAATAACATGGCACCGATCTCCAGGGACAAAAAATCATACAGTTCATATATTCGCGTACAAAATTATCCATTGCCGTGAGCCCCTGACTCAGTTGTCACCGCAGCCAGTTCACATGAACGAAAAATTTATGTATTCATTGGTGCGTATGTCCATGTATTTATTTAACCAGAACCAAACGTTTTTGTGCGTCATACCTAAAAGCAAATACTCCTTTGTATTCAAATAACTATAAGTTTCCAGATATATTTGATCACTACACCATCAAACCTATTTTTTTCAGTCTGTCCATCCTAAGGTTGCCTGTAAGAAATCGCATTTTGCGATAAAGCCGCCCTTGTGCATTTACTATTTTTTGTAAATTTTAGATATCTACAAATCATTTGTAACAATTGTATTTGCGCAATAAAGATGTTATCTATCTATCTATCTATCCTTTGTTTTGCTAGTTATATTTGTGAGAGGTCACTTTTGTTACGTGGGTGTTGGAATGTTTTCCAAAAAGCGCTAAAAAAGCGAGATGATGAAAAAATTTGCTTGGATGTGCGCTTTAAGATGCGCCACACACTAGTGTGGACACTGATATTGCTATTGTTACACATAAATGACACAGTGATGATCTGTCTAACACATGAAAAGTCAGTACCAGCCCAGATCACGATCAGAATTGCCTGGCTATGTAGCCTGAATATATATTCAGTTAGCAGTTATAATATAAATATTAAGATGAAACGAACACAAGTTATAATGCCAAATACTTTTTTTGCGTTCATATTTTTCCTTTTTACGAACAGAATCTATGACACGATTCGTACACACAGCTGCATATTGAGCTCA
This sequence comes from Euclidia mi, assembly GCA_944739405.2. Taxonomy (NCBI): domain Eukaryota; kingdom Metazoa; phylum Arthropoda; class Insecta; order Lepidoptera; family Erebidae; genus Euclidia; species Euclidia mi. The sequence goes on from OX123187.2 coordinate 16,873,177, forward strand.
ACACTAGACCTTTGTACCGTTCTTATGGCGTAGAAAATAAGTGTCATAATCGTACTGCTTGACTATAGTTTTGTGTACATATTAATAAAATAACAAGCACTGCTTTCTACACGTGTATAAAATTGCCATATTTCATCCCGTTATCACACAACTAGTTGAAGTGTTCGCTCGTATGCGCCAACATATGAACTAAAATCTGCTAATGCAGTTTAAAGATTATACAATTTCAAATTGACTGTGTTTTTGGTAATTTCAAATTCAGTATGATTGGCTATATTCATTTTGTATTCTCCGTATTGTCACGGATAAAGAGTCCATCTCATTACGAAGATGTCGTCAGAGGCGACTAAGAAAAACATACGAAGTAGAAGTAGAAGAATCTTCGGGACGAGACGGAAAACTCGATATCAAACCCTATACAACCCGTCTGGCCAGTCAGCGTAGTATTAATAGTAAGTTAAATCCGCCCATTCATTCACTATGCTATTGGGACGCAAACGGGCTTATGTCTAGTACACTGCAAGAGGCTGTACGATGGCTTGAAAAGCGCGTTGAAACTTTTTCCATCATAATAATAAATACGAGTACATGGAGCGAAAGCTCTCAAAAGGACATTACATGACTAAATGTTAATCTTAATATATATATCTTTCTTGTGTGCGTGTGTATGTCACTGAACTCCTCCTAAACGATTGGACCGATCTTGATAATTTTTTTGTGTGTGTTCAAGAGGACTTGAGACTGGTTTAGATTCACAATTAAGTCCACTGGAAAATGTTTTTTTACTTCATTTTTAATTTGTAAGTAGTTGTGGATTTTGGAATGTTTCACATTGGAACCGATGGACTGCGCCGCTATCGCAGTGTCAAATCTTATATTAATAATTTCGTCAAGGAGTACATAGAAACCTTACCTGAATAATAAAACATTAAAAAATAAAGATTTCGAATCGACAACATATATCCGCAAAATTCGCATTGTCGAGTATTTTGTTAAATTCTAATGGTTCTGACAGACAAATCACAGTCGCCATATTGGCCACTCTAGCGAAATCTCACAGATACCGAATAACACATACCGAATAACATATGTTCGCTGTTATGAAATGTCATCTAGTTGGCATGACATTAGCTCTGGTGTTCCTCAGGGTGGCATTCTTTCTCCTTTCCTTTTCTCTATCTTTATTAATTTCTTAACTCCTAATCTTCGATGTTCGTATCATCTCTATGCTGATGACTTGCAGTTGTACTCCCAAGCGAGGGTGGATGACGTGACAGTGGCCATTGGAGATATAAATAGGGATCTTGAGACAATGATGGACTGGTGTCAGAAATTCGGTTTAGACGTAAATCCAGCAAAGTGTCAGGCCATTATTGTAGGCAGCCGCTTAGAACCCAGACTAGACGTCAAAACTCTACCTCCTATTTTGTTTAATGGCTTGGTCATTCCATTCAGTTCAGCCGTAAAAGACCTAGGCCTGTACATTGATTCCACTCTCGATTGGCAGGCGCAGGTGACGAGAGTTAGTTAGAAAGTCACCGGTACTCTTAGAGCACTATAACGCCTTAAGAATTTTCTTCCTTCCAAGACCAAAACAATGCTTGTGCAGGCTTTAATATTTCCCTTAATCGACTATGGAGATGTGTGCTATTATGACCTGAATGCAGAACACCTCAATAAGTACGACTGACTTCTAAATAACTGCATTCGATTCATTTACAATCTTCGTAAGTATGCCCACGTCTCTACTTATCGTTCCGAACTTAAATGGCTTCCAATTCGTCAGCGCCGGTGTTTGCGTGCTCTTACCACTCTCTTCTCCATTCTTAGGTCTCCTTCCCCTCCAACTTATCTCACGCCGTACTTCCAATATCTATCTTCTATTCATGATAGAAATCCACGTTCTTCACATAATCTTCTTCTTTCTTGCCCCAGTCACATTACTGGATTCGTTAACTCTTCCTTCTTTGTGCAGTCTATTCTCTTATGAAATACACTCCCTCCTGAAATCAGACTGTGCACCAATCGTTTTGCATTTAAAATGAAAGTACGAGAGCTTCTTTTCAAGAGATTGAAGGAATCAGCACATCACTCACATCCATTACTATAAGTATTTATGTATATGTAGAATGTATGTATATTTAGGTATATATGTATATATAATTATTTAAGTCTATGTATGTATTTATAGAGAACTTTTTAATATGTGTGTATTATATCCCTATTTGAATGAAATAAATGTATAGGTATTTATTTTCCAAACAAAATCAACTATTACATAAAAAACAGCTTAATTATGTCCTAAAATTAAAATAAGCCTATTTAATATATACAATACGAAAAATAAAATAAATTAAAATTAAATTTAGAAGGCGTCATGGAAGTCATTATATCCCTATTATGTATATAATACTTATTATGTTACACTATAAACTTAACTTTCAGTTCAGTATTAATGCACCTACCACTTTATCTCCGCTCCACCTTAAGGTTGACAGGTAGAGAATGCCTTATGGCATTATGTCATCCTTTGTACACATTGTTTGTGCATAAATAAAATAAATAAATAAATACCGAATAACATTTTGAGTACTATTAGGTCTTAGTTCAAGTCTTGGTTCAAGTAGTTTATATGTGTAAATACTTTTTGCAGTTATATTTCTTAAACAGTTAAAAGGACAATTATGGAAGTATCCGCCCAATAAAGGAGATTTCTGTTACCCCGAACATAGATGATATACTATAACTAGAGAACCCCGAATTTACGCAAGCGAAGCTGCGGGCAAAAGCTAGTATTATATAAATACGGTCTTTGCGTTTACGTCAATTAGATAATTGAACACGAGTAATATGTTACAGAACAGTCCGTTTAATGGACGTAGCACTTAAGAAACGTAAATAGATAAGTATCATGTCCAATAATGGCACAGTTTTAAGACCGTAAATAATATGTCATACTAATATTCTTTCAAGTTAACAACGCAGTTTACACGATGCTACTAGATTATTGGACATTTTACGAGTAGCTGACAGCACAGCCAGCTTATTCTTTGTGTTTCCTAAAATCCAGTCCCACTGATGAAATTCGTTAAAATTTGAGAAATGGTTGGACAGCATCGGATACAAGGTAATACAGAGTGTCCCATTCATCCCCAGTTCCCACTCGTATTCCGAACGAATCCGAAAAATGGGATCTATTTAGAAATCGATCTAATCGTCCCTGATTATTTTTCATGAATAATATTATTTAAAATGATTCTGACTCCAATAAGAAGACAACAAACACAAACTATGCTCAACAATGGATTTAAAATATAAATTCCGTGGCGAATCCTTTCGGTAATATGTAATGAATATCTTATTAACATTTCCCTACAGGCTAAAAGTTTAATCAATCGTGCGCTGAGATGAATTTACAGAGTATAACTAGATTTGTACAAGGAGAAACACGGTGGTGTTTCTCCTTGTACAAATCAACATCTGGAGTAATTAATGCACATAATTTAATACCTAGGCTGATAGGAACATGCGGAATTTATACGAACTGGCCCAAAATAGTATTCTTCCTGGGAATGTTAATTATGAACGGAAACTATTATACATATGCAGTGCCAATTCTTCTTCAAATTGATATTGCTTATTTTTAAATCCATTCAGCAAAATTAAGGCATTTTTAAAACTTCACATAAGTCAAACATTTGGATAACCTCCACATGAGATCAAATATTCCACATCCATGTTTGTGAAGTGCTCTACGGTACAGTACATAAAATCTAGATCAACCCATGGCTTTTAGAAAAACATAAAAAAATATTATGGCTTCCATATTTTTTCATTACTGGAATAAACCTAAAATACTCGATGCGTAGAGCCAAGCACTTAAACAGAAGCGTCATGGATGCATTCCATTTCGATTAATGCACCTTCTTTTTATATATATACCTTAACGATATACACCACTATTTTTTAATTAGTACAAAAACATTAAGGACATATTAGCGAAGGCATTATTATCATGTATGTGACATAAGAATTTCATAATATCTATAAATAGCCAAGTTATAATCATGTTTTTTGTAGAAAATCTCACCAAAATCATAGATATATTTTACAATCCATTCACTACTTCTGGTAGCGCCATCTACCTTCCTATCGATAACTAATTACATAAACGTCGATCGTTCCACGCTTGCTCGTCCAATACGAGCGATCCTTTGATTCCTTCCCTCCCAAGGCACGCCTCGCTGATTGGTCGCAAGAATTCAACGACGACGAGAACAGTCTAGAATAATCCGTGTCGCGCTGAACACATGTACCGCACCGCCATATTTTTACCGCTTTATACCATAAACGCAACAAACCGCCCGCGAGTGAAGTTTAGTGAAATTGTATAATTCTGGGTTGGATCCAGAAGGAGTGATCAGCTTACAGCCCGATTCTGCAAGGAGCCGACGACAGCCATCTGGTCGAGCCGAGAAAACGAAGGTAAGGTGTGCTCCCATAGCCCCGTCTCTTATTCCTCCCATGAACTTAGTTCATTCACTTCTCCTTTCCTAGGCGATAAGAACCCACATCCTTACAGTCCACAATAATAATAATTTTTCCAAATCGCCTAGGAATATTCGATTTCGGTGTAACGCCGAACCAACTTCATTGATAGTATTTACTTTCCGTACTACTCTTACGCATTCTTTCCGTCGCACTTATAATTGTTACGGACGGGGTAACGGGATTGGAAGGAAACACCGAGTAGCACTGATGACACTTTATTCGACTTGACACACGACACGCCGTTTAATTCCGACGCAGACAGCACCAACACTAGCGTCTTTTGCACTGCACTTTTCACTGCACTTCACTGCACTTCACTGCACTTTACTGCACTATACTTTCACTTCACTTTTTTTACTACTTCTTCTTTCTTCCTTTACTTCTTCCTTTTCTTCTTCACTTTACCACTTTTCAACTTAAACTGGCGCTCAGCGCGTCTACACCGCCTTATATACCCCTAAGGAATGTTCTAGATCTACTAATTTTGATCGTCTTTTCGTTATTCAATTGTTTTTCCATCTTCTGTCTCTTTTTAACCTTTCCATTCCTTCCTGAAGTTTCTAGAATTTTCTATTTTTCATTCGAAATATTTAAATAATCTTTTTTTAAATATTTGCCAAATATTCATAAACATTTTCCAAATTTCATAAAAACCAAAATCCACATAACTGTTATGACTGGGATTTGAACCCACGCCTCCAGAACGTGAAAGGAATGTGTTATCCGCACGGCCATCGCCTTGTTGTCAATGACTGGTGAATTTAGCGAACACTTGACAGAGTGTATACGTCATCGAACTAAAAACTCATTTCCAAATAATAAAATAGTCTTCAAACCTCTTTGCTAATAATTGTGTTTCGTGACGACGGTTTGACATGACACCGGCCGTCACACTACCCCCCTCTAAGACATGCGCGTCCCGCGCATCCTTAGACCCATAATACACCGCTCTCCTATCGACATGGACCAAATGATTAAACTTCGTAGCTATAGAAGCTTGTGATCTATGTGTAAATTTGCTTTCTCTGAGGCACAAAACTTTCCCCATGCTACCACCTTTCATTGGAATTTCCACATCTCCACACTTAAGTATACCACCTTTAATGTCTAATCTGCACTGATGATCTCTAAAGAAATCCAGCCCAACAATACAATCGTCTACGATGTCTGCAATCACCGCTCGTTGCCAGTATAGGTTGTCACCGATTTTTATAGCCACCATCTGTTCGCCTTTAACTGGGATATACTGGCCGGTAGCCGTTGTCAATCGAGGTGTAGTTGACGGTGTTAGAATTTTGCCGTTCTTCCTTACCAAACGAGTTCCTATAACCGTTCGTGTCGCACCGGTGTCCAGGGTCAGCAAACAGGTAACGCCATTGACTGTTCCATCGATAGTTAAACCGTTTCCATCCGTGCGTTGTCGAATACGAACTTTCAGAACTTTCCGTCTTCTGATCAGCGCTTGCATTGAAGTCTTGGCTGTAATTGCTTCCTGATCATCTTTCAACACTTGAACACTAGCGTCAATCTTACGACTTTCTGCTACATGTTTCGGACAGCTACGCCTTAAATGTCCGGGCTCTCTACAGTTATAACACTTTAGGACAAAAGATCTGCGACCAGTTCTCTCTACTTCTGCTGCAATAACCCTGTCTCGATCACTCGTAATTTCTTGCCGAAAAGCCTCCACTTCTAGAGCATGTGCTAATGCGTCTTTAACATTGTTGTGGTGTTTCAGGCGCACGGCAGCTCTAACTTCATCATCATAAATTCCGTCGATGAACGCCTGGAGTCGCATGCTTTGAACTTGTTCCACGGGTGTCGACTGATAAGCTTTTCGCACCATCTTCGTCACTTCCATCGCCCACTGCTGCAAGGATTCGTTCGGATACTGACGGCGGTTGCGTAACTTGGTTCGGAACACATATTTTAAGTGCTCGTCTCCAAATCTGGATTCTAGAGCCTCAAACAGCTGTGCGTAAGTAGCGTCCTTTCCCACGGCCTCAAGCACCGACAATGCTTCTCCACGCAACGCCAGGATAAGTGCAAACTTGGCCTGGTCGACATCCCAACCGTTGCTAATAGAAGCGGCTTCGAACTGTATTCTGTAGGCCTCCCAGGAAGTGTTTCCATCGAATAATGGTACTTTTAAATAACCACTAGAACTTGATGAGTTGATAGGAACCGAAGGGCTGTTGGACTTCATCTTCTTTAACTCCTCCTCTATCGTAGCTATACGGGTGTGTATCTCTTCCGATACTGACGCCATGCGGGTCTGCACCTCTTCCGATACGACTGACGCCATGCGGGTCTGCACCTCTTCCGATACTACTGACGCCATGCGGGTCTGCATCTCTTCCTCAATGGTAGTCACGCGAGATTGCATTTCACCGATACACATCTCTATCTCGGCAATCTTACGAGCGTTCTCAGATATATAACGGCGAATCTCATCCTGGCTCTCCTTTATCTCGCTGAGTTGCTGCGAGTTTTGCTGCAGTTCGGATTTGAGCTGCTGCGAGTTTTGCTGGAGTTCGGATTTGAATAGTGCTGCGAGGTCTGCGAGAGATAGCGGGTTAGCCGCGCTTGCGGACGTTGATACCCCCCCTTCAGATCCACTTCCTTGTGAAGGAGCATCCCTGCTCACAACTTCCTGGCTAGAGTCACCTTGCTCTTGAGCGGCAGCCCTTGCACGTGTCGTAGGCCCTTCCCTTGGCATGACTGGCATCTTTGATTCTTCCAATCCCACTTCTGACACCAATTGTTACGGACGGGGTAACGGGATTGGAAGGAAACACCGAGTAGCACTGATGACACTTTATTCGACTTGACACACGACACGCCGTTTAATTCCGACGCAGACAGCACCAACACTAGCGTCTTTTGCACTGCACTTTTCACTGCACTTCACTGCACTTCACTGCACTTTACTGCACTATACTTTCACTTCACTTTTTTTACTACTTCTTCTTTCTTCCTTTACTTCTTCCTTTTCTTCTTCACTTTACCACTTTTCAACTTAAACTGGCGCTCAGCGCGTCTACACCGCCTTTTATACCCCTAAGGAATGTTCTAGATCTACTAATTTTGATCGTCTTTTCGTTATTCAATTGTTTTTCCATCTTCTGTCTCTTTTTAACCTTTCCATTCCTTCCTGAAGTTTCTAGAATTTTCTATTTTTCATTCGAAATATTTAAATAATCTTTTTTTAAATATTTGCCAAATATTCATAAACATTTTCCAAATTTCATAAAAACCAAAATCCACATAACTGTTATGACTGGGATTTGAACCCACGCCTCCAGAACGTGAAAGGAATGTGTTATCCGCACGGCCATCGCCTTGTTGTCAATGACTGGTGAATTTAGCGAACACTTGACAGAGTGTATACGTCATCGAACTAAAAACTCATTTCCAAATAATAAAATAGTCTTCAAACCTCTTTGCTAATAATTGTGTTTCGTGACGACGGTTTGACGTGACACCGGCCGTCACATAATGTAGGTAGCCTTACTACGGAATTCAATATTCGAAATATAGATAGATCTGTAGATTTTAGATTCGTTTTTGACAGTTTTTGACATAAGCTCCATACAAAATATGTCAAACACGAATCTAAAATCTACAGATCTATCTATAGTTCGAATGTTGAAAATGGCCGTTAGACAATAAAATGAAGTAAAATAATCAGTGTAGGTAGATACTTTTTAATTTTCTTAATTCTACCCTCTCATTCATAGTTTATCCGGGCTATGGACCGGCAAAATTTACCGTTTTACAAGTAATTACATACGAAGGTATGTAATTAGAAAGCAAACACATATCAAAATAAAAGAACGTATTCTGTAATAAAAGAAAACAGTTATTTTGGCGTATTTATGAAGTTAGAATCATCTGTTATTTACAAATTATTTTATCATCATCATGTCAGCCTAGAGACGACCACTGCTGGACATAGGCTTCCCTCAAGGTTCTCCACACAGATCGATTTTGAGCCGCCCGCCTCAAATTACTATTTACTTAAGTAGGTATTATTTACTAAACTTACAAGTATTTTCATTGTCCTTCAAAATGTCCAACACCATTGTAAGGTCTAAGGGGAGGCTGAAATGAGAAACTGGAATGCTCTGTACAAAAGATAATCTTTAATTCGTGTTAACTCCACGAGATCCGTACAGCAAGTGAACTTGCACATACACGATACAATTAAAAGTATTAAAATCATAATTATTGCCTTGAGCGTAATGCTGCTATGATAATTTTGTCAGGCGCGCGTGAACATGCCCCCGGGCGTTGAAACCAACGGTTTCAACCAGACTCCGTAGACACAGGCAATGGACAGAGCCTGTTGAACGCCCTGCGAATGACTCCAGTCGATGTCTTAATATCCGCTACACGAGCTATGCCGTCTGTTCCTGGGTGTACAGCCACAATGCGTCCAAGACTCCACTTCAGAGGAGGAAGATTGTCCTCTTTGATGACAACAAGGGTGTTTAGCTTTAGTCCATCCTTGTAGGAACGCCATTTTGTCCGCAGCTGTAATTCTGAAACATACTCCTTGCTCCATCTACTCCAAAAGTGCTGGCGTAATTGCTCTATTCGTTGAAAACGAGAAAGATGGATAGCAGAGTGGTCCATGTAATTCGGTTGCGGCAACGAAACAAGGGGTCGTCCAATCAGAAAATGACCTGGCGTCAGCGGTGTGTAGTCGGCAGGATCTGAAGACATCGGAGTCAGTGGACGAGAGTTCAGTATGGCTTCAATTTTAATCAAAGCAGTGTAAAGCTCCTCAAATGTTAAATTACAATTGCCCAACACTCTTTGTAGGTGATACTTTGTGGACTTTACACCCGCCTCCCAGAGGCCACCAAAATGAGGCGTATACGCTGGTATGAAATGGAATCTTATTCCGTCATTAGCTGCACTCTCACCCAAGGACGAACTATTTAATTTTAAAAATTTAGAGAGGTCGTTGTACGCACCGACAAATGAGGTACCGTTATCAGAAAATATATCAGCGGGTTTACCTCGTCGAGAAATAAATCGATACAAAGCTAGTAAGTAACTATTGCTGGTTAAATCACCTACGGTCTCCAAATGGATGGCCTTGGTGGTGAAACAAATAAAAATTGCGATGTACACCTTTACCAGCCTGCATCCACGACCTTGACGACTAGCGCACATAATAGGACCGGCATAATCAACGCCCGTACTCTCAAAGGGATAACCTGGACTCACACGTTCTTTTGGTAAATTACCCATTATAGGCGTTACAACCTTACCCTTCATGCGATGGCAAAGAACACATTTATGATAACAGGCCTTCGCCAAGTTGCGACCTCCTATTGGCCAGTAAGATTCCCTAATTGAGGCTAATAGTAACTGAGGGCCAGCATGCATCAGCCTTTTATGCTCAAAATCAAATAACAACTTGGTAAAATAGTGAGTGGACTGTAATATAATCGGGTGCTTTTTAGAAAAATTAAAATTAGAATTATCGAGGCGTCCGCCTACACGCATTATTTTTTTGTTGTCTAAATAAACATTAAACTTAAGAAGAGCATTCTTCTTAGGTAAACTCTTTTTATGCAAAAGTAATTCATACTCAGTAAACGATTCAGACTGACTTTGAATTATAACAACATCTAGTGCATCGTGTAATTCATCTTGTGACAAATAATTAGTTTCAGGGTAACGTTTCCTACATGACTTAATAAACCTTAATATATAAGCTACAGAACGTACAAGTCGTGAATAATTAGAAAAACGACTAAAATTAATTAAAGGTACTACTTTAGAATTATCTAAGACAGCACTTAGTACTACATCAGGTCGGATTTCAGGTAATGGTTCAGCTCCTAAACAGTTAATTTGAGATGGCCATTCAGACGGGTCTAACATCAAAAAATCTGGCCCTGACCACCACAGCTCGGAATCCTGCAGAACACTAATATCCATGCCACGAGATATTAGGTCTGCTGGATTTTTATCTGTTGGGACGTGTCTCCAGGTACAATTGCCCGCCTTGTCCAAAACTTCAGCTACGCGGTTACGCACAAACGGCTGAAGTTTGTTAGGCATCATTTGTAACCATCCCAACACTATGGTTGAATCAGTCCAGCAGTAAACTCGGCTGATCGCCACTCGAAGTGAACTACTCACCTTCTCATAAAGACGAGAACCAACCACGGCACCACATAATTCCAGCCTCGGAATTGTTGTGGGCTTAATGGGAGCCACTCGACTTTTAGCCATTAATAAACAAACCGAACAATCGCCTACTTCATTAATACTGCGAACGTAGACGCAAGCACCGTATGCAGACTCAGATGCATCTGTAAAAATGTGGAGTTCTAATTCCCTATATGAATTACAGACTACAATTCGCGGAATACGTAAATTATTTAAAAGAGGCAATGATTTAATTATAATGTCCCAATGTCTTTGGATCTCACAAGGTAGTGATTGATCCCACCCCAGCTTATCTAACCACATTTTTTGCATCATTATTTTCATGGTGATAACAATAGGACCCAAGAGACCTAAGGGATCGAATATTCGCGCAATCACAGATAGCAAATCACGTTTAGTGTGAGTAGTTGCTGAGTTAGACAGATCTATAGAAAACCCCAGCTCGTCAGTGGTGACATACCAGCCTAGACCAAGCAACTTGTCAGGCCCACTTGATGTCTTATTTAAGTCAAGTGAGGCTGGCAAGTTGTCTGAAGAAAGAACAGCGTCAGGCACCAGCTGAGGAACATTTGACTTCCATTTATACAATGGCATACATGCTGACGCAAGCTCCTTGGTGACTTCATTACGAATGAAAGTCACTTCCTCCAAGTCATCATCTCCAGTAAGCAGGTCATCCACGTAAAAATCATGTCTGATGATATCAGCTATTTTAGGGTTCTCGCAGTCGTCTCCTATCTGTTTAAGACACCGTGTCGCAAGGAATGGCGCGCTAGCAGTGCCGTATGTGACGGTGTTTAATTCGTAAACACTAATAGACTCACTAATATTATCACGCCAAACAATCTGTTGCAAATGCCTATCGGACGGGTGTACTGCAATGCATCTATACATCTTCTGCACGTCAGCAGATAAAACATACTTGTGAAGTCTGAACCGAAGAAGTATAGACAGCAGATCGTCCTGTACAATTGGCCCGACCATCTGTAAGTCATTAGAAGATACTCCCGTTGACGTAGGACAACTAGCATTAAATACAACGCGCAGTTTGGTCGTGCTACTCGACTCACGTAGTATTCCGTGATGAGGAATAAAATAACCAGAACACAAATTACTTTTAATTATTTTAGTCATATGACCAAGCGATTCATATTCTAGCATAAAATCATAATACAGCCTACTAAATTCCGGCTTAACCTTTAATCGACGCTCTAAGGACTGTAAACAGTGTGTAGCTCTTTTATAGGAATTACCTAGAACCGAGGGATCTTTCTTAAGGGGTATGCGAACACAGAACCGGCCATCAGACAATCGGGTCGTATTTTTAACGAAATTATCTTCACATAACTTTTCTTCAGGCATGTAAGAACTAGACGACCTCGCATTTACCTCCTCTAATTGCCAAAACTTAGATAAGTCGGCTCTGAGTGTATCACTATTGTCATCGGAAACAATATTAGATAAGTTACATTTTAAATTATGCGAAAGCAATGCAATATTATTGTTTACAATAGGACCGGAAACGATCCAGCCCAAACGGGTTTCACATAAAACTGGTTTTCCAGTACCCAATTTATAAATTTGTGATCCTAATAAGTCCCAAAATAAGTCGGCACCGATTAAAATATCAATGTCTCCGGGCTTATAAAAAGTAGGATCTGCTAAAATAATATTTGACGGCATATCAAAATTCATATTTATGTCACGGCACGGTACATTACTCGTAATAAATGGTAAAACAAAACAATGAAGACTATAAGTAAAACTATCATCTAACGAAGATATCTCAACCTTACATATTTTACCTACGTGCGAAGTGACGTTGTTTATACCTAGTATAGATTTGTTAACCTGATTAGTTATCAAGTGCAATCGTCTACATAACTTGTCCGTTATGAATGACGAAGTGCTACCACTATCGAGGACTGCGCGAATGAGATGCACATAACCATAACGGTCCCGCACTTTGAGCAGAGCGGTCGATAATAACACATCTCGCTGTTCGTAACTTTGGCGCGATGCAATGTTTGCAGATAACGCGACGTTATTCGTATCAGTGGTGGCAGACGGCATGATAGACGATGCAGATTGATTATTAATTGGTATAGAAGTCGTATAACTAAGTGAATTCGCAATAGCACCTTTAGAATCTATGTGAATTAGTGTGTTATGTCTACGTTTACAAAGTTTACAACCTGATTTTTTACATTTATTAGCGTAATGACCAGACCGAAAACAGTTAAAACAAACTTTATAAGTGGGTAGTAATTTGAGACGTTCGTCATTACTTAATGCAAGAAACTGTGGACAATTATTTAATGTATGATCGTCCTTATTACATTTAGGACATGCTTTAGGAGCTAATTCAATGCTAGTGTTGTTAGGAGATTGCATTGTTACCATTGACTTGATCTTAGGGCTTGATTTACCTAGCGTTTGGGAAATATGATTGGTTCGAGCTTGTTCTATGGTCTCAAATAGATCGGCACGGTGACGAAGGAAGTTAATAAATGAGTCAAACGTAATAATTGTTTCCTGATCAAACTTGCTCTTGTGCTCTTCCCACTCGCGATATGTCTTTTGATCAAGCCTGCGTGTAACAATGTAAATCAAAAGTGTGTCCCAGTGCTTGACAGGTTCCCCTAACGATTCTAATGATTGTAAATCTTTATTTAATCGATCGATCAAGCCTTTTATAGCAACAGAAGATTCCTTTGAGATAGACTCAATATTAAATAACGACGATATATGATTATTGACTAACAATCTTTTGTTATCAAAGCGATCGAGCAATAAATTCCATGCCACAGAATAATTACTTGACGAAAACTCAACAGCTTTAATTACAAGGGCTGCTGTTCCCTCCAGTGATGCTCTTAAGTAATGAAACTTATTTATTTCGTCTATTGTATTATTAGCATGAATTAGGCTGGCAAAAGTGTCGCGAAACTCTAGCCAATTACAATATGAACCGCTAAACTTTGGTAACTGAATCGTAGGCAACTTGACTGGCCTATGCATACTAGCAACAGTACTTTTAGAGCTTTCTATCGATTTATTATCCCTATTAAAGTCACACAGAATATTCTGGGCTCTAGACAAGGTTTTATAATAAAAAGACTCAAAATCAGAACGCTCACTGTATTGTAATTTTAGATCGTCCACAATGCATTCTAGACGTAACTGTACCTCATCATACCGTTCGTACAACGACTCCATTTTTCCCATGCGCAACTGCAATTCAGAAACATCACAATTAGTTAATTGTTTGTCCTTAAGCGAGTCCAGGAAGGTGACGAAAGAAGTTAGACGGCCTTTAAAGCTGCCTCGCTTTTTAACTAAATCCCTTTCCTCAGACATTCTGGGATACGAGTGTTGTCCACCTGAAATTGATACAGGAATACAATTTAAATACGAACAATATAATTGTTATACACGCCTACCAGTAAAAGCAGTAATTAAAAACAAACTAAATAGAAGAACTAATTTCAAACTATAGTTCAACTACCTACAATATAAATGTTGTAAGTTTTACTACTAATTAACTATTTTTTACTTAGTTTTAACAAATAACACTAATAAAAGTACATAAAGATTCTAAATAGGCACTAACAATGACTTGCATTAATATCAAACACTCTAAACTATAAATGTATTATGTCGAGGTACTTGCAAACAATAAACTATTGTCAGCTTATGGATTAGTTACAGCTTTATATAAAATTAAGTTTAAATAATGTAGCAAATATCTAAGCTAACTATACTATAATAAGTACGATTTAAACTTAATCTGAACTGTCGAATAATACTAATCACACAGCATTAAGTTCCTAATGATAAAATCTAACACAATACTATAAAAAGGTTTAAGTACTGACCTTTTGCATTGGTAAATTTAATTATATTACCTGAGTGTTGGGTTACGATATTAATTATTAATAAATGCAATACACCGCTAAAATGACTTGCTTGAGCTTAATCCAATCCTCAATCCATCAACCTTCAAGTCACCTTCAATAATCCAAATCCATAATTCGCTGATTATCTTCAAAATATATATTATAAATCCATCCGGTTCGCTAATGGACCATATGTAAGGTCTAAGGGGAGGCTGAAATGAGAAACTGGAATGCTCTGTACAAAAGATAATCTTTAATTCGTGTTAACTCCACGAGATCCGTACAGCAAGTGAACTTGCACATACACGATACAATTAAAAGTATTAAAATCATAATTATTGCCTTGAGCGTAATGCTGCTATGATAATTTTGTCAGGCGCGCGTGAACACCATTGTCAATACACAAATCACAGTCTTTTCACTTCGTCAAAAGCGTCCAATATGCACTGTTTTAATTGTTTGACACTAAAGTAACTAAGGCTCACTTTTGTACACTCACAATAAGATGTCCATGGGTACACAGCTGCACTCGCGATTTTTCCACTCAAAAAGTACGCACGAAGCATAGCTACATACTCCCGTGATATGAATAATCGCGAAAATATCGCGTCGGGCAAACGTAGACAAACAATTAACTTTTGCAACGAAATTAGATACGCTCACTTTCGCTAGCAATTTAGCACTGTTTGTCGCATCGCCGGGGCGCGGCACAGGCGCAGAGGGGAGGGGGAGAGCGAATTTATCAATGGGTCAGTTTACTATGATAGTACGCAGTTCGGTCATAGTATTAGTTATGCATTTACCAATTATCACGTATTTTTGTGGACAGTTTTGAGACAGTTTTGGGACTTAGTGTTTTTATTTTTTAACTACATAAATATGATCAGTTAAAGATACTTAGTACCCTGTTACATTTTTTGTACTAATTAAAAAATAGTGGTGTATAACTAGGTACACGAATCGTTTTCTATCCGTGCCCGATCATACGAATATCGGTTTTATAGACCATCTGCAGTTTAAACACTGGCACTAAAACCAGGACCAAGTAAATTCGAATTTTACAGAACTTTTTTACATCGTTTTAATAACATCAATGGATTTTTTATCTGTGTTGTACAATTATTTTATTTCTGGTATTGATAGAGTCGTCGGATCAATTTTGCACAGAAATAGCCTTTTATAATAAAACGTGAGCCTGTTTTATTAAAAATCCATGTATTTGGAATTTGTTGTTCACTATAATATATATTCTATGTACCTTAATATTCGCTTTGTATATAAAAAGTAGGTTAAATTCAAACTCAATTCAATATATTTGATTAGGTATTTACTGTTTTGGGTATTATAGTGTAATACTTTTGGTGAAAGCTTTTATATATAACATTTATGTTTGTTAGTTCATAATGAACTACCAAAAAACAGTGTAAAATGGCACTGCAAACAGTACATTTTTGTTCTTATTATTAATTTATCACTATGACTAAGATATTTATAAGTGAGACAATAAACACGACAAAATAAATAACAGCATGCGTTACCATTTATCAAACGATGACTGCCAAGCAAATGAACAATGATATATGAATTATATGATTTGAAATCACTCAGCCAGACTAAATCCACCTACTCACATAGGTAAAAGTACAAATACACATAAAAATATTGTGCAATGACATGCATATTACCTTTAAATACCATTATTTTTCAAGATGTTTAAAGTAAAACAATAAGTCGAATAAGAATCTATCATTAAATAACAGGTGAATGGCTCCATTTTTAATTAAGGTAAAAAGCGTAGGTTGCTTGAAATCAATTGTCATAAATCTTTGATAGATTTCCTCACCTTTTTGCAAAGGTTAAAGTAAAAATAAACATTTAAGTAACAGCCTTTCCACGCTTTCTTTACGAAAGTTATTGTTACAGATTTCTCTTAATTATTTTTACTTCTTAGCCCATTCACGACCAAATTTTCTATTCCAGGGGACTTTTAACTTTGACTTAGAAATACATTAAGTAGACAGACAAAAAACAACTTAATGACATAATTTAAGCACACTTTATTTGTAAAGACTATTTTTAAGCACTAAAATTGTTCAAATTGTTTTTTATAAAAATTTTTCTCGCTTCTGAAATCTCGACTTAAAATCACTGAAATCCAACTATGTTGATTATTTTTTCGTAAAAACCTGCGCATTCTGGACAGGTATTTAACTACTCTGCAGTTATAGTTGTAAGTATAATTGTATTGTAGAAATTCATTACGTTCATACAAGCAGATTAAGTACATGAAACTTGTTAAAAGCAGTATTTTCTTATACTGCTGTGTAGATTCAGAAAAATGTTGTGAAACATTAAAAGGTAAATGTTGACTGTGACTAAGAACACGCCATTATATTGGGTCAGACAAAATGATGTCATTTTTATTCATTTATGTCAAACATCAATCGACCACCAACCAACGGAAGGTAATTCGCTTCTCACCCGCGCGTTCCCGACATTTGGGTCGCACACTCATTATTGAGAACATAATATTTATTGAGGTTCAAATGCCAATCCGACTAAATCGCCGTCACACTTGGATTTATATTCTACTGAACTACAATATCTTGCCACATGGTAAGGGTGAAAATAGCCCGCTACACTCATTTTTTTATTTCTCAAGCCTATAATTATCATAGCATTAGGAAGTTGTTTTAGGCCAATGAATTCCGACCACGATTTTCTTTCTTTTGATTTTCTTATTCTATAGTGTTATAATGCCGTAGCTAAATGGTAAAAATTTGGAACAGAATAATTTAAGGAAGAAAAATATATGTAACTTGAGCCAATATAAAAACCGCTCGAAAAATCTAATGTAAGTTATGATGATGACGTTCTCATTAATCTGTCGGGCACAGTTCCAGCTTGTTTTGGTTTTCTAATAGGCATGACCTGAATAGCCCCAGTTAGCCAATATCACTGGAAATTTAAGATACTAATTTTCAGAATACTGGCTGCTGAAAAATGAAACGATTTATAGAATTTCTTTAAGTTTGCTTAACTGGTCTTAATCGCGTTAACCAAGTTATTCCTCGACATTGAGCAGTAAATCTGAATCTGCCACCTGGGATCGCATTGCAGCACGAAAGGGACGATTTGACTGAGGAAGTACCTGCCACTGTTCCCACTAAAAAGTAGCAGTATTCCTATTCCTTTGTGTAGTTCGGTGAGTAAAGTAATCAATCCCTATCCCAATTGATTCAGAATACAGCACAGAGGAATATGCACAGTAAGGTGGTTTGTGAGATGTTTTGGAGCATAGCTTCGTTTTCTCCTTTTCTATTCCTGTCTGATCAGTATCACTAGTGGCTAAGGGTTTCAATTAGCCTCTTACTATCATGAAGACCGTATCATTATTGCCCCACTTACACTATTAAATAAAAGAGTTCCGTGAGAAATTACATAATATTTAAGGTTATGGAGGAGTAGCTAGTAAGTTTTGGACCATTATTTTATCCAGTAAGTAGAATTTGATGCAACTCAAGACTATTTACAACCATAAAAATTTAAAGTAAATCAGCAAATGTATGCGGACAAGAAGTACCTAATCTGAAAATATAATTGAATTTTACATCACCAAACCCTTTTCAATCTGATTGGAGGTCCGTCCCCTGCAGTGGGCTACTTCATTATAAAGATATGGCGTAATAAATGCAATTTGTGTACAACGTAAACAAAATCTGTCATCAAAAAATTACTACCCATTATTGACATGGCATTTACAACAGATAATGAAAAAAAACTACAATTCGTTGTCCACAACCTACGGTATCTTTTTAATGCATAAAGATCTACTGATTATCTTGAGTTCAAAAATTGCTTTAAAATTCACAAGCTTGATATTAGATTCCATTTGTAAATTCTCGATCGTGTCTCGAAGCGTGGACTGCAAGCATCTACGATCGCATTAAATGCAGGTATGTACTTAAAGATGAATGATAATAAATTATTATGATAACTAAGACATACATCAGTATTTTAAAATAAGCCGCCAATCAATTGATAATTTCGAACTACTACTACTTACCTATATATTCCTTCCAACTTCATAGCCAAAATCCTTTTTCGTTGTTTAAAATACATTCGAATATGCGATACGCGCACCTGTTTGCGGAAGTTGTCCATAAACGAACAATGTTTTAATAATTTCAACTTTAGTTGGCCAGCTAGATTGAATAGCGCCTTTAACGGACTTTGAATATGAAGTAACAATGTAATAACATCGCTTTTAATTCGCAATATGAGAGCACCAGAATGTCTTGTCTTGATATATTCATCCTCATTCATACTATATTCTGTCCATCCATCATACACAAATTATCCTAACGAAAGTATTATAAAAAATGTAACACAACCTCAACTGAAATGGATTACACATTTATTTGAATAAATTAGCGGCGATAGCCTAGTGGTGTACGTAACTGACTGCCGAGACGATAGTCTCGGGTTCGATCCCCAGGTACCCCGGGCACACACCTCTGACTTTTCGAAGTTATGTGTGTATTATCGCTAGCTTAATAATGTGCCCGGTAGATGGCAACAGGCTCGCCCCCTGTTACATTGGGACCTAAACATAACTGGCGAAATGTGGGTGTGTATACACCTCTGCCTACCCCTTCGGGGATAAAAGGCGTGAAGTTATGTTATGTTGAATAAATTGTGTAAACATACTAAAGATAATGTAACGGGTCTGAATCGTGTTAATGAACGAAAAGAAAGATGAAATACCTTTCTATTTTTCCCGACGTTTTCCTTTTTTATTTTTAATTTGTGTAAAGTCCCATTTCATTTGAATGTAATGACTTTGTTAATTTTTTCTCCGTTAGTCCATGGTTAGTCCTGTCTCGGTAAGTGAAACGAGTAATTTGTCCTTTTCGAGCGATCCCAGGCGGTTGCTTTATTCAGTTAACAAGTTGTTTTAAAATAATAGAAAGCTCTAGAAACAGAACATTTGAAAGCTTGAAATAAATGTATAACAGAATTAGATCTCGATTTTGAAAAGTCAGACATGTCTTATTTCAAACATGGATCATTAAAAATATGAAATTGCGTGGTTTCTACCTCTGATAATAAAGGTCACCTAAATCTTAGAGCACTACTAGATACTAGAGTGGAATACCATACATATTATATACCCATTGAGGTAACATAATGTACCGTCATCAGCGTCCTCCTAGGGCCATCCTGGTTACATCCAAAACTTTCGCCCGGAGTCCGCCTCATAGTCAGCCAGATTTGACAGAATATTAGCTTTAACCGACGATATAATATGTTTGTTGTTTTTTGTTTGTTTTTCTTAGAATATGTGACAATAAAAAAAATCTCGAAGCTTTAAACAATGTTAAACAATAAATAAAGTGCTTTTACCACCGTTACACAAATGCTTGTCTTAGCACAAAATATTGCAATTTTTGATGTATTGCCAAAAGATCTAAGAGGAGTAAATGCCGTTATCTAAATAAATTCAAACACATTTGAGTAATAGCCATTTGTTATTACTTATAAGTAGTATAAACATACACATCGGATGAGTACTTGAAGCAACTAATAATATAAAATTAACGCAACATTTTCAAGCAAATATGCCAGTTATTAATATTATAAACGTTGTTATGAAGTATAAATTTGACTGATAAATGGGACATTGACAAGCTATGCTCGAAGTCTCTCTCCCTCTCTCAGTTCTTGTCTCAGGACAAAATTTATTAGGCGAGTTCGGAGGCCTTCGGACATTCTGGAAACTCCGACACCAGAGATGATCACACGAAAAAAAATTACCGAGGATCGACGAATTTGCATGACTAACTAAAATATCTGCTGCTCAACATAATAAGATAAGCAAAAGATGTAAAAAAAATAAGTTCTGTACAATTTAGTTTCACATTTTTTTCTACGTAGTTTGGGAACATCGACATTTTCCAACTACAACCCACCTCAATCATAGCGGCATAGGTACGAAAATTGTTATGACGTATACGAACATCACCTTGCTTTTCTCCTATTGTGTTACAAAAATCTATAGGTGAGCTTTTGCTTCCAAAATCTATCGAGAAAATTATTATTTATTTGACTTTTGTGGGCGGTGCCGTGATACCAAGCGCTATAAAATGGCTGCACTTAAATGTCCCAAAATTGATTAAGTACAGTTTTAAATGTATATTTTGACTCAAAACTTATATCATACAAAATAAATTAGCGGGTCTTGATCGCGTATAATTGATTTATTTAAGGTGCCCACGCTCGGTGCAAGACGAGCGAAACGTCGGAAACAAATAGGTATTTATACCTTAAATAAATCAATTATATGCGCAATTATTAACACCCGCTAATTTATTTTGTATGATGTATACAAATCGCGAAAGTTTAAAATCGATCAATACTTATATGTTTATAATTGCTACATTATAGGTATGTAATAGCAGAGTTATTTA
Organism: Euclidia mi; assembly: GCA_944739405.2. Lineage (NCBI taxonomy): Eukaryota > Metazoa > Arthropoda > Insecta > Lepidoptera > Erebidae > Euclidia > Euclidia mi. Next base: position 16,894,289 of record OX123187.2, read on the forward strand.
TAGCAAAGTCAATAAAAAAGATAACATAAATCAATTTATGCATATATTTCATTTACAGATTCTGTATTCCGACTTAGCATTTTGGTAACAAAAATGGCAATCATAGAACTGAACCAAGATCTCGCAATCATAGTGAACAATGCATAGCTAAACTAAATAAACTGAAACAACGTTACAATGTTCGTAGATATCATTCAGTTACAGAAATAAATATTGTGTTGTGCGGAGCTGGAAAGTGCAACACCTTTAGCTGTTATATCGACGAGGTCACGGTTTAAAGTCAGTATTACAACTACTAGCTATCAATTAGTACGTAACGAAATTACACTCAATAACTTGTGACGTGTACGCAGGTTTGTGTCAAAGGCGCCGCGCGTTTGCTGCTGAAAAAAAAACTAAATAAAATAGAAAAATGACAGTTGGTTGGAAAAATTAGGATCCCTATAATTAAATGTGTAAACAATTACAAAACCCAATTAGAATACATACAAAATAAACTGACGGCATAGAATACAAGTGTCACCACCCCCTATCTTCCCGTGGGTGTCGTAAGAGGCGACTAAGGGATAACACGATGCAAATACCATCTTTGCGTAGAGACGAAACTCGACATCAAACCCTATACGACTGCCTCGTTGGTCTCGTGGCATAAATGTGCGCGTGGGATCGGGAGGTCCCGGGTTCGATTCCTGGGTCGGGCAGTGTTATTGGGTTTTTCTGTCACGAAATTCTCAGTAGCAGCACGGAGTCTGGAAATGTGCCCGGTACGGCAATAGGCTCGCCCCTTATTACGTGGGACTAAAGTATATCCGGCGAAAAGTGGGTGTAGAAATACGCCTCTGCCTACCCCTTCGGGGATAAAAGGCGTGACGATATGTATGTATGTAATACATACAACTACTTATGATTAAGAGTTTTGTTTCTGACGCGTTCAGTTAACGAACGTAATCCAAAAGTACAAAATATATTGCTAGTAGTGTATTACACAACCACACTTCGCCAGTTATGTTTCGGTCCCAATGTAATAGGGGGCGAGCCTATTACCATCTACCGGGCACATTGTTTAGCGAGCGATAAATTCTCTGTCCTACCAACACAGCTTTATCCACTACTGAAAACAGATGGGCGGTTACCTTGCCCGTATTTAACAAATTAAGGAAAAAAATACTTGATAATGATATGACTATATCTATTGATGTGTAGCGTATTAAAATCGTCCTTGGTCTTTATTCGGAATCGAACCCAGCACCTCCGGCTGAGCAATCAGGGCCACTAACCTGTATTCGTAAACGTAGAAGTACCTACGTCTTGTATTTGCCTCAATGTAAAGTTCGTACAACCGGATCTATCACTGCGATTGACCTGTCTTTAAACATAGCGCGATTTGTCTACGAATAATAACGTACACGATTTCAGAATTTACCTACGTAAAATTTAGTCAATTGGAAATTGAACCATTGCACTATGGTTCGTCTAGAACAAGCTAGCTAGACAAAATTATTTTATTTGATTTTTATGTCTAGATGCGGTTAATAAGCAAAGATATAAGGTTTTTGGTACTTTTTTCAAGGCAGTTTGTCATTTGAGCTGGTATCATGAAAAAAAAAAACATTTATCGGGCATATGTGTATAATATATTTTTTGAACATTTTATAAAGTGATTTATCCCTCGACGTCGCTATAAAATCTAATAACAGATGCATAAAATATCTAAGAACTAAATCTATTACTCATTATCATCACTATCATCAGATGAATCATCCATTGAATAGTCATGATCGTGAGGGGCAGAACTATGAAAAGTAGAAATCATATTAACATTTTGTTCCTTACAGCTAGGTGGGACAATTAAATCTAATACTTCAGTTGGAAGCGTACCTATTTTCTTCCGAGGAACTTCTCGTAAACCGTTTATTACAGGGTCAGATGTTATCAATAACATATTAAGTAAATCTCTATTCGTAGCCTCCCGTGATCGCTTTCGTGTGTTGTGCTCACGAAATCTTCTGCAGTCCTTATTCCGAGCTTCCTGTGCTTCCTCGGAAAGCTGGCCTATAGGTAGAAGGGACGATCTAATTACTTCGCCACTGTGCAAAAGTATTTTGTGGACAGTAGCGGGCATGTAATACCATGAATAGAGATTTACATAAAGTTGTCTAGTTTCTTGAGCTAAGTTAACGAATTTTTCAATATTTATATCATATCCCGATGATAAAGTGCGAAGTAGTATGCCAAATTTTTGTATTAGTGAAACATCTAACCCTGTAATATCGGCACTAGCCTCGGGATTTCCAAAAAATCTTCGCGCGGTGTTCCCGTCATTAGTGTTACCGAACCCTGGTTTTGGTTTGTCTACAATCAAGCCCATTTCGCTTTTAAATCATTTTTTAATGTCATCTGAACGTTGTTTCACACTAGCTTTGTCTTCGGCTGTTCTTAACTGCCATTTTTTTATATTTAGTCGATAGCTAATGTGAAGCAAGCATTCAAAGCACCTTATCCAAGCGTGCAACGTAGACAAACCAAAACCAAGATTATCTTTGTCCGCAGCAAACTCTTTTGACAGATCATTCATCATTGTTGGAGTTGCCCCACAAATAAAACATTTTTCTGAGGAAGAAGTTTCGGTCAGAGCATTGCAAACTTTTCCGTCAATCATTGTTAAAAGCATAACATGTGTGACAGATACTTCGGTCTCCATCACCTTGCAGGTTGTCGGCAATAAAGCGTTTATCTCTTCTAAAACCTTATTGGTTTCCGAAATCGTAAAATCTTTCATTTCCTTAGAAAAGATAAACTTTATTGGCCGACAATACATTGTAGAACAGGGCCGAGGATTCTGCCACACAATATTACCACTTTCATCTTTCAATTGAAGAGGAACGAAAGAAAATACAAATAAAAACTCGTCACTATCGTCACAATTAGTGAATTTTTGTTTGTACATACTATGACCGGAACTTCCATCACAACCCCATTTACTGATTAATGTGAATGACGTGCAAGGTAACAGACTATGAACAACTTCTTGTTGTGCTGAAACTAAACGTTCGGCAGTCTTATCAAGAATTGCCTGAACTTTGATTTCAGCATGCGTTTCATTGACTGTAATTTGTTCACCTGACGGGTAGCAGGCTATTTTAGCCTTTCTAACACTGTACATTGACGGAAACACCTTATGTCCAGCTTTAATACTCCACTTCCGAGTCTGCTTATAGCTATGGCTACTTGATTTACTATCAACGTAGTACGCTAAAGCTTCCTCACTTGTTAAACTCCTGGGGGCACTTTCTTCACTCGTGGTCTTGGTTATTGAAGGATCACTAGTCACATCTTTAATTTGACGTGCTACACTTCTCTGACCCGAGATCCGAGCTGACACTTCAGCGGCGTAAATTAATTCACTAGCACTTCTGGACTGTAATAGATCGTCTACACGTCGTCTCTTCGTTTTGAGACTAGAATGTTCAAAATCTTTAGTAGGTCTTCCGGGTCCCGGTTCTCCAGATGTAGTTGGCAGAGATAAATAAACGGACACATCGAAAGATATGTCAAGACCCTCAAGCCACGTCGAATACTTTTGTAGGAATCGCTCTCGATTTCTTCCACAGCTGCTCCACTTTTCAGCAAATTTCGTTGAATATCTTGAGATTAGTACTTTAATATCTCGCAGAGACTGCTCCGTAACACCATCAAAATTATATCTCAAAGATATAAACCGAAAGAGCTCCTCATTCCGCGTTTCCTTCGGGTGTTTCAGCCATTCTTCGAAAAAATCCATTCTTGAGACGGTAAAAACTGTTGAAAGAAAAAAATAAATAAAAATTAGTTGTGCAAATATATCGCAATGAATTTTTTTACGTATAACTACTAGACACTTATGAGAATCGTATATGATAGGTTCTACGGTGGGGACAAGTGGGGACATGTTATTATTTGACCGATGAATTTGAAAAAATGAGTAAAAAAGTGGGTGAAAATTCAAACATTTCATTTTATAAGACTAAAGAATGAAGTTCCCATGTTGAAAATGAAATAAAATATAACTACTTACCCTTACGTATACAATCCATCACAAAAACACTTTCACAAATTTCTTTTAGTGACATAAACAATGCTATCAAATATGATGTAAAAATGCAAATGAATGCCCTTTAAATAGTCAACATCTTATAAACATACCTTAATGACGCTCTTAATGAGGGTAGTATTGATAATTAATAGGTGTAATCCTCAATGTATAGGGGTAATGAGTTCGTAATAGTAATTAACTTCCAGGAATTTAAGAGTTGTTTTTGTCTAGCTAGCTTGTTCTAGACGAACCATAGTGCATTGCCGCTACATTTGATAGACTGGAAGAAAAAGAGACGTCTTAATGATAGGCTGGATAGAAATCCAAATCAAACAAACCAACCAAAACTTATTGATTTTATTATACGGATTTTTTTATGGTAATAGGCGGCAAACGAGCAGACGGATCACCTGATGGTAAGCAATTACCGCCGCCCATTGACATAAGCGACACCACAGGAGTCACAAGTGCGCTGCCGCCCATTGGGGTTGGGAAAAGGGATAGGATGAGGAGTGGGATGAGGGAGAAGGAATAGGGAATAGGGCCTCCGGCACTCTCACTTACCGAACGAAACGCAACAGTTTAGGTACTGTTACTTTACGTCGATTTTCTGTGAGAGGGTAGTACTTCCCCGGTCGACCCTGCCCATTCATGCTGAAATCAGCAAGGCTTTACTACCTTGTAAAGGAATTCGTTTATTCAATGATTCTGCGTAAAAACTCAATTATTGAATGAAATACATTTCAACGTGCTATAATAAACGTGACTCATATACGAAGAATATTGCTTAGACTTTACGAAAATTGTAGTAGAAAGGCCTGAGGGCCAAATTGAACAACCATTTGGCCCTCAGGCACAGGCCTGAAGACAGTTTCAGCAGTGGACGACTGATTGTAAAATTACAGCATTGATACGAACGGAACCGAACCATTACAATTACTCAACTACTAAACTTATCGACCACACAGAATAGAATAACAATGACCTTATAATTTTCTTTATAATTTTAGTTTTCTTTTTTAAAAAGACAACTCCTGTATTAGGACTGAATCCTGTGTCGCGGGGGACTTTACAAACATACAACTAACGAGGACAATGAACACCCAGACTCGAAACAACAATTTATGGATCACACAAAGTGTTGTCTCGTGTGGGAATCGAACCCAATACACTAGGCGCAGTGTCAAGCGGCGAGGCGGCCGCTTAAACCACTACGCCGTGCAGTCAAAGTCTGCTTTAGAGTAGTTGTAAATCGGCAACCATTTTATTTTATTTCGTTGGTTTATATTTTTGTGGTTTTAAGCTCTTCTAATTTGTAATATATTGTGTGCTTCAGTAGTAAATGTTGTATATACCTGTTATTGCCATATGTATCAAACTTATCATTGTACCTTTTATATTGATTGTAAAATATAATTATCATATCCTAATGATGTACACTACACACCTCTTTAAGAGTAGCAAAACAAGGCATAGTAAGAACTAAAACTTTGTTCAAAAGTGTGAAGGGCAGCGACGGAATCAGACATCATAACAAGAGCAAAATTATGGAAACATGCACAGTATTTTTCAAATCGTTATATTCGGACCTAAACCAAACACACGAAGAAATTAATTCCATATTACCTGATACAGTCCCTCCTATAACGGATACTGAATTTCTTAAAGTGATTAACAAAATGCCTTACGGTAAGGCTCCTGGAGAGGATGGTATAACTTCAGAGGTCCTTAAACTCGGAGCATCCTCGATTCTAAGACACATCGTTACTTTGTTCAACAATATTTTGAAAACAGGCAAAATACCCGCCACCATGTGCCACTCTAACATAATTCTACTTTTCAAAAAAGGAGATAGATCTGACATTAACAATTACAGACCCATCAGTTTAACATCACACTTATACAAAGCCTTTATTAAAATAATACATGACAGAATAGATGGTAAGCTAGACTCACACCAACCTCCTTCTCTACCATTGATCACCTACATACCATCAATACCATCAATCATATGAAAGCTGTAGACCTATCTTTAAACGACACAAAATACTCCTACTACCGTGCCTTTATATATTAGAAATCTCAATTTTCGTTAAAAAGCATTCAGAGTTATTTATTCGGCTCGGAGATGTAACAACAAGCCGGACTAGACATAAAGAAAAACTCCAGATTCCTAAAATTAATCTAGAATTATTTAGAATTATTTATTATTTATTTATTCTGAATCAAATCATAGAAAAATATACAGAATTTAATATGCCACATTACATAGCTTTTATAGATTACCAAAAAGCATTCGACAGCCTCAAACACAATTCAATATTTTCCGCACTAGCAAGCCATGACGTTGATCCTGTTTAAATAAATATCATTAAGAAAATATATAGCAACAGCACGGCAAACATCAAGCTGGACAGTCTTAGAGCAACATTTAAAATAGAAAAGGGTGTCAAACAGGGTGACCTGCTCTCTCCTAAGCTTTTCACATGCGCACTCGAAGAACTTTTTAAATCTGTCCTTCCGTCATGGTCCACGAAGGGCATCATGATGGACAACAAAAGGCTCACGAATCTCCGTTTTGCTGATGATATAGCTCTTTTCGCATCATCCTCTCAAGATTTGCAAGATATGCTTCAAAATCTAAGCACAGCAAGCCTTGTGGTTGGGCTAGTGATGGATCGGTCCAAAACAAAAGTAATGACTAATTGCAGAAAACGTAAGGTCGAGGTAGATGGGCAAGAAATACATTATGTTGATGAGTATATTTACTTGGGCCAGTTAGTCTCTTTCAAACATAGGCAGGACAAAGAAATCGACCGCCGGATCGAAAACACCTGGAAAAGCTACTGGTCCATAAAGATGTTTATGAAGGGCAACCTTCCAATGGTACTCAAACGCAGACTCATCGACATGCGTATCTTGCCCGCCCTAACTTACGGAGCCCAGACGTGGTCACTGAACGATTCTCAGAAGTACAATCTCAAGGTTTGCCAAAGAGCTATTGAAAGGAGCGTATTGGGTATTAAACTAACTGACCGGATCCGTAACACAGCCATACGCATTAAAACAGGCATCAGGGAAGTTGGAAAGAAGGCCGCAAAATTAAAATGGGATTGGGCAGGTCATGTTTGCAGAATGCATCCAGAGAAATGGGCACATATCGCCACGTGGTGGACACCACAGGGACGTCGTGGTCGGCGTTGACCCAGGAAGCGCTGGCGAGATGAGCTGAGCATTCTCAAAAAGATGTACAGAAATAGCTGGCGACAGGGAGCTTTGGAGAAGTGTAGGGGAGACCTTTGCCCACCAATGGGACAGTATAGGTTAGGAAAAAAATTTGTACCCAATTAAAGAAATAAATATTGATCACCCAGCGGTTTCATAACACAAAGAAGGGAACTTAAATAATGGTCACAACGACCATAATATGTTGATAACTGCTAGGCACAGAACTGATATTTCAACAAATGACATTTAACATTACATAAAAATAACTAACAAATAACTAACAAATAACTCAGATTCCCTCAGGATTACAGCCAAGGACGTCCTGACTGCCGTTGGCTCCTTCCAAAGCGGGTCTGCTGGTGGTCTCGACGGCTTAACACCCCAACACTTAAAAGATCTTGTGTGTTCAAGCGCCGGGGCGGCCGGGGACGCGCTTTTGGGGGAGCTAACGGCTCTAGTCAATCTTATGCTCTCCGGCTATGTGAACGATGCCATCGTTGACGTTTTGTATGGCGCAAATCTATGCGCTTTACGAAAGCGAGACGGTGGTATTCGTCCCATTGCCGTTGGGTGTACGTACAGGCGTATGGCGGCCAAGATTTGCTGTCGGCATTATAACTCCATGTTAGGCAGCAAATTACAGCCACTGCAACTTGGATTTGGCTCTAAGGGTGGCTGTGAGGCCGCCATACATGCCCTGTCAACGTACCTTGGCTGTAATGGGGGTGATGTTATCTTGAAGATTGACTTAAAGAATGCTTTTAACTCAGTGAACAGGGACACCTTGTTGACGCAAGTTAAATTAGAAACCCCCCAAATTTACAACTACCTTTGGCAGTGCTACAGGCACCCATCAAAATTAATATACAAGGAAAATCTTTTGGAGTCCGCCGTTGGCTGTCAACAAGGCGACCCTCTTGGACCACTCATTTTTAGCTTAGCCATTCATCCAGTTATTAGCCAGCTAAATTCTAAATTAAACATCTGGTACCTAGATGACGGAACCCTAGGAGGCGACGTACACACTGTCTATCAGGACCTGGCACTTCTGAAGACCAAATTTTCATCCATCGGCCTAGACCTTAATCCAAGTAAGTGTGAAATTTTTATCAACGATACTTTAGACCAATCCGCAATACTTTCCCAATTTCAAACCCTGGCACCCAGTATAACGCATATTAAAAAAAGTACTCTTCGCCTTCTTGGGTCCCCAATATTTGAAGAAGGTTTTGATTCTTTTATTCATGAAAAAATTCAAAATTTTAGTGAAATTTCGGACCGCCTGCTCAAAATTAATATACATTCGGCTTTCACTATTATTCGATACTGTCTTTTTGTGCCTAAGTTCACACACGCTTTACGTTCATCGCCTTTTTGGAAAAACCCAAGCCCACTAGTCCATATTGACAAAATTTTACAAAACACCCTAAGCAACATTTTAAATGTGGCTCTGAATGACCGAGCATGGCTACAGGCGACATTACCTGTTCGCCTGGGTGGGCTTGGCGTACGCAAAATTTCCGACGTGAGCTTACCAGCATTTCTGTCATCGGTCCACAGCACTGCAGAATTGACCAGGAAAATCTTAGCACCCACACTGGTCGATTCTGAGGTGCCGTGTAAGATCGATGCCATTAATGCTTGGAAAATGGCTTGTCCAAGCACTGAGTTGCCCCGAAATTTATCCTCTCAGAGGCAGTGGGACGGGCCGCTTTGCAGCGCAGTACGAGAAAATCTCCTTAGCACATCGTACAATGCTGCAGAGCGTGCTCGTTTGCTGGCTGTGGGAGAGTGGGAGTCGGGGCTCTGGCTTCAAGCACTGCCATCGTCCAACATAGGTACCATGTTGGACGATACGACCTTCCGCCTCGCTTCTTGCCTCCGTTTAGGTGCGCCGTGTGTCGCTCCACATCGTTGTCACTGTGGGGAGGCGGTCGACAGCCTTGGTCACCATGGCCTATCATGCAGCAGGAGCGCAGGTCGTATTTCACGACATAGCAACCTGAATGACATTCTCCGTCGGGCTCTTGTCACCGCTGGCGTTCCAGCCCAACTTGAACCTCAGGGTTTGGCACGCAACGATGGTAAAAGACCAGATGGAATGTCTCTACTGCCTTGGAAGTTGGGTAGGCCTTTGGTATGGGACGCAACGTGTGTCGATACCCTTGCGCCATCTCATCTTTCTAGCACAGCGGGTTGTGCGGGCGCTGCTGCTGCTACAGCGGAGACTCTGAAACGGCGCAAATATGTAAATCTCGTAGGGGATTATGTATTTGAGCCGTTTGGAGTCGAAACGTTGGGGTCATGGGGTCCAAATGCTAGATCTCTCTATAGAGAGCTTGCGAAGAGACTTCTCGACGCCTCGCGTGACCAGAAGGCTGGCATGTATCTAGCACAAAAAATTAGCATTGCCATACAGCGTGGCAATGCTGCCAGTCTTCTGGGCACATTCCCAATAGACGGCGATGTGGAGGACTTTCACGACGCCCTTTGAATATGCATTTTCTTATTTATTTGTATTGTACTTTAATATTTTAATTTAATTTTAGTTGTAGTATTTAAGTAGTTATAATTAATTGTGTTATCCTAATATTAATTTATTTTGTTATTTAAATAAATAAATTCATACTAACAAATAAAGATGACAGAGACATTTCTTGTAGACCAAAATTGTTCAAAGAATAATAGGAAGTACGAAAGCGAGTGCCAACAAAATATCCTATAGGTTGCACCGCATCAATCAGGGAATCTATAACGTCCATCCATCTAGCTTTGTTCAAATTTACCAATAGGACGTAACAATTAAATGGTAAATAAGACGTAAATAACTTATGGCACAACACTTGTTCACATTGCGCAATAGCATTAAATATATTAAATTCAATTAACCTCAATTTTAATCCAACACATACATATAAAACGTACCTTTAATTATAATCTAGTACGTACTCATAAATATTTAATAATGTAAATAAGAAATAAACCATTGAGTAAATAAAATACAAAGATAATAACTAGAATTCGTTTAAACCACGAAAACCAATAATAAGTTTTATGACGATAAGACAAAATTGCCGCTGCACTTTTTACCACTATTTTCGGAATAGAACCCTAGCTTGTATGATTTCCCATTGAGCGTTTACCCTATCACCGTAAAACGAACTATTTACTACCAGGAATTTCGTGTTTGTAGGTTTTGGTGTAGGTAGGTTTACCAAAACGCGTGCGCCTTTACAAACATAAATAACTGAAATCCACAAATACTGCTAATAAACTAGATCTCTATACACTGTTAGATAGTAAACAAAGCCGCTATGAAGTGTAGACACAATAACTCGTTGCGAGCTCAAAAACAATTAGAGTTCGAACCCTTTCATATGCTTCAGCGAGGCTGCCCTTTATGGCACAATTAGTTTATTGTAGGCGTAGGTACCCTATCTAGGGGATCAGTTCACTGTCGCAACGTATTGCTTGTTGCTCGTGTGTGACTTATATTTATGTGGGAAGCCTGTTACATTCACAATTTAGAAACGGTGTCTGATAAACACAGTTATTGATCTGTATAGCATCAAGACAGAGGCACAATTCTCCTAATTATATTTGTTCATAATGCATTTTCGATCTAATGTCAGTGTCATACTCTTGTCATAAATGAAATTCTCCTAAATGAGGTGATCTTTTTATGTTACTGAAATGCTTTCGTGACGAGCTCGTAAATTTAACAACGTGTCAACGTCGAACTATAGAAGTCAAATAAGACGATAATGACATTAAATTAGCAGAATACCGATTCTGAGTCAATTCAAAATTTAATCTCATTCCGTTCAAAATACAATTTCAATTTCAGTTTCAAAGTAGTGGATATGCCTCGAAATTGAACTTTAAACGAAGTAAACTTAAAGTAATAATATAATAATTAAGTATATTATTTAAGTATGGTTATGTTTTGTTAGGGCTACGTGCCACATAATTATTTTTATAACCCCAGTCTACCTGTCAAAAATTTTTCGTTGTAGCTATGAAATATATGACGAATTCAAACTTTACTTGCTGTAGACTATATAGAGATACCCATTTATCAAATGACCCCGCCGGCCACAGAGTGAATGCAGCAGAGTAAAATACATGCTCCAAATCAGACTCTTTGGGCGGAAAGGCCCGTGTGTCTCACTGTATCTATCTTCAACGCCGATACTACGTCATAACACATACAAGAAGTTTTATGGAATACTTACACTACATTGTGACGTAATCTTTATCTTACTATGGAAATCAGGAAAGTATTATCTAAGTAATACACGTCATACAAAATGTTCACTATAGTTTGCATTATTTACATATATTTCCTGGTATTCTCTCGTTTTCCATAAATTCATTTGCACTAATATTGTTTGCCATAATCATCCCTGATCATAATATTTACTTGCACTATTATCATTTATACTAATAACGTTTGCCTTAACAACTCAACAGTGATAACTTTTATTTGCCATAAAATGGCTTTCTATAACAACATATATCATAATAATTAGTTTCCATAAGTAACACATCTCATAATCGACTCTTGACATAATCAAAATTTGATATAATTACGAAAATAATACATAATATTGTAAGGTCGAAGTTAATTATCGTTAACACCCCGACTCAGTGCAATCCGACTCGGATAGGTTAGGTTAGAAGACTAAGGCGGGAGCGAAGCGAAAGTAGACGCCATATTATGAGGTTTAGTTTTAGGTTTAATTGTGAATAAAAAATCTGGGGTTGGGTTTCGAAACGAGTCGCCCAAATTTGAGGGTATTGGTGGTGTAGGGGGCTTAAGGGAATTAGTTTTAATCCCCTAAAAGTAATTTTGGCTGCCGGAGTTGTGTCTAAATATTTTTAAACAATTTCCAAAAATTCTTCATTCAAATATGCAAAACGGAACGTGATCTTAGGTTTTATGTGAAAGTAACTAAATAGGTTGTGTTAGGTTCTCTTTTGACCCTTAACCCGAAAATAGGAGCCCTGCCAAGCAGGGCTCCGTCAGTCTCAGTTTATTAAACTAGTGGAATCAATAAAAGCGATATTTAGGTTTTATGTGAAAAACGTGAAACGAAACGCAACCGCCATTTTGTATGAATGATATAGACAGCTAATGTCAAATTTGTGCGTCATTAATTTCGAGTACCTAAGGTTAGGTGCGACTGTATTAAGTAACTAAATAGGTTATGTTAGGTTCTCTTTTGAATCTTAATTCGAAAATAGGAGCCCTGCCAAGCAGGGCTCCGTCAACCTTAGTTTATTAAACTAGTGTGAAGAATGTGGAAGTTGGCAGTGCCATACACACCGATGTTTGGAGAAAAATATATTAACTTACTCATTAACATAAAAATTGCAGGCGCTTGTACTAAATTATCTTTATTTATATTATGGTGAATAAAAGTTATGGAAAATGGCATTATTGAAAACGAAACTTATAGCAAATACATTTATGGATTTAAATTATTATGACACTTGATCGATTATGACCAATGGAATTAGTGAAAGTCATTTTATGTCATTTCACGATTATGGCAACTGAAGCGTTATTTCTAATGAAATTATGGCAAATACCAGTATGGCATATGAAATTATGGCATTTTAAATTATGGCAAACATTAGTAAACCATATTTCCTAGAAACCACCAATAGTTTATCACTCCAAGCTTCTATGAGATAACTTAATGCCATTAATTGATAGTAGATAATGCCGGTTACACTTTTTGCTCGGCTTGGGTATTAAACTTGAGACCAAGGGTACGTAATCAGTTATACCACCAATAGACCTTAGTAATGAGCATTAGATCTTATTTTTTTGTGTTGTAGAGACGTTGTTAATGGCAATTTACAATTTAAATCTTTTTTAATTAGAGTTCCAGGAATCACATGCTATTTTGACCTCAGAGCATAATTTATCTTTGTTTTGACGTCAAAGCCAGATTTTGAATTTTGAAAAGAATGAATCTAAAAATATGCACGTTCACAGCAATAAAGTGAACTGGGCGGAAATGCGTTGCCGCCAATCTTTCCCTTTGAGGACATGCTGCGTTTGTAAAAGTCCTTTATTAGTCAACGTATCACCGCTGGTGATAATTAAGTTTGGGAATGGATGTATGGATGAAAGTCTGTTACTATTTCATGCAGAAACGACTGTACAGAATTTGATGATACCTTTGGTTAAGTAATTTGACTGCACGGTTGGCGTAGTGGTTTAAGCGGCCGCCTCGCCGCTTAAGACTACTCCGAGTATTGTGGTTCGGTTCCCATATAAGACATCATTTTACGTTATCCCTACATTGTTGTTTCGAGTCTGCGTGTTCATTGTGTCCGTTAGTTGCATGTTTGCAAAGTACCCCGCGACACAGAGTTTATTCTTAGTGCGGGAGTTGTATTTATAAAGAAAATTATTTTTTCTTAAAAATTAAAAATGTAGCACGTAGGCCTTTGTTGTGATAACTGACAGCCATGGGGGCAAATCCATGTGCAGAAGTAAGTTATAAGGTTGTAAAAACTAAAGTTCTTTAACAACTCAGCACGATACCTACAATAATCCCATATTAACATGAGGACTCAGTTAACTTGGGAGATGATAATATTCTAAGACATCAATAATCTGATGCAAAACTAGGCAGAGCATATTATAAAGTAACTAATAAACATACTTCTTTACTCTTAAATACTACTCGTATGTAGATAAATAACCCAACCCAATAATCGTGCAAATCACAAAGATATTGATTCAAGATGGAAATCGAGCCCACTACTTTCTACTTACTTAGGAATTAGGATCACTAACCACAACTCCAACATGGCTGTCCAAATAATTCATAACTTACCTAGCTCGAATATAACTAACATATTTGAAATATTATAAAATTTCATATTTTATGTTTATACTTGTCAAAGGCAGCCATTATTAATAAAGAAAAGATACCTTGTCTTGAAAAGGACGGGTAGGTATATAATCTCAAAGTATCAACGTAGATCGGCAGGTACCTTCACAATCTTATTTACTATAAAACGCTTATACTTGGAAAACTGCACACACGTACTTCCTTTTCACTCCAAGATTTTGCAGGTAGAATAATCCATCAAAGTACCGGAGTCGGAGGAGTCTCGGGGATATTCTATGTCCTTATATTTATCATTTTAAGAAGGACGGGAGTTTTTAAAACTTTCATAGATTTTTTATGGAAATTTAAGTAGGTATTGTGTTAGGTGCATAGGGTTCCCACCAAGAAGGTGCATAGGGTTCCCACCAAGAACTTAGGGTCCCAAGCCAACCTCACCTGCAAGTGGTGCACCTGCCGATCAACGGACGAGGCTCTGGCAAACAAAATATCCCGATAAGCGGCAATAGGCTCGCCACCTATTACGTGGGATCAAAACACTGGCGAAAAGTGGGCGTTTATTATGCCTCTGCCTACCCTTTCGGGGAAACAGGCGTGAGTCTATGTATGTATGTATGTGTAAATTTAACATATAAAGCTAGAAACTATCTGACAGATGCGATCAAAATCTTTTTGAAGTAAAAAAACTGGTCAAGTGCGAGTCGGACTCGCGCACCGAGGGTTCCGTACAAACCTGTAGGTATATAAGTAAAAGTTCACCAGTCACAGTTATGGTATTTTTATTGCCAAATGAAATCCATAACATTACAGTATGGAAAGCTGGAGGAGCATAACTTAAATAAAAAGGGGTCTTTGTCGTTTGTAATCAGTCATCCTTTATTTTATATTAACATATATCGCTTATTTTATAATATAACTTAAATACCTATACAAGCCTTGCAGCAGCCTTGCAAGAGTCTGCTGATGCATGATGGTAAGATTGTTTTTCAACGTTATTGATTTACAAAGTTTTTAGTGACTATTAGAAATCTGTTACAAAAATACTTATAAAGTACAGAATAATTAGCAAAAAGGTTTGAAGACTATGTACCTAATTATTTGAAATCTCAATCTCAATCAGCCTATCGCAGTCCACTGCTGGACATAGGTCTCTCCCAACACGCACCACAGCACACGGTCCTCAGCCTTCCGCATCCTTTATCTGGGCTATAAGACATTGCTTCGTACCAAATTTCAAGATTTTGAGTACCCTGTAGGTTTTGATTCCCTTGCGAGTAGTCGCGAGTTTAAAAATATGATTATATTGCTCTTTCTTTTGATTGCGTTGACATAGAAGTTTGATTTTATTACAGCCTAACGGTGTTATATACTTGATTATTTGATATGAATTTCAATTTAATACCTCTACGCGTTCAAGAGAAAGGGGTAGTAACTTTAAATTTATTAAAAATATTTTTTATATGCTGTAACTAAAAATTTACGGTTTTCGCAATGTTTCCTTCATATGTGATATAAGACGTTACTTCGTACCAAATTTCAAGATTCTGAGTTCACGGGAAGTACCCTGTAGGTTTTGATTCACTTGCGAGTAGGCGCGAGTTTGAAAATATGCTTATATTGCTCTTTCTTTTGATTGCGTTGACATAGAAGCTTGATTTTGTTGCAACCTTACGGTGTTATATACCTGAGTATTTGATATGAATTTCAATTTAATATCTCCACGCGTTCAAGAGAAAGCGGTAGTAACTTTAAATTTATTAAAAATATTTTTTTATATGCTGTAACAAAAAAATTACGGTTTTCGCAATTTTTCCTTTATAAGTGATATAAGACGTTGCTTCGTACCAAATTTCAAGATTCTGAATTCACGGGAAGTACCCTGTAGGTTTTGATTCCAATGCGAGTTTGAAAATATGCTGCAATTTGCAGCATATACAGCTTTATCTTTTGATTGCATTGGATTAGAAGTTTGATTTTTTTACAGCTCTATGGAACCGTAGATTCAAGTATTTAGTATAAATTTCAGTTTGATACCTCCACGCATTCCTGAGAAAAAGGGTCTTGACAGACGGACGGACAGCAAAGTGATCCTATAAGGGTTCCGTTTTTTCCTTTTGAGGTACGGAACCCTAAAAAACAATATTATATATTGTATTTAAATATATTTTAATTTATTACACTATCGCGAATTCTCGGTAGCGGCGATAGCCCAATGGTGTACGTAACGGACTGCCGAGACGATGGACTCGGGTTCGATCCCCAGATACCCCCGGCACACATCTCTGACTTTTCGAAGTTATATGTGCATCATAAATGAATTATCGCTCGCCTAATGATGTGCCGGGTTTTGATTGATTGATTGATTAGAGATTGCAATTAGCTCGCCCCTTATTACATTGGGACCGAAACATAACTGGCGAAGTGTGGGTGTGTAATACACCTCTGCCCACCCACTCCGGGGATAAAAGGCGTGATGTAATGTTATGTTAAGTGTTTACTTTATCACGTGTGGTTATTTTCTAAAACAAAGTGTTAAGAAAATACACGGCGCGGCACACATAACCTGAGATCCATATTACACTTGTACATAAACTATAATACCTGACGTCATATGGCTAACCAATTGAATCAACCTCGACTACAAATTATTTTCTAAAAAACCAGACAAGCTTACTTATCCTCAGACAGATTAAACAGAATAAATAAGAATCACTTGAATCCGTGGATTAAGCTTCCCGGTCCATTTCTATTAAGTTCTCCACCATTTTCTGAACAGTTCTTACGATCCCACAAGCTTCGTGGAAACGATATCATATCGTAATCTTTAATTACACTGAATAAACTATATCATACTTTCATACACTTATTATCGAAACCAATTTGAGATATTTATTTTACTTGATGTACAAGACTCGTCTTGAAACTTGAGTTACACTTTAAATTTTAGCTAGATTTAACAGGCTTTTTCACACAGCAGATTGTCTTATGCCCTACTAAACCTGAAGAGTTTAAGGTTTAGTCTATTGATTGGTTAAGTGACCAGTGTCAGAATATTTGAAGAAAATGACTGTCCGTAACGACTATCATAGATCTTAATGACAGCCGGGACCGACGGCTTTACGTGCTCCCTGGGGAGGTTGCGACTTTTTGTCACTGTTTCACCCATCGGCAATATAAACGTTGACGAATGCATTTAACCTCGCTAATCGCAAGCACTTAGTTCCGAGCCTCTGAACTGATTTATTTGGTATTATTTCATTTAAGATATTTTGACAAGTTGACAAAGCTTTTCATTAAAACATAATAGGTACTGCTACAAATAGATCTCCTAGATAAATTATAACTAGCAATCCCTTTAGAAATTATAAGAGGATTAAGGAAGACAATGTACATCAAGAAAAATACAGATTTAAACAAAATCTGTATTTTTCTTGATGTACATAAAAAGCCTCTCGGAACGTAAAAATTATTCGTAAATGATTGAATAATGTATTACAAGGCGAACGGAAGAACTAATTTTAAATCAATATTCAGTAGAAATATACCTAATGGGTGTACACCAGCCGTTTAGAGTAGTTGTGAATATATTTTACTAGTTACCAAGTCATAGTCGGAGCTAGTTTCTCGTTCTCATACTTTTTTTAAACAATTGTCTGAATATAAGGTCGACAGAAGGAAAAGTAGGTAATAATCATCGAAAAAGGTTTTGCAACATGAATTTAACTGTTTCTGGTTCCAGTATTCTAATTTGCGGGCGAGCGTTTCAAAAATTTGCCTTTTACCATTAAGCTATCTTTGGCATTTATCGTGTAGAACTAATACTTGATTTTACAACTTATGATACAGGGCGTAAAATATTCTATTTAGTTTCGTAATAAGTATTGTCTTATTTTATTTGTCAGAAACATATACTTGCTTTCTTTATCTACTGATACTAATATTATTATAAATAAAAGTTACGATGATCTGCGCATTCATCATAGCTTCAAATATTTTATAAGCCGAATATTTTTTGAGTATTTAATATCTAAAAAGAATTGAGTAAGTATTAATACTCCAAGCAAAACAATTTACATAATTTATCATAAAATTTGTAACAATCAATCAACTCACAAATTAATAAGTAACAAAGTAACTCACCCGCACACAAATCCAAAAAGGCGCTGAAAACTTCACAACAAAATAAAATCACAACACCACAAACCTCACTGACTACAAGTTCAAAACGCTCTAATTTCAAAAATAGACACCATGTTCACTTTTTTCTAAAAATAATATTTTCCAATTTTTTAACATCCGCGGTAAAGTTAAGGCTTGGATCGCGTTCAGCCCGTCCGTGCCAGTAGACGTCCTAACGTCGGGAAATCGCGTCGCTTACTGTTCCTCGCGCACCGCTCGCGCCGTTTTCACACAATACAAGCTTTTCAGAGACGTCCGTTGCAATATGCTTTCACTAGGCTTTATATGCATAACACAACTGTTGCTTTTGCCCTAAAGCTTTTAAAAACACTATTCAGATAACACAGTGTATGTTGGATATAGGTTTTATGATTTCTTGTAGGTACAAGTAAGGATTGAAAATATTGTTATAGGCTCTTGTGTTATTTAACATTTTTATAACAGACACAAACAAAGTACGTTACCTGCATCTGATCAAAAGGTACGGATCGGTATCAGATACGGATTGTATTTTATCGTAAAAAAAATTTTTCATTTGATAATTCTAACTTCGCCAGTCAATCGTTATTCATGGAATAATTATTTGAAAGCATTCGCTTCTCAAACTTTCTCGACTTATAATACACTATTATCATCCATTACGATTCTTTGTTTTAGTTCATTGAAAAGTTTAGTATGCCTGCTTATTTTCTGAAAATATTTTGATGCTTTTTCAGTTCTGGCAGAGATTTACACTTAGGTAAGTTTTCCGTTAGCTAGCGATCTTAGTTTCAATGTCGGATTGATCAAAATAACATAAAAAATGTCTGGAATATATCGTATTATAGTTTATTGTTATATAAATTTGAATAATCTAATATTATGTGGTCACATACTAGTGAAGCATTAGTCATTTACTTAAACTGAAAAAGCCAACTCGTCTGAAAATGTACTTTTAACCGATTAGATTGCAGCCATATTTAGTGTTCCTGTGATAATAATAATATACGCGGCCTAGAATAAAAAAAATTGTAATGTGAGAATTATGAAAAGAAATATTAACTTCAGCCTGCCATTACAAAGTATCTATTTATTTAGATCTTGCTGCTATTGCGAAGATGCCAACCAGCCAGTGCTAAAATGCTAATATCGATAATTTAAAAACAGAATAATAACTAGGTACCTTCTCTGTCAGTGACCGTATCTAAAAGTCCAATAAAAGCACTTAAGCAAGAGTCCACCATGGTCCAAAAACGCGATATAATGCAACAACATTTTCAATTTAAGCCATTTTCCTTTCAAGCTACGAATTACACACCTGAATGTGTACATCGGTATATTTAATATTTACTGAAACACGAAAGAATCAACGTCCGTTTAGAAATCGCGCCCCTTCCGAACATAGATCTTATAATAATCTGTGTAACCCAATTTTACACATTGCTACACGTAAATTAGCGACGGAACCCAGGTGTGCTGTGTCGAGTACGTTATGTTGCCAGTTACAAAATAGCGCTTCTCTCAACTACCGTGTTCGAATTTTCATTTGAAAATATGAGTAGGTACCTACTTGAGCTTTAATGTTTTATTTTTATGTTCGTGTACTTATTGCGCTCGCATAATAAAAACGGAGACTGTTGCCGACTGCTATGCATATTTTCAAAGTGGTGTGACTCAGATTTAGACTTTAGAGTTTTAGGAAAAATTCTGATGTCTCGAATCTCAAATGTGATGACATCTGCGATCACTTATAAAATCATGGTACATAAAAACCAACAAGACAAAAATTAAAATGCCTCAAGAAAGTTTTATTCATACTCTGATTTTTGTCAAGAAATTATCTTAATCAACGCTTATTTCAATTCAACTGTACCTTAACAATAATTTAAATTTTACCTTATTTCAAAGAAAAATTCTCAACATGGCAATACAGCGTGCCTAATGATTAATATTTTAGCGCCAAAAAGAATTACGGGCTAGTTTATGAAACATGGCGGACACGTTTTACATAATAACGCCTTGTTTCCCGCGCGATCCAAATCTTAATATATAAACTCCTTGCGTTACTGACTAACTGACAGACACGCTACAGCCGAAACTATTGGGCGCAGTAAGCTGAAATTTGGCATGTATGTTCCTTGGGGACCGTAGGGGTGCACTAAGAAGGGATTTCTCGAAATTCCCACGGGATCGGCCAAAACGGGTAAATTAAAAAAATGCAGGCGTAGCTGCTGGCGTCCTCTAGTAAAAGAAAAAAAATAAACACATTATCAACGGGGCCTTTAGTTTACGAGCTTGTCAGTAGATTTATCACGGTTGCCGGCAGCTTCAGTGCGTGGCTTTTTATCTTGCAAAATATTTGTATACAACACTGCGGCGATAAAATAAATCTAACGGAACGTAAAATAAATAAAAATAACTATTGTTTGAATGACCAGCTGGTTATGTAAAGCATGTGTTACTTCAATTATATTATCCGTTCACCGATGGCTTGGTGAGAATTATTTATTTACGGTAAAATATTTATTTTTACCTTGCCACAGATTAAAATATTTCAATTCCTAGAACGTATATCGCCTGTGTGTTCCCGCATAAATCGAATATAGGTCAACAAGGTGCTCATAAGAAATGGATCGGCTGTAAGTCGAACCTACATAAGCGGGGAATGAGTGACCGATTAGTGATCTCTGGAAGTGAAGAGAGCAAAAGCCTACTAGGTTTACTCCTTATAACCCGACTAGGCTTTCTTCTTATAATGTCATGCTCTAATAAGTAGTAAGTACTGACTGATAATACTATGTGCTATTTCAACATAGATCTAAACTTATTAAACAGTTAGTCTCGACTAATCTATGACCACAACCAAAATTACAAAGTCAGAAATTAGATACTCATTTGATAAATGATTTAATTTTGGAACGCATATATTGATTGAGAAAAACAGTCTTTGCGATGTTTACTTAATTGAGAAAATAGAAAAATACGTTTAAAGTTAAACAAAATGACTTCAAAAGCTCCTCAAATATACCTCAAAATCACTCAAATTTCTTTTTTAGAAAAAAAATATATGGGTAGACTTTTATACGATTTTTTAAACATTTTAAGACAAGTAGACGTCTGTCAGCTTAAGAAGTCTTGAATAAATCTGAATAATGGGATTGGAAATTAAGAACGATTTAAAAACAAGTAATCAACATTATATCAACATCAAATCTCTTCAGCTTCATAATATTACGAGCTAAGCCGGCGGCTACACCCGCGTTCAAGTGGCTACAGCTCAGCACTCGTGGCTTAAAGCGTGATGTTATATTATATCCTTTCGATTACATAATAAAAGTCCCTAAGATTAGTGCGTTCAACCAAACAAAGAAACTCGTTTAAGAAAGTACCTGCTTAGTAATAATACGAATCGATTTTTATGTAGAGGGTTACCTTTACTATACAAATGAGTAAAACAAAAACATATGTTTTTAATATCAAAATAATAGTATTTTTTATATGAAATAACTAAATACTAAATATCACTATGAACACAATAGATAACTATTTTTGCTTAAGTAGTCGTCGTCAGCCGTCAGCCGAAAGACGTCCACTGCTGGACATAGGCCTCCTCCAAGGCTCTCCACATACATAGACCAATCCTGAGCCACCCGCATCCATCCACTGCCCGCGACCTCAACAACATCGTCAGTCGACCTTGCGGGAGGCCTACCTCTGCTACGACGTCGTGTGCGTGGCTGCCACTCCAGAACCTTTCTACTTCAACGGCCATCGGTTCTTCTGGCTATGTGCATTGACCACTGCCACTTCAGCCTGACTATTCGTATTGCTATATGACGGAGATACAGAGGAATTTTTATCCAAAGTATCGTTGGTGTCCGCCATGTTGTTCGTCCTTAGGCAGAATCAGTGCGCACAACCGGCGCGGTCGAGCTCCGTAAGTCAAATGTGACGTGTCACTCGCTCACCTTGACGTTTGACAGATGTCAAACGTCAAATGTGACAACTCATAGACAACCTCGGCCAGAGAGGTTGGACGTTTAGACTAGAGAGAACATGCTCGCCATATTTCCTTATACCGAACGTGCAACATGTAATGTCAGTTGGTCTTAGTTGGTTAATCATAACGTCAAATTACGCGTCTCATTTAAAGAGGCATAGACTCCTTACAGACTCATATCTTTGACTGCATTCTCTAAATAACCGTGCTGTAAATCCCATTTTTAAGGAGTGATGGGATTTGACAGTGAAAGGAGATATCGATGTTTTTTGAATGAGGGATAAATACGGAAACAAACTATCGGACATGAATGTAAAACTGAATCGTACTCGCAAGCTTCGGCGTGGCAGTCGGTTGCACTCACGCCAACTGGGTTGTCAAAGTAGTTCACTGCTGTACTAATATTTACATAAAGGCGAATCATTTGTGCTGGCGGATCACAAATCGGATTACCTACAACTCTAAAAAAATCGAGCAGTGTCCAACGTAAGCGATAGCAAGCAACGCGATATGATGCGACGCACACAAATTGCCAAAGTCTGCCGCATTAGCCAATCTGGTATAATTCGTACAATACATAATCTAAGTGACAGTTTCTTAGCATCTCATTGCAACGCATCGGTCATTAGTTTATGAATACTTTTTGTCAATAGATTTTATGGCTAAAACGAACAATTAAACACGTGAAATTTTTTAGTACTGTCTGTCTGGCAAGTCTTTGCAAAGCACTGTCCGGCGTCGACAGCAAAAACTACAATTTCAATATTTTTGTTGTTCACTTCTACGGCTTAAATATATCGACACATACTAAAGTTAGACATTTGACCAAAAATATTTATCGATAAATCATCACTGTTACGAACGTTTCCTAACTCTATGTTTTGTCTACTGTTTGGCTACCACGACGCTGCTATAAGAGCGTGCTGCTAAACCTATCGACAGCTCTTTCTATCATACTGCATATGCCATTAGAAAGAAGATATCAAACATAGCAACCGCTTTTGTTATTTAGTATTACTTCTAGGACTTAAGGTTATATTTCTTTGACCTCGGCTTGAACTACAGTCCGTTCACAGTTATTTTACCTCTGACAAATGTCGGTGTTTGTTTGCTTTATGTTGGTATGGTACGCTGTGATGACAGGTATGTTACCAGTGTATAACATTTTACCCAATTTTAGTGGAAACTAGAATGTCCATCTGTAACCACCATGAGTGTGCAATGTCAGTCTTATCTATATAGACATTTTTTGAATGGAAAGAAAATCCTTATTTAAATACGTCTATTGCGTTTCTTGTATTAAATAGGTTTTTATGATAAGGGAATTAATTGTAGTCTATATGATTTTCGACATGAAGAAAACAAATTTCATGAAATGGCTTCAGGAAAGACTAATTCCTAATTTGCCGCCTAATAGTGTAGTTGTTATGGATAATGCCCCTTATCACACGGTCAAGTTAAACAAGGCACCAACATTAAATTTTACTAAAGCTGAAATGCACAACTGGATCACAAATAAGTGGTTATCTTATCTGCCTACCATGGTTAAAGCTCAACTGTACGAAATTATAAAAGACCTTAAAGAAGCTCCAATATATCAATCAATCAATCAGCCTATCGCAATCCACTGCTGGACATAGGCCTCTCCCAACACGCGCCACAGTACACGGTCCTCAGCCTTCCGCATCCAGTCTGTCCCAGCCACCCTTTTCAGGTCGTCGGTCCACCTAGCCGGGGGCCGCCCTACCTTACGCTTGCCGAGACGTGGTCGCCACTCTAGGATACGCTTGCTCCATCGGCCATCAGTCCTTCTACAGATATGGCCAGCCCACTGCCACTTGAGCCTACTGACTCCAATATATGAAGCTGATCAAATGCTTGAAGCTCATGGCCACAAAGTGGTTAGATTACCGCCATACCACTGCGAGTTAAAAGCAATTGAATTTATGTGGAGTCTCATGAAAAGGCGAGTCGCAAGCAAAAATATAGGACAAGAGGCAAACAACATTGTCAATTTAGCTGAAGAAGCTTTTCACTCTATCACTGCAGAAGACTGGCAAAAACAATGCGAACATGTGCGCCACATTGAAGACAAGCTTCGTGAAACAGATGGGTCTATGGATGCTGCGATGGACAGGTTCATAATAGAATTAAACTATGAGTCTGATACAGAATCGGACAGCAGTTACGAATCAGCATTGGTAGTCCGAGAATCTGACAGCAGCTACGAATCGTCATTGGCAGTCCGCATGGATCATTCTTATTCAAAATAAATGTGATAATTAAATAAGCAGTTTTCGTATTTGATAATTAAAACCTCACATTGACGTAAATAGACAAAATTTTTATTATAACTATTTATCTTCATAGGAAATTAGTTATTTCGTAAGAAGAAAATACTGCGTATAGCCGATGCCGATATCAAGAGGTTTTATTACAAACATTGCTTCCAAATATTTAATACGACCGCGTAGGCAATAAAAAATAGGTACGTTTTTAGCAATACTGTTATATTTAAAATGGGAGTATGAGATACTAAATATAGCAACACAACGCCCAGGTTGGCCAATCTAACAGCTAGAGGTAAAATAACTGTGAACGGACTGTACTGACTCAATGAATCAATTTAAGTGTTATAAACGCTAATAGATGGCGTTACTAGTACGTAAACAAACGTTTTACTTCACTACTCCGACATATATTAAAATATTTTCATTTTACACATTGTTTTTATTTTCACCGGACTGTCAGAGCTGTTTGGTTGGTCGGGATGTTTTTTAAATAGTGTAACGAATGTCCGGTACCTATGCTCGGCCAATCAGAGAAGGTCATCGTCCGTGCTTGTGGAGTTTGCCTTATATGGTAATACACCGACACAAACTTTGATGGAGAGCTCTAGTATATAAAGGGGCTGACAGAGAGGCCGGACCGCTACTCTATCGTCACTCTGCCCGAACGACGTGCTACGTCTACGTCTCGTCTTGAGTAATTAATTTTACAGTCTTTAAGCCGTACGTGTATCTTTGACTTAGTTGTGGGTAAGTTACTACATTTACTGCGTTAGCGTACTGCCCATCTCTCTACCTGCCAGCTGAGGTCGGCTGGCGCCGCCTGCCTGACTCTATTGGTTGTAGCTCTTCTAATGCTGCTTCCCTTCAGGTTCCAGGTCCACCTTGAGGCTCCGGGCTACGCTACACTGCTACTCTACGCTACACTAACTCTATTCTTCCGCCTTCTCTTCACTTCACCTGCACCGTCGTTGACGACATTTCAACCGACGAGTCCGACCCTACCCTGCACACTACCGGAGAGAACAGCTTTGGAGACTGCAGCCTTTAGTGTTCAGGCCAGTGTCATGTTGTTGGTCGGTCATACCCATGCATAGGAAGTGAGACAATACTAGGCAATAAACGTATAGAACTTTGTCCATCGTTTCATTCTAGCACGTTCACTGTCCATGACCCACATGTGGGTCTTTTGGTTGGAACAAGACGTCCGTGCCATACATGTGGGTCACTGCACTTTTAATACATAGTGGGTTCTTACTTCGTGGACATAAAAGAAACATACTAGTATTGTACATGGTCGTAGGAGCAATAGTGTAGGTAAAATAAACAAGCAATGAGCCATCGAATTATTTTTTTAATTTAGGACTTACAAAGCTCTGAAAATTTAACAAAATAATCAACGATGAATGATTTTATTCTAATGAGCTTCATTTAAAACAGACAAGACACAGGGGTGTCTCGCAGACACGGAATTCTGTGTAGTGTCTTTTTTTATTTTAGACGTGCATCAGCAACCGAAGTACCTTCATCTTAAATTTTTCTGTAACATCCACTGCACCTTTTTCAATAGATTCTGCCGTTCAGCTGCCTTTCTATTTTTATTAACTTGTGGACCTCTCTGGTAGTTGGACTTCTTGTGATGATGAAGATGATGCCAGTAAAATTCCACGTGACGGCACTAGTTCCGAAACTCCCAATAGGCGTTTTATAATTATCTCATGTCCCTTCAACAGTGGAAATCTGTTGTTTGCATTGATGTCCTTGTTAATAAGCACCGCATTTATAACAGCTATCAAAATAAGATCAGCTGCAATCTTCTTATACCAGACGCGTGTTTTACGATGGTGAGTTATAGCTGGCTAGCTATAACTCGACTATATCTATACCCTTTTTGTTTCGATTATATTCCAAAACCACTTTGGGCTTCAGAATAGGTCTGAAGCCAATAGACATTTCCATCTCATGGTTATGGCATGTCGAAAGCATCAGCACGTCTCTGTTATCTCGCCATTTTATAAATCTTCTCTACCACAGAAAAAGTATTTTTTATAACTTTTGACCTCTAACATCCATGACACATGGGTGTGTCATTGAATTTTTAGCTTCTACGTCCGTGACATACATATGGGTCACTTTTAAAATGGGGGTTAAAAGGCCCATACTTTTATGGCATTTTTAGACCTGAGGTGGAATAAATGCAATTACATCAGTACATAGGAACGAAAACTTAAATTGGACGTGAGAGCTTAATTCGATATTTTGGCTGGACAGTGAACGTGCTAGAACCCGTTACACTAGAGGTGTTGTACTTCATTTTTTAGTTTTGTATCACTTACAACATACGTAAACGTAAAGTGAATTGAAATGAAATACCTCTAAAAATGACGGTTTCTTTCTCTGCTTACAATAAAGAGCATGCACATATTTAAAATTGATTGCTGAGTGTTCGCACCGTTCTTCGGTGAGTACTCGCTCTATTACTTTAAAGTTCAGTGTCAAAGATGTACGCTTATGCTGGCTTGGAACTCTACTAGTAAGTACCTACTAGACATGTGCGCCGATGCTTATTTGATCGGCGGCGGCATCTGGTGTAAAATATGTCGGCGGCGGCAGCTTAATCGGCGTGGATGATGGTGGTGATGGTAATTCAAAATAAACTACAACTTAATCACTATAAATTGTAAATATTAAAAATTAAATGACAAAAATCACTTAGATTAGATTTTATTGTAATATAATATCTTAAGTACGATTTCTAATTTTAAACAATTTCAAATTCAATTTTGATGGACTGTCACCATTATTTTTTATTCACTCCTAAATTTTTGGCATATCTTTGAAGTCCCAGAAACCGGTAATGCCAGAATCGTTGCAAAACTTGGAGCAAACGTTCAAGTTCCCGTTCATCAACAGTCTAAGAACCAAGTGTGAAGATTTTTGTATAAATGTTATACAAAGTGATTACGACGTTATTATCATAACTGAATCATGGCTGAATAACTCGGTTTTTCATCGTGAGCTGTTCGACAGCAGGTATGATGTTTTCAGACGTGACCGCTGTTCTACGCGATCTTATAGCACAAAAAAGGAAGGAGGAGGTGTTTGTATAGCAGTTTTAAAGAAAATTAAAGCATTGAGGAAAGGTAAATGGGAGTCAAGTTGCGAGGACTTATGGGTAAATATAAAGATCAAATCAAATAAATTTAATATATGTGCGGTCTATGTTCCACCTCCCGTGGACCATGCTTACTTGCAGGAATTTCTAGATACATTTACAGGTGTTGTACGAAATGAAATTGCCAGCGAATCTATTACTTTACTTTTCGGGGATTTTAATCTATCAAGTATAGACTGGGATTACAATAAAATTTCGAATATGTGTACACCTAAACTATCTGGAGCGATAGTTGACAATATGTTTTTGGATAAAATGGCATTTAATAATATGTACCAGTGTAATAATATAACTAATGTTAACAGTCGTGTTTTAGATTTGGTATTTACGGACTATCCAAGTAGGGTTAAGATTTCAGAAGTGCCGTTACCATTGTCAAAGTTGGACCCACACTACCCAGCTCTGGAAATAATAACCCAATTCCCCACCCATGAGAAGTTTATAAAATGCAATTGGGTTCCAAAACTTAACTTTAATAAGTGCGATTATGGGTCGGTAAATGAGGAGTTAGCCAAAATAGAGTGGGCTGAGATCTGGACTGGCAGCGACAACGTGGATGACATGGTGGATGCGTTTTATACTAAATTATTGTCTGTAATTAAGACCAATACACCATACACAAAACCTCGTAACGACAAGTACCCCATTTGCTTTAGTACTTTTCTAATAAAATGTTTACGGGAAAAGCTTAAATTTCATAAAAAATATAAACGATATAGCAATCCAAGGGATAAAGTTTCGTATGATATTTTAAGGGATCGGTGTGATAAAATTACTCGAGATTGTTATAATCGTTTAAAAAAAAGATGCAGCTAAGACCCTCCGGGACCGCCCTTCGTACTTTTGTTCGTATGTTAATAGTCTTAAGCGTAACAGTAGTTCAATACCTAACTTTGTGACATGGCAAAATAATTCTGCAGAGGGAGGTTAAAGTATTTGTGATCATACATGATTTATTTTTTTAGTTTATTGGATTTTTGTTATTTAAGTTTACATTTAAAAGTTTAATATCACTTAAGTTTATATAGAAACTAATTGGTTTTAGTAAAATAATCTATGTAACTACCGTTTCTTAAGCATGTTGTGTTCACTGCCACTGGGTGGACAAAGACTATTATCTTTGTTAATGTTATATATGTAAGGCTTTTCTGTCACATCCAATTTGTGAACCAAATAAAAAAGAAAAAAAAACAGTCGATCCCTCAACCAATTTTGGCCCAAGATGTAGCCCTCAAAATTGTTCAGGAATACATATTATTATACTTGGGCATCAATTGCAGTTAGGTAAAGCCAACTTTGGCGGTGAAAATCACCAGAACAGTGCAGCGTGGCTTTTAGGAAGTTGCATCATTTCTTCGAGTAATTTTTGCCACAATGTGACTTACGGAGCTAAGACGTGGAACATGATGGTGGAGCCAGCCACACACATCATGTTATTCATGTCACTGACAGAGCTATGGACAGATCAGGGATCTCGCTGAGGGGCAAAGGTCGCAGCCAAATCTGTCATAGAACCGATATGGTTGGTGGAGTAAGCAGGTTCTCGAATGGGGGCACCGTCTGAGCAAGCGTAGTGTTGGAAGCCTGCTAGATGAACCAGTGACTTGAGGAGGGTGGCTGGTAATGGCTGGATGGCGAAAACGAAAGATCGAGTCTTGTAGCGTACCTTTAAGGATGTCCAGCAGCGGACTGCTATGCAATAGGCTGATGACGATGATACGAGAGATGAAATTTATACAGGCCTCATGGATTTGCATTTATATCCCAGTTATATACCAAATCTGATTATTGACTTTTCTTGTGAATTTCCCTAGGTGAATCTTAAATATTGATAAAAATGTTGACGCCGATAACGCCGATGAAAAGGTCGGCGGCTATGGTGTGGCCAAAATGACCGGCGACGTGCGCCGCGCCGATCGGCGCAGATGTCTAGTACCTACTATGCGTACTGCCACGTTCCATATGAAGTTAAAAAGTTTGTTAGTCCTTATTAAAATTTGTTGTTCTAAAACAAAAGAGCAATATTATATTTTTTTCAAATATTCAGTTGACTTAACAAAAATTATCGGATTTAAAAGACGTCGTTCAAAGCTGGCCACAATTAAAGAATTACCAGCGATAGTTCCGCTGAATGTATCGATGAAAACCGAGGCAGGTAATGTTATTCATAGCCAACCAGCAAGTAATAGACAAGCGAATCCAATAACTAAGAACGCAATGAATGATAAAATTTAACAGACAACGCCTGTCGTATTCTGTACTCACAACTTCCCCGCATCTGCCACCTACGCTCCTTAATTGACCAACTTTCATAAAATTTAAATCGTTTTGCTTCTACTGTAAAGTTTTATTAGTTAGATTGATATTGTTTGTTTATCTTTAAATTGGGTATAATGTTAATAGATTCAATTAAATTATTCTTTTGAAAAGGACATCGCCTACGCTGTGAAAATTTCTAACAAAACGAAACTTATAACAAGAGATACGATGAGGTTTTGTCGGAAAAGTATTTCACATGTGTAACGTGAAATACTTTTCCGACAAAACCTCTCGGGTCTTCTTCATAATAATCTGGCAAACCTAAACTATAGTCCGTTCACAGTTATTTTACCTCTAGCTGTTAGATTGCCCAACCTGGGCGTTGTGTTGCTATATTTGGTATATAATACTCCCATTTTAAATATACATTATTGCTAAAAATGTACTTCTTTTTTTATTGCCTACGCGATCGTATTAAATATTTGGAAGTAATGTTTGTAACAAAACCTCTTGATATCGGCATGGCTATATGCATGTACATTTATTTTCTTACGAAATAACTAATTTCCTATGAAGATAAGTAGTTATAATAAAAATGTTGTCAATTTAATATACAAAGGTAAACGCATCATAATTACGTCAATGTGGGGTTTTAATTATCAAATACAAAAACTGCAAATTTGATTTTCATATTTATTTTGAATAAGAATGATGCTGGTGTAATATTACACCTCTGCCTACCCCTTCAGGGAAACAGGCGTGAGTCTATAAGAATGATCCATGTGGACTGCCAATGTTATGATGACTCGTAACTGCTGTCAGATTCTCGGATTGCCAATGATGATTCGTAACTGCTATCAGATTCTGTATCAGACTCAGAATTTAATTCTATTATCAACCTGTCCATTTCAGCATCCGTAGACCCATCTGTTTCACGAAACTTCAATGTGGCGCACATGTTTGCATTGTTTCTACCAGTCTTCTGCAGTGATAGATTGAAAAGCTTCTTCAGCAAAATTCTCGTCTTTTAATGAGACTCCACATAAATTAAATTGCGTTTAGCTCGCAGTGGTATGGCGGTAATCTAACCACTTTGTGGCCCTGAGCTTCAAGCATTTGATCAGTTTCACATATATTGGAGCTTCTTTATGGTCTTTTATAATTTCATACAGTTGAGCTTTCACCATGGTAGGCAGATAAGACAGCCCCTTATTTGTGATCCAGTTTTGCATTTCAGCTTTAGTAGAACTTAATGTTGGTACCTTGTTTAACTTGACTGTGTGATAAGGGGCATTATCCATAAGAAACACGTTATTAAAAAGTGATGTTTATTAAAAGTTAAAGCAGTTTTTTCTTATGTGGCGCCAAATCCCCCGTATTCCCCTACAACACAATAGTAGTTTACATATAAGTAGTGTCCCAAAAATACAAGCAGTTTAACGTGACTTGTTGCCAACAAATCAAAGCAGACGTGACAGAAATTAGATTACACACTCATGGTGGTTACAGTTAAACATTCTAGTTTCCACTAATATTGGATAAAATGTTAGGCATGGGAAACCCTATTTTAAATACCTGTCATCACAGAGTACAATTCCAACATAAAGAAAACAAACACCGACATTTGTCAGAGATAAAATAACTGTGAACGGACTGTAAAAGATATGCGTGTAGTTCATTGACTGCACTGATGGCTATGTGGTTTAAGTGGTCGCCTCGTCATTTAATACTGCCATGAGTGTTGTAGGTTCAATCGTCAGAGACAACACATTGTTTGAAACAAAAATTGTAGTTTTGAGTCAAAGTGTATGCTCATTGATTGAAATTTTGCAAAGTAACCAAGGATTAAGATTGAGACGTTTTTGAAAAATTCATTGTCATCGTGATAATTATTACTCTGTGCCCTAATGAAAAAATACTGTTACTTTGAACAAAAACAACACACACAAACATATCTCCCTCACCACTGGAATGAAAAGAAAGCAATTAATAAACCAAGTAATTAACCAACTTGACATTTATAACAGTGCTCTATAAACTCGCAATGAAATGAAAACCATACCGCGTACCGACAGTGAAAATAAATACGAACGATAGACGACTCAGTTCCTCCACGCTTTGAGATATTAAAAACTTATCAATACGTGCTATGTTTTAACCACGCGAGATTCTCTCTCTGCTATAGAAAATTAATTACTAGTTTCTCGAACACTGTCTTGTGATTCGTGGCAAGAGAGTCTTTTGATTAAGATTTTTGCTTTGGGCTGGTCTAGCTTAGTCCATTTGCATACTGGCATGCTCAGAACAGCTAATTACACTACATTATTATTTTTTTTATCAAAAATTGTTTCAATTATTGTATTATTAAATCCTAACTTCTTTTAAAAAAGATTTCAGTATCGTAAAAAGAAAAAGCCAAACGAAAGTTGCCAAAATATGCGCAGTCTTTGTGATCGTAAAGCCTGCGACAGTAGGATTTGTCATATCTTTAGTATAAAAATTAATCGCTGAATGTTTTGCTAAGCGCAAATCTCGAGAGCAGCTGAACCGATTTCGCTTATTCTTTTTTATAATATTCCTTGACGTCTTACGGAGAGAAAAAAAAAATACGAGTGTTAACCGGTACGAAGTTCGTCGGGTCAGCTAGTTACATATGAAATTATTTATCAACCGAGATATAAGCTACCTATTAATTGATATTGGCAAAGTGTACTTCACCCAAGGCTCGACTCATGTGGGAAAATCCTTTCTTAGTGTTGCCTTATTGTCCCCAAATTTCAGCTTCTTGTGCATCGTTATTTCGGCTGTGCGTTGTTTGCTTATCAATCAGTAACTTACAGGTGTCCATTCTGTTATTATGTCTGCACAATTATAATTAATTAAAATAGATGGATCTATAGAAGTTATTTAATTTTATAATATCAACCGCGAGCATTCGCTAAAAACACAAGAACGAAAAAGCCCATGATATATTATGATCTATTATTCTAACTTAACTTGCTATTATTAGTGGCCGTAGTATTATTTGCTATTATTATTATGACCTTTGATCCAAATGAATATTGACTCCCATGAGGTTCCGGGGAAAGTTATACTGTCTTGGAAACCGCAACGAATTTATTGAGAAGAATATGGGAAGTGTTGAAAAAAAAATCGTAGTACACCCCAACACCTGATAGACGAAGCCCAGTAAAAAGCAGGTCCACCGGCTGAACCGACAGCAATAAAAAAGGGAAGCTTTCGCTAGTATACCTCTAAACAACGTGCGAGTGCAACCATCATAAAATGAGTACCACCTAGCGAAGTGCTAGAGATGACATTACATGGCCGCTCTGACGTCACCACACCACTTCACATCAGTATGCCATCGTCTACTAGAAATCTCACCCTTATTTATGCAATACAAATTAGGCCTGACTAGCATGCTTAATTTTCAATAAAAAAGATAACAATGAAATAAACTATATAGGCAAGGGCAAAAAGTCCATGGTAGGTTGAAAGATATGTATAATGGAAATGGAGCTAGATTCTTCTCGTTTTAACTTAAATAAAAACTATAATAACATTAAGTCCCTACTTTTTGAGATGAGACAACCCTTGAGCTAAGCAGATGTTTTATAGAGGAAAAACGCACATAAAGAATTGTACAACAAGTACTCTGCAACGCCGAACATTTATAATTTTAAGCGAAGAAAATTCTTGTCAATATCGCATATTTCTCGTCCCCGTGCCTCACGCCGCACGCTCGTGTCGGAGTTTCGCAGTGAATTGGACTTTTACAACTATGGACTCCTTTAAAGTGCACCAAACTCATATACGAAATCGATAACTGAATAAAAGGAAAATCAAACATTTGCTCAGTGTGTTCTGGTTTTCATTTGGTGGTAGAAGCTCGATAGCGGAATTTTCCAGCTGAGTAATTTTATTGAGCGCTTTATAATTTTCTCAAAGGGAGTATAGACCGTTCGGTCCTCTTTTATTTCGTACAAATAACGTGGTTATTTTTGCTTCTATGAATCAGGTTGATTTGGTCTAAAAGAGATTTGAAAGTGGTAAATAATTTCATAATTTATTTTAAAGACATATTTGAAAGTATATGGCGTGTTAGTAAAGTATAATACCAGCCCATGACCTACATAATATCATACTTGCGATCCTAGGCTACTCTTCTGCTATCTCTAGATGATCTATGTGCTCGTTTGCTTAATATTTAAAAAAAACTGTGACCAATGTGTGCAAAAGACATACGTCTATCTAATTTTATGAACTTCAAGCCAATGTTTTTTTGTTCAGCAAAAATGATCAGCATCGCCTGACTTTGCTTTAATTGTTTCCTTTACAACGCTGACTTTTTACCACCGGAACGATATCGGCTCGGCTTAAGATCGCAGCACGGTTACACGATGTCCAAGCTTTTCCGACGCAAATGTGCGCTATATTCTTTAGCCGTATAGTAGCCATGTTTTCCATCATTATAACAAACCTTTATGTTAGTAGCTGCTTCGGCAGTTATATTCGTGGTATAAATTCCCGCATATTTTAAACCAGACTGTCAATCATAATTTAAAGTAACAGATACTATTCTTGGGCCGCTAGATATAATATTAAATAGGTTTCTCGTACCTTCTCGTCTATTGTACAACGTTTTCATTAATCTAAAGCAGCTCGCTAATCATCAAACACAAATATCTGCTAATCCCATCAAATTCGTCGTGACTCTATTTAAAATACCGGTGATATAATTTCGACGCGTTTCCGTAAACATTAACACAGTTCGAAGGCCACTGTCAATCATTCAGACAGAGCAAATAACAGAGAACGTTCGAATTCGGACTGTTTCACCTGAGCGGAGTGCAGACATTTCATTCTAAACAGATATAGAAGAAATTTATAATGAAATTCGGAATGTCGTACCATAAATCTACTGAGAACTGAGATTGACATTAGCACGTCGGAAGTGAATACCTCTTGGTGCATCTAACTCTGATGAAACGGCCTTCAGCTTTGTAAGTGCTATTCTTTTAATGGGATTTTCATGGGTGGTATTTTGGTTTCACTTAATTACTTTTATAACGATACGTTAAACCGCATCAATCGATCAAAAAAAAGTCATCTAAGTCTTTTAAGACAACAGAAAATAGTTATAGGTAGTACTTTGTAGTAGCCTTGCTGATTTCAGCAGCAATAGGGTGGCTCAAACGAGGAAGTAATAATTCAGAATATCCTCTTTCAGAATATCGACGTAAAGTAGATATGTGATTTTTGTAAGATAAATAATGTCATGCATTCCACACATAATAATATTACTAAGGAAACTACAATTAAACCCTTCAGTAAATACACTCACTCAAACCGGCATTCGACAAGTAAAACTTGTGCTTTAGGTACTGAAGGTCTTCCTAATTCACTTGCAGTATGTTTTATTCGAGTTTCCATAAACAGCTTTGTGTCCGTTGGTTGTATGTATTTGTAAAGTCCATCGCGACACAGGATTTATTTCTAGTGCGGTAACAGACTTTAATAAAAAACATCAATTTAGAGTTTCTGCGATAAAAACATACGTAGAATATACGCATTTTTATCATCATGCTACTCACTCACATAGCACAAACTAGGTTCAAAGCTGTAGTAAAATCCAAAGTACTCTAACGACGATCATTATACCGCAGGTCACCCATCTGAATCGACGCGACGTATTCACAAACATAAAGGCTAGACTCCGAGTACAACAGACCTCGACACACCGATTTGATTTGGAAAAGCTCAACCACGTGTGAAATCAAAAACACTAAAACGCCTGCGATGAACACAGATTGTACCATATACAAGGTTTTTTTATTATATGTTCTACTTCGCGTTGATCGGTCTGCTTCCCTTGTATAGTTATAGTACCGATGTTGAGAGGGTACCTAATTGTTAAACGGTTCTAGTTGCGATTTTAAGGTTGTAGGTTCGATTCTTGATCACTTTCTTAGGTCGCATCGACGATCTTCGACGCTCAATCCGTATAAACAAAATATCATGAAATTTCGAAGCCCGAGGTTACCTTATCCTTTTACTACGTCACTTATGTCTTCAAAAATTACATAAACTAGGTACATTTTTATGCCTAACCATTACTATGGGAGTACAAAAATGCTTAATATATTTCTGTGCTATGTCTATTTTTAATATAGGTACTTTTTATACATTTTATTCACATAATTGTCCGTGTGGTGACGGATTAAGAATACGGAATGTCACCACCCCATATCATCCCATGGGTGTCGTAGGAGCCGACAGAGGGAGCATATTATGCAGAAAACAGTACTGTAAGAGAAGGAAAACTTGATACAAACCCTATACCATCCCGTTTGGCCAGCGTGGTATAGTAGGCCAATTCCTCCTTTCAAAGTCCAGCAGTGGACTGTTAAAGGCTGATGATGATGATTCACATAATACAAACAGAACCTTTTCGACCTACTACAAATAAATGTTCTTAGGTCTATTTTCCAACGATTATTCCTAATACTATTAGGAACTATAGAAACTATTAGACTGCCTTCGTGGTCCTGTAGATAACTTATGCGTCTGCTGATCAGGAGGTCCCGACTTCGATTAGCGAGTCGGGCAAAAATGTTTCTGAGTTTTTCCGAATTCTCGGCAATAGGCTCGCCCCATATTAGGTACGTGGGACCTAAAATTCATAAGGCGAAATGTAGGTGTCATAATTATTACACCTCTGTCTATCCCTTCGGAGACTCAGGCGTGACGCTACGAAAAAAACTAAAGACACCAAATTAATTTAATGAAATACTCACGAAATTATGTCTATTGTTCAGACTATTACCTATAGCTATAAACTAAATTCTGAAAACCTGAATAACTTTATATTCTCTTCCGTCCTAATTTGTAAAATCGAATTATGGAGCCCGATTCGCAGAAACAAGTTCTAGTTCGTTGTGCATTCTGAGAAATCTACATTAGTGCTAGTAAATATTTGACAAAACTGGAAATGCTAATGTGAAGGTAAGTTTTCAATAAGAAAAAAATATATATTATGCTCCTAACTTCGAAGCTATCTATATAGCCCTATCTTCCGCAACCAAATGGGGGCACCATGTGATGTGTTTTGGCAGAGCCGCAGAGGAAGAGGAGATGCGGTGTTGTCAGGTTGCCGTCCTCCCTATCCTCTGCGGCCGCCGGGTTTTAGTGCCTGCGGACGGCGAGCGCTGGGGCTGCTCTCCGTCCGCCAAAAGGCAAGAAGGCGGTGTAGTGTCCGCGCCGCTTCCCAAGTAGCATAACGAGACGGGGCACGCCAACACCAACGGCGGGCCAATCCCGGGCGGGGTCAGGTAAAAGTATGCTATCCGCGAATCACGGGACTCCGCCACTACACGGGACCCGTAGGGACACCGCGGTGGTTTTAGTGGGTATGCCCCGAACGCCTTTAGGAGAGAGCCGCCACATACCTCCTCCGCCAGTCCCAAGCCCGGTCGATCACACTCTGGCCGGGTTGGCGTCGAGTTAAGATGGCTCATAAGGAGTCTTGCCACCGTAGTCAACAAAAAAAAAGACTATTTACTGCTGCCTATTAAATTCAAATATACTTATTTTACAAATAAATCATGCTTGTAAGTATACTCGCAAAATGCAGTAGGTAGAGAGTGGACCAGAGTGGACTATGGAGATTAGGAATAAAGAGTTACAAAGAAAGTTATAATCATGACCCGATAGTTCTTCTGTGAGCCTCATAGCGAATACCGTAACGCAAAATCACCACTAAAATAACTGTCAAATTGCAGCACCTGACTTTAATTTCAATATTTTACTATAAAAGCATACCTACTTTATAAAGTAGGTAGTATGAATACACATGCGTCCTTCCACGAAGACTAACCTAGGGAAGAAAAAAGGGTTCTTACCAGTTCTTACAAAGAAGTTTAGTAATTGCACGTCAATTTTGCAGAAAATATACAAGATAAAATTAATTATGAAAGTACAAAAGTCGTCCTATTGCTATAGGACGACTTTTGTACTTTCATAATTAATTTTATCTTGTATATTTTCTGCAAAATTGACGCGCAGCGACGTCTTGGCTGCAACATGTTACACTTTCTAGCTCTTATAAATCTTGTTTTTATTATAACAAAGCTTCCTTATTGCATCGTAGCTTAAGCTTTTAGTTTTAATACTGCCTGCCCTGTGGAAAAATGTCCGCTTATTTCGTTCTAGTTTCGCTGTCTTTTTTATCGTGATTTTTATTACAGGCTTACGATGAAAATTATTTTGAAAGATTATTATTCGTTGAACTCGTACTACCAGTACCGAATCTATGAAATAAAATAATATTTGGTATAGCACTTTTGTTGCATGTTCTTCAGCATGAAGCTATCTTAGCATATATAGATATCATAAATATTTATAACCATGCTAGGAACCGTAATCATCATCATTGTCTTAGAGTTATCCCGGTCACATCCAAGACTTTCAATTTGAATGCCGAGCTAAGCACACTAGTCTAACCAGACATGACAGGATATTAGCTTGGTAGGAACGAAAGTATTATAAACTAACTCTCACACATACGAAACCAACCTGTTACATAAAACCAGAACCCGCGACTAACGAGGCCGACAAAACGAATCCCCGAATTACGCTTTACAAATTGCTTCTAATCCATATTGTGAACCAAACATGGGTAATACATAATATCGCTATACGCTCCCCTGTGGACTAAGGGTAAACCTCCACTTATCCAACAACGTCGAAGCGCAGGTTTCAACTTTTCTCATTTACTAATCCCCTAAAAGTTGAACTCCACTGAAATGGTCCGTCTAACGGGATTTAGCTCAACATTATTTTATCTGTCAACATTACCCTTATTAAAACTGCTCCGACGATTTGATTTAATAAACGCGTCTAACTTTTATGAAGCTTGACTCAATGTGGTAAGTCTGTAAGCTAATGCTAATGTCAGACCAGGGAAATTCATAATTATTGTTTACAAACAAATATTTATTGCATAGATGGTTCAGTGGTTTAAGGGATCTCCGTCGGAGTGTTCTTAGTTTCAGTATCTGTAAAATGCCATGAGTCACATGACTTATTCCTAGTCTTTAAAAGAAATACAATTCTTGTCAGTAATAATAAGAAAACTCGTTCGGTGCTATATTTTAAAATTGCACAGATGTTGAAACTTTGCTTCAGGAATGTCATGAGCCCCTAACTAAGACTAATGGATGTTATGTCTTTGGTAAACTTTGTCTGTGCTATTTTAGCTCCTTTAGTTTCACAGTCCATCCTTGCAGTTTAAATAGGAGACAACAACTACATATGGGCTGAAATAATGTGGGGTTATACATTTAGATAACTACGCCAAGTCACCAAATAAAATATATGAAATCTTTCTATGTGTTGGTGGAAAAAAGCAGCTGTTGCCTTTTCCATTCATCTACTACATTGAGTGGGGTCTAAGTAATAAGCTTTCCAAAAATATTAGAATTTTTTTATTCAGATATAACACATCAACTATCATAAAATGTTTACGATTACGTTTATAAGTAGGCAATTAACACAGTACCCAGGTAATGAGTAGGTAGCAAAATTAATTGTAAAGAAGTTTCTAAAAATATATATTATCAACCATCGTCACGTATTAATATTTCAAATAATAACGTTGCTTTCGTCACTCTGTTTATATAAGGTGAACTAATGAAAAATCCTACACAAATTGGAACGGATTATTATTCTATAAA
The DNA here is from genome assembly GCA_944739405.2 of Euclidia mi. NCBI lineage: Eukaryota > Metazoa > Arthropoda > Insecta > Lepidoptera > Erebidae > Euclidia > Euclidia mi. The sequence goes on from OX123187.2 coordinate 16,934,078, forward strand.
TATGTAAGCAATTTGTTAGTATTGTGAAAACTCGTGCCAATTACATATTAAATATAACTTAATACCTCTTTTGTGTTCAGCTGTAGCACTGAGGCGGTTTTCTCAAGTTGCTGTGCTGAGTCTGCGTGTTCTTTGTGTCCCTTGTCCAATGATTTGTACGTTCCCAGCTGCACAGAATTTATTCGAGCGTAGGAGTTTTCCTTAAATATTTATGATTTACAAGCAATATGGTATTGATATAACCACTAAGCTATTGCTGCCTGTCAGTACTTAAATAAAACAAAATATTACATTTATATTAAACGCAATCTTCATTACGTTCTATAATTCTATCAAATGATAGTTTTAATAGTCCATACAATAAAAGTCACAATAACAAACGTTTACTGAGTACTACGAGCGTTCCTTATAAATAACATTCTAAATAATGGTTCCTTGGTTCTAAGAGAAAATCATATCGTAACTTCTACAAAAATATTGGCTCGACAACCTTACATGTTTGTATTTAAACTACATATTAAGCCATTGAAGGGAATAGTGCAAAGAAACACGGCCCTACCAAACTTGCGATTATAATGGACCAAATCTTGGGACATCCGTACCTTACACTTATGTGGCTCTTTCAGGTGCATACTTCTTGTTAATGAAGTAACGACAACTACAACGTTAAACACAGTATCTGTTCAGTATCTGTTTTATTGCGTTTCATTTGGAGAGTAAAAATGGCGAGTGCTCATCAGTATACACCAGTATTCTCATAGATATTTCCTACACCATACCCTTCCCATCCTTTTTTTAACATAATATGCAGAACTTTTATGGCATTGAAGATGATTATATTAGACTTCACCCGCAGTTGCACCCGTGGGACTTTTTCCCTAGTTAGAAGCGGCATTTCCAAATTGTTGTAGTGCTTCCCTGCAGTCCCCAAGTAACACATAACGCACTTCACAATATCCTCTCTTAGTGCCCCCTTGCCCTCCCTAAGTAACACATAACGCACGTCGCCCGCGGCTCCGCCCAAGTGTTATGATGCAAGTTACAAGAAGCCTATATCCAGGCTGATGATGATGAATGCTCTATTAAAGTATTGGAGTTCCAACTAGTGTGTACCTAACGAAAAGTCAGTCTTTGTTGAAAAGATTGCAACAAAGACCTACTTACATACAAAAAGGATCGATGGCAAATGTAATCAGATTCAAATAAAATTAACTGGAATATTACGTATTCATGGAAAGTAGATACATTATAATAAAAATACATTGAGTCAACAGCATGACTGCTCAATTTATATAGCCGGAGGCCAATAACGTACGTATCGAGTTTTCCACACGTTTATGCCGTCGTATACCGCCATCGAATGTGCATAGCCGGCTTTACAAATTGAGATTTTAACTTTATTTACTTCCACGAATAAAATAACCTCATGTCAGTATCCATTTTGTTTAATGGATTTTTTTGCTTGTGTTGTGTCCTGGTTTTACACGTAAATCTTTCTACTATTAAAAATGCGGAGGATGGACGGATGGATCTTTGGATGTTTGTTACTTTTTCAAGCAAAAAGGATTGAACGGATTTTGATGAAACTGCAATAATATAGCTAAGGTCTATGCGATGACCGACACCAATATTGTAGATGTTTTACTACAGTTACTTCACTATTTATGTCCTATGTTGGATTTTGATACAGCATAAAGTAGTTCTAGCAACCACTAGTAAGTATTTGTTGTGCAAACAGCCACACATAGATCAGTATTTTTATATGTTCCATGGCTATTCTTTAGTAGTACAGGGCAGGGCAGAACTACATAAAAAAAATAGCTTAATGACTTGTTACATTTCCTGCATGACCATTGTAGTCATTAATTCCCATTTACGGCCGGTTTCTGAATTGAGAATTTCGCGTTGAGAACAATTTAAACACTAATTATATACTACTTAATCAATTTTCTGTTTCACAAAAAATTGTTTTGACACATTTTGAGTATTTGTGCTTGTAAAATCTAAAATTTGACACAACATATGATCAACTCATGATAAACTCCATATCAACTCTATATTCGCGTTTCTGAAAACATTTGACATTTGTCAAACCTCACTTTGCACTGATAAATTGAGAAAAAAATAATTATACAACTTTGGTCTTATAACCCGTGATCACGAGTAATATGACAGCCAGTATGTCAAACTGTCCACACTACGGTTGCTTAGCAGCGGTTACTTCATACTGACGTCTACACAACAAGAAGGTCGTTAAACAGAATTAATAGAAAAAAGGTTCAAAGACTATTCAAAAAAAAAATAGATTACAACATTATTAGGAACAAATTGAAGGGTTAAAAAATATAAATAAGAGATTTCCGTGTTAAATCAATCCAAATAATTACGCTGTGGCCTCCATGGAGGTATAATAATAAATATAATAGGGTATAATATACCTCCATGGTGGCCACCATGGAGCTCGTATACGAGGGTCAAACTGAAAGTTCTTAGAAAATCAAAAACTGATTACATTAGCCAGTTATTAGTTTTATTATATCTTTTCAAAATATTGTCCATTGACGTCAATACACCGCTGCATGCGATGGAACCACTGGGAAAAGCACTTTGCCCACTCGTCCTTAGGGGTCTCTTCAATGGCATCGCGATACGCAGCCACCGCTTCTTCAGCATTCATAAACCGCTTTCCTTTAAGTTTTTCTTTAATTTTTGGAAATAAATAAAAATCACAAGGCGCGAGGTCGGGGCTATACGGCGGGTGACCCAGTAATTCAACGTTTGATGTCGCCAAATAGTCGATCGTTCGCTTGGCGGTGTGCGACGAGGCGTTGTCGTGGTGAAGGAGGATCCTACTGCGAGGTCGTTTCTCTCGAACTTTTTCCAAGACAAGTGGCAAACAATTGGTAGTGTATCATTTTGCAGAAACTGTTTTTTGATCCTCTAACACAATTGTTGCGAAATGACCTATCCTTCCAAAGAACGAGGCCACCATTTTTTTTCCCGCACTTCGATCTCTCTTCACTTTAGTTGGCAACTCCTCGAAAGGAAACACCCACTGAGCAGATTGTCTTTTGGTTTCAGGATCATAACAGTAAATCCAGCTTTCGTCACCTGTTAGTATGTCGAACACAGCATTTGAGTCACCTCCGTTAAATCTTTCAATCATTTTACGGCACCAATCCACACGATGGAGTTTTTGAGCCTTAGTCAAATTATGAGGTATCCACCGGGCGCAAAGCTTCCTGACCGCTAAATGTTCGTGGAGGATTTTGTGCACTTGACTCATACCGATGCCTAAGCTTGTCCGAATCTGCTGATAGGTCACTCTTTTGTCAGTCTCTATCATACGCCGCACAACACAGATCTTATTTTCAGTCGTCGCCGTAGAAGGCCGTCCCTCACGTACATCATCAGTGAGATTAGTGCGACCACGTTTAAACTCATTAAACCAGTTGTAAACAGTCGCACGAGATGGGGCTTCATCGTGAAAGGCCAATCGTAGTCTATCATAACTTTCTTGTTGACTTAAATGACATCGAAAGTCATAAAAAATCATTGCACGAAAATTTTCTCGTGTTAAATTCATGTTGACGTGACACAGACAATTTTCAATTTGCCGCCAAATCGTAAAACAAATGACAAATGAATGAAATATATACTCAGTAATATTGGCAAAGAGTTCTATTTTCAAATTTTAGTTTTTTTTTTTTATTATATTGTTTATAAGTGGCCAGTTCTAAGAACTTTCAGTTTGACCCTCGTATAGAATTATACCTCAAATATGCCTGGCGACAAATATTCTGTATTATAAATAAAACAAACTGACTTTGACATAACATACACGTTCCGTTTTCCCTAAGATACCGAATTGAACAAATTCAACAAACTGTTCATTAAAATAAAATAATCGTTGAAATAATTTTAAATACAACTTTATTTCGACTTTTTATTTGTTTCTGTATAAAAATAATTATCTGACAAGTGTGCTTCTTTGTAAAATGTTAATTAATACGAATTTATGGTTAGTACCGGTTTTTTACTTGTATCGGAACGTACTAGTATTGTTCGGTTTAAGTTATTCATGATTTGAAGAAAACTTAGTTGAAAGTGCTTTGAAAAAATATCACTCTGACCTGTGAAACATAAAAAACTTAAGTTGACTTCAACTAGTTCAGAATTTTTCAACTGATGAAAGCTGAAATTCTCAATTCAGAAACCGGCCGTTAGTCTATGAATCAGCTGAATGAAAATAAGTATAAAATAACTCACTTCCAAATATCTACTCATATGCCTTTGTGAATACTTCGAATATTGCATTCATAAATATATTAAACTAGAGGAGAAGATAAGTTCAATACTTATAACCATCGAACAACACTGCGAGTAGAGTAGACTGGAGTATCTGTTCTTGGAAACCGTGCAGCCATAAGTAGCGCGTAAGTCTTGTTATAACTTTTCAAACATGAAGCTTCTATTGACAATATTTTGTAGTGTGTAATTATCAAGCTTCCTTGTAGCAAATAATATTGTGAAATACTTACAATACATAAGAACCTGAGTGTTGTATTTTAAAAATCAATTATCTTCTTCAAGTTGCTCGATTCTGAGTCTGATTATTTAAGGGTTAGGTAAGTTTTGGTTTAAGTACCTGCTGCGTCATGATCTTCATTTACTATCTAAGATTGCGGGAGTTGGTCAGTGGTTAAACCGACTTGTTGCTTCTTATTGTGGCAAATGTTGTGGGTTCGATTCCCACACGGTTTAACAATGAATTCTTAAACAATGAGTTTGGATGTCCTTCATTTTTAAGTTGAATGCTAGATGAATTAGTATGAGTGGTCTTTGAAAAATTAGTAAATTAACTTATCATATCAACCCGGATTCTGGCAAGTTCTTGCCATTCCTATGTAGGGCTACAATTCGTGATTTCAGCGCTCACATGTATAGACCATACAATATTCAAATTGTCATGCATGACTTTTGAAAATGTATTCTTGTAGGTTGTCTATAGTACACTAATATAATAAATCTGAAGAGTTTGTTTGGTTAAGCTATTCTAATCTCTGGAACCAGGTCCGACTCGTTTCTTTTTTTTGTTGGTTAGCACATTTATCGAGGAAGGCTATACAAATAACTCCACGCGATAAGCCGCGGATGCGAAGCAGATGCCCTAAATAATGCGGGTGTAACTGCGGGCTCATCCAGTTAAAAATATACAGTTACACCACAATATAAAGCAATAACTACTATTGAGAAACTACATGAGAACAAAGCTCTGAAACTCATCAAGCATCGGTGTAAATGTAGGCCACAGTGCAACTTTAGTTGCGACGTGCTCTAGCCCTTCATGTGGGGATTGGCAAACATATTTATTAAACCGCGAGCATGCACCGATACCATATACCTACACTCGTAAAGCTTTTACACAATTATTTGTTGAATTGCCGTCCTTTGAGTTCATATCGCAATACTACAATGAGATTGAAACTAAACGATTATTTGCCAAGCGTTTTGAGCCAAAGAGTGAGAGCTTTGCCATGAATATCTTTTATTGTTTTTTTATTATTTCGAAACATTGTGTTGTTGGCCGCTAGCGGTGGCAGAATCGTCAGTCTTCGTATTTGAAGAATAGCCTTAACGTTAGCTCATATCTTGAGGAACACACACTGTCTAATTGCTACCTACTATTATAATAACTCTGTTTAATCCACGTTACAAGAAAGACCAGTCAATGACCTGAAAGCATCGTAGCACTTACATATAACCTTAGGAAAATTATCGCTAAGATCGTATCTTGATAGCCAAGAACATTTCTAAGAAGTACCGATTAGTTCTTCTAGGAAAATATAATTTCTATTTACTCAAGTTTGTTTCTCTTCTGTATAGTACGGCGTATGCCGTGCCCAGGGACGTCACCAAGGGGAAGCAGGTAGGGGCAGCTGCCCCCCTAGAGATTAAAAAATCCCTACAATTCATACTGACTCCAGTTAATCGGCTGGCAACGCCCTTGGCCATGCCATGTAATGTTGGGCTGATTATTATAATGAGCCACCGAAACATTTGAGGTACAAGTTCGTAACCAACTGCAGACCGCAGATGCACGCGACTCTATTTGCTGCTGCCGCCTGCGGTCGGGTATTTGCTGCTGCTCCTGCGGTCGGGTATTTGCTGCTGCCACCTGCGGTCGGGTGTTTATTTGCTGCTGCCGCCTGCGGTCGGGTTCTCTGCAGAAACACGCCGCATACCTACATTTGCGGTCTGCGGTCGGCTACAAACTTGTAACTTTACTCATGGTCTTTATGATGGTCCCTAGGGGTAATAAATGCGCGTGTATATAAACAATGTTTTAAAAAGTTTTTTCTCTGCAAGAAGTAGACTAAATGCAGGCTTTTTGAGTCGACCAACAGCTGAAAAGTTGTAAAAGTTGCCACGTGACCTGCCCAAGCATGCCAAACAACTTTTTCGTATAACAACTTTGTTACTTTAATAGATCATGTTTAGACACCTTTGCCAAATCGGGTGCGGTTGCAAATAATTACAGAAAATATTTTTAGGCATGCAATTCATGTAAGTACCTAGTCGACATCATCAGATTGTAATAGGCACGCATTATCTTAATATATAAAATCCTTGCGTTACTGACTGATTGACAGACACACTACATTCGAAACTATTGGGCGCAGGAAGCTGAAATTTGGCATGTATGTTTCTTGGGGACCGTAGGGGTGCACTAAGAAGGGATTTCCCGAAATGCCCACGGGATTGGCCAAAACGGGTAAATTTAAAAAAAATGCAGGCATGGCTGCTGGCGTCCTCTAGTCATAGTATATAAGCCATATTGTACCCAAAATCAATCAGACGTTATAACACTTTGTCTCGTTATTTTTATTGCCATAACCATCTGGCAAATCTCGCAAAAAATTTACTTGGTAATAATATCGTCATCAAAATACTTATCATTCAACGATATTGCCGACGCACGTGGTGACGTAATTAAGGCGAGAGGAGAATGGGGTGAGGAGTGACAAGAAATAATTAGAATGTTATTAGGTCCATAATTTGCTGTGGCTTTAATATGGCAAAATATGGGTAAGACGCGCTCATTTAGAGTACAGGTATATTGCTATATTGGTAGGCATACCTCTCGCTTGAAGGTTTTAGTATCTTAATAGATCACTTAGTTTTCACAGCAAATGTTTGTTGTTCAAAATAAAGGTATGGCAAAGCATGCATTATATTTTTTCCTTTTTGAAAATTAATATTCTACCATACCATAGACAGAACACTATCTAATCCCAAACTAAGCAGAGCTTGTAACATGGGTACTAGATAATGGATAAACATACTTATATAATTATTTTTCTGTAAATACATACATATTATACATAAACATACCCAGACCAAAAAGAATATCCATGTTCACGCACTCAAATGTTTGACTTTAAGCGAGATTCGAACGGCAGTCGATTACACTCCCGCTACGCTACCGAGGCATCGAATTATATAGAGAGTATAATAATAAGTAAAGCTCTAATTAACCCTAGGCATCAGTTATTTCATCAAGAAATGAAACAATTTTCTACTGTAATTAACCTGAATAGTTTGTAGAAAGTCAATCAAAAGCATAAATACAATGCCAATCAACGTGAGTTTGATTAGATCGGCAACAAACTTGTAAAGAAAGTACGAAATGTAATTACAATAAATAATTTGTTAGTAATATCGAAATTCGAGGCTGCCATATAAATATGTGACAATAGTAATTCCTCGTCTTTTAGATGTACCTATTGAAATCATACGCACGCAAGTCATCCTCCTAGCGTATCCCAGTCTCAAGTCACAACCTGGGGTCCGCTTTCTAGTCTAACCGGATTTAGCGGAATATTAGCTTTTCCACGGAGCGACTGCCTGTCTGTCCTCCGCAACCCGAAGGGATTGCGATATTCCATGGTTAAGACTAGTGTCAGTTTATTTTTAGAGGTACTGACGCCCTTTAACGACTGTTAAAGGGCGTCAGTGTCACCTAGTAATAGTTTTATTTTCTTAAATAACAAATTACATTTTTTTTGGGAAGTGAAAATTTGTGAAATTCCTTTCGGTCAAACAAGGGAGACCCTATATATATATATATATATGTGTATATATATTATAATAAACCAGAAGTGGAATACATAAAAAAAAGAAACGAAGTAAACAAAGACAATTTTAATACCACGAAATAACAATTTTACAATATACCTAACCAAAGCACTTTACAATAAAATTATAGTCTGACACGTCTATCACATCTAATGCTCGACCGAAAAAGTGAGCGGTGTAATTTGTTATTTAAGAAAATTAATAAAATCTTTGGTTATAGATTTAGTTACATATAGCTACACCATCGTCACAAAACATCTAACATCATTTCTGTCCATCCTAAGGTTGCCTGGAAGAAGCCTTTGGCGATGAGGCCGCCGATTGTACATAAATTGTAGTTTTAAGATACTTTAGAATTGTACTTTATTTTGGTGTACAATAAAGAATATTATCTATTACATGTGACTACTAAAAAACAAACAATGCACACATCTCAGCGCTTACTAAAATAATTTCTCACATTTCTTATGAATGCAGAGATAAAGAAAAACATGGTGCTAAGTGCAAACACATCGCCGTCAGCGAAGACAGGAACAAAATGCTCGCAATCATGCGCTTGTCGGGTTTCTCAACACAACTTACATGTGTGTGTAATTTTATATGTGAAATATTATAGGTCCTTACGAAGGTACGAGAAGAAATGATTTTATGCATAACTGATTATTCTAGGGTGTATGTCAAGAAATATTTTGAACAGTTTCATGCTGGGATGTACCTACTAGGTAGGTAGTTCTTTGACCTGTAACTTCAAAAGTCTATGTATGTCGAGCTTAGTCATGTTCTACGGTTGGTCCTATCTAATATAGGTAGTACCGTGCTTTTTGGTCTATATTTCTTGAATACTAAATTGGAGATCGCAAAGTTTGATTTAATGTTAATACATATCCGGATAGAGATATTTATTTTAATACTTAAAATGGACAAATGGGGTCTTCTTCTTCTTCGTATCAATAGTTCAAATTAAATTTTCTGTTCCCAAAACTTGGCCACGGTGACGGCATTGTCTGAAGCTACTATAAGGTCTTGTTTGCTGCAGGTAGATGGGCAAAGAAGGCAAGAAAGCAAATGTGCCATAGACTGGGATGGAGCTCCACAGTCGCAGTGGACCAGTGAGTATTCTATAAATCCCTATCTAGCCATGTTTACCCTACAGCGCCCGACCTGAGTTCTCAAGCGATTAAGCGATTTCCAGGTCGACCACTGCAAGTTGTGACTCCTTTCTTTCGCTGCAGGGAAGTTTGGTGCGGCCGGGTACTTAGAGCCCCACAGTTGCTCTCTTGCAAATTTTGGGTTGTGATTTGTGGCAGCAGTTATTTTTAAAAAGCTTTTTCGGCTTTTAAGGCAGGCGCGAGGCATCTTATGGTCATACAGTGAGTGTCGCAGGTCTGTATCTTGCCTATGTTTCTCCACTGCGCAGGCTATTTCCCGTCGCACATTCGGTGGAGCGATGCCTGCTAGAGGGTATAGCAAATGGAGCGGGATTGGTTTCAAACAGCCCGTTATGATTCGGCAAATGGGGTGTGTAAGTATCACGGGCTTCCTGTCCCAAAGACTAAAATAGAGTTCGTTACACAGGCCACTAAATTGTTGATCCTATTGACGTTAAAGCTATAATTAAAATATCCTTACACTGTCTATATTGTCCGTCTTACCAATTTATAAATATGTACTTTCTAAGTTTTTAGTTTACTACTTTAAAGTCCCCTTAATTATTATACTTTTTAGTTTACTATAGCTTCCTTAACAGCATAAACTTTCTTGTCTATGCTTATGCGACAACATTTATGCTTATGCATCTTATTATCCAATTTAAACTACTTATAAAATACCATTTAGAGATAATGATTTAAATATCAATATAGGATACACTGAGCCAGTTCTCCTGTCTTGAAATAGTAAAACAAAGCAAAATTGTATTGAAAAACGAAAAAGAAAATTCCCTAAGCCACGTAGACGAGCATTTATCCTCATGCATACATGTATTTGTTCGTCCATTTGCGAAAAAGACCGTTCGCAAAATACTCCTTTTGAACAGAATGTATACAAAAATGTTCGGGGAAGGTTCATTCCCAACACTCGGGTCTATTGTAACATTGTTTCTGTGAAATCTGTTTAGAAGTTTTCAGCCACTGTGATTTTACTTGTCTTTTATGTATAAGGCTGGCTGTGCATTTATTGATTTTTATTTGAAGTATTTTTAATAATTGTTTAATGTTTGTTACCTTGCTATTGATTTGAATAACACTGTTTATTTGTGGTATTGTTTTGAGAGGCTTATGTAGAAATAATGGCTTCACAAATATCTGATTCTCGTCTTAATCACGATGTGATTTGTAAATCACGCCTCGGCCGCAAAACTGACGGCTATCATAAAGATTGCAGTCAATATCTTATAGACAAATGATTATAAAAATAAAAATATGAATTAGCAAAACTACTTCACTTCTTTTATAATATATGTTCTTACATAAATGCAAAGGTATTTAGAAGAAGGACCCGTACAGGCTGTGAACAGATCACCAAACTAAGGGACGATGAAGACAATATAGTGGCAGATCGAGCACAAATTTTATCTATTCTCGAGAGATTCTATAAGGATCTATATACATCAAGATGTCCAGAACCCCTCTCCCAAGATACCAGAGCACCACCTACGGAATATCAAAATACAGAAACCTTGCCACCCATTTTGTTGTCTGAAGTAGTTACAGCCCTATCTAATATGAAGACAGATAAAACACCTGGTGAAGACGGAATCACTGTCGAACTACTCAGAAAAGGAGGGGAACCAGTTCAAAAGTTACTGGTTAAACTTTTTAATAAGGTTATGTATGATACCCGTACCCCAGAACTTTGGAAAAATGCCATAGTCACCATCATACACAAAAAAGGCGACACTTCCAAATTAAATAACTACCGTAATATTAGCTTACTATCGCAAATTTACAAGCTTTTCTCTAAGATCCTCACAAATCGGCTTACGCGTGAGCTTGATGAAGCCCAACCCGTAGAACAGGCGGGCTTCCGGAGTGGATACTCAACCATCGACCACATACACACAGTGAAGCAGCAAATGGAGAAGTGCCACGAATTTAATCAACCCTTATGCATGGCCTTCGTAGACTATGAAAAGGCGTTTGATAGCGTTGAGCACTGGGCCGTATTCCATGCCCTTCATCGTTGTCACATAGATTCTCGTTACGTGAATCTGCTCCGAGAGCTTTACACCTCAGCCACACTGCAGGTCCGTGTACATGATTTTACCAAACCAGTTCCGCTAAAGCGAGGTGTGAAGCAGGGAGACACCATCTCACCGAAGCTTTTCACTGCTGTCCTGGAAGACACTATGAAAAGGTTAGAATGGGACCACTGCGGGATTAACATCAATGGTGCGTTTTTGTCCCACTTAAGGTTTGCAGATGACCTAATAGTATTTGCGGATAATCTCAAAAACCTCCAGACTATGCTCCAAGATCTTAACGATGTGTCATTAAAAGTAGGTCTTAAAATGAATATGACCAAGACGAAGGTTATGGCAAATGGTCTATACTGCAAAAACTCACCAGTTTCTATTGACGGTGAAAAAATAGAACTAGTTAGGCGATATACTTACCTTGGCCATAATCTTTCCTTTGATAAAGACCATCAGAAAACTGAGATATCAAGGAGGATTCAGCTCGGATGGGCCGCATATTTTCAAAACTAGATGACATCTTAAAGTCGGTAAAAGTTCCTCAATGTTTGAAGACCCGCCTCTATAACCAGTGTGTTTTGCCCACAATGACCTATGGTGCCGAGACATAGACGCTCACACAAGAGGCGATATACCGAGTGAGAGTCGCACAAAGAGCCATGGAGCGCTCCATGCTTGGTATCCGTCAGATTGACCGAGTTCCCAACATTGAAATTCGAAAACGCACAAAGGTTCGCGACGTGGGAACTCAAATAATAACGTCAAAATGGAATTGAGCAGGACATCTGGCTAGACGGAGTGATAACAGGTGGAGTAAGGCCGTAACAGAATGGCAACCACGGATGGGGAAAAGAAGTGTCGGCCGTCCTTTAGCAAGATGGGCCGACGATATCGTTGCAATCGCGGGCCGAACCTGGACGAGATTACCACAAGATCGAGGAAAATGGCAAGAACAAAGAGAGGCCTATGTTCAACAGTGGACACAGTCGGGCTGTGGATGATGATGATGATGATGACATAAATGCAAAAGTATTAAACGAATATTAGTATAGCGTAAACTAAATCTCTGAAAAACGAACAGACTCGTTTTTAATTATACTAACTTTACAAGTTTTCTATCCTAGATAAAATAAGCATTCAGTGATTTGTGGGTTAATATACATATATTAAACTTTAATATTTCATTCCCTCGTGAAAACCTCTAGCTTAATTGAGATTTATTTTATGAACTCACACCGTTTTATAGACTTATGAAACACCATACTGCCGCATAAAATATAATTAGATTTTAGTTAACATTATATCCTAATTTACTTCTTACTTCGTCCGTGTGGTGACGGATTAAGAATACGGAATGTGGTGACATTCCGTATTCTTAATCCGTCACCACCCCATATCATTCCATGGGTGTCGTAAGAGCCGTGGTATAATAGGCCAATTCCTCCTTTCAAAGGAGAGGCCCAGTCCAGCAGTGGACTGTTAAAGGCTGATGATGATGATGATATCCTACTTTATTGGTTAACGTTTAAAATTATTATGATTGTTGGGTAAAGTAGAAACCGCAGAGGGACAGAAGGGTGGATGGACAAAAGTATAAAAAACAGAAATCAATATTATCAATTCAGCACGATCAGTCAAATATGAGTCTATACTAATGTTATAAAGCTCAATATAAGTTTGTTTGCCTGAAAGTGCTGGGATGTACTTTTGTGTAGGACAGCCAATTTGTCGAAGGAGACTATGAAATGAAATGAAAAAAAAACAGGTTACAAAGGTGATACATTATTATTTGTCATTAACATATCTCGCCCTCAGCAGGCATGCGAAAATTATGATGAGTCATTTATTGACTCTATAATTTATTGTTATTTTTTTTTAAATATAATTAAAATTTAAATTTAAACGTAAATATACACAATTCATATGAACAACAAAAAACATGCTTGGATATTTATGCAATGTCAACATAATAATATTTAACATAGTATTATTCATAATATTATAACATTTAGATAGATATTCTAAAACAGAGAATTACATATGTTAATTATTTTCAATTTACTCATCCTTATATTACATCATACAATATATTTTTTTTTATTTATAGACTCACGCCTGTATCCCCGAAGGGGTAGGCAGAGGTGTGATATAACACCCACGTTTCGCCATGAATTTTTAGGTCCCACGTAATAGGGGGCGAGCCTATTGCCGTACCGGGCACATTACCAGACTCCGAGCTGCTACTGAGAATTTCCTAACGGAAAAACCCAATAACACTTTGCCCGACCCAGGAATCGAACCCAAGACCTCCCAATCCCACGCGCACATTTATGCCGCGAGACCAACGAGGCAGTTTATTATTTTATTAATTTAGAAATTCCTGTAACGTGTAAAAACATTTTTCGATGAGTCTCGTATTTGGCGTGGAATATGATTATAGACTTTGATAGAAGTTATGAAACAATTTTATGGTGTATAGTGTATGGTTTTTATGGGCTATAATTGTATGATAACAAAAAACGCTAAGAGCCACTGATATGAATCAGTAGCCTCAAATAACGCTGATGTAACCGCAGGCTCAGCTAGCGTAAACTAAGTATGAAGAAACTCAATCGAAGCATCTTTGTTTGTTATAGAAATCATTGGTACGTGCCTTTTGCCGATCGTAAGAACTCTTTAGTTACCGGGTCGGACGAACTATTCAGTAGTCACACCTCAGACAATCATGCTTACGTAGTTGAAAATATCTTAGTGCTCATTTAATTTGTAAAAGAAAAAGATCAAGATCAATTTAATAAGCCTTTACGTAGTGCAAAACCGCACCATACGAGCCAGTGAAGGTAAGATAATATAAGTTCCATAAAGTCCTCTGAGATAATATAACTTCGAGCATTCTTCCTTTTAATACAAAATTTGTTATCAAATTAGTTTTGACATTTAATTACAAGTTCGATCAAATCAATCCGAAATTAAATGTTTAATGTTGCTGTAAAACTAGTCCGAAGGGTTACAACGTTGCTTTCATAAAATAATTTTTAAATTTTCCTTGATTATATTAATAATCCTTTAAAAGTACGCTATATTTTATGTTTCGACGTATTGCTCTGTTTTCATTTACTGCTTTGTTTTGCAAGAGTGATATTATTAATTTTAATAAAAATACAAAATGACGCACACCCAAACACACACCCGTGTTTGGTTGTGCGTACGTAGTTATTTGTGTATTGTTCACGTGGCTGACTTCTAAGATCTAAAATAAATACCTACGATTGGATAGGATAGGACAGGAGCTCATTGGTTGCCGATCGGTCCTGAGGATGCCTCGTGCAGAGACGAAACACGTGTAGAAGCATAGTCAGCGTATAGAGCGGGATACTGCATGTCTGGTATTTTCCTGGAATCCATTGCCGCATTATACTATGGTCTAATGTGGCAAAGGATAAGGGCTATATGTATCCCTTATCCTTTGTCATCAGAAGCGTTCGGTATTGTCAACCTTTTTCTATGCAATAGTTGGGGTAGTCAATCTGAGGGTGTGTGGTGGGTTCCTCTTCCTTCCATTAGTATAAATGTAATATCTTTAAAATCTATTCTTATAATATATTATTATAATATATTGCGATAGAATCTGTAAACCGTAGTTTGACTTCAATGTGTAACATTCGCGAAAATAAAAGAAAATACTACGTTGTAGAAGTGTATTGCACCGACATCACATTTATTGTAATCAATGTAATTTTAACCGGAATTTTATTATATTAGATTGCGTTTTGTATGCAGTTGTATGGACTCACGCTATGTAATTCAATTTGCATGCCATTCAAAGTGTGATTTCCCTTCCACGAGTTATGTAGAAATAGACCAGATAGAACAACTTAAAACATTACGTTACTCTATGTATTCGTACATTAAAAATAAATAAAAATGAACGCTACAAATCCACTGTATTTCATTGAGTCATCAATCTGCCATAACGTGCATAGGAAGCTTTTAGTGACGACAAGCGTGAACACGAACTGTTAACTTTTGTGGTCTAATTGTAGTGAACTGTATTCATAGTGAATTCATTCTAAATAAAGTTTATTAGAGCTCAATTTATTTGTATTAGCTAGAGAAGGTGCGATATTATTGATGATAAAATAAATGTAAAGATACAATCTTAGCTACATTCAAACTAGGTAGATATATTAACACAAAATTGAAGTAGTAATTATTTCTTAATAATTTTCATAAACAAAATACTCTCGTATGCATATAAAGTACTGCCTGAGATTATTTAGAGATTTAGATACTTTCATTGAGCACTCGTCTTCCTCAGTTAGGTATATAAAAGTCTGTAAGAAATGAATTCGGCTTATCTTAATATATAAAATCCTTGCGTTACTGACTGACTGACAGACACACTACAGCCGAAACTACTGGTCGTAAGAAGATGAAATTTAGCTTGTATGTTCCTTGGGCACGGTAGGCGTGCACTAAGACGGGATTTCTCGAAATTCCCACGGGATCGGGCAAAACGGGATATTCAAAAATATGTGCGTGCGAAGCCGCTGGCGTCGACTAGTAATATATAGATCCTTTTGTCTATAAACCATTTTAAATGTGTTTTCAACGTTTTCGTCCAATCTTTTAGCTACAAAGCTCAAAAGAACCAGTCACCCATTACAAACAGACCAATAAAAGCAAATTAAGTTCGAGCTACGATATCTCCAACTTCAAAACCACACAACCCGCGTGCCAGTATTTAACCTAGCAACCAAAATGTCATTATAGCCTATTTATTACAGTATATCAGTAATAGGATAACGGTTTTGAAGCTTAGTGATTTGTCGAAAAATGGTTTATCAAGTTTTACCATCTGTACGGCGGCGAAGGAGAGTAATTAATTTGAGGTGGCGGCGCGGCGGCGTGAAAATTATTTCGGGCGACGTCGGGTTTTATGAAGCACATCCTGTCATAATATGACGTTTTAATGTAATATAAAATCTGGGAGTTGTACGGTCCGATTGTCTCTGCGTTAGATTGCTTTTGAATTTAACTATTTTTTTGTCCACAGGTTTGGTGAAATATGATTGCCAGCATACGTGGAAGTGTGAATATGCAGATTGGCTTAAAAATATACCGAATTATTTGAAACACCAACGTTGCTAAGATAGTCTAGTGGGGAGAGCGTTCTCATATGTGGTGGTTTCAAATCCAATCCTGAACGCATCGATGAATATTCGAAGCAATTTGCAATTTGTTAATTGATGATTCCCTTGACAATGAATTAATATATCGTTTGAAGACTAACACATGAGAAAAAGATGCGTATGGCAAACTATGGCTTAGTTAGGCCTTTTTTTAATGAGGCATGGTTGCTATTCGGTTACGATACAGTTTCTAAACAGTGCTGATGATATTTTAACAAAATATTTGCATGTACTTCTGGCTCGACCCTCTACTTTAAACCTGTTCATAAATTTTGTATAGAATTACTTTTATATTTAGTATTCAGCGTAATTTCAAAACATCCCTGTATTAAACAAACTCTTTGGTGGGTGTGTAAATGTTTTACTATGCGTCCTTTGAGCGATAACTTTCTATGAGCTCACACATGTTCTAGGAAGTTTGATTTCCTGAAATGAATATTCAGTTTTAAATAAGTACCTCACTCAAGTATTGCGTCGTTCTTACTGTATTTGTTGTTTTTGAACAATTATTTATGGTACGGATAGTATATAGTATATATATAGAGATTTAAGTGGCGGCAGCGTGTTAACTATCTCTCTGTTTGTGCAAAGAGCTATACTTTTGTGTGATCTGCATATTATTCTTTCAAGTCTGGGTGCTTTACATGCCCTTGAATGTTTATAGAGACTCAAGACAGTTATTAATTCTGGTGCAGGATTTTTGAATTAAAGGTATATAATATTTTATCGTATTACCTACTCGAAGCTGTATTTTACTGGGTAGCGAACGTAGTTCAGTTTTCAGGTTTTGGACTTGATTTTGAGAAGTCATGAGTTGATATCTCATCATTGCTTTACCAACATAAACAAAATAATACATCAAAGTAAACACTAACTCGTAGAGATAAAGTAAGAACCAAAAGTATACGTTTCCTGTAAGAACCAGTCTGTTGATTGCTGGAAACATTTAAATTAATGCAAATACAGATCACTGAAGTTTAATCTATCGTTGTTTTAAACATAATCTATTTACCCTCATATTAATAATCAAATAGATTCAACAAAGTCTAATTAATGTATTCGAATCAATATCTTCACTATGTTCTATTCAAAGGGTAAGTTCATGAAATAAATGATCAATTTTATAGTTGCCCAGTGCGATCTAATAGCGGCGATAATCGGTTCGGCATCACTTGGGCCGGCAATTACGAAGTGGAGTGGTTACTACGTAATTACTAGCCTTTCTTAACTATTGTTGCTCGGGGTAAAGACTCGCAGCTCAAGAGCTACTTTACGTTAAGAATGGCAACGTTACAATATGATGTCAAAATGTGAGATATTCTCATAGCTGTTTAGGAAGCATTCAACAATCGGAAGAAAAGTTTATTTTAAGGAACATAATTGTACTCACGCGTGAAGTTTATATAAATAAGAATATGTAGGAGATAGTTTGTGTATTAAAAAGATTGTAATATAAAGAAATTAACATTTTGGACGTTAAATTTTACATTGATTGATGTAAAGTGTGGTTGTCCTTTTCAATAAATCAATAAAAGATATGGAATAAACTATTTAATTGATCTTCTTGTAAAATATGGGCTATTAAAAGCTCCCTAAATGAACAAAAGTTAATAATCTTACCTAGCAATTACATTTATTGGCTCTACCGTACTATTTATTTAAAAGGCTCCAATTTAATGATACTATTACGTCTGCAACGTTCGAGTGGGTGTTCATTGTGTCCGTTAGTTGTATGTTTGTAAAGTTCCCCACGATACAGGATTTAGTCCTAATGCAGGAGTTATCTTTTTAAAAAAGAAAAGAAAGAAAGTGTTTTTGAGCGCACTCCAGTTGAGATAACTAATGCATTACTATTGAAATATTGCGGACAGAAAACGCAAATTTCATCGGAAGTTGTTCAAAACCAACGTATGCCAAATATTCTGCCAAGGCTTGCGCTATGAGCTGGGCGATTTTGGATTAAAACTTCGGTATTATAAGATTAATAAATATATTGTAGATATCACGTATGTACAATATAGTTACGTCAGTTATGTTGTTCTTCTGGGATGCGTTACTCATCTTTGTTGAGGTACAGTATCTATACGTTCAGGTCGTGTATGTCGATACATTTTTTGTTATCGTTTGCAATGAAAAAATTTTAGAAGCACTCAGATGAGATGCAAGTATACATATTAGTACATACTTCAATACGAAAGCGTACAGAACACATGATAGTACCGTGGCGCTCCCGCAACGCTCCAAGAGTCGTTTATTACCTCGTATCTGGCTAGACTTTATTAAGAGTAAAATGCCTAGAGCGCTCACAGAACTCACAACTCTGGCTTACTTAGGTAGGCTGGCCAAAGAGCGAGAAGTCGCAGGAGCTATGTTTTTATGTAAGTTATATTTCCAAGGAAGTAATTACGGGTAAACTCGCTTCAAGGTTATCATCATCACGAGAACCTCCAAAGGTGAAACAGCAGTGTTATTCTCGTGCTGCTTTTATCATTGACTTTTTGCCTTAGGTGGCTATTTAGAGCCCGCATCTAATATTCTGGCGGATCACCGTTTGCAGTTGCAGACTATACTATGACTTTCGTTAGGGCAGACGATTTTTTTTCATCCATAGAACTCACGTAGACCATTACCATACATATGTACTTGATACTTGATGGCACGGGCTGTTTCCGCAACTCCACGTCTTGGCGTGTATTTTGCGTGCAGGTGGGAATTTTAATAACGCAAGAATTTTATTTATACATATGTATAAATAAAATTCTTGCGTTACTGACTGACTGGCAGATAAGCTACAGCTAAAACTATTCAGCGCCAGAAGCTGAAATTGTTGAGAGGAATGTATATTCCGTGGGGGCCGCAGGGTTGCACTACGAAGGAATTTCCCGAAATTTCCACAGGATCAGGAAAGAAGGTTAAATAAAAAGTATGCAAGCGTAGCTGCGGGCATCCTCTAGTTCATATATAAAACAGTTACTAGTAGATACGGGTTTGAATTCAGTACATATTATGCTAGTAACTAAATCCACAAATAAACTAGCTTGTCAAAGTCTACGTTGAAAAATATTCATTTCATTTCAATTTAAGAGCTGTGCTCTTGTCGGTGGAGTGTACGCCATACATTTCGGTCTTCGGCCAATACCTTGACCTCTTTATACGACATGACCTTTGCTTTTTCTTTCATTTGATCCGTGTATGCCCGTCTGGGTCGACCTCTTCCTCTCTTTCCTTCTATTTTGCCTTCCAGTATGTTTTTAATAAAATCATCATGTCGTATAAGGTGGCCAAACATCTTTCCTCTTCTTCTTTCTACTATCGCTAAAATGCTCCGTTTTTCTTGGACAAGGCTCAACTTCCGCTTTGGTCTTTTTTTCAGTCCAGCTGATCCTTTCCATCCGCCTCCAGCACCACAACTCGAAAGCCTCCAGTCGTTCCCGGTCTTGCTGAGTCATCGTCCACGTTTCGCTTCCGTACAGAGAAATACGCCATACATATGATTTAATAAATTGTTTTCTAATCCATCTTGCTATTTTTGATTTCAAAAGATGCTTTTTGTTGTTAAATGCTGTTTTGGCTATTGAGTTTAAATATCTTGAGTGCACTTCGAATCATGAGTAATGAGACTTCCCAAATATCTAAAGGATTTTACTTGTTCTATTGGAGCGTTGTTTCGTATGATATTTTGATTGTTATTAATTGAATTTCTAGAAACTGTTAAAATTTTGGTTTTATTTGTATTGATTTTAAGTTCAATTTCTTTGAAGCATTTGTCCATATTGTTTAGAAGACTTTCTAGGTCAGTCTTATTTTCAGCTAGTGCAGCAATGTCGTCCGCATATCGTATAAAAAAGATGCGTTCACCGTTCATTTTAATTCCTCCCTGTTGTAAGTCTATATTTTTTCTAATTGCACTTTCTATAAAAATGTAGAAAATTGTAGGGGAAAGAGGACATCTTTGTCAATTCCTTGCTTTATTCTTGCATTTATTGACTCATTGCCTATTTCTATTTTGGTTTGTTGATTTTTATAAAGCGTTTATATTATTTGTCTGTCCCTGTAATCTACTTTATCAAAAGCCTTCTCTAAATCTATAAATGCTATGTGTGTATCTATACCTAAATCTATTCTTCTGCTACAGATAAGTCTAAGTGCCAAGATAGCCACACGTGTGCCCTTTCCTCTTCTAAATCCGTACTGGTCAGGACTGATGTTGCGTTCTACTAGGGGTCTTATTCTGTTATGTATTATGTGTATAAAATTTTTGAAACGTCGGAAATAAGACTAAGTGTTCTATGTTCTTCACACTTGTGTGTATTTAATTTCTTAGGTAGCATCAATATTTTCGTTATTTTCAAATCACTGGGAATATTGCCTGTGTTAAACACATGTCTAATCAATTTAAACATTTCGTCTATTAAGGGGTCACAAACAGCATATTTTAATAATGTTTATTTGATCAACTCCCACTGCTTTTCCATTCTTTATATTCTGCAATGCTTTATCAAATTCCTCTCGTAGTATAGGTGGTCCTAGATTATCGCTATCTACAAGGTTTTCATCTTCTATATCGTTTTCAGTTAGACCTTTTCCATTGTATAACGTTTCTATATATTTTTTCCATCGTTGCACTATTTCTTTTTCGTCTAATAGTATTTTTCCGTTACAGTCCAGAATAGCTGTGCTTTTTGGTTTGTGTTTAACGTTTAAGTTCTTTATTATAGTGTATGCTTTATCTATTTTTCCTTCATTTAAGTAATTTTATATAATGTCACATTCTTCCTTCATTGTCTTCTCTTTTGCTTCGTTACACTTGAGGGTGAATTTGTTTGTTATTTTTTTATATTCTCTTATGCTATTTATGTCGCTTTTATTTCTTAGCTTTCTTCGTTGTAACATTAAGTTTATTATGTCATCGTTCAGCCATATTTTTCTTGGGGCTATTTTAACTTTTTCTATACATTCTTTAGCGCTTGTTTTAATAATGTTTGTCACGCTTTCCCACCTAGCTTCTTAGTCAATTTGGTTTAGATCCCTCTCTTCTCTATTATATTTATATTGTTCTAATTTATTTCCTAGTTTATTACTAAATTGCACATATACATTGCTTGTTTTATCCCTAAAACTAATGAGATTAATTTTCTTTGGTCTGGATTTCCTTTTAGTCCTATGTGGTTTCAGATTATGCGTACTAATTAGTAAGTTATGGTCTGAATCTACATCTGCTCCTGGTAGGGTCTTGCAGTTTGTTGCTAGATGTTTGAATTTCTTTTTGACTAGAATATAGTCTAATTGGTATCTACCAATGTCGCCCGGCATTTTCCATGAATACAGTCTTCGTTTAGGCTGTTTAAAGTGTGTATTGAGTGCTATGAGATTATGTTCCTTACAAAACTGTACAAGTCGTTTTCCTCTTTCATTTTTAATTCCTAATACGTATCTGCCAACTGCATTTTCATCTTTGCCTTCTCCCAGTACCGCATTGAAATCACCCATAACTATTAGATTATCTTTTGTTTTAACTATGTCTATAATTGCATGTAAATGGTTGTACATGTCTTCCACTTCATCATCTGGGTGAGTGCCTGTTGACATATAAACTTGGACAATTACCATGTCTGTTGAATTTGTTTTTATTTTAACTGCTGTTATTCTCTTGCTATGGTGTATGGTATTTACTACTTGTTCTCCCCATTTCTTGTTTAAAACTATGGCCGTTCCATACTGGCCTTGCTTTTCTCCTGTTTATATTATTCTGTAATTTCCATTCCAGTAGTCTCCACTCCCTCCCCATTGAACTTCATTTAACCCAATTATATCTAATTTACATCTTTCCATTTCCAATAATAACGTTTCTAGTTTACCTGTCGGTAACATCGTCCTCACCGTATCACCTAGTAATAGTTTAATTTTCTTAAATAACAAATTAAATTTTTTTTTGGGAAGTGAAAATTTGTGAAATTTCTTTCGGTCAAACAAGGGAGACCCTATATTTATATATATATATATATATATATATATATATATATATATATATATATATGTGTGTATATATATTATAATAAACCAGAAGTGGAATACATAAAAAAAGAAACGAAGTAAACAAAGACAATTTTAATACCACGAAATAAGAATTTTACAATATACCTAACCAAAGCACTTTACAATAAAATTTTAGTCTGACACGTATATCACATCTAACGCTCGACCGAAAAAGTGAGCGGCCAGCCTGCCCTCAGCGTCCACACAATCACCCCTCTCCGGAGGCCCCTCCACGGCCGGTACGTCACCGGAATACGTCATCATGACGCTACTTGGCCCCGCCTCCTCGCCGGAAATCCGTATATATACAACATGTAACAAGTTTAATGCACATTTTGAAAGTACTTTGTTCAGAATCAGCTACTGAATCCATTTCTGACATTTTTAATATCATTTTTTTTTAATCCTAAAATAATTAAAATTACGTAAATTATAGTCACTCATTGCTTTGAAAAGGCAAAATATACGAAAATAAACCTTAAGTCAACGTAGAACGGCTTCTTTTTAAATGCATTTGTTTAGTAGTTCCACGTACAGGAACGCACACATTAATACAACATAACAGCCGGTACAAGACAATAACACACGATTGACCACCAAAATATCTATCATCTTTCTTTCGCTTACGTATTAACAGCGGGAAAGAGCGAGACGTAATGTGTCTCAATTGTCACCGTCGCGTCGGTCGCCCGCGCTGGTAGGTACAGCGCCGGCCGGCCGGCCGGGCGGCCATTGTTGCGCTTAGATAAATAAAATTAGTCATCTACCTGGATTCTCTGTGAGTGTAGTGAAAAAAAATGTTTAACAAGTTTACTTGTTTATTTACAAAATGTGTATTATCAACATGATGGTGCCCCCGCGCGTTTGACGTAGAACGTTCGAGATCATCGTGAAGTCGAATACAAGGAGCGCTGGATCGATCGCGGCGGTCCTGTCCAGTAGCCTCCTAGGTCGCCTGACTTGACGCCCCTGGACTTTTGCTTTATGGGGACATACCTATTAAACCACTAGTTGATTGTGTCGAGACAACAAGTGCCGGGGAGTTAAAATACGATATCAGCTGCTTTTGAAACAGTGAAAAGAAACATTGTGTGTGTGTGAACTAAAGGAATATTTAAGCCTGGTGGACACCTGATGTCAGCATTTTAAACAGAGGACGCCGAACAAGTGACAATAAGCCTGTGAGTCATTTGGTTATTCTTTTATTGTAAAAAAATTATGATTCACAACTTTAAACACGCCGTTCTTCCTTAATTCTCTCATTGATACCCTTTTAATACTTTAATTTCTAATGTATCAATAATGCTAACTAGGTATGATTATTATGATTAAATTAAGATAGTCACAATAGCCACTAACGATGTTAAAAAATGATAGACCGTATCGTATTTCGCTGTCGTTTGTTAACCACAGCAAACGTTTCGTGTGATTGTGTGCGTGCGCAGGTTTGTAGTGACCACGCATTTTACTTATAATGAAGTTAATACTTTCGATCAAAAACAATGTTTAGGCTAATAAAAAAAATATTTCAATGCATGCATTATGATAATAACAAGGTTTTCTAATTGGGGTGTCTGAGGATGTGCGTTATTTCCATTACACGTTGTATATATATATATATATATATATATATATATATAAAGTAATTTCACAAATTTTCACTTCCCAAAAAAAATGTAATTTGTTATTTAAGAAAATTAAACTATTACTAGGTGACTATATATATATGTACACTTAAAATAAAATAATTATTTTTATGCTTAAGTACCTAACAAATAAAAACCAACACATAAAAAAGGCAAAGAAAAATTTTGAAAAAACATTACATGATCAGCGCATACAACATATGAGTAACTGACGGGCGGCTGGAGAAAATATTGTTTAACCTATTGGATGTTAGTATATTAATATGCGTGTTTACAAAGCGATATTGGCCGTATGTGACTTTTCACCCGTCTGTTCAATGTTGTCTCGAAACGACGTATGCGCACGGCCTATAGTTATATAGTACTTGACAAAAATGCATGACACGGTAACGTCTTTATACTCAAATTCCACGTTCAATATATAAATCATCAAACTCGTATTCACAGAAACTAAATTTACATCTGCTGACAATCGAACCCTAGCTTTACAGTATGCAAACATGAACGCAAACTTTGAGAGCAACAAGTTTGAATACAGATAATACAGATTGGAACTACAAAAGGCAAACAAAATAAAGGCAAAATAGAAAGTAGCAAGCCGGCTATTGTCTGTATCCTATGCGCAAACAATAGAATACATCAGTCCGCCGGGAAGCCACAAGAAAATCTAACATATTTAAGGAAATAACAATATTTTGTGTACTCCATCTGTTGCGTGTGTTGGCTTTATATATTTTATTTTTAAATCACAATGCATCTCCCTAAATATTAAATTTGTGGAGATGGAATTGTTTATGTGCTATTGTTCTATAAGAAATCTCAGGCACTGTTTGATAGACCAATTTTGGTTTGATAACTTATAATAAGTACTTCCTGTTTAATATTGTTTTGCCAATTCTATCAAATACATTTTCTCTTTTGTAATTTCTTTTTGCCAAGAATACGATGTGACAATTGTCAGATTATGAGAATACAAAGTATAATTATTCGACTTCCAAGTGCCTCTGTACTGAATCATTGGTATCGGGTACGCCATTTCTTACTAGGTATATTGTTCAGTTAGTGGTATAATATCATATTATTATATATAATTAAGTAAGATTTCAATGACAACGGTTTGGTAGATGGAATAACTAAGATTAGAGTAGGCATACCAATTTAAAATCTAATTCATAAAACACATTGACACCTATAAAATTCTAATTGAAGTTCTAGTTTGCGCCCACAACTCAATGCTGAAAATAAATGAAACTATTGCATTTTACAAAGCCCAAAACAAAACAATTTTTTGAACTAAAAACGTTTCCATCAATATTTGAATTTTAATAGGAAAGTGTCATCACTAATTTGTTTTGAATGTGGAATAATCCGATATTCAACATTTCTGGTAGAATATATCCGGCACGAATATTTTTCCCTGTATCATAGGAACTTGGAACGTGAGGACGATGTTACCGACAGGTAAACTAGAAAAGTTATTATTGGAAATGGAAAGATGTAAATTCGATATAATTGGGTTAAATGAAGTTCAATGGGGAGGGAGTGGAGACTACTGGAATGGAAATTACAGAATAATATAAACAGGAGAAAAGCAAGGCCAGTATGGAACGGCCATAGTTTTAAACAAGAAATGGGGAGAACAAGTAGTAAATACCATACACCATAGCAAGAGAATAACAGCAGTTAAAATAAAAACAAATTCAACAGACATGGTAATTGTCCAAGTTTATATGTCAACAGGCACTCACCCAGATGATGAAGTGGAAGACATGTACAACCATTTACATGCAATTATAGACATAGTTAAAACAAAAGATAATCTAATAGTTATGGGTGATTTCAATGCGGTACTGGGAGAAGGCAAAGATGAAAATGCAGTTGGCAGATACGTATTAGGAATTAAAAATGAAAGAGGAAAACGACTTGTACAGTTTTGTAAGGAACATAATCTCATAGCACTCAATACACACTTTAAACAGCCTAAACGAAGACTGTATTCATGGAAAATGCCGGGCGACATTGGTAGATACCAATTAGACTATATTCTAGTCAAAAAGAAATTCAAACATCTAGCAACAAACTGCAAGACCCTACCAGGAGCAGATGTAGATTCAGACCATAACTTACTAATTAGTACGCATAATCTGAAACCACATAGGACTAAAAGGAAATCCAGACCAAAGAAAATTAATCTCATTAGTATTAGGGATAAAACAAGCAATGTATATGTGCAATTTAGTAATAAACTAGGAAATAAATTAGAACAATATAAATATAATAGAGAAGAGAGGGATCTAAACCAAATTGACTAAGAAGCTAGGTGGGAAAGCGTGACAAACATTATTAAAACAAGCGCTAAAGAATGTATAGAAAAAAGTTAAAATAGCCCCAAGAAAAATATGGCTGAACGATGACATAATAAACTTAATGTTACAACGAAGAAAGCTAAGAAATAAAAGCGACATAAATAGCATAAGAGAATATAAAAAAATAACAAACAAAATCACCCTCAAGTGTAACGAAGCAAAAGAGAAGACAATGGAGGAAGAATGTGACATTATATAAAATTACTTAAATGAAGGAAAAATAGATAAAGCATACACTATAATAAAGAACTTAAACGTTAAACACAAACCAAAAAGCACAGCTATTCTGGACTGTAACGGAAAAATACTATTAGACGAAAAAGAAATAGTGCAACGATGGACGAACGTGGAATTTGAGTATAAAGACTTTACCGTGTCATGCATTTTTGTCAAGTACTATATAACTATAGGCCGTGCGCATACGTCGTTTCGAGACAACATTGAACAGACGGGTGAAAAGTCACATATGGCCAGTATTGCTTTGTAAACACGCATATTAATAAACTAACATTCAATAGGTTAAACAATATTTTCTCCAGCCGCCCGTCAGTTACTCATATGTATGCGCTGATCATCTAATGTTTTTTCAAAATTTTTCTTTGCCTTTTTTATGTATTGGTTTTTATTTGTTAGGTATGTTACGCACTCTGCCTACACCAAATTTGCAAGCTAGCATAACGAAGTATTTACGTGAATTATTAGTATTGCAACATAAAATGTCCATGGTCCGATGTTTCGTGTGCTGAGTCGGCGCCTCGTGCCATCGCTTGATGTCTCCACGATTACTGGAATATGCCGCAACCTGCACGTTCTGTCACCCCATCAAATTACATTTTATTGAATATTAAAATATAATTTTGCGACTTACTTTTGTACTAACATCGTCTTAAGTCAGACCTATAATTTTGTAATACTTTTCTTATGAATTAAATTAGTTTATAAAAATTAAATCGGTTTTTTTTAAGTCCTTCGACTGTGGTAATCATAATTGGCGCAGTCGGTAGGATACTCGAGGCAGTGCGCGGCGCGTTAAGACTTCCAAAATCGTTGTCCAGCTGACTCCGTTGTCGCTGCTAGTACTCCTAAGTACTATTTCGGGTATCGCAGAAGAACCTACAGTCGACGGGCGTATTCAACCATCAATACAAAGAAGACCAGATATGCAGTATATGTAAGTGCTTTGAAATATTTTCGTTTAGTTGCTTCCTATTATTCCCTTCAAAATTTTCCATCCAAGGAAACCTAGGGAGACACCTGTCTCACTTCGACAGGAACGTAGGAATAAAGATTTAGACGTAACTAGAGATTTAGATTGTAGAAATTTTAATTTAAGTAGTCCTTTTAGTGAACCAAAAATGCCGTTGGACCCTGATATGATTCACAAGGCCTTACGCCCAGTGCCCGATTTTGATGGCAATCCGAATGTACTTACTAGGTTTATTCAGATATGCGATCAATTAGTTGCAAATTATATCGCAGACGATCCAAATTACCAGTTAACTAACTAATGTTTAATTAACGGTATTTTAAATAAGATTACGGGCCCCGCGGCCAGAACTATCAATTCTAACGGAATAGCCGACAATTGGAGCGGAATTCGTAACGCTTTAATAAATAATTTCGCCGATCAAAGGGACGAAACCGCATTATATAATGACATCGCTATGTCATCGCAAGGCAGTAGCTCGCCCCAAGAATTTTATGACAAATTACAGACCCTCTTCAGCATAATTATGACATATGTGTCCTTACACGAACAATTGCCTTCAACTATCGAAGCCAAGCGGGATTTATATAAAAAACTAACATTAAAATCATTTATAAGAGGTCTTAAAGAACCTCTGGGGTCACGCATACGGTGTATGAGACCCGAAACTATCGAAAAGGCTCTGGAATTTGTCCATGAAGAACAAAATGTCATATACCTACAGCATAGGAATGAACATGTAACAGAGAGACGGCAGCCGCACGCTACGCAGCCGAGCGTCCAGAAACCCGGAGGTAACGTACCTAGAGTTAATTCCTATGCAGGACCGAGTTGGCGCATGCCTATGCAGATGCCGCAACCGCAGTCGCAGTGGCAGCCCGCGTTCAAATTTTCTCAACCACAGTTTCAACAGCGACCTTTATATAACCCTAATATGACTAGCCGTACGCAACAAATGTTCCGTGCGCCGCCACCCAATTATAACCCGCATAGTAACGTTTTTAGAACACCCCATAGGAATGTTCAAGCGCACGCTTCTGAGCCAAAACCCATGAGTGGTATCCAACATTATTCATCAAAACCATTACAACCAACCATGACCGGACATGATTGGCGAAGGTCAGGAAATCCACCACCCAATAATTATTTTAAATCGCGTGAGATAAATTTCAACGAATGTACAGATTACTACGATTCACATTACTATCCAGAGTATTGTTACGAGCAACCCGACACGGCTTATGACGACTATAATAATTATTCTAATTATAACCACGACCTTGACCAACATTATTACTATAACGACGTACCGATTGACTTACCTCACACGACTACAGACTCTACAGGACCTTTTAAGGAGTTGGATTTTCAGGAGGGTCCACCGAAACCCGAACCAAAATAGATTTAAATCTACAATCGAAGAAGGAGTTACGTTATATACAGATATCTAATGCCCCGTTAAAATTACTAGTAGATACCGGCGCTAACCAATCTTTTATTTCACCGGACGCAGTACAAAGATTTTACTCACAAGTACCACTTAACTATGATCCGTTCGAAGTTACTAATTCTCGATTAACTAGCGTCCATGATTATTCTATAACATTACCAAATTTTTCAGAATTTCACGATGATAAGGAAATTAAATTATTTATATATACATTTCATAATTACTTTGATGGATTGTTAGGATTAGACATTTTAGATAATTGCCAGATAGATTTAAAACGAAATTAATTAATAACCGATTATGCAAGTATACCCATGTTAACTTTCAAGTCTAAAAGTTTAAATTTTCAAGAGACTATTCCAGCTAATTCTAGTAAGTTAGTAAAAATCCCAATTTATAATTATGACGGCGACATTTACATAAACGAGCAGATCGTATGTCATTGCATTGTTCATGAATGTATATCGAGCGTTAAAGATAAATCAGCTGTAATTGAAATAGAAAACCCGACAAATTACGATATAACTATTCCATTTGAACAGTTAGACCGTCCTTTACAAATAACTTCACTTAATCTAGAATGCACGCAAAGTAAACCAGATTCGGAACGCACTCAAAAGGTATTATCGCGATTACGCGTAGACCATTTAAATGAAGAAGAAAAATCAAATTTATTAACTCTATGCAGTAAGTACGCCGACGTATTTTATTTAGAAGACGAACCTCTTAGTTTCACGAACCAAATTAAACATCGGATAAGAACTACAGACGAAATGCCAATTCATTCTAAGAGTTATCGCTACCTCTTCGTACACAGACAAGAAGTCAAAGACCAAATCTCTAAGATGTTAGCTCAAGGAATTATTCGCCCTTCAGAAGCCGCTTGGAGCTCTCCCATATGGGTAGTTCCCAAAAAAATAGACGCTTCTGGTAAACAAAAGTGGAGACTTGTCGTAGATTACAGAAAATTAAATGAAAAGACTGTAGACGACAAGTATCCGATCCCGAACATTTCTGACGTGCTAGATAAACTCGGCAGATGTCAATATTTCACTACACTTGACTTATCTTCTGGATTTTTCCAAGTTCAGATGCACCCAGATGATATTGAGAAGACAGCTTTCACTGTAGAGAACGGGCATTACGAGTTCTTGCGTATGCCCATGGGATTAAAGAACGCCCCGTCCACATTTCAACGTGTGATGGATAACGTTCTCCGTGGCCTCCAGAATGAATGCTGTATAGTCTACCTCGATGATATTTGTGTTTTTGGTACATCCCTCCAGGAGATGATGATCAATCTCGAGAAGGTATTCGCGAGATTACGCGATTCTAATTTTAAAATACAGCTCGACAAATCTGAATTCCTTCGATTAGAAACACCGTTTTTAGGACATATAATTAGTAAAGATGGTGTTAAACCCAACCCTGAAAAAATTGCCGCTATACAAAAATATCCCTTGCCAAAAACTACAAAAGAAATTAAGCAGTTTCTAGGCCTCATAGGTTACTATCGTAAATTCATACCGGACTTTGCCCGCATTACAAAACCTATGACTAAGTGTTTAAAGAAATCTAATAAAATAACTTTAGATACTGAATATAAAGAATGTTTCGAGAAATGTAAATCTCTCCTTACTAATGACCCCATATTACAATACCCAGACTTTTCTAAAGAGTTTTTGTTAACCACCGACGCCTCAAATGTAGCAATCGGAGCCGTACTATCACAAGGACCCATTGGCAGTGATAGACCGGTGTGTTACGCCTCTAGAACACTTAACGATACTGAAACGAAGTACAGCACAATCGAAAAGGAATTATTGGCAGTTGTGTGGGCCACTAAATATTTCCGACCCTATCTTTTTGGCCGAAAATTTAAAATTATCACTGACCATAAGCCACTCGTGTGGATTACTGAACTTAAAGATAACGGTAACGCTAGGCTAACCAGGTGGAGACTAAAACTTAGTGAATACGACTTTAATGTAGTTCACAAAGCAGGCAAATATAATAAAAACGCCGATGCATTATCTCGTATACAAATTAACAACGAGGAAACTGACTCCTTAGCAGTTGCCCCCTCTGAAAACCCGCCACCACAATCAAGTTCTACGACAGCTACTGTACATACTAGTGACGAAAACCCAATTTTAGAAGTACCCATTACTGACGAACCACTGAACAAATTTCACCGACAGATATGTTTTACAATTGTAGGCGACATTAAACGACGACCGACTGCTATCAAACCATTTGACACCCACACACGCACTCTTATACAAGTCTCACAATCAAACTTAGAACAGGACGTGGTGAATGCAATTAAAGAATTTGTTAACCCCAAGATAAAAACTGCTATTAAAATAACGCCTCCTCTAGGCATGTATTCCATAATACCTATTATTCAGAATAACTTCAAAAGCTCATCAATGAACCTAATTCTTACTAAAAGGGAATTAGAAGATGTAAAAGAGTACCTTAGACAGCAAGAAATAATTAAGCACTATCATGAGGGCAAAACAAATCATAGGGGAATACAAGAATGTTACTTATCTTTATCTAGTAGATATTATTGGCCCAGAATGAAAGACGAAATTGCCAAATATATAAATGAATGTACTGTATGTGGCCAATCTAAATACGACTGTAATCCGATTCGACCACAATTCAATATTGTACCACCCGCTTCTAAACCGTTAGAAATAGTCCACTTAGATTTGTTCACAGCCCAGAATGAAAAGTACATAACATTTATGGACGTATTCTCTAAATATGGCCAGGCCTATCATTTACGAGATGGGACTGCCGTCAGCATCTTACAAGCTTTATTAACGTATTGTACTCACCACGGATTACCTTTAACGATTGTAACAGACAATGGCACCGAATTCAGTAATCAGCTGTTTGCTGAATTCGTAAGACTACATAGAATCATTCACCACAAGACGTTACCACACTCTCCCAACGACAATGGCATAATCGAGCGATTCCATTTAACATTACTTGAACATTTACGCATATTAAGACTAGAAAAACCTTCAGAACCTATAATTAATTTAATGCCCTACGCTGTGTTAGCATACAACAGCTCTATTCACAGCTTCACTAAATGTAGACCCCACGATATAATAAGAGGTCACTTTGATCCTCGTGACCCACTCGATCTAAACCTAAGTGAACATCTAATGCAACAATACATATTAAATCATCGCGAACAGATGCAACAAGTATATAATTTAATAAACGAATCCTCTTTAGAAAACCGCTCTAGATTAATAGAAAATCGTAATAAAAATAGAGAGCCGGAGGTTGAGTATCAACCTGACCAACAAGTATTCATTTCTAATCCTTTAGCTAACCGACAAAAGACCGCCCCACGATACACACAAGACACTGTGCTAGCTGACTTGCCAATACACATTTACACGTCTAAAAAGAAAGGTCCCGTTGCCAAGAATAGACTAAAACGAATCCCTAAACCCTCAAAATTGTTTCAGAATACTTCTACCAATGACCGCTCACCTGATCAAGACGCTGGAGATAAAACTTGACTACCTAGGTGATGGACCTGGACTTCTACCTTTTGACCTTGGACCAACAAAACTTATTACTCACTACCATTCCTTTCTACATTACTTGAACTTAACTGACATCGAAGACAAACGTAATACAATAGATTCACAGTTAAAATTATTCGAGTCCAAATTAGATAATAGTACGTTCCCTCTGTATTCCACTCAAATTAATTATATACTTTCTAAATTAAGAAAATTCGCGACCAAATAATTAGTTTAGAACCGAGCCGTAGTAAAAGAAGTATTTTTAACGGTTTAGGGTCTGTTATAAAAGAGATAACTGGAAACTTGGATTATAAAGATGCTGAAAAATACGACAACGCGATAAAATACTTAGAAAATAACGAGATAAAAATTTCTTCTGAACTGAATAAACATATAAGTCTTAATAAGGATTGGATGGTTCAACATGATCTATTACTTTCAACAATAAGTTCTAATCAAGAAAAAATCAATAATACGTTAGAACTAATCTTAAGTGAAGGTTATAAAACTGATTTACTCAAATTCGTTAAGTTAAACCAACTCTTAACTATAACTAGCGAAAATACAGAAGACTTATTATTGGCATTAACTAGAATAGAAGATAGTTTAGCATTTATACGTACATCGAGTACACATCATAGTATGTTAAGATTTGATGTTTTACAGAATATGATAGGTCGATTGGAAACAATATACAGTGACAATCAAATTCTTCACATAGATTTAAGAGAATATTATAAAATCATTAAACCAAATTATTTTTATTCAGACAATAGGATAGTATTTGTATTCAAGTTCCCTGTCATTACACCCAACACTTACCAGTTATATAAACTAGCAATTATTCCTAATAAATACACCCAAAGCCTTATACCTACACATCCTTACCTAGCAACTGACGGAAAGAATTTCATGTACATAGAGGCTGAATGCCCGAAGTTAAGCCAGTTCCATATCTGTGAAGAGACGATAAACAATCACCTCATTGAACAACAAGACTGCGTGCAACATCTCATCACGAACCAGATCATCTCTGCAGACTGCCTACCAACGAGAATAACTATTACCAAGTCAGCCCTCGAACAATTAGACGACCAACACTACACAATCACCTTTCCTAAACCAACGAAGACGGAACTTAAATGTGGACATCAAGAATATTTGACCCTCAACGGAAGCTACCTCGTAACCATTCCGAAATCTTGCCTGCTGCGCACAGAAGGATTCACTATTGTCAACCTAAACGACGTAGTAAAAGGAAATCCAATCAAAATCTCCGAATTACCAAATTATGAGATCAATGACTCTGCTATCCCGCACATCCATCTGAACACCATGAATCTGAAAAAACTACATAACCTAGAAGAAAAAATAACTGATGCAGCATCCCGTTAAACTAGAACCTATAGAAAAGGATTCAACACTATATCACACCACTATACCTTTTTATGGAATACTATTCAGCGCAGCTATATTCATCGTAGTTCATACAATCCGGAACTCCAATCTACGCAGAAGTCTGAAAAGAAGAAACAATACAAACCCATCATCCAAAGAAGAAATATATGCTACTCCAGATCCGCAAACAAAGAACCCTACAGCAACTTTCTCGCTCAAAGTTCTCCAATAGTTGCTGTTCTGAGAGGGGAGGTGTTACGCACTCTGCCTACACCAAATTTGCAAGCTAGCGTAAGTATTTACGTGAATTATTAGTATTGCAACATAAAATGTCCATGGTCCGATGTTTCGTGTGCTGAGTCTGCGCCTCGTGCCATCGCTTGATGTCTCCACGATTACTGGAATATGCCGCAACCTGCACGTTCTGTCACCTCATCAAATTACATTTTATTGAATATTAAAATATAATTTTGCGACTTACTTTTGTACTAACATCGTCTTAAGTCAGACCTATAATTTTGTAATACTTTTCTTATGAATTAAATTAGTTTATAAAAATTAAATCGGTTTTTTTAAGTCCTTCGACTGTGGTAATCATAATTGGTACTTAAGCATAGAAATAATTATTTTATTTTAAGAGCGTTTAATCCGTCGGAGGCGATTTTGCGGGTTTTTATTGTTCTATTACGTTACGGATAAATGACAATTAATGGAAAAGATATAGAAAATATGAAAGTTCAGCTCTTTATCAAGAGAGTGCTGGAGAAAAATATATGGGTTACTATAGTAAATATTTTAAAACGGATGAATTTAAAAAAGTCATTTTCGTAATTTCTGTAGTTTAGGCCAGCATTAATGGTCGCTAGTGCTATGAAAACTTATCGTTCTATAATTCTGTAAATGTAAACTGTACGAGCAAAAGCTATACAAGCGAGTCCCTAAAAAAGAAATTGTACTTTCATTCATAATTTTCAAGAAAATCGGAGAACAAAACAGTGCATTTTGCTTAATTTTAGCCCGCAAATTTGCATTTATATCTAAAAAACTACTGTGATTATTAAAAAGATATATACATATTTACAAACCTTAAGATTCATTTTAAGTCATATAAAAAAATTGGAATCTAAACTTTTTTTAAAAAGACCTATAAAACTCGAAGCGCGATGCTACGTCCGCCATTCAGCGCTGAGCGCTCTCAGAGGACGGACCTGTCGCTCGCGTCCGCGTCCGCCATTTTACGTAAATATTGCATTCCAAAACGTTTATAGCGCGGCTAAAGCTTCTTGATCCTTATTTTTTTCTCAACGTATTTTTTTTTATAAATATGAAAAGTTGATGTACTTAACTTTATTTATGTATTACGTATTAAACTAGTGTGTTAGTCGAGACATCTGGAGTCTAATGGTTACTGGTTAGTATAGTAGCGCGGTCAACTAGGGGCTGGGCGAGACTGACAGAAACGGACCGTTAGATATAATACCTTGCTGCAAAAATCAAGTGGCAATATACAGTATAAACAGGTACAGTAGTTAGACGCATTTGATCTTTGATGGGTGACCATGGGATTGGCTTGCAAAGCCTTTATCGCAGGTTTATTTTCGTACAAACTACATAAGTTAAGGTAAAGTAATTGACATCACGGTCATAGTATGGATGGGTGACCGACCGATGAATTTACAGAGCCCATGTATGAGGTTCTTAATGGGGGCAAAATTATGGTTATTTTTAAGCTAGGACGCGCCGTCGTTAGCATGATACCAATGTAATAGATATTTACCTAAAACGTACTATGCAATGCAATTAAAAGCACACTTGAATCGAATATTTTCTTACAAACCGCCGCAGCTCAGCTGATCCCCACGAGCTCGCATTGCAGGTACCTAACACACACAAGCCCACCTACCTACTGTGCAGTCTTATTCTGCACCAGTTAACAGTTTATTTTGACTCAATTCTTCTAACTACATTTGTTCAAAATGCAGTTTCGATCTAATGTCAGTGTCATACTCATGTCACAAATGGTATTCTCCTAAATAAACTGATATTGGAATGTTATCGTGTCTAGATCGTTAATTGAACAATGTCATCATCATCGTTCTAGCATACCGTGGATTCGAACCCGATACCTTCTGCATAGCAGTCCGTTGGTATCTCCAGTAGGCTATCGCTGCCTGTTGTTAATTAAACAATGTGTCAACGTCAGTGAGAACAATAGAAGTCAAATTATAGTTGGTGCCACGAGAAGATAGACTTTTTGTAAACAAACATTCAGAGCTTCACAACCTTTTTTCGAACAGTGGCATTTTAGATTTTATGCTTTTGAACAGTCTTTTTTTTTCAATGCCTAATTATGCCACTATGTTTTTAAATTTATATTGTTAAATTTTACTGAAATAAAAATATTTGATTTTGTGTTTTAGTGGTCGAATGTTCATAAATTGGCCGTTTTTTTTGTTGTTTTACACGTAATAATCTGTAAATTAATGAAAAATAGAGTACCATGTATGTTAATTATAGAGTAGGTACATACATGTTACTTTATTATTGACACGATTTTTAAAAAATCACTACGCAATAAATAATATTGCTCAAAGTAGCATATCTATTCTAAAATATTAAATTATTGATCAACAATGAATAATATAACAGATAACTAGCTAATACATTGCATAAACATTTCTAGGCATAGAGATTTTACGTTGTCTGTGAATGAAGAATGTGTCGTCAGAATGAACTAAAACAAAAACCATTAAACGTTACGGTAGTCTGAAAACGCAATTTCTTTTTTAGGTATAAATAATTTTCTGCCATCTGATATTCTGCACGCGCTTTTTCGAGATGCCGGCAGCGAGAAGAGCGTTGCAATCCTATAAACTTGTATTTAACTTAACACCAACCCTTTACTGATAACTAAAAAATTAATTGTATCCTCTGATAAAAAGATGTTAAGCCCAAGAATGTATCATTTCAATGAACTAACGCCAAATGTTGACACTCTAGGCGTCAGTACCTCAAAACATTAAAAGATCCGTTTGACAGCGCATAATATCGATAAAAACCCGATCCATTGACATATTAGTTTCCAATGACACGTATCTATGTATAGGTCGGTTCACGAAAGTTGACCAGAAATGGCGGCCGTCGCGCATATGTACATTCGTGCACCAATGGCGTGGCTCCATTCTTGACGCATTTAGGGAATGCGTCAAGAACGGAGCCACACCATTGGCATTCCACCCGCGCCTCACCCCGCACCTCCACGGAGACCTAAAAAATGATTTCTGCGCAGTGGTCATCTTTCGTGAACCCGACCTATACCGTTGCGCTCATTGATTTGAAATTATTTGTTTTTGACAGAACTATCGCTAAGTCACTTAGTAAAAATTCTTTGTTTACAAAATGTCTATGTTCTCGTGACACGGACTCTAGATGATAATGACATTTAAATTAGAAGAATACCAATTCTGAGTCAATTTAAAATCTAATCTCATTTCGTTCAAAATATAATTTCAATGTCATATAAAATACGAGAATTGGCCTTATCTATGTAAAATTTTATAAAAAGAGGGATTTATATCATCGCACACTGTGTGAAATAATTTTAGGTGAATATGTATTGTATAATTACAATATTTTGTAAATACAAATCAACATATTGTATATTTTTTTCTTTCTTTTAATTAATTAAGTATTTTCTTTTACCCGACTCTTTTGGTTTTGTATTTAGTGTCATTCGTGGGTTTTCATGCATTAATAACAAAATAGATGTATATTTGAAATGTAACAATTATGTAGATGACAATTATAAATTATTTCTATCATATAATAAAACTGCGCCAAATTATTATAAATAGTCGTTGTTATCCTGAGGAACATCATCCTACTAAACAAATATGTAATATCTATCGTTATTTGATACCTTTAATGCATGTGCATTGAAAATAATTAATTTGAATACTTTCATATCATAATCGACGTATTACATAAACGAATACTGTTCATGTATGGCAAGAAGGATCAAGATTATTATTCCACGCGATACCGTCATAGTGCGCCGGGTCTCGCATGCGCGGTGTGCGGGCGACCGCGGTACTATAAAAACCTAAACTCGAGCCGCCGCTCGAGGCGTATACGCTCTTAAGTGTACATATATATCGTCACCTAGTAATAGTTTAATTTTCTTAAATAACAAATTACATTTTTTTTTGGGAAGTGAAAATTTGTGAAATTCCTTTCGGTCAAACAAGGGAGACCCTATATATATGTATATATATATGTGTGTGTGTGTATATATATTATAATAAACCAGGAGTGGAATACATAAAAAAAAGAAACGAAGTAAACAAAGACAATTTTAATACCACGAAATAAGAATTTTACAATATACCTAAACAAAGCACTTTACAATAAAATTATAGTCTGACACGTCTATCACATCTAACGCTCGACCGAAAAAGTGAGCGGCCAGCCTGCCCTCAGCGTCCACACAATCTCCCCTCTCCGGAGGCCCCTCTACGGCCGGTACGTCACCGGAATACGTCATCATGACGCTACTTGGCCCCGCCTCCTCGCCGGAAATCCGTAACTATATATATATATAAAGTAATTTCACAAATTTTCACTTCCCAAAAAAAAATGTAATTTGTTATTTAAGAAAATTAATAAAATCTTTGGTTTTAGATTTAGTTACATATAGCTACACCATCGTCACAAAACATCTAACATCATTTCTGTCCATCCTAAGGTTGCCTGGAAGAAGCCTTTGGCGATGAGGCCGCCGATTGTACATAAATTGTAGTTTTAAGATACTTTAGAATTGTACTTTATGTTGGTGTACAATAAAGAATATTATCTATTACATGTGACTACTAAAAAACAAACAATGCACACATCTCAGCGCTTACTAAAATAATTTCTCACATTTCTTATGAATGCAGAGATAAAGAAAAACATGGTGCTAAGTGCAAACACATCGCCGTCAGCGAAGACAGGACCAAAATGCTCGCAATCATGCGCTTGTCGGGTTTCTCAACACAACTTACATGTGTGTGTAATTTTATATGTGAAATATTATAGGTCCTTACGAAGGTACGAGAAGAAATGATTTTATGCATAACTGATTATTCTAGGGTGTATGTCAAGAAATATTTTGAACAGTTTCATGCTGGGATGTACCTACTAGGTAGGTAGTTCTTTGACCTGTAACTTCAAAAGTCTATGTATGTCGAGCTTAGTCATGTTCTACGGTTGGTCCTATCTAATATAGGTAGTACCGTGCTTTTTGGTCTATATTTCTTGAATACTAAATTGGAGATCGCAAAGTTTGATTTAATGTTAATACATATCCGGATAGAGATATTTATTTTAATACTTAAAATGGACAAATGGGGTCTTCTTCTTCTTCGTATCAATAGTTCAAATTAAATTTTCTGTTCCCAAAACTTGGCCACGGTGACGGCATTGTCTGAAGCTACTATAAGGTCTTGTTTGCTGCAGGTAGATGGGCAAAGAGGGCAAGAAAGCAAATGTGCCATAGACTGGGATGGAGCTCCACAGTCGCAGTGGACCAGTGAGTATTCTATAAATCCCTATCTAGCCATGTTTACCCTACAGCGCCCGACCTGAGTTCTCAAGCGATTAAGCGATTTCCAGGTCGACCACTGCAAGTTGTGACTCCTTTCTTTCGCTGCAGGGAAGTTTGGTGCGGCCGGGTACTTAGAGCCCCACAGTTGCTCTCTTGCAAATTTTGGGTTGTGATTTGTGGCAGCAGTTATTTTTAAAAAGCTTTTTCGGCTTTCAAGGCAGGCGCGAGGCATCTTATGGTCATACAGTGAGTGTCGCAGGTCTGTATCTTGCGTATGTTTCTCCACTGCGCAGGCTATTTCCCGTCGCACATTCGGTGGAGCGATGCCTGCTAGAGGGTATAGCAAATGGAGCGGGATTGGTTTCAAACAGCCCGTTATGATTCGGCAAATGGGGTGTGTAAGTATCACGGGCTTCCTGTCCCAAAGACTAAAATAGAGTTCGTTACACAGGCCACTAAATTGTTGATCCTATTGACGTAAAAGCTATAATTAAAATATCCTTACACTGTCTATATTGTCCGTCTTACCAATTTATAAATATGTACTTTCTAAGTTTTTAGTTTACTACTTTAAAGTCCCCTTAATTATTATACTTTTTAGTTTACTATAGCTTCCTTAACAGCATAAACTTTCTTGTCTATGCTTATGCGACAACATTTATGCTTATGCATCTTATAATCCAATTTAAACTACTTATAAAATACCATTTAGAGATGATGATTTAAATATCAATATAGGATACACTGAGCCAGTTCTCCTGGCTTGAAATAGTAAAACAAAGCAAAATTGTATTAAAAAACGAAAAAGAAAATTCCCTAAGCCACGTAGACGAGCATTTATCCTCATGAATACATGTATTTGTTCGTCCATTTGCGAAAAAGACCGTTCGCAAAATACTCCTTTTGAACAGAATATATACAAAAATGTTCGGGGAAGGTTCATTCCCAACACTCGGGTCTAT
This sequence comes from Euclidia mi, assembly GCA_944739405.2. NCBI lineage: Eukaryota > Metazoa > Arthropoda > Insecta > Lepidoptera > Erebidae > Euclidia > Euclidia mi. The sequence continues at coordinate 16,974,814 of OX123187.2, forward strand.
TGTAACATTGTTTCTGTGAAATCTGTTTAGAAGTTTTTCAGCCACTGTGATTTTACTTGTCTTTTATGTATAAGGCTGGCTGTGCATTTATTGATTTTTATTTGAAGTATTTTTAATAATTGTTTAATGTTTGTTACCTTGCTATTGATTTGAATAACACTGTTTATTTGTGGTATTGTTTTGAGAGGCTTATGTAGAAATAATGGCTTCACAAATATCTGATTCTCGTCTTAATCACAATGTGATTTGTAAATCACGCCTCGGCCGCAAAACTGACGGCTATCATAAAGATTGCAGTCAATATCTTATAGACAAATGATTATAAAAATAAAAATATGAATTAGCAAAACTACTTCACTTCTTTTATAATATATGTTCTTACATAAATGCAAAGGTATTTAGAAGAAGGACCCGTACAGGCTGTGAACAGATCACCAAACTAAGGGACGATGAAGACAATATAGTGGCAGATCGAGCACAAATTTTATCTATTCTCGAGAGATTCTATAAGGATCTATATACATCAAGATGTCCAGAACCCCTCTCCCAAGATACCAGAGCACCACCTACGGAATATCAAAATACAGAAACCTTGCCACCCATTTTGTTGTCTGAAGTAGTTACAGCCCTATCTAATATGAAGACAGATAAAACACCTGGTGAAGACGGAATCACTGTCGAACTACTCAGAAAAGGAGGGGAACCAGTTCAAAAGTTACTGGTAAAACTTTTTAATAAGGTTATGTATGATACCCGTACCCCAGAACTTTGGAAAAATGCCATAGTCACCATCATACACAAAAAAGGCGACACTTCCAAATTAAATAACTAACGTCCCATTAGCTTACTATCGCAAATTTACAAGCTTTTCTCTAAGATCCTCACAAATCGGCTTACGCGTGAGCTTGATGAAGCCCAACCCGTAGAACAGGCGGGCTTCCGGAACGGATACTCAACCATCGACCACATACACACAGTGAAGCAGCAAATGGACGAACACGCGAATTAAATCCACCCTTATGCATGGCCTTCGTAGACTATGAAAAGGCGTTTGATAGCGTTGAGCACTGGGCCGTATTCCATGCCCTTCATCGTTGTCACATAGATTCTCGTTACGTGAATCTGCTCCGAGAGCTTTACACCTCAGCCACACTGCAGGTCCGTGTACATGATTTTACCAAACCAGTTCCGCTAAAGCGAGGTGTGAAGCAGGGAGACACCATCTCACCGAAGCTTTTCACTGCTGTCCTGGAAGACACTATGAAAAGGTTAGAATGGGACCACTGCGGGATTAACATCAATGGTGCGTTTTTGTCCCACTTAAGGTTTGCAGATGACCTAATAGTATTTGCGGATAATCTCAAAAACCTCCAGACTATGCTCCAAGATCTTAACGATGTGTCATTAAATGTAGGTCTTAAAATGAATATGACCAAGACGAAGGTTATGGCAAATGGTCTATACTGCAAAAACTCACCAGTTTCTATTGACGGTGAAAAAATAGAACTAGTTAGCCGATATACTTACCTTGGCCATAATCTTTCCTTTGATAAAGACCATCAGAAAACTGAGATATCAAGGAGGATTCAGCTCGGATGGGCCGCATATTTTCAAAACTAGATGACATCTTAAAGTCGGTAAAAGTTCCTCAATGTTTGAAGACCCGCCTCTATAACCAGTGTGTTTTGCCCACAATGACCTATGGTGCCGAGACATGGACGCTCACACAAGAGGCGATATACCGAGTGAGAGTCGCACAAAGAGCCATGGAGCGCTCCATGCTTGGTATCCGTCAGATTGACCGAGTTCCCAACATTGAAATTCGAAAACGCACAAAGGTGCGCGACGTGGGAACTCAAATAATAACGTCAAAATGGAATTGGGCAGGACATCTGGCTAGACGGAGTGATAACAGGTGGAGTAAGGCCGTAACAGAATGGCAACCACGGATGGGGAAAAGAAGTGTCGGCCGTCCTTTAGCAAGATGGGCCGACGATATCGTTGCAATCGCGGGCCGAACCTGGACGAGATTACCACAAGATCGAGGAAAATGGCAAGAACAAAGAGAGGCCTATGTTCAACAGTGGACACAGTCGGGCTGTGGATGATGATGATGATGATGACATAAATGCAAAAGTATTAAACGAATATTAGTATAGCGTAAACTAAATCTCTGAAAAACGAACAGACTCGTTTTTAATTATACAAACTTTACAAGTTTTCTATCCTAGATAAAATAAGCATTCAGTGATTTGTGGGTTAATATACATATATTAAACTTTAATATTTCATTCCCTCGTAAAAACCTCTAGCTTAATTGAGATTTATTTTATGAACTCACACCGTTTTATAGACTTATTAAACACCATACTGCCGCATAAAATATAATTAGATTTTAGTTAACATTATATCCTAATTTACTTCTTACTTCATCCGTGTGGTGACGGATTAAGAATACGGAATGTGGTGACATTCCGTTTTCTTAATCCGTCACCACCCCATATCATTCCATGGGTGTCGTAAGAGCCGTGGTATAATAGGCCAATTCCTCCTTTCAAAGGAGAGGCCTAGTCCAGCAGTGGACTGTTAAAGGCTGATGATGATGATGATATCCTACTTTATTGGTTAAGGTTTAAAATTATTATGATTGTTGGGTAAAGTAGAAACGTTTCTATTATACTGTAAGTGGTAATGCAGTAATTACAACATCTAGGTTCGGTACATATTTGACGGGAAATGCGTCGAGCGTATCTGCATTGGTCGCGTCTATTCCGTCAAATTAAACCTGCCACATTACGCGTCTAGTCAGTATCTGCGTACAGCATCTACAGTGCGGTTTTGCATTGTGTGATATTTAATTTTAAAACGCCCAACGCATTAGTCAAAATACACGTGGTGCGAGGCGCGCGTGACGTCGACCGACAATGCGTTGACGGAAACGGAACAAACGCCGTACGCTCGACGCACTAACGCATCATCGGTTAGGTGTGAAAGTTTGAATGTTTTATTATATATTTGTCTGTTTTGGCGTCACGCGACCGATGATACGCGACGCATTTTCCCTCAGATATGTACCCACCCTTAATTACTTTACTAGCTATTATTCAAAAGGTATATAGATATTATTTAATGAAGAAATTCATTAAAGAATAAAAAAAATCTACTGCGAGAGACCTTCGCAAATATGAAATAAAATTTGACTGTTAGCGTAGTGGTATGCGTGGATTCGATTTCCACGTGGGGAATTTTGTGTGATGCGCATAATATTATTGATCAGTGTTTGTAGCCGACGTTTCTATGTCTACAAAGTCAATCCATGTACAAATGTATCTAAATATACTAGTACAGGTAAAATATTAAAAATAATTGGTTGATCAAGACGTGCAACAATAATTGTGGCGGGCCTAGTTTTCAATTTGCTTTCAACGTAGATGCAAATTTCCTTCATCAAGATAATAACAATATACCAGGATAATTGACGCGTGGTCATCTGATACCAAACTAATACATAATGTAGATAAGTTACAACCAGACAGAAAAAGTGTGCTCTACACACTAAGATTTGTCCTGGATGGGAATCGAATACACAGCTTAGCAGTCAGGATCAGTATCCACTACACACACACAGGGCAGTCCCTTTCTTACCTGATCATATCGCCATCTCACCTATCTCAAAACAAAAAATATAATACTGACTTACCTACATTATAACAACTTGAAAGGTTACCGCTCTGTCAAGATCCTTTACTTGTTGTTTTGATTGAGTAAGAAGGGACTAGCTTAGGGTTTGCTTATATTGGCCATTTTGTTACAACAAACCCAAATAATAGAGGTAGGATAGGAGAAGATGATCTCCAAAAATACAATACGAAAGGTACTTTTATTAACCTTATGATTCGTATTCTTTGAACTTTTATAATATATATATGTAATCCATTTATGTATATAAATAAAATTCTACTGATGATGAAATCTACAAAGTTTTTTTAAATTGAAGATATTCGCAGAAATAATCAACCGCCATGGTTTTCAGTAAATTCTTTTATGTTGTATTTAATATACGCAGTAACGAAATGTGAATATGAATTTCACATGTTCCATTGGAATAACTGTGCGATATACACGTAGGTAAATTTTTAAATGCAATCGAAACATATGCTACCTCTCTCTTTCTAAATAAAAATAATGGCACAGTTAGAGCCGCCCGCGTTTTCATCCCCGAACTAAACATAAAATATATATTTCTGTTTTACAGACTATTTTCTGTTGCCATTACTAGCATGGTACCACCACGTTTAATGTAATCCATTTATGTATATAAATAAAATTCTACTGATGATGAAATCTACAAAGTTTTTTTAAATTGAAGATATTCGCAGAAATAATCAACCGCCATAGTTTTCAGTAAATTCTTTTATGTTGTATTTAATATACGCAGTAACGAAATGTGAATATGAATTTCACATGTTCCATTGGAATAACTGTGCGATATACACGTAGGTAAATTTTTAAATGAAATCGAAACTTATGCTACCTCTCTCTTTCTAAATAAAAATAATGGCACAGTTAGAGCCGCCCGCGTTTTCATCCCCGAACTAAACATAAAATATTTATTTCTGTTTTACAGACTATTTTCTGTTGCCATTACTAGCATGGTACCACCACGTTTAAGTAGCAGGTAAATTTTAATTATAATAATATAAGTATTATTATAGATATTTGTCAGCTAACGCTGACAACAAAATTCATAGCCTCACCTTGATAGCTATAGTTAACTGGAACATAAGATCCAGTTAATAGTATGGCACTGAAATTATGACTCTTAAAATATGAATTTAAATGGAGTAAATTCTTGTTTGACTAATGTCGATTAAATCATTTTCGTTGTTTTTGTTATTAAGCGGTGAAAACGTATTTGCGAAGTCCTCGCCCCAAAATTTGGGCTTCAGTTGAGGTTCACTGTAAGACTTTCCTGGAGGCTTTCACTGTGGGAGGCGGGGTCACGGGAACTACTTTAGCATGATATATCCGTGAACCCATCTGAGAAGGGAATTATACCATACACTTTTAGAAGACAAATCTCACATTAAAAAAAGGGTAATTCTTATCATATTTAACCAGATTTGATCTCTCCATTTCGTTTTGTTACGGTTATAGGTATATTGTGCCTGCGGGGAATGATGATAAGTTTGAGATAAAACCTCTGGGAGAGTCATGATTTGGGCATTAACCAGTCGATAAACATAAACATTTGTAGTTATTGCTCTGTTGGGTAGAACTTGTTCATAATGTGATCGACCGTGTAAGCTTTTTTTTATTATTATAATTTTTTACAACTTCCGCACTAGGACTAAATCCTGTGTCCCGGGTGACTTTACAAACATACAACTAACGGACACAATGAACACCCAGACTCGAAACAACAATTTATGAATCACACAAAGTGTTGTCTCGTGAGGGGATCGAACCCACAACACTCGGCACAGTGTTAAGCGGCGAGGCGGCCGCTTCAACCACTACGCCAATCATGCAGTCGAATAGAATATTGTGGTATGTAGGTATATATCCTAAGATTTGCTAGTGAAACCTAAGACATCGACATTGTTATAATAACAAATTATATTATAGAAAACTTGACTTCAATCGCGGCTCCGCGTGCGTGTAATCATTTTACCTCCTTAGGGTGAGAATTACCAAAATGCCTCTCTCAATGCGGAGAGCATTACATACACTCTTTTAGGGAGCATACATGCCAGACACCTTATTGTGCTCTGTAGTTTTGGCTGTGCGTTGTCTGACAAACAGTCAGTAACGCAAGACTTTTATATAGATGTTACAATAATAGAGCTCTGGGATGCCAATTATTATAGTGTTTTGTAATAATCGGTATGAAGCTAGTTTTGCTGAACTCTTAGTTTTTAGGATTACAGTAAACGTACAATTTGACCGGACATCTGGTTGAAATTGCAACCTCTTATTATGCAAAATTGGTAAAAAATAACTGATTAATCTTAGGAAGCATCGTATAAAATGTATGACCACGAATGTAATGTAAATAACGCGGCTGCAAACGAAGGCACATCTAGTTTTAAAATATGTGCCAAATATGATGCAACTTTTGCTTTATCCCCTGACCCTACCTAGTGCAGTATTCAAACAACCAGACGAACAACAATACATCTAAACAGAAAATTAATTATAAGACTCAAACTAATTACCTAACACGTTGTCATTATTCAAAGCAGCACGCCCCATACACTGCACCCCGTCAACTAAGTCAACGTAGAGTACATTTTCCATATAACATGACATCAATCACTGGTGTCAAACGCTCAAGGTCGATGCGCGAAGGTGATACTATGACGTCACTACTACCTAGTGAATCGCTCAGTACCAGGTCAATTAACTCGCCACCTTTATGGGTGAAAAGAAAGGGCTATGGCTTTTGCACTCGTTCTTAAAGTTGAGTCGTTTTATAGGTTTATATGAGGTGCATATACGACACTCAAACTTCATGCTTTATGTTTGTTGTTGTGTGATAAGTATACTTGACTTTTTATTCATTTATTATGTGGATTCCTAGTGCATTTCATATGTTTGATTTATTTTAGTTTCTTGTATTTACAATTCAACCGAGTGTGCGTTCTAGTTCTATTAATATGAAAAAAATAATCTTGCCTTATGTTTTAACCAGCTTCTATTAGTAAGTCCGAAACTAATTTGCGTTATTTTCAATATACTCGTAAGTAGAATTAGTTTCGAATTAAAAAGCATTATTATATCTGTGATGAATGATTTTGAAAGAAGTTACAAGCAATATTTAGGGAAAGAACAAAACGATTTTTAACGTCGTCCAAAGTAGTTTCAGTTGAAATTTATACATCTTTATCACATTAATAAAATTTATTTCTAGACGCATTCTGTGTAGTTTGAAACATATGCAAAAATGATGTATGCAGATTATAGGGACAAGTTAAGTTTACTTTGAAAGAAATTAATTTCGAACGAAACAAAAAATATATTTGCTATTAAACATATCAAAAGTTTTATAACTATTATAAAGGACTAGACCTATATTTAAGAGCCTATTAGGGCACTATAGAAGTTTCCCCAAAAAAACCACAACTACACAGTTGAAGTGGCAGTTCATTACACTTGTGTAAGTGCTACACTGACTACACCGCTGATCTAAAAGTTCATGCCGCCGCGCGCCGTGACTATACATACACAGAACTATTGTAAGCGGCGCTTTTGAATAACGCGCCAGTATCGCGTGACAACGCATTAGTGCCTATTGTATCGCAAGAGAGCTTAAGTATTCTTGTTTGTTCACTGATTCTTCGTTTATAAGAACACTGTTTACTTCCTAATAAAAAATATTTTTACCCTATTTAATTCTGTGGCGCTCACGACGACGACAAATTGTATTTTTGCGATGAGGCGGAAATCTCAACAATACACCCATCTGGCCAGCGTGGTGTAGTTGACCTAATGCTTATTGACGCCCATTGCTATTGTGAAGCAAAATAGAAGAGGCTTCAGACCAGCAGTAGGTAGACTGCAAAAGGCTATGGAGCATAAGTAAATAATAACAGACTATTCAATGTTACATATTCATTATGGTAATATGTACCCAGCTAAAGGCTGACCCAGCAGAAGTGATTATCTCACATTGCGGAACTGAGTTACTCATTTTCCCTAGGTAATCCTATTTTAGAACAGTGTTTAAATCCAAAACTTACCAAAGGCGTCTTACCCAGTATAATATCTGTGACATGTTGCGCGACAAATCATGAAAGGATGAACTCAGACAAGATAGTTTAACAACTTAAATCCGAAATGGAATTAAAATCGGTCACAGATGTATTTTTTGTCGTCAAGATTCGATTTTACGCATGGTTAATTAGCACCAAGTAAACAGTTATTCTAAACATCATTATGGTGAATATACAAAAGTTGCTGTGATAAATGATAAAGAATACTCCCCATAAAAGCATTTATATGATAAAATCTACGCTAAGCTACACTCCATTTTAATTAGAAAACACGTGTAAACTCACAATAATGTTATCGCGTAAAGCACGCATAACAAAACTTTTAGGTTCCCTGCACACTGTCAAAGAATTTGTTTGTTGCAGGGTCTTTTAATTAAATGGCTAAATGTGAAAGCAAGTAGAAATTGAATGGATTTTTTAATGCAAATCTTTGTTCTCTATTTCTAGCAGAGAGCCTGAATGAAAAAATGTTTACGCAAATATAAGTTTTTTTATTACTATAACATTTATAACGTACTGACTTTATTTTCGTTTTCATGACGCTTTATGTTTTATAGAAATTAATTTGTGTTCAGACTGAAACTGAAATATATAATTAAATCATTCTTCATCGTTTTTGTTGATTTATAAGAACCGTGGTCGCGGGATGTCTCATCAGCAGACATAAGTATTTCCGTGCCTGCTTCTGTTAACTGTAACTGGGCATTATTTATTTGCAAGGGCTGCAGAAATGGTGCAAATGGTTACATATAATCATAGGCGTTTACTTTGTCAGAGTAAGTACTTAGATTGTTATGGTAATTTTAATGCAGACAGAAAAATAGCAACGCAGATTATCTGAATTGTCATGATTGGACGGTGATTATTTTTTACTTAAATTTCACGCAGTGATGAGGTCTTTTTTAAATATTTGTGGACGCGGATTAGGTTTTAAGGGTTTGATATTTTCTTACCTTTTTTGTATTATTTTGTTTAATGTAATTGGCTTTTCCTAACCGTACTAATCAAATAAATGTTTTTTTACGTAATAAAATACTAAACACAATGAGTGAAAAATGCGCCCTTATGAACTAATAATAATAGCCATGTCCAATTCAATACCAATTACATCTTACCTCAACTGGAAAACAATGACTGCTCAATAAATCATACGAAATCATTGCCTAATATGACGCATCACAAGGCACCAACTTACGTCCTTAACGTTAAACTCGATCGTAAACCGTACGGCACAAATACGCAAACGTCGCGGATCATTGAGCACGATTTGTGTGAAATAAAATGCTCCGCCAAGTGAATACGCCGCTTCCCGTGGTGGTGTTGAGAATAATCTGGTCTGAATGTACTCTGGGCAAATATGTATATCCGCTACTCACACGATTTATTCCCAATTATGGAGTTGTCATTTTAAAAATAAGAATACATTCCGTTGGTCTTCTATTACTTGCCTTAAGAAAGTTTATGTATGGTAATTTAGACCCAAATCTTTCAGCTGACATAAATTTATTGATACCTGCAGCGTGTTTGAACGATGGATATATTTATAAACTTCTTAGTTGGTTCAAAGAATTATTGGCATCCTCGTTATTTGAAGATTTCGAGTCTAATTAGAATCAAAATAATTTTGTCCAATTTTATCTGCAATAAAATATCTAAAATATAAAATTAGATATGAAGTAAAAAACAGAATATTTTCGTTCATTTCAGTTATTTATTGACTTCATGTCGCTAATAGCTACGATGGAGGAGATTTTCCAGACTTATTTGAATGACAGGTTGTTATCATTCAATCAGTTTATTACGAAATACCTCGCTTCATTGAAGGAATATGTATATTTTAAAAGATTTTGTCACGTGCCAACATCATTATGCATATAACATTAAACGAAAGCAACGGGATACTTTCATCGAATTATAAAAATATTATTATCATTAAAAGCCACAGTAATAGTACGAGCCGCTCACTAACTACGACCTACGACATGATCAGTGTCACTTATCGACTAGTGAAAATATTAGTTCAGTTTATGACTTTTTTTTTGTAAAGCATAGTACATAGTTGCAAGAGTTCCCACACTCAGTATAATTATGACAAGCAACTCGATGATTTTAACATCATTATAGAGAATTGAAGACTTGTATGGGTGTATAGTACGCCTAAAACAATTGTATTCTACGAGCGCTACATGTCTACGGCCCGGCTACGACTAGCTACGAATACGTGCTACAAGCAATGTGTTTGCTACACGGTTTCTCTACAATTTGTTTTCCTTCAAGAAACTTTAGTTTTAAAAGTTTTGATAACTATTGTTCAATAGGTGAGTTCAAAACTAGTAGAACTACTAGGTAAACAATCTCAAGTACTCATTCGATACGAAGGAAATAATTCATCAACTGGAATTTGAGATAGAGGTAGCAGGGAGTTGGTTATTTAATTCTTACTTAAATTGAGAAGAATTTGTACTCTAATGTGGGAGAATCAAAATATATAAATACTAGAGGCTGCCCGCAGCTACGATCGCAGTTTTTTGAAAATTTTATTGCTTCTGCCCAATCCTGTGGGAATTTCAGAAAATCCTATCTTAGTGGACCCCTACGGTCCCCAAGGAACATACATGCCAAATTTCAGCTTCTTGCGCCTTATAGTTTTGGCTGTAGCGTGTCTGGCATTTAATTTCTACAGATTTAAAGGTGATTATTTAGTTATCAAGTGAAGATGAGCATATTTTTCTTTAATCTATCCATTGGGACCAATTAATTCTCTAGTACTGTTAATTCAATATCCTACGTTGTTCTTTATTACAATTCAATTATTTTATAACTTTATACTTATTTATGTCCATTTTAGCTTGCATTTCACGATTTATCACATATATTCGCAGTATTTTAAAACCAATCACATTTTCGATCACATAGCATCAATAGCGAAGTTTGAGATTTATCGTAATACTGACGCCTCGGTAACGCCCGTGCGTGGTAGCGCGGAATTAGCATCACATGAACATAACACGTACGTGCAGCTTTATCCAGTCACTGTACGAACAAACTACATACATACACATACATAGACTCACGCCTGTTTCCCCGATGGGGTAGGCAGAGGCATGTTAAACGCCCACTTTTCGCCAGTGTTTTGATCTCACGTAATAGGTGGCGAGCCTATTGCCGCTTATCGGGATATTTTGTTTGCCAGAGTCTCGTCTGTTGATCGGCAGGTGCACCACTTGCAGGTGAGGTTGGCTTGGGACCCTAAGTTCTTGGTGGAAACCCTATGCACGAACAAACTACGTAAGACTAATATGGTTGCATAAGTTACAGTAAATAATATTATATTATATTTATGTAGTGATATATTTGTTTTCAAAATGATGGGTCACATAATGTATCTGGCACTGTACGTACAAACTGTGTAACAGTGCGATATGGTTGTATTTAGGTGCATTAAATATAGTATGAACTACCTATATAAGATTGAATGTAGTGATATTTTTGTTTTCAAAGTTATGCGTCACATGACACAATGTATCTGACACTATCTTAATATATATATTTCTTGTGTGCGTGTGTATGTAATTGAACTCCTCCTAAACGACTGGACCGATCTTGATGAAACATTTTGTATGTGTTCAAGAGGACTTGAGAATGGTTTAGATTCACAATTTAGTCCACTGGAAAATGTTTATTGTACTTAATTTTTAATTTGTAAGTAGTTGTGGATGTTGGAATGTTTCACATTAGAACCGACGGACTGCGCTGCTATCGCAGTGTCAAATCGTATAATAATTATTTCGTCAAGGAGTACATCGAAACCTTACCTGAATAATAAAACATTAAAAAATAAAGATATCGAGTCGACAACATATATCCGCAAAATTTGGATTGTCGAGTATTTTGTTAAATTCTAATAGTTCTGACAGACAAATCACAGTCGCCATATTGGCCGATCTAGCGAAACGTCACAGATACCGAATAACACAGTCTTTACTAAGTAGTTTGTATGTGAAAATACTTTTTGCAGTTATATTTCTTAAACAGTTAAAACGACAACTATGGAAGTATCCGCCCAATAAAGGAGATTTGTATCAAATATAAAAAAAAATATTAAAATATCTTTACTAATATAATAAAGCGGTAGAGTTTTTTTTTGTTTGAACGCGCTAATCTCAGAAACTACCGGTCGGATCTGAAAAATTCTTTTTGTATACGATAGCCCAGTTATGCTGGAAGGCTATAGGCTATATAACTTAACACTTCGACCCGTTGGGGCCGGGCAAAAGGCTAAAATGGCTAAAAGATAATGTCGGGTAATCGCAGGAACTAGCAGTCGGATTTTAAAAATTGTTATTGCCTGTGATAGCACAGTTATTCCGAAATGCTATAGGCTATATAAAATTACGCCACAACTTTTAGGGACCAGACAAAAATAATAAAATGGTCAAACGAGAAGGGGGAGGGTTGGGTCAAAGGCAAAAAAAGACTAAACGAATAGGGTACAATCTATATGGGTATCGTTTTCGAGATTTTCGGGACGCTAATTAATAATATGAAATTTATTTAGTGATCCAAGATGGCGGACGGGAAATCAAAGATGGCGAATGAGAATTTTTTTTAAATCAATATGGGTATCGCCTTCGATATTTTAAGGGGTGGGGAATCGAAACACAACATCTATTTCATGATCAAAGATGGCGGATGGGAAATCAAAGAAGGCGGATGGGAAATTTTTTTAAGTCAATATTGGTATCGTCTGCGATGTATGATTTAAGGGATGGAGAATCCAAATACAACATCTATTTCGTGATCAAAGATGGCGGAAAGGAAATCAAAGATGGCGGACGGGATTTTTTTTAAATTCGATATGGGTATCGTCTCCGATATTTTAAGGAACGGGGAATTCAAAAACACCATCTATTTCGGGATCAAAGATGGCGGATGGGAAATTAAAAAAAAAACTATATGGGTATCGTCTCCGATGTTTAAAGGGATGGGGAATCCAAATACCTACAACATCTATTTCGTGATTCAAGATGGTGGATGGGAAATCAAAGATGGTGGATGGAAAAATTTAAAAAATTAATATGGGTGTCGTTGCTGATGATTTAAGGGATGGTGAATTCAAATACAACATCTATTTCGTGATCAAAGATGGCGGATAGGAAATCAAAGATGGCGGACGGGATTTTTTTTAAAGTCGATAAAATATCGGAGACGATACGCACGTCTCCGATATTTTAAGGAATCGGGAATTCAATATAATATAAAAATCTATGTTTGTTTGTTCAGCATTTATAGACTCTGAAATGATAAGAGATTAAGCGCTAAGTCAATGGTAACTTTGGAAAAGGGGCTTGGAAAAAAGGGAATTAAATAAAAACTCTTAAAGAGGCAAAACGGAGTTTGCTGGGTCAGCTAGTGTTATATAATTTCAAAACCTATCATATTCGCGATCACAAATAGCTTTAATAATGACGTGAAGTTTGAGTTTGATCGCAGTGCTGACGCCTCGGTATCATTCGTGCGTGGCGCTGCGGAATTAGCATCACATGACTTACAACACGTACGTACAGCCTTATCCAGTAAGTACGTACTAACTACTTAACAGTACTATGTGGTTGAATTTAAGTTCATAAGTTACTATGAACTAAAAGATTAAATTAAAAAACAAAAAAAAAACAAAAAAAATTAAAAATAAAGTGATTTTATGTTTTCAAAGTGGTGCGTTTCTATGAATCAGAATGTATCTGGCACTATGCTATAGAATTTAACAACCTATGTAACCTACATGTACCTATGCAAATAAATTATTGTTGTTTCATGTTTCAACATTTTCAAAATTGTTCGTCGACTCGCCGGTTCGTCAGTCAAAACGTCAACAATGCCAATATAAATGTAAATCATGGTACACATTGGGACTTCATACATACTACAAAGCCTAGATCAGACAGGCTATTGGAGAGTTATGTGTATTGTAAAGCAATGCTTTTATTCATGACATCAGCAACAAAGTTGCATGGATATATATCACGCTTGTTTTATTGTGGGCTGGATTATTGGTGTGAACTATTGGCGACAAAATAGTTATTTATTGGTTGATTTATGGGCTATAATCAAAATTAAGTTTTATATGCAAAACTCGACGACTACTAAAATTGGAATCGTTCAAACAAACAACAAGCGATTATTTCTAATAATTTTTTTTCGAAGTGTGCCGGTTCAAATTTCAGTGTGTATTTGGACGACGTATTTATGACTACTTAGTTAAATCACAACTCGTATAAAATTGTTACAAATATGGATGGACTAACTGAAAGTGAGTCGCTGCGCATAATTTTGATAGGTATGTCAATCTCTGCTCAGTCGTGTGAAGATAAATTATCAATATCTTAATATATAAAACCCTTGCGTTACTGACTGACTGACAGACACGCTACAGCCGAAACTATTGGGCGCAGGAAGCTGAAATTTGGCATGGACGTTCCTTGGGGACCGTAGGGGTGCACTAAGAAGGGCTTTCTCGAAATTCCCACGGGATCGGCCGAAACGGGTAAATTAAAAAAAAAATGCAGGCGTAGCTGCTGCCGTCCTCTAGTATATTATATAAAATTCTTGCGTGACTAACTGACTGACAGACAACGCACAACCGAAACTACTGGGCGCAAGAAATTAGCTGAAATTTGCATGGTTGTTCCTAGGGCAGCTTAGGTGCACTAAGGATACACATACATACATACATACATATCGTCACGCCTTCCATCCCCGAAGGGGTAGGCAGAGGTGTATTTCTACACCCACTCTTCGCCAGATATACTTTAGTCCCACGTAATAGGGGGCGAGCCTATTGCCGTACCGGGCACATTTCCAGACTCCGTGCTGCTACTGAGAATTTCGTGACAGAAAAACCCAATAATACTGCCCGACCCAGGAATCGAACCCGGGACCTCCCGATCCCACGCACACATTTATGCCGCGAGACCAACGAGGCAGTCGTATAGGGTTTGATGTCGAGTTTTCCGTCTCTACGCAAATATGGTATTTGCATCGTGTTGTCCCTTAGTCGCCTCTTACGACACCCACGGGAAGATAGGGGGTGGTGACACTTGTATTCTATGCCGTCAACCACACGGCACGCACCAAGGAGAATTTGCTGAAATTGCCATTGGATGGGGTACAAACGGTTAAATAGAAAAAAAATGTTCGAGTGTAGCTGTAGGTATCCTCTGGTATACATTAAAAAGTCTGTATACTTAATTATCATCATCGTATTAGCATTAGCCCAGTTCCAGCCAAGGTTGAACCCGATACTCTCTTCACTGAGCTATCGCCGCCCCTATAAGTTAGTATACTTGATATAAAATGTAAATATACAATATGGCTTTTATTTTCCTCGGTTTCAAGAGTATAACTCTTGAGAAAACTAAAATACAAAACCGACAACAGAATCAAGAAAAATTACTGACATCATTATAGTAATATTGAGACACTATCAGCATCTAAGATAGATAGTTGTAGTAACAGATTGTATAAACGCATCCCACACGTCATGTACAACACACAAGCAAAAGATAATAAACTAAGGAGTATTGTTACACAAAATAAAGCATAGTCCGAACGAGTTTTAGTACAACAAACACCAGCTGTTATGCATCTCCATCAATCTTTCAACTAACGCGCCGTGTTATAAGGAAATAAAATTCTTCTTTTCAAATTGCTGCGTTTTATATTACGTTTTGGACGTGATTATATTATACCAATAATATAATATTTTATCGTGGCGTATTTTTTCATTTTGAATTTGAAAGAAATAGCAGGCAAAGTAAATTTTGTTTTACTTTAGTCCAAGATTTTTATGATTTACGGCTTAGTAATTATATTGGTCGAGACATGAGGCAAACTATAAATTAACAATTATTTCGTTTGATCCCAATACTTTCCGCACGGCAATCTGTTATTATCGTCTACTAAGCCATCGTCGCCACTTCAGTACTATATGCTACTAAATAAACATTTAGCAATTTAATTTACATACTTAAAGATCAACAACAGTCTTCGTTCATCTGTCGTGTATAACTATATGTGTACCGCATGTGTAACTGTTTATAATTTTAAAACAAATAAGTACTCCAAAATCAGCATGTTTACGTGATACGCATAAAGTTTAAACACAGTTCTTTTTAAATAGTTTTATTTACGCGTCCTAGATTATTTAATAAGTAGATTAGTCTATATAAATTCCTTTACCTTGCTTATACAGGAGTTGTAATTTTAACGGTGTATAAATGCTTTTAAGTGTCGTATAGGTAGGTGCGTTATCCGAGTCACATCCGACATATTTGAGGGTCTGTTAGATACATATGTACTCTAACCAGGTTTTACAGAATAATTTATTTTCATTGTAAAGGCAGTCGCCGGCTCTGTTAATTAATAAAAATAATCTACTTATATTCTATGTTTAGACAGCCGTTACCGATCTACTCTCGAAAGTATGGGCTGGTAATAATTATAATTTCAAAATACTAGTTAAACACTGCGTGAATAAAAGTGAATAAAAAAATATCAAGCAATTCTTCGTCAATACAAATTTGACTTGCAGGTTCGTATGGAACTGATGTTTGTGATAAACATGTATGTGTGTCTGGTTGTTAGTGCATCCCGGGCAACACCTCACAATCAGTAATTTCATAAAGGTGATAAGTGCACGATCATAAAGTCACAATATTATACAAATAGCGTACATTGTTAATTTTTCTTCGAAGAATATATAAGTCAGTGACAATGTTTCATCTTTCTTTAAAAAAAAATCATCTTTCATCGAATATGCAGCGACTTTGTACTTGTAGTTAGCTCGGTGGTCCAGAAGTTACTTTGAAAGTTACTTTTTAGGTTATTTTGAACATTCATTATTGTTAACATACTAAGTTGTATTCCAAAATGAAAAAAATATTTAACTGTAATCTTTTGCGTACAAGACAAGTAAGGCGCTAACTGACTATTTCAAATAGTTTTCGCTATAGTTTTAAAAATTCAAAGGTTATGATTTAGTAATTTATATCAATTCCAAATTCGCAAAATAAAAACTATTTTTTTCTCTCTTCTATGACATTATTAGTTCCTTCAGGACCTACATCTTCCGTAGCAACTTTTTTGCTTAATTATTTCTAGAACAAACTTATTTCAAGAATAAACGATAGCCTAGTGGAGATACGAACAGACTGCCATGCAGAAGGTATCAGGTTTGTATCCACGGCGCGCACCAATGACTTTTCGGAGTTATGTGCGTATTGAATTGTTAATTATCGCTTGTCCCGTGTTTTTTTGCTTTATATTGAGTTTTCTACGTGACAAGTGGTTTTATTCGAAAGAATTCGTTTTAGAACAGCCTCCGTTTTAGAAGTACATTTTGCGAAAGGAACGCATTTGTATATTTTATGACGTCAGAACAGTATGCGTGTTGCGTACGCCATTATTTTTCTAAAATATATTACTGGACATGCATATCAGCTTTCAGACCTGTATAAACTGTCCAATTGCTGGGCACGCGCTTCTTCTCCATATAAGAAGGGTTAAGTCACTGTTTAGTCACACCACGTTGGCCAAGTGCGGTTTGATAGACTTCACATGTTAGGAGAAAACATTAAAACATTCAAATTGGATTTTCATGTTAGTAAGGCCAACCCCACTTGTTTCATGACCTGGCAGGGACGCTTTGAATCCAAAACGACAACTCGAAATTACTCTTGTTACGCCTTATGAATGGGCACCCACCTGAATCTCATTTTATACTGATAACTGGATAGTACCCAAGGCAGCGATAGCCGAGTGGATATACCAACAGACTGCCATGCAGAGGGTTCGAATCCACGGCGCGCACCAATGACTTTTCGGAGTTATGTGCGTATTGAATTGTTAATTATCGCTTGTCCCGTGCCTCGGAGAGCACGTTAAGCCGTCGGTCCCGGCTGTCATGAAGATCTTTGACAGTCGTCATAGCAAGTCAGTACCTTTGAGCTAACTGTCACTAGTCTATACCATGGAATATAGCTATCCCTTTGGGTTGCGGAGGTTAGACAAGCAGTCGCTGTGTGGAAAAGCTAATATTCAGTCAAATCCGGTGAGACTAGAAAGCGGACCCCGGGTTCAGACTGGAATAACGCTAGGAGGATAATGATATTTCTAGAACAAACTTAAACCCCGATAATACAAGTTATAATAATAATAAGCTAAAATTTATTTGGCAAACCCATTCCACACACTGCATTTTTCAAGGCAGATAACAATTTTGTCGTTTGCCTGTATTTTCTATATTCTAAACATTTGTCAGTTACATTCAAAGCTACTCACTCCAAAATTAGCCACGCACATAAAATAGTCTAGTTAGCTAACGAACTAGTTCCATGAACGAAAGTCTTGATTGGAAAAGGAATCAATCAATCAGCCAGTCTCGTCAACCAGTGGTTTTTCTATACGTATACCTGCCGTAGGCATATATTTTACATTTTTATTTTTAGACACGTGTCTGGCACACATCCTCTTCAAACGATGAGTTTACCGAAGAGCCGGTATTAAAATCGATAATTTATTAATGGGATGTTTTCACTCATATGTACTTTATGGTGGAGTGAGTAATTAATTAAAAAGCTGCGATGTAATAATAATTATTATTCATAGTTTCAATATCTGATGAAGACTTTTGGCAATTAAAGACAGTTGACAAAAGTAGAAATAAAAAAATGGTTCAAAATGCTTTTGTGAATGCTTTTCGACACTAAATAAACAAGATGAAAAAGACATGCATCTTACAATAATAGAAAGTAACATTTTATTCGGCTTCATAGACTAATATAGTTCGAAATTAAGCTAGTGACTATGCTGAATTCCTGAATATGTAGGTAAATAATTCCCCTCCTTGATAGGTATAATGTTCAAAGATACTTCACTCCTATGTCTCACAACTAAAAGCCGATTTCGTTATTAGTCAGTCTCAATTTTTGCTCGTGATGCTACTCATAAAAAGCACAATGGTTAATATCTATGATTTGTTTAATAATGTTTTATTGGATTTGTTTATAGTTTAAGGGCTTCACGTTGGCTATGGTTAGTTCTTGCGTGCTAAATAAGGAATACTTACTAGCGGAACAAAACTGAAAAAGAGCTTGATGTCTACACTCAGACCAATAGTTATTTATTTGACAGGCCATTAAAAAATTACAAGTGGGAAATTTGTAATAATTTTATCCCGAGCGAGAGATGCAATCGTGACGCAATGTATAAAGGTTTGTTAAGAATTGAATCCAGAGACTAAAGGATACGGAGTACGGGCAATGTTAAACTTTCATGTATTAAAATACATATGTACGTAGTACATACCAGATAACTCTGCTTCAGGCTGTGACCCATAGATGTGCTATTTATTTTAAAATGGTGACATTCCATTACCTGAAACAAAATAAAAATAAATTAATGATTATGACAGTTAAATTTTTAATAGGTCATGATCGTTGCACTATGTCGGTCATGATAGAAAAATAAAACAGGCTTTTTAATTCCAGTGGGAAAGCAGTCTATTGTGTTGTCTAATCAGCTTTATAGTAAATTTACCCGAAAAGCGACTACCGTGTGGCTCTTGGAGTTAGTAAGACAGTTTATGAATATTTTTTGCAATAGTAATAAAAAAGACCCAAGTCTGAACCGCTGACTTCTGAGTGACGGATTAAGAATACACGTGTCACTTACGCCATTTAATTCCGTGGTTGTCGAAGGAGTCGACTAAGGAAAGTATACGAAACAAATATACATAATTATGTACGCTCTGTCAGACGTTAGGTCAAATCCTCCTATTGCCTCAAATAATTATTGTGACTCGAATTGAGAGACGCTTACGTCCAGCCGTGGACTGTGGAAGACTGTATGATGATAAGCCGCTGATGATGTAAGTATTTATTAAAACTTATGTCATAAGCGGATGTGGTGCTGAATTAGTAGAGGAGACGTAGAACATCGACTTTCACCGATCTGATAACCAGATGAGACTTATTTTTTATGTAATATAATTTATAAACAAATATGCCTATAATAACTTGCCTATCAATAAGTGCTCATAGCTATTTTAAATTTAAGTTAATTGTAATCAACCGCAAATATAACTTTGTCGTTTATACAAACACTATGGAAAACAAAGTTATTTTTGGTGATGAAAAGGCGATCGTGATATTTGGTTAAGTGAAGATAACGGGTATGTTATGTGGATACCTGAACTACGGGACCCTTACGGGACCCGCACTTAATCTAATTGTTTGATCTTTATTGCTATATTGCTTCCGTGTACGTTTATTAATGACTACAACAGCCTTAACACTTAACATACCCTTTATCTTCACCTATCCAAATATCACTATAACTTTTTCATTTACCAAAAATAACTTTGTTTTCCATAGTGTTTGTATAAAAGACAAAGTTATATTTGCGGTTGATTACAATTAACTTGAATTTTAAAATAGCTATGAGCACTTTTTGATAGGCAAGTTATTATAGGCATATTTGTTTATAAATTATATTACATAAAAAATACGTCTCATCCGGTTATCAGATCGGTGAAGGTCGATGTTCCACGTCTCCTCTACTAAATAATGTTATAATCCTTTTCCGCTTCAAGGTAATTTATTCAACTTAGATCACAGAGTTACACGTCTGAACCTCAAAATAAGTCTGTTATCAAGGTGACGGCCGGTTGGCGTAGCGGGAGTGTAAGCGACTGCTACGTCGAAGGTCGCGGGTTCTATTCCCGCTCAAGTCAAACATTTGTGTGCATGAACATGGATGTTTGTCTTGGTCTGGGCGTTTCTATGTATAATATGTATGTATTTACAAAAAAAAGTATATATGTATTTTTATCCATTATCTAGTAGCCATAGTACAAGCTCTGCTTCGTTTGGGACTAGATGGTGTGGTGTGAATGTGGTAGAATATTATATTATTATTATTATAAGGTAGAAAAGAAAGGTACAGCAATTAAAAGAAAATGAGTATGTCGATCGTTATTAGCCACAACACATGCAAAAATATAAAATACCGTAAATTTCTTCTCAAAACACCAAATTTTATAAATAGTGATCCCGACTTTACTCGTATATGAACGTAAACTTGCATGTGTGATGATAATATAATAATAATATTTGACCACA
Organism: Euclidia mi; assembly: GCA_944739405.2. Taxonomy (NCBI): domain Eukaryota; kingdom Metazoa; phylum Arthropoda; class Insecta; order Lepidoptera; family Erebidae; genus Euclidia; species Euclidia mi. The sequence continues at coordinate 16,995,767 of OX123187.2, forward strand.
TTCACACAACACCATCTAGTCATATACAAAGCTAATCATAAAAAAGCTGTAACAAAAATAAAAATTTACACGAATCGTATACAAGTACAAAGCTTGTATTGAATAGCACATATGTGCTTACAAAGATCTACAATAAAATAAGAAGTATGAGTAAGACAATATTTATTGTCTAAATAATTTATCTTATCTATTGGTACTGGGTTTTTCCGAATTCTTAGTAGCAGCACAGAGTCTGGTGATGTGCCCGGTTACGGCAATAGGCTCGCCCCCTATTACGAGGGACTTAAAAATTCATGACGAAATGTTGGTGTAATATGACACCTCTGCCTACCTCTTCGGGGATAGAGACGTGAGTCCATAAAAAAAATCTACACAACATCAGTGAAACTACGATGGTTACCGATACATTCTCATGTCTGTACGAAAAGCTTTAGCAAATTCGAATTAAATGCGTGATTATCTACTATTTCTTAAGTAACATTAATCGGTTCTGCAGTCTTTTAACAATTGAAAAATTTGATCGCTGTGTTCTTGTAATATAAATACATATATCTGAGACATCACTGTCTCAACTTGCTACTCCATAACTGACAGTAATGAGAATGTAAACAATTCTGCAAACGCCTTAAAATAAAAATAAAGGTTAAAACATGGACAGCTTCTAGGTTCAATTTTATTAAGTGTTCCCGCACATTATTTATTCAACTAAAGGACATCCAAAGCTAAACAATTGTGAAAATTGAACGTTCTAGTTTTATTTCTGCAATACGTCCTTGGATTTATATGCATCGCTTTTTACCTACTGCTTTTATTTCAATGGAGAACAAAGACTTACCGAGACACCTTAAGCTTTCATTATTAGTGCGGGAAAATAAAGACTGGTTCTTAGAAAATGTTCCATTAGCTATAAATATTCTCTTCTAAAAGTGATTTTAAGTAAAAATATTTAATGTTGAAAAGTGGCACTTAAAAATTACCTATTTACTTATCGACGCACAAACTGATGATGATAACGTGACTGATATATCATACTTATATTATAAAGCTGAAGAATTTGTTTGAAGGCGCTTATTTCAGGAAAATCATTACGAACTTGAAAAAATATTTTTGTGTTGGATAGTCCATTTATTGAGAAAGGCTTTAGGCTATATAACATCACGCTAGGAGCTACAGGTGTGAGCAGTAGCGCTAAATAAAGCAGGTGTAACCAAGGGCTCAGTTAGTGAATAATATACATAGTCCACATATATTATACGCATCTCAGACATCGGGCACACCTTATTTTAGTACACCACTTCTGTAACATACATTTTCACCATAGTTCTGAACATGGTCGCGAGTTGCCTACATTATAAGACGTAAGTGGATGCTCCTGTTACACAATATTCACATTGGCAGGCTAACTAAGGCACTTAATTTTAGTAACTGCATTAATTTCTTAAGTATTATGTCTGTAACTAATTACTAGTTACAAGTAATTAAGTACAATGTGAAACTGTTGCAGCTCCTTACAAAAATAAAATACATATGTAATATATTGGCGATTTAAAAGAGTGGCCACGAGTTTTATTGCCCGTTCTTTCTCGTGGTTCTACCTATTTGCTTTGCGAACGAGGCAGTAAATGTAAATGAAGAAGCATTAAGTAATTCGATTTAAAAATTGACGTTCATAAGCGTTACCAACACTGAACGTCAACAAACATCATTTTCTTGGATAAATTTTGTATAAATTTATTTTATTATTTCGGAGGCTGTATACCTATTTAAGTAATAACCATATCGTGTATACCTATAAATAATAACAGAGCAAACTTTTTATAAAACCAAAAAGGAAAACAGAATATATAAAATACCAATAAAGCAAGATGACATCAGACGTCAATAACATAAACATTGTAAATGTAAACAATACAATTAAACCCAAGAAAAAATGTTGACCAGAGCCAGAGCAGCGGCACAATTAAGACCCCCGACTCGTCACTCAGCTCCGCCTCGCAGCTGCTGGCGCCAGCAGCGCCGGCCATTGCTGAGGCGTCGAGCTCATCGAGTGATGAGTATTTTTCCCCGCCGACGACACCAACACCAGCGCGCCGCCGGGGAAGAGGCCGGCCGCCGTCACGCTTGGGACCCCGAGACCCACCGGTTTCGAACAGGGCCCCCGCTGCCGGTGGTGATGTGCGCCGCATGAGATGGACTCAATCGATGAATGAGAACGTCATGCGGGCATATTTTGTGGCTACAGAGGGAGGAACCAACCTTACGGCGTACCGTGACCGCTTACTGCCTCTGTTTCAGGCCTTGGAACCAGCTGTTAACGTTTCGGCACAGCGACTGTCGGATCAAGTGCGAGCCATTCAACGCTGCCGCCTGTTGGATGGCGACGCACTTGAGAGGCTACGCTCAGACTTGCGAGGTATCCCTGAAAACCCACCTCTCGCACACAATGAGGCTCCAATATCGCACGCCTCACTCAGAGCACAAGAAGAAGACGAGGAAGGGATAGACAGGGATACACAAGTAAGTACCCAATGCATAGATAAGATAAGGAGTACTTTGGAGTGCGCTATTGGGGAATATCGGTATGCTACACTAGAAAACAGACCCCGGCTGCCGCGTTTACCCACGCATAGAAAAAATATGGCGATTGTGGGTGCCCTGGATTCACTATTGCCTACTTACATAGACACTAGTGAAAATCTTAGTGATACACACTCAATTCTATACTGCGCGGCTGTAGCGGCGTGTCGAGTGGCTAATATTAAAATACAAAACAGTATTACAATTAGCCCTCGAGATGCCGTCCCGGCTTGGCAGCGTAGAATTGAGCGTCGTATTGCTGAGACCAGGGCACTCATAGGCAAGCTTATCTGCTTCAGGTCGGGCAATACCCGCCCGAGAGTGATGCGTTTTGTGAGTCGGGCGTTTAAGGGGACAAAAAAGGATTGACCGATATTCCCAAAATCGCGCATTCCAAAGAGACGAGAAGTTGTTTTATAGGAATTGGGAGCGACCTGAACCAGGTGTGGATGATGGGTGTCGACCAGATGATGCGAACACGATTGCGTTCTGGTACAACATATGGTCGACTCCCGTCAGCCATACAGAAGGTGGCTGGATTGGGGATGTTAAGCGATCATGTGAGGTAATATCACCCATGGAGCCCGTAGCCATTGATGCCATGGATGTATATTGTGCAGTCCGTCCGTTAGCCAATTGGAAATCGGCGGGACCGGACGGATTGCACAATTTCTGGTTAAAATGGCTACGCAGTGCACATGCTCGCTTGGCATCCCAATTCCAGGCAGCTCTGGATTCAGGATCGCTGCCAAGTTTTATGACAACTGGCGTTACTCACCTGCCCCACAAATCTGGTAGTACCACGGAGCCTACGAACTATAGGCCGATTACTTGCCTACCGACGGTGTATAAAGTTTTTACATCCATTTTGAGAACAAAATTGGAATTACATATATTCAATAGTAACATTTTATCTGAGTCTCAAAATGGATGTAGAAGCCGGGCACGTGGTACTAAGGAGCTACTCCTTATCGACATGGCCATTAGCCAACAGGTTCACCGTAGTCGAAAGAATCTGGCGACATGCTGGATAGACTATAAGAAGGCCTATGACTCTGTGCCACATACGTGGCTCTTGAGGGTGCTGGAGTTGTACAAAGTAGATGCAACTCTATGCGCCCTCTTGAGGGCATGTATGGGGCAGTGGAGTACGGTGCTTCGCTATCCAGGATGTCGACAGCCTTGCGGGTATGGCGAACCTGTAAAGATCAAGCGGGGTATTTTCCAAGGCGACAGTTTGAGTCCACTATGGTTTTGCCTAGCACTGAACCCGCTGAGCACTTAGCTCGAGAGTTCAGGGCTAGGCTATCGGTTGCAGAATAGAGGTCACGTTATTTCTCACCTCCTTTTCATGGATGACCTAAAACTATTTGCCCCCACTGACCTCCAATTAACCGAGTTACTAAAGATAACTGAAAGCTTTAGTAATTCAATTAAGATGGAGTTCGGTGTGGATAAATGTGCGGTCATGCATGTAAAGCGAGGCAGGAGTGTGGAATCTGATAGTATAGAGCTCTCAGATTTCACACACCTTAGATCTCTCTCTGCAACGGAAACCTACAAATATCTGGGTATGTCGCAGGCATTAGGCATTGATGACGCTGGCATGAAACAAGCGTTGCAGGCACGTTTCTTTGGCCGCCTGAAGAAAGTCTTAAAAAGCTTTTTATCGGGCGGAAATAAGGTGCGTGCCTGTAACGGTTGGGCCATGCCCGTCTTAATGTACTCCTTCGGCATACTCAGATGGACTCAAACAGAATTGGACGCCTTGGATAGGAAAGTTCGATGTCTACTCACGACATACCGGATGCATCACCCGCGTTCGTCGGTGATGAGATTGTACATCCCGCGCAAGTGTGGGAGTCGTGGCTTCTTGAGTGCCAAGACCCTCCACAATCGCGAGGTGTGCAATCTCAGAGAATACTTTCTCCACGCCGACGCGGGTGTGCACCGAGATGTGGTCGCAGTGGACAGAGGGCTTACTCCGCTGGGTCTGGCTAAAGAGAACTGGCGCAAACCTGCCGTACTTGGTGTAGAGGAGCGCAGGGAAGTATGGAAAGGTAAAGAGCTGCATGGACGTTTTTACCGGGCCGACGTAGATTTCCCAGCGTCGGTGTCCTGGCTGCGTTTTGGCGATCTTTTCGCTGAAACAGAAGGTTTTGTCTTTGCGATTATGGACGAAGTTGTCATGACGAACAACTACCGGAAGTATATTCTAAGGGATGGGACGGTCGACATATGTCGGGCATGTCACCAGCCTGGAGAATCGCTTAGACATATAGTATCCGGTTGTTCTCGTCTTGCCAACGGCGAATATTTGCATAGACACAACCAAGTAGCCAGGATTGTCCACCAGCAACTTGCCTTAAAGTACCAACTTGTCGACTCTGAAATACCGTACTACAGGTATGTGCCCGACCCAGTTCTTGAAAATGGTCGTGCTACTCTGTATTGGGATCGGTCTATCATTACTGACAGAACTATTGTGGCTAACAAGCCGGACATAGTGGTGATAGACCGATTAGAGCGCCTTGCAATGATCATCGACGTCACCATACCCCATGACGAGAATCTCGTGAAAGCCGAAAAAGATAAACAAATTAAGTATTTGGACCTGGCTCACGAGATTGTCGACATGTGGGATGTTGACTCGGCGATCATTGTACCGATAGTCGTGACCGTAAATAGTATTATTGCCAAGAGCCTCGACCACCACGTCAAGAGGCTCTCGTTAGACGGCTGGATCAAGTCCTCTATACAGAAGGCAGTATTGCTGGACACGACACGCATCGTACGGAGGTTCCTTTCTCTGGAGCCCTAACCACCGGTAGCTTGGTCCCTGCGCCCGATGCCGGTGGGTCTTCGTGGTCCCATTTTATATATTTAATTTAGTTCTTAGTGTGAAATTTATTAAGTATGTGAAATGTGACTGTGAGAAGAATATTTAATAAACGACATAATAATAACTCACGAGAAATGCCTAATTCAGAAGACCTTAAAAGCTACTGGGCCGATCTCTGGAAAAAGCAACATGATCATTATGATACCGCTAGATGGATACAAGATGAAGAATGTAGAATCATGAATGTGGAGAGTATGGAATTAGGTGATATTACAGGAGATGATATAGAGAGAGCAACGAGACGAATAAAAAACTGGAAAGCAGCAGGTACAGATAAATTACATAATTTTTGGTTCCATGCCCTACATATTGTTTTAGCTAGGAATATTTCAGATATAATCAATGGTCAACAAGTAATACCTAAATTCATTACAAAAGGCATAACCTACATGTTACCCAAAAGCAGCGACACTCTGAACCCTTCACAATATCGTCCGATTACGTGTCTTCCAACTATTTATAAGCTTATCACATCATTAATTACACACAAAATCAACAAACATTTTGAACACAACAACATTATATCCGAAGAACAAAAAGGCTGTAGGCAGCGACATCGAGGATGTAAAACAATTAGTTATTGACTCTACAATTTTAAAACATGCGCATAACAATAAAAGAAACCTACATATTTCATACATTGATTATAAAAAGGCCTTCGACAGTGTGCCTCACTCATGGTTAATCCGAGTCCTTCAGATATACAAAATCAATCCCGTCATAATAAACTTTCTGAAAAATGCTATGTCTGACTGGAGAACTTCTTTGCACTTATCCAACGGCATAGATACGATCACCACAGACGAAATAAGCATCGGAAATGGCATTTTCCAGGGAGACTCACTTAGTCCACTGTGGTTCTGCCTCGCTTTGAATCCTTTGTCTAATCTCCTCAACAGTACTACTGATGGGTATAAATTAAATTCTGTGACATCCATTACACACTTAATGTATATGGATGATATTAAATTATTTTCTAAAACTGAAAAATGCCTTGATCATCTTATAAATACTACAACCCAATTTAGCAGCGATATAAATACGTCATTTGGTTTAGACAAGTGCCGTACACTACATATACGAAAAGGAAAAATAACTAACACTCAAAATCACACTATCGATACCAACTTGTTTAATACAATGCAACCATCAGATACATATAAATACTTAGGAATACACCAATCCAACATCATAAACCACACGCAGATTAAGGAACAACTAGTATCAGAATACACCAAGAGATTAAATTTAGTATGTAAAAAGCAGCTACACTCAAATAATTTATTTAAAGCTATAAACACATTTGCCATACCCGTATTAACATACTCATTTGGATTAATAAAATGGACATGAACTGACATAAAAAGATTAGAAATTAAGACAAGAACAACACTGACGAAACATAACTATGCTCACTCATGCTCAAGCTGCAATAGAGAGAATTACTGTAAGTAGGCAAAAGGGTGGTAGAGGTCTAATCGACCTCACTATGTTGTGGGAAGGGCAAATACGAAAACTAAGAGATTTTTTTATCATAAAGCCGACGGTAGTCAAATTCACTCATCAATCATAGAAATAGACACTAACTTTACACCTTTAAACCTAACCAATCGAGACATTACTTTTAAAAGTTTAGATGAGCACAGGCAAGAAAACATCTGTAGATGGCGAACAAAGGAATTACATGGCAGACATCTACACGATATGGAACAGCAGCATATAGATTCAGACAGTTCTAATAAGTGGCTTAAATTAGGATCACTCTTCCCTGAAACGGAAGGGTTTATGTTAGCAATTCAAGATCAGGTTATTAATACTAAAAACTACAGTAAATTTATTCTTAAAGACCCAAATACACAAAACGATAAATGCAGAAAATGCCATCGAGCATCTGAAACAATTCAACATATTACTGGCGCCTGCCCAACCCTGGCTCAAACAGATTACACCCATAGGCACAATCAAATCGCTAATATTGTTCACCAAAAACTAGCCATCAAATTTAAATTTATCACAAAGCCCATCCCGTATTACCAATACACCCCTAAACCAGTGCTGGAGAACCACAACCACAAAATATACTTTGATAGAGCAATTCTTACTGACAAAACTATACATTACAATAGACCGGACATAACTGTAATAGATAAACCTAACAAAGTCGTACATTTTATAGACATAGCAGTTCCTAATACCCATAATATACAGAAAACAATCACCGAAAAAATCCATAAATACACAGAGTTGAAAGAAGAAGTAACTAGAATCTGGCAGATGAACAAAGTATATATTGTGCCACTGGTACTCTCGAGCACTGGTGTCATACCGAAACACCTACTACATTATTTGCGACAAATAGAATTACCCACAAACCTTTACATTACTATGCAGAAAGCAGCCATACTAAACACCTGTCGTATAGTACGTAAGTTTTTGCAGGACGAACCCCTTCTAACATATAATGTCCCAAATTAACTCCACTTGGCCTAGGCCCGTGGTTTTCATTAAATACCGATTTTTTCGAGAATAAACAAATTTAAAGAACAAAAATAATAATAATATTCCACCACATTCACACAACACCATCTAGTCCCAAACTAAGCAGAGCTTGTACTATGGGTACTAGATAACGGATACACATACATATATACTTTTTTTTGTAAATACAGACATATTATACATAGAAACACCCAGACCAAGACAAACATCCATGTTCATGCACACAAATGTTTGACTTGAGCGGGAATCGAACCCGCGACCTTCGACGTAAGTAGCAGTCGCTTACACTACCGCTACGCCAACCGGCCGTCAATGATTGACGGAATTGATCAAATAAATGATCTTGACTTTGACTTTGAGTATTCTTTGTATAGAATGTCAAGCTAGTGCGTAGGTACACTATTCCATATCGTATCTACGGATTGGGAAGCTCTGCTTGTCGGCAATGCCAATGCCAACATCATAAGGCATTCCGGTGGTGGCATACGGAATGCTGATCAGAGGACACACCCTATGGACTCGCTCCGCTAGGAAAGGTCTAATCATAATAATTATATAATTAGGTCATGTTGACGCCTACTTGTACAGTGAATAAAAATTATTGGGTACAAATGTGGACGGGTACTTTTATACAACTAATTTAAAGATGCTACGGGCTGAAATATCCACAGGATATTAATGACGACGCAATTATTTGTTTATCGGATAAATGAGATGATTTTACAGCTTATACCGTATATTCAATAAAATACATAATTTTGGTATTACCACGCTCAAATTAAGTACTTATTTGTTTATATTGTAACAGTACTTATTTGTTTATCTTGTAACATAAAGAGAAAAGATATTGATTACAAAAATAACCAAAGCTTCAGTTTACATGAAAACGCATTTATTATCAACTAACACATAAACTAGGTACACTACAACAAAATGAAATTAATTTGTTTCCAGTGAATCAAATGTGATCCGCTTAACCAATTAATCTTTGTAGTATTTAATCCAATTAATTAGAGACTATTTTATAGAATTGATCCTGTCAGAATATATCTGCTATGTTTCGTATTAAAGCTGTATTTCTTGGCTTTTTTATGTGCTTAAATTTACAGAGTTTTATATGTAGGTATAAGTATAAATTCTAGGCACTTGCTCGTATACATAAGTAGATTCCGTGGGTGTCAGTTACTGACCTATCGTAAAATTACCTTCAGTAAAAACTTAACCAGTAATAGTTTGGCAAAAGGCAAAGGCTGCATATTGCACAGTACTAATCTGTACTGTACAATACTAATGTATGTATAAAATTCTTGCCTTACTGACTGACTAACAGACAACGCATACCGAAGTCTAAAGGGTGGCAGAACCTAAAATTTGGCATAAATGATTTTTGGAGGCCGTAAGGGTACAATAATATGGGATTTCCCAATATTCTCACGGAGTCGGGCAGAAGCCGTTAATGTACAACAGATTGTGTGGGCGTAGCTGCCACCATCCTCTGGTTAGATGTATTTGTTTACCACAAATATGCGTCCAAACGAATAATTATTATAAATCAGAAACTACAGACGATAAAGCCCTTTTGGAAGAGAATGGATTTGCATTTGGGAAATGTTGTTGGTGGATAGACTAGCATCTCTCAAAGGTGAAGAATATGGGGCTAAAGCTCTGCATATTAAATTTGTAAACATGTAAAATAACATTGCACACATGCATTGGTTTATTATATAAAATACAATGTTTCAAACAAGCGCAGTTGGCAACCACAAAACGTTAGGTATGTTATAAAACTATTTGTAAGCCAATGCTCCCGGACATCGCTCCAGTTTACAATATAAAAGTTATATCCGGCTAGCAACGCGTTATACATAATTATATCATACGTTACAGTATACGGCACAGCACACGGCTGCTTTGGTAATTAGCGTGAGGGGATGTATATTGCATATTAGCGCAAATAATTATGACTGAAATTAATATTGTTAATTAACATCTTATTTTAATTTTTCATAATACTTACCGTTACAAAACACTGAACGATACAAGTTCGCAATACAAGATTGTCATCTGCCACTATCCACTAAAGTGCACAATCGATACATAAAATCTTGTGTTTTATGTTTCAGGCACAATACACCCGGCAGCCATTTCTATCGAAAGCGTCAAGCTGGCGATGCTAATTTGCTATCATGTGCATCCAAAAAACTTAGTCACCAGCGAGAATAAAAGTCCACGTGGACTTTGCATTACGTGAAATTGATAATTCCACGTATTGTGTAACCACAGTGGAATACCTAGAAAGAAAGAAAAGAAAGAAAGTAAAAACATTTATTAGACACACCCATTACAAAACACAACAAAGTTTCACGGTAATGACCAAAAGGAAAAGCAAAAAAATAAAAAAAAAACACATACAAAAAAAAAAGTGCAGTGTGTCCAAAAGGTCTCAGCTCAGCCTGTGCTACGGATGACCGCAGCGCTGTTTTTCAGCCGAAACCTAAGGGCTAGTCACGGACGATTGTCAGAGTAGATAGGTACAGTAAATACTATAAACGATAGGCTAGAGAAATATAAGATGACAGTAGTGTATATAGAGAGTATATAATTATATAGCAACAGATATTATTAAAGTAGGTAAATAATATAAACATAATAAGCAATTATAGAATATAATATAGAATATACAAATAATAATATAGGGAAATCAAGTGTTACGTGCTGGATTTTTGTTCAGACAGGAACCATTTCTTTATGAGACTTCTAAAGCTACCTACATAACCCAGTTTGCGCAGTGGAGGCGGCAAATTATTCCAGCACTAGGTAGCATTATACCGGAAGCCACCTCTAAATGCTTAATCTAAGTGGTTTTGTGCCTAGGTATATTTAATGGTTGCCCAAGTTCTCTGCTGGCGTACATCTTATTTTTAGCCATCTATTCTAACTTCTCGTACAAATATTCTGGCTTTTTGTCTTTGACAATCCCAAACATAAGAGTGGCCAAGTGTACATCCCTTCTCCATTTCATTTTTAATATACCGTCTGCATTTAAAAATGGTGTTACGTGACCATGTTTCGGGATATCAAAGCAGAACCTTGCACATGCGTTCTGCACTTTTTGTATGAGGTTAGAGGTTGTCGCCAATAATCTAGGCCCGTACACCACGTCGAGGTAATTAAACTTGGAAAGAACAAGCGAGTCCGTTAGTTGCACACGAAGATCAGTACTAAGATATTGTCTTATTCTATACAATAGTTTAATGCGATAAAAACAATTGCGAACAACATCTGAGACGTATCGCTCAAACCTCAACGCATCATCCATAGTAAGCCCAAGATTACGTGCTTCCAGCACTCGTTCTTTTACTGAACCATTCATAGCAATGTAGGGGTTTTCTTGGCTTACTTTATCGATCTTGTCCTTAGATCCCAATATCATATATTTGGTTTTGGAAGAATTAAGAAGTAAGGAATGATTATGTGCCCAGTTAAAAATATTATTCAAGTCTGCATTGATTTTATCCACAGCTAATTGCGTTTCATGAGGTTTAAAAGATAAATAAATCTGAACATCGTCCGCATATCTATGAAAATTAAAATATTTAATACTATTTATTCTGTCCGCAGTGTAAATATTAAATAAAATTGGTCCTAGCACAGATTCTTGAGCTACACCCCTATTTAAGGGTTTAGACCTACGCTGTAATCCTTCAACTAAATACGTACTAACGAAGTGGGGAGTTGGACACTACATATTTCAATCCCGTAGGTTACGGGGCTCATGCTGGACACACAGTAACACTAATAACTTATTTGTAAGCAATCTAAATAACAAGCGGCGCCTGCATCATGTGCCGGGCGCGTGGGCAGAAATGCGTTGACAACTTGACCCAGGTATAGCGGCCATATTGTTTACCAATTGGTAGATTTTGCACCTAAATACTTAGTGTTTTATGAATTACATCTGATACATCATCACCATACCTATTATTCATATGATTTCATGTAAGTAACATCATCGTTATCATCAGCCTGCTGTAGTCTTCTGCTGAATAAGGCCTCATAGCTAGCCACTGAGCTTGATATCCAGCTCTTGATTTCCAGCCGCTGCCATCCACTTAAAGCGTAAATAGTCACTCCCACGCGCCGCATTTTTATTTATAATAGTAATGACGTTCCACGATGAGGCTTCATTAGAAAACAATCAATTTGGCCATCTAAAAATATTTGGCACAGCATCCTTGACTAGAATTCTAAAAATCAGTCATCGTTTCATCCAGGGAGAACGCCAAATGCGACGTGTTTTGCCTTTGACGTCCTTACATCGATTCCAATTACCTTACTCATACTAACGATTACTTGCGCTGTCATTTTTAGCACCACCTGAAACTGTGTTAAAACTTTTGCAGCAAACACTTCAGACGAGGTTTGCTTCAAGCACATGCATGGAATAAACCCGCAAACAGTTTGATGGATTGCTATTATAACTCGTAATTATGTTGAGGAAGTTGTTACCAAGCCTTCTCCATTACACGAGATGGTGCAGTGTCCTTAAAACTTTTAAAAGAAAGAAGGGAGATAGGTTACACTTCGGAAGCCAGCTTTATGAATTAACTTGTTGCGTATGGCGCTTGCGAAATCTTGTTATTTCCTTCTCGGTGATTTCTGTAACTGTATTTGCATTCTGTTTAATATATCGCAAAATAATGTTGTTCATATTTTGTAATACATTATACGAGCGATTTTAATAAATTATACGAGGTTATTTAGCGGGACTTACTCGTGATACCGCGAGTAAGACCCGCTAAATAACCTTGTATAAGACATATTTAAGGGCTTACTTTGATCTAAAAGAAAGTCTATGTATAGTATCTGACTTAGCCCTAAAAGTATTTTGTACTCATGTGTTAAGGCAACAATATGAGACAAAATGAGCAGTTCTCATAAAAAGGGAAGGTATAGAAATGAATAGGCAGTCAGCCGCTAGTCTAATCATCTGATATTGAAATTATTGAAGGGGTAGCAATATGGTAAAAATCAGTCGCCATAACCTATGAACGTAAACAATTTCTCACAAGTCCACAACCTATACACGAAATACAAAACTAATTTACGTGCACGTGCTACCTTCGTAACTGTATGAAGGCAGTGCAATACGAAATAGATTACTGTAAGGTGTTGCATCTCCGCGCACCTTGGAAACAATGAAGCCTTGTTATATGCAGCCGGCTTCATTTCGGACCGACAGCGTCACTGATTTGACGGACGAAGGAGCACATACATAGACTTACATGACATGTGCATTATGTTTCTAGCTCCCTAATAGTTACAAACACCTAATAGTAAAAATATATTACGATGGAAATACAGTGTCTCAAGACGAAGGCACTGACCAGTATCCACACACTGGTCAATGCCAGTGATAGCTTACGGAGCAGCCACACTATGGACCTTATCTGAAAGCCCATAGTGAGCGACCTCACTCAGAATCTTAGATCAGACACAAAACATGGCTTGTACAAAAACATGGCTTGTACCTCGAAATGAAAAAACGGAACCCTTATAGGATCACTTTGTTGTCCGTCCGTCTGTCAAGACCCTTTTTCTCAGAAACGCGTGGAGGTATCAAACTGAAATTTATATCAAATAGTCAAATCTACTGTTCCATGAAGCTGTGAAAAAATCTAACTTCTAAGCCAACGCAATCAAAAGATACAGCCGTTTATGCTGCAAGTTTCCGCAAATATTCGAAACTCAAAACCTACAGGGTACTTCCCGTGAACTCAGAATCTTGAAATTTTGTACGTAGCAATGTCTTATAGCATGCATAAAGGAAAAATTGCGAAAACCGTAAATTTCTAGTTACATCATATCAAAAAAATATTTTTAATAATTTTAAGGTTATTACCATTTTCTCATGAACGCGTTAAGTTATTAAATTGAAATTCATATCAAATATTCAGGTCTATAATACCTTCGGGCACGCCACGATAGTGGCGGTAAGTCCCGTGGTTGAAGAGTGGTTGGAGAGACGTCACGGCGTCCTCACCTTCCGGTTGACTCAAATCCTTACCGGCCATGGTTGTTTTGGCCGGTATTTGTGGAGGATAGGCCGGGAGGAAACGCCCGGATGCCATCATTGTGGCAGTAGCCGCAACCCTGTCGAAGACACGGCGTTGCATACTTTGGCGGATTGCCCAGCCTGGGCATCGCAGCGCCGTGATCTGGTCGCGGCTCTGAATACGGTTGTCCTCTCGCTCCCGGCCGTAGTTCTATCTATGGTCCGGAGTGAGAGGTCCTGGAACGCCGTCGCCTCCTTCTGCGAAGCAGTCATGCTGAGCAAGGAGGCGGTGGAGCGGGAGAGGGAAATACATCGCCCTCTCCCCAACCGTAGGACCGGGCGTCGGGGACGTCGAACAAGAGACGACCTCCGACCACCCTAAATTTAGTGCCTGCGGACGGTGAGCGCTGGGGCTGCTCCCTGTCCGCCAAAAGGCGGGAGGCAGCGCGTGTCCTCGCCGCCTCCCAAGTAGCTTTGTGAGGTGATGGATGCTAGAAGTTTGATGGATGCAAGAAGTTTGATGGATGATTGCGAGATCATATGTAGACGGGGCCCGCCAACACAAACGGCGGGCCAATCCCGGGCGGGGTCGCGAGAAAGTATGCTAATCGCGAATCGCGTGACCCCGCCAATATACGGGACCCGTAGGGACACCGCGGTGGGTTTTAGTGGGTATGCCCCGAACGTCTTTAGGGGAGAGCCTCCACATACCTCCTCCGTCAGTCCCAAGCCCAGCCGTTCTAATGGCTTGGTTGGCGGAGTTGAGATGACTCATGAGGAGAGTTTCCCACAGTAGTGAACAAAAAAAAAAGGTCTATAATACCTTGAATCTGTAATAAAATCAAACTTCTATGTCAACGCAATAAAAAGAAACAGCAATTTAAGCCGCATATTTTCTCGCAACTACTCGCAAGGGAATCAAAACCTACAGGGTCCTTCCCGTGACCTCAGAATCTTGAAATTTGGTACGCAGCAATGTCTTATAGCACAAATCAAGGGAAAATTGCGAAAACCGTAAATTTTTAGTTACATCATTTAAAAAAAAAATTGTATTAATTTTAAAGTTACTACCCCTTTTCTCATGAACGCGTAAAGTTATTAAATTGAAATTCATGCCAAATACTGGGGTTTATTATACCTTTAAGCTGTAACAAAATAAACTTCTATCTCAAGGCAATCAAAAGAAACAGTAATTTTACTACATTTTCAAACTCGCAACTACTGGCAAGAGAATCAAAACCTACAGGATACTTCCCGTAAACTTAGATTCTTGAAATTTGGTACAAAATAACGTCTAATAGCAGAGATAAAGGAAAAATTGCGAAAAACCTAATTTTTTCATTTTATTATAATAAAAATAAAGAAATTTTAAGTTACTAGCCCTTTCTTTATGAATGCATAGAGGTATTAAATTGAAATTCATATCAAGTACTCAAATCTATAATATATTTCATCTGTAACAAAATCAAACTTCTAAGCCAACGCAATCAAAAGATACAGCTGTTTATGCCGCAAATTCTCGCAAATTTTCGAAACTCACAAGGAAATCAAAACCTACAGAGTACTTCCCATGAACTTAGAATCTTGAAATTTGGTACAAGGCCACGTCTTAAAGCACAGATTAAGGTAATATTTCCATTAATCTAAATTTTAGTTACATCATATAATACAAACATTTTTTAAATTTTAAAGTTACTACCTCTTTCCTCATGAAAGCGTAGTTATTAAGTTGAAATTCATATCAAATATTCAGGTTTGTTGAATTATTGAATATCGCTTGTCCCGTGCCTCGGAGAGCACGTTAAGGAGTCGGTCCCGGTTGTCATGAAGATCTTTGACAGTCGCTACAGGGCATCAGTACCTTCTTAATCAACTGACCTTAGTCTAAACCATGGAATATCGCTAATCAAATACTCAGGTTTATAACACCGTTACTGTAATCAAATCAAACTTCCATGTCAACGCAATCAGCAGAAACAGCAATTTAAACATATTTTCAAACTCGCAACTACTCGAGGGAATTAAAACCTACAGGGTACTTCCTGTCCTCCCCGTGGGATCTCCACCTTGTCGTGGTGGGGGGGCTTAGTAACCGTGGATTTGATTTTCACCCACGGTGAAGCTAAGCGGGATCCCGGGAGGGGACGCTCCACGTGGGCTTGCGTGAGGCCTGCGTAGGATGCGTCCATAGGTGCGGGTGCGGGGCACAGTTCTGTTTGTCCCTCGTAGTCGGGTGCGGTCGCGAGAGGAGAGGCGTGTCGGTGTTGCCTTGCCGCGCGCCCTATCTCCCGCGACCAAATGGGGGCGCAACATCGTTGCGTCGCGGTGGGGCCGCAGAGGAAGAGGAGATGCGGTGTTGCGTTGCCGTCCTCCCTATCCTCTGCGGCCGCTGGGTGTTTTGGCGGTGGAGCCCAACAACTTCATCCGCCGCCAAGGGGGTTTCGTTCGGGGCCCGCCGGACCATCTGGCGGGCCAATACCCGTCGGGGGGTAGCGAGGAATGCTTCGGTGAAACCCTACACTCTGACACATGGGTACATGAGGAGCAATAAAAAAAACAAAAAAAAGGGTACTTCCCGTGAACTTTGAATCTTGAAATTTAGCACGAAGCAAACTCTTATAGTACAGATAAAGGAAAAATTGCGAAATCCATAAATTTTTAGTTACTTACATCATTTAGAATTAAAATATTTTTAATAATTTTAAAGGTGCTACCCCTTTCTTCATGAACCCGTTGGGGTATAATTTATAATATTCTACCACATTCACACATCACCATCTAGTCCCAAACTAAGCAGAGCTTGTACTATGGGTACTAGATAATGGTAAAACATACTTCTATACTTTTTTTTTTGTAAATACATACATATTATACATAGAAACACCCAGACCAAGACAAACATCCATGTTCATGCACACATATGTTTGACTTGTGCGGGAATCGAACCCGCGACCTTCGGCGTAGCAGTCGCTTACAATCCCGCCGCGCCAACCGGTCGTCAAAATCCATAAATGTTTGTTACATCATTTATAATTAAAATATTTTTAATAATTTTAAAGGTGCTACCCCTTTCTTCATGAACCAGTTGGGGTATAAAATTGAAATGCATATCAAATGCTCAAGTCAAAACTAACGGGTATTTCCAGTCGATCTGGAATCTTGAAATCTTGCATAAAGCAACGTTTTATAGCACATAGGAAAATTTTTGAAAACCCTTAATTTTTAGTTACATCTCATATTTTTTTAAATAATTATATATACCTACAGGTTTGTACGGAACCCTCGGTGCGCAAGTCTGACACGCACTTGACCGGTTTATTTTGTTCTAAGCAACCCTACGCACAACCCGGAAATGGACCCTCAAATTAATCAACCAATAGATTCAACCGTGATGTATTCAAATCAATATCTTCACTATGTTCTATTCAAAGGGTAAGTTCATGAAATAAATGATCAATTTTATAGTTGCCCAGTGCGATGTAATTGCGGCGATAATCGGTTTGGCGTCACTTAGGCCGGCAGTTACGAAGTGGAGTGGTTAGAAGGTAATTACTAGCCTTTCTAAACTATTGCTACACGAGGTAAAGACTTGCAGTTCAAGAGCTATTTTACGTTATGAAGCAACGACATAATATTGTGTTAAATTTTGTGTTTTTCTTATCTTCTTCTTATCTATGGCAACTGATAACACTTTTTGTGGTCGATATCTAAGTCCCTATGGTTAGCACACGTATACTTTTAATGTTTATGCACTACACGACACTTCTTATTATCGATTCGCGAAATTTCACTGTTCTGTCGTTATTTTTGAAAAATAACGATCGAACCCGGTATTCCACTCGATTGGATAGCACTATTTTTACACGATTTTCACTCGCGGTTTCGAATGCACTATTCACGATCACAGTTTTTAATGTCTGTCGCGAATACAATAGTTTCATTTATTTTCAGCATTGATTTGTGGGGCAAAATATACTTAAATTAGAATTTTATAGGAGTCAATGAGTTTTATGAATTAGATTTTAAATTGGTATACCAACTCTAATCTCATTTATTCTATCTACCAAATCATTACCATTGAAAGCTAATTTAATTATATATAATAATATGATATTCTACCACAGACAGAACAATATACTGGGTGTAAGGAAAACCGATACCAAAGATTCAGAACAGTCATGATACAGAGGCCCTTGGAGGTCGAATAATGATACTTTATATTCTCATAATCTGACAATTGTCACATCATATTCTTGGCAAAAAAAAATTACAAGAACAAAAAACGCATTTAAAAGAATTGTCAAAATTACATGATGCAGTAGGTACTTATTATTAGTTATCGCATCAAAATTGGTCTATCAAACAGTGCCTGAGATTTATTATAGAATAATAGCACATAAAAATTCCATCTCCATAAATCTGATATTTAGAGAGATATATTGTGATTTAAACATAAAATATATAAAACCAACACACGCAACAGGCGGAGTACACAAAATATTGTTATTTTCTTAAATATGATAGATTTTCTCGTGGATTCTCGGCGGACTGATGTATTCTATTGTTTGCGCATAGGAAATAGACAATAGCCGGCTTGCTACTTTCTATTTTTCTTTTATTTTGTTCGCCTTTTGTAGTAGCAATCTGTATTATCTGTATTCAAACTTGTTGCTCTCGAAGTTTGCGTTTATGTTTGCATACTGTTAAGCTTGGGTTCGATAGTTAGCATATTTAGAATGTAGTTGGATTCTGTGAATAAGAATTGATAATTTATGTTGTCTATGTGAGTCACTGTTTTCCGTGTGGTGACGGATTAAGAATACGGAATGTCACCACCCCATATCATCCCGTGGGTGTCGTAAGAGCCGACAGAGGGAGCATATTATGCAGAAAACAGCACTGTAAGAGAAGGAAAACTTGATACAAACCCTATACCAACCCGTTTGGCCAGCGTGGTATAGTAGGCCAATTCCTCCTTTCAAAGGAGAGGCCTAGTCCAGCAGTGGACTGTTAAAGGCTGATGATGATGATGTGAGTCACCTCCGCTTCACATGCATAACAAAATATAGATGTCAACTTATGTCAAAAATTCCTTTATTGGTGTAAACAACACGAAAATAACAGTTCGATAGTTTTAGAGCTTTTAATATCTAGTAGTAGAGTTCGCGTTCGATCGTTTGCGAGTGATGCGAACTTATACAATCTCGCGCAAAAAAACATCCTGAGAATTCAAGTACTGTCGTAGCGCTCAGACTGGATGCGGTTTCGTCATGCAAATATGCTGAAAGCACCAGTACTACTTAAAAAAATAGGATCCTCGGTACCTACTCGCACGGCTTAATATGCGTAAAAGGTACTGTAGAACAAAAACAGGTGCAAACTAACGGTGGCCTTAATGGTATTTGCACTGCTAGACATAAGCTCCTGTAAGGCTTATTACAGTGGCTGATTTTTAGCTTTAATGTGCCATCATAGTTCATCTTCATATATAGCCCCATAACCACAAACATTTACTCCATTACACATTAAAACGTCAGCACCTAAAGTAACGTACTAAAAACAATACACATCTCAGCCCTTACTAAAATAATTTCTCACAATTCTCCTGAATGCAGAGATGAAGAAAAACATACAAAAACATGGTGCTGTGTGCAAACACATCGCCGACAGCGAAGACAGGAACAAACTACTCGCAATCATGCTCTTCTCGGGGTTCTCAACCCAACGTACATGTGTGCGTAATTTTTACATGTGATATATTATAGGTACTTACGAAGGTATGTGAAGAAATGATTTTTTTCATAACTGATTGTTCTTGTATGATAAAATAAAATTGTAAATTAAAAAAGAATAGATGAAGCAACTCTCGAACCTGTTACCTCGACAATGCGTGTAGGTTAAGAGTACTGGCCCTGTATTAGTACAGGTAAAATAGTATATTTTGGGGCAAAGTATGAACATCGATGAAACTTTGTTTATAAATTTAGCTTAGCACTAGAAATAAGGATACGCCAAGACCTACCGAAATGTCACTCGGACTAGGACTCGCTTAAAAATGCGGATTTCGCAATCTAGGCGAATGAGGTATAATTTTCTATGTATTATTTGCGCCGTATCGAATGCAATCATAAACGTACTGATATACCAATATTTTGCTAGTTATGAAGGGCTAGACTTAGCATTAAATCAAACCCATTTAATGCTTGTTCATAACCGGATAGAGCTGTTTAATTATTTCTTAAAATATACAAATGGGTTAAGTTGGTCTCATCGGCTTCCTGCCTCAAATACTAAAATAGAGTTCGTTACAGATGCGTCTAAATGGTTGATGCTATTGGCATTAAATCAATACCCTTAAACTGTCAATATTCTCCGTCTTACTTATCTATAAATACTTTTTGTTGTTTTTAGTTTACAACTGTATAGCCCCCTAAACTATTATACTCTTTATGCTACAGCTGCCTTAATAGTGTAAAGTTTATTGACTATGCTTATGCGGCAACAATCGTTTATGTGTATATATTTAATAAATATAAATTTAAACTACATATTTATTTATACCATATTCCGATAATAATTTAAAGTTCAATAAAGGATACGCACGGCTTCTCAGTTCCCTCACTGACGAAAAACGTGAAAAAAAAATCTGTAAACCACGTAGACGAGCATTTATCCTCATGCATACATGAATTTTTGTTCGTCCATTTGCGTAAAAGACCGTTCGCAAAATACTCCTTTTGAACAGAATGTTTACAAAAATGTTCGGGAAAGTTTCATTCCCAATACTCGGGGCTATGGTAACATTGCTTCTGTGAAATCTGTTCAGGATTTTTCAGCGACTGTGATTTTACTTGTCTGTTATATAGAAGGCTTTCTGTTGCACACTTATTGATTTTTATTTGATATATTTTTTATGCTTGTTACTTATCTATTATTTATTTTAGAGGCTTATGTAGAAATAATGTCTTCACAAATATTTGATTCTCGTCTTAATCACGATGTGATTTGTAAATCGCTCCTCGGCGAGTACGCAAAACTGACAGCTATCATGAAGATTGCAGTCGATATCTTATAGAAAAATGATTATAAAAATAAAAATATGAATAAGTAAAACTACTTCACTTCTCTTATAATATAAATATGTTCTTACATAAATGCAAAATTATTTATTGAACGCATTTTGGTATAGCGTAAGCTAAATCTCTGAAAAACGAACAGACTCGTTTTTAATTATACTAACTTTATAAAGTTTTCTATCCTAGATAAAATAAGCATTCAGAGATTTATGGGTTAATTTATATTAAACTTTAATATTTCATTCACTCGTAAAAACCTCTAGCTTAATTGAGATTTATTTTATGAACTCACACCGATTTATAGACTTATTAAACACCATACTGCCGGATAAAATATAATTTGATTTTAGTTAGTTTTATATCCTATTTCATTGGTTAACGTTGAAATTTTAAAATTGTTGGGTGAAGTAAAAACGTTTTTATTATACTGTAAATGGCAATGTAGTAGTTACCATGTCTAATTACTGTACTAAATTTTATTCAAAATGCAATATATAATGGAGAAATTCTCTTAAGAATTATTTTTGTAGTGTGGGAGACCTTCCACGTGGGATATTTTGTGCATTAAGTATATTATTGTTCCTGGTCTGTAGCCAATGTTTTAATGTCTGCAAAGTCAACTCACGTACAAAATATGTATCCTAATAGATATAAAAATATTAAAAATATGTAATTCGTTGAGACGTGCAACAATCATTGTGGCTTTGCATTATTTTAACATCCATGGAAATTTTCTTCATCAAGATAATAATAATATCGCAGGACAACTGAGGCACGGTCATCTAATCCTAAATACATGTATATTGCAGGAAAATATCACCAATACCCTTCAAAGAAATCGTGTTCATCATAAACATTTTGTCCTGTATGGGAATGGAGCCCTGCCCTCCAGCTTAGTAGCCAAGGTCAATAGCCACCAGGCCAATAACCCCTTTCCTACCTAGTGATATCACCATCTCACTTATCTTAGAACAACAGATACAATAATGATTTACCTACGTTACAACAACTTAAAAGGTACCCGCTCGTTCAAGATCCTTTACTTGTTGTTTTGATTGATTAGGAAGAGACTAGCTTAGGGTTTGCGTATATTGGCCTTTTTGCAATAACAAATCCAAATAATAGAGGCAAGATAGAAGAAGATTATCTCGAAAAATACAATACGAAAGGTACTTTTATTAACCTTATTTTTCGTATTCTTTGAACATTTATATGTAATCCATTTATATAAATAAAATTCTACTGATGGTGAAGTCTACAAAGCTTTATTAACTGCATATTTTTTATAAAAGCGAGCACTGATATTGATTTTATTCCCATTTCGTTAAAATTAATATCAGAACATATGCTACCTGTCTCTTTCTAACTAAAAATGATGGGAAAGTTAGAGCCGCCGGCGTTTTCAGGCCCAAACTATTTTTTTTTATGTTTAGTATTTTCTGTTAAAGCATGGAACCACTACGTTTAGGTAGCAGTTTATTTAAATAATGCCCCAGCTGATGACAAGGATTAAAGTCTTGCCTTGGTAGCTACAGTAAACTGAAGCATGTGATCGATTTTATTTTTTGTTCATAGGGAGACGCGATAAGTGATTACCGCCAGCCATACACACCTGCAATGCGCGGAGGTTCAGAAGTGCGTTACCAACCTTTTAAAAAGGAATAAGCACGCTTTTTAAATATTCTAATGTCGAACTGGTAATAAGGTACGGCGCACGGCGCATTAAATCTTTAAATATGAATTTAATGAATGGTGTAAAACTTAAATTCTTTGGGTCCCGCGGTGGAAACTTATTTGCGAAGTCCTCTCCCCGCAATTGAGGAGTCAGCTCAGGAGCTCAGTGGAGAGGGTCTATGAGACTGCCCTGGAGGCCTCCTCACTAACACCACCGCGCTAGCCCTCTGACAACCCATTGCGAGAAGCAGGGTCACAGGAACTACTTCACCAAAATATATCCGTGAACCCACATGAGAAGAAATTATATTATACACTTGTAGAACACAAATCTTCCATAATAAAAGGGTAAATCTTATCATATTAAAGCACATTTGATCTCTCCATTTCGTTTTGTTACGGTTATATATTGTGCATTCGGGAAATGATCATAATGTTGAGATAAAACCTCTGGGAGAGTCATGATTTGGGCATTAACCAGCAGGCAATAAACAAATTTAAATGCATTTGTATTTATCACCCTCTTTCGTAGAATTTGTTCATAATGTATTCATCAGTGTAAAATTATAATGTGTAGGTATTTATCTTAAGATTTCATAATACAAGCTAAAACATCGAGATTCTCGTAATAAAATATTAAATGACAGAAAATGTGACAGTTCAATGATCCCGATTATCGGTGTTTATCTAGGAAGTATCGTATAATATTGACCATTACAGTCTTATTTTGATATTAAGTATTAATAAAGTTAGTTATACTTAATCTAACTTCTACGAATGGAATATAAATAAAAATATAGGAATGTAGATAGAATTACCAAGCCTAAAAAGGACAGGTGTCCTAAGTTATGCAAATAGGGTAGTTTCCAGGGTCAAAATAATTACATTTTATTTAGTCCGTATTTTAGATTATAAAAAAATATTGGACAAGTATTTTTTCTTTTTTCGATTAAATAAAAAATAACAAAGATATAGCCCATTAAAGTTATGTGTGACGTCATCTAGTGCTAAAAATGCAGCACGGCGTGACGTTATACGTAACTTTAATGAGCTATATCTTGGTCATGTTTGGTTTAATTTACAAATAAAAAAATACGTACTGCTTATTTTTGACTAATCTAAAGGACGGACTTATAATTTTTTTTTGGTCAACTAGCCTATTCTTGCCTATCCCTACTAGTGTAGTATTCAAACATCCAGACGAAAAATAATATGTCCAAGCCGAAAATTAATCATCAAAATCAAACCCATTAACACATCATCATTATTAAAATACGCGGACCCCATGCACGTTTCAACTAAAATGAACTAAGTCAACGTAGAGTACATTTTCCATATACCATGATATCAATCACTAGTGTCAAACGCTCAAGGTCGATGGGCGAAGGTGTTACTATGATGTCACTACTACCAAGCGTCCTGCTCAGCACCGGGTCAATGAACTCACTACTTTTATCGGTGAAATGAAAGTGTACCGTATGTCCGGTACCTACCGAGTGTGCGTCATAATACCGTCCACACGCTCGGACAATCAGAGAACGCCATCGTCCGTGCTCGCGAAGTCTGACCATATATGGTCATTTACCGACACCAACTCTGATGGAGAGCTCCGGTATATAAGGAGGCCGACAGAGAGGCCGGCACCGCTACTCTAACGTAAGCTCCTACTACCTACCTACGATTTACGAAGTGACCCTTCGTCGTACGTGTATCCTGGTCCCAGCTGTGGGTTCCAGGTCCACCTTGAAGCTCCAGCTACGCTACCCTAGCACTACCTACACTCCCCTACACCGTCTTCGACGACACTGCTGTCGGACGAGTCTGCCCTGCCCTGCTCATCGCACACACACCGCCGGCGCCTGCCAGCTGAAGTCAACGTCTGCGAGGATCTGCACCGCTACGCGCAGCTTTCGAGCAGCTTGCCCTGCACACTACAGGAGAGAACAGCGTGGGAGACTGCAGCCCTTACTGTTCAGGCCAGTGTCGTGTTGTTGGTCGGTCATACTCGTGCATAGGAAGTGAGACAATACTCGGCAAATAAACGCATAGACACTCTCCTGCGTTTTAATTCTAGAACCCGTTACAAAAGGGCTATGGTTTCTGTACTCGTTATTAAGGTTGAATCGTTTTATAGGTTTATAAGGAGTACATGTACAAGTCTATAACTTCATGCTTCATGTTTGTTGTTATGTGATAAGGTGGAGTACAATTATGTTAAGCACTGATTGACTTTTTTATTTCTTAATTTTGCGAATTCCCAGAGCATCTTATATGTTTGCTTTATTTTGGTTTCTTGAATTTACAATTCAACTGAGTGTGCGTTCGAGTTAGATATATGAAAACAATATTCGTGCAATATGTTATAACCAGCTTGTGTTAGTAAGCCCGAAAATAATTAAAAATTAGAATAAAATAATAAAAAAAAATCTACTTATATTCAATCTAAATAGAATTAGTTTCAAATTAATAAGCATAAGCTAAGGGAGATGGTAATAAGGCTAGTCTCTATCAGAGTAGGGATTCAAGCAGACCGCCCCCGTGGGATTTCCACCTTGTCGTGGGATACTGAGCCCCCCACGGGGCTCAGTATCCGTTGGTTTAAGGTACAACTCCCACGGTGAAGCTAAGCGGGATCAATCAATTGGGCTTGCGTGAGGCCTGCGTAGGATGCGTCCCAAGGTGCGCGTCCGGGGGCAGATCTGTCTGTCCCTCGCAGTCGGGTGCGGTCGCGGGAGGAGAGGCGTTTCGGTGTTGCGTTGCCGCGCGTCCTATTTCCCGCGACCAAATGGGGGCGCACCATCGTTGCGTCGGGGTGGGGCCGCAGAGGAAGAGGAGATGCGGTGTTGCGTTGCCGTCCTCCCTATCCTCTGCGGCCGCTGGGTGTTTTGGTGGCGGATCCCAACACCTTCATTCACCGCCAAGGGGGTTTCGTTCGGGGCCCGCCTGACCATCTGGCGGGCCAATACCCGTCAGGGAGTAGCGAGGAATGCTTCGGTGAAACCCTACCCGCCGACACATGGGTACATGAGGAGAACGGGTTGGTTTTTAGTTAGTAAGAGTCTAAATGTCCCCTTCGTCCTTCACCCCCCAGGGTGGAGGGACCCCGACACCAAAAAAAGAAACTTCTCGTACCTTTCTAAAATCTATATGCCACGTAAAAAAGGACAACATTTAAATATCATACGTAACACAAACGAATAACTTATTCAAAAATGTTTTCACCGCATTTGATGAACATCGGCAGTACCTTCCTCATGTAATCTAAGCACAGCAGCCGAACTTACTTGATTGATCCATCCATTCATCTTGGAGTTAATTGCAGCACCCTGTTGCATGTCCTGCAATGATTGATGTCACCCTGTATATGTCCAACGCAGCGATAACATGATGCCAGAAGCTATACGGTCAATACCTACTACTCCGAGATTATTTCGTACATAAATCAGACCCTTATAGATTTATTTGTCTATTTTTGGAACTTATTCACCGAGTTTTTGTAGCCGGAAGTAATTGTGTTAGTGCGTGTTTTATTTAGATTATCTACAATGACTGAGGTGTATCATAATCTTTTTAGGCCGTTATGTTTTCGTTTCACACAATAGGTGACCCTATTATATTAGCTTATAATCTTGCCAGAACCGTTCCAAGCATCCGGCTTATAAACTACCCATTTATATACTTAATTCTTATTTTCTACTTCTTGGTTCACGTTTATGAAATAAATAACGTGACACACACAAAGAACTAATTTATGATAATTGATTTTGAACATTATTTAAAATGAGAACAATGTCGATAATAGTTTGACAGTGAAAAATGCTCTCCGCTGCGCTTCGCTATATGTACGCCGGCTCTTATTCGGTAGTACCACAACTTCAAAATAATGAACAGACGATGTTATCGTATAAACAATGGGAGAAGTTTGAAAACCCCAACTAGTCGCAAAGAAGTGGCTGGCAGCCTTCCACGATAACAGTAGCATTGCAAATATTTGCCTATTTATGGCTTGCTTAACAAACATCTGTAATTCTCTTAACAACAAGTACTATATGAATAATGAAAGAATTAGATAATATAGCCTTAACATATCAGCAACACGTCGGGGCAAAAAATATATTTCATCTTAATTTTCGGATATTTACGTGAACACGGCACTTTACATTAAAATGAGCAGGTTCTGAGAAATCCTACAAGAAGATTTAGATAATGTTCACGTTTCAAACATAAGTGGGATCCCAGTCTAGTAAAGTAGCAATTGGGGTAACAATGTGTTTAGCTACTTTCGTTTGAGGCGGGTAAATGAAGATCACGTTTGGGCCTCGGGAATCCGAGACTACACTGAAATTAGGATCGGTTTCTTCCTACTTACACGTGATTACAATGAGGGTTTTTGATTCCTATTTTCTACGATTAACAAGCTTTTGAATTCTCGGTATAACCATGAATTAACAACCAAACAAAACCAAACCAAATAATCATATATCTTTTTTTCATCATAGTGATGAAAAAAAGATTCTCTGTAGCATCACGGAGCCGGGAAATGTGACCGGTAACGGCAATAGACTAGCAGTATTAGCACAAGATCGTGGGCAATTACAAAAACAGAGAGGCCTACGTTCTGTAGTAGTGCAGAGTCGGGCTGTGGATGATGATGATGAACAACATCTTGTTTTGCCACTTGATTGGTGGAATATTTTATGCGACTATCTACCTAGAGTATTACAAAATGTTTTTAAATGACTTAAGGCGCTGTCCTAAGCGACTGTTTTGGTAAATGAGGGGGTGAAGCAGGGGAGGTGAAGGGAGCTTAGCTCCGTCTACTGCGGGGCGCCCCCCTTCATTCTTGTCGCGTGCGGCCGTATTCTGGCGACATCCGTATTCCAATATTTCAAAATCGCAAGCAAAACGTTTTAGCATATTGAATTGCAATACTGATATTAAAATTTATAATACATACATCAATCTGTTTGTACAAAATAGGCATATCGCAATTTTTGTTCTCAGTGCAGCCATGAGCAAAACTGGTTTACATTATTGACGAAAGTAGGTAAATACCTACGTGCCGTAAGATGATAAAAATAATTAAGTCAGTTCCATGTATGGAGAGGCCATTACTATGTTTGTTTTGTTTTTGTATAAAAATAGTGAAGCAGTTCATAGAATACCTACATCTAATTCCATTCCTGCCAGTTTTCAAATCTGTTTTGCAATAAATTGGCTGTGACATACGGGCGGACAGACAGACAGACATTGCGAATCTATAAGGGTTCTGTTTTAACAATTTTTGGCTACGGTACCCTAAAAAACACAATACTGCTCTACTAAGCGCAAAAGCCGTATCTCAACTAAAGCGAGTTACGAGATAATTGAAGTTTAGTAAAAGTTGATTTCTTTTATTTATTTATGGATGTTTATTGTTATTATAGGTACCTAATTATTATGGCAAAGGTTTCGAAATACGTCGCCGTTTTTAGGGGTTGTGAGTGATTGGAGAGGGAGCAGGGGAGGTCTTGAAACCCCCCTCACCATTTTCACTTGCCGGAAATACTTGGTTTCCTCTGAAAAAAAAATCTCCAAACATCGGTGTGTATGGCACTGCCAACTTCCACATTCATCACACTAGTTTAATAAACTATGGTTGTCGGAGCCCTGCGAAGGGCTCCTATTTTCGGATTAATTGTCAAAAGAGAACCTAACATAACCTATTTATTTACTTGTTACAGTCGCACCTAACCCAAGGCACTCGAAAGCAATGACGCACAAATTTGACATTAGCTGTCAATATGATTATTTCAAGATGGCATTTTTGCGTTTCGTTTCACGTTTTTCACATAAAACCTAAAAATTACATTTGTAAATCTGTACTAAAGTATAAAAACTATGTCCCGTTTTGCATAATTGCCGAAGTATTTATGAAATTTTGGAAATTGTTTAAAAATATTTAGACGCAACTCCGGCAGCCAAAATTACTTTTAGGGGATTAAACGAACTACCTTAAGCCCCCTACACTACCAATAACCTCAAATTCAGGCGACTCGTTTCGAAACCCAACCCATTATTGTTTTTCAAAATAGATGAAACATCAAAAATATATGTGGATATACCTTATTCATGAGATACTGCTATGTCACTTAGAAAATTATAGAATTAGAATTTGAGTTACTGCTTTTTCGTTAGCTCTCGACATACATGTTTGTATGGAAAAATATTAAAAAAATCTTTCGCTTCAAATATGTGTTGTTTCAAAGAAAATAAAAATTAAAGATATTTATTTATATTCATTTATAATTTATTAACGAAATACAGAGTTTACAGCTCATCAAAAGTTAGCTGTCTGCTACAACCCGGCAGGTTTTCTTTATTCTCATCGAATGTTAAAGGCAGTGTGTGAGGTGATAAGGCTTCAATACTTATTATTTGCTGTTGTTCACGAGGCACAGTTTCATTTACTTTCCTTTTACGGCTTGGTATTGTAGAAATTTCAAGTACTGATGAAACATTTTCCTCTCCGTGATCTCGCAATGCCATCCCTTGAGCTTGACGAGAATCAACAATTTCAGGCAACTGCCAATTCATATAAAACGCCACAAGCTTCTCCCAGAAAACATCATCTCTTTCTATAATTTCTATTTTTAGTGGTATACTTTCGCCATTCCACACAGCAAATAAACACTTTTGTTTGCGTGTAACGTGGCGTTGCCCCTGAATTTGGTAATAACAATTACAATATTTGTTTAGACTAGTCACTTCACTTTTTTATCATGTTTCCATATTTGTATTTTATTTGCTCTTATACTATTCTCCAGGCCATTCTTATAGGCAACTTTAGAACATTAAATTTCCACAATCGTGTTTGGACCTATTAATCCATCTGGCGTGGCACCAATAATCGAATAATCCACAAGGCTCGATTGCTACATTTTCTTGCTTCGCCACTTGTTGCAAAGCCAGTTGTTCATTTTAGATTCCATGCGCAACTGATTTTACATTGCAAATATTTTATTTGTACAAAATATTTTTTACTATGTTGGCTTTACTGCTGTTATCTCTTCTTTTTGCCACTATACAAAAAATTCTATCTGTCAACATATTCTCACGCAATTCGAACCAGTCACTGCTATCCCTCTTGTAATTTTTGCTTATCACTACGGAATTTGAGTCAAATTTGTTAAAAAATTGTTTGGCATTTCTTGGCTAGCTCTTGAACAGATCGTGTTAGGAATGACTGAAGTCAAATGTGTGTAAGACGTTGCAGAACTGTTATCTTTAACTTCACTGTAATTACAATAATGATAATTAATTACGTACTTTATTATTAAAAAAATACTATATCTTGTGTTATAGCAAACAGAAAAGTCACCTTCTTACTTATTAATGATTGATTTTAGAAATTAAAAAGATATTAGATGTACTGAGACATACCTAATACTTTATGAATAATCAAAGTTTTACCCGATGTACCTAAAAAGGTTTATGTTCAAAACACAATAATACAACATTCGTTACCGCTTGTGTGCAGATTGCGGAGCGCCATATTAGCGCTGTCATCATTATTGTTCGCCGAGGCGGCATCTTAGCGCTCCAGGCGCTCTGACAAGCTAATGAATTTGAAATATAGGTACATAAAATGATTCGATTTTATGTTATTACTCTTTCAAAAATTGAAAACTGTGGCAGCTATGTATTGTGAGAATAATTTATATAATTATATTATGCATAATCAATAATATATAAGTAACATAGTTAGTCATAAAAGACTTTTATGAAAATAATTTGTGTAAAAATGTTACATATCCATAATCATTTGGCCATGGATGAATTTATATTTTATTACGACGCTTTCTTGTACAAATCCTTGGTAGAACTTCATTTCTCTAATTGTCCATATTTTATTCTTCTAATTATATATTTATAAGCACAGAAACAATAACACATTAAACGCAACAAGAGTATAAACTTAGGTCCTAATTATATGTGCCTATAGTTACATGAAAAGCCTATTTGATTCAAAGTATTCAGTCTATAACATAAAACATGAAATTACGAACTCAAATCGGCGTATTATAATAACAAACAGGTTTACGTAAAATTTCGTGCAGCGGAGACGCAAGCGACATGACCTATCTCTCACAGGGCTCATAGCCGAATGATGAGGTCTGGGCGGGGCGTAAACTAGCAACTGACACTCAGTACACCGCTTATGCTAATAAGGTTTAAATTGCTGAAGCGTTTGATATTGATGGGATCTACCGAGCGTCAAAATCATAGACGTTTGGCAGATTTTATTAAATTTTTCAAAATATACACGTATAATATGAAAATAAATAGGGTAATTCTTTAGTTCATTAGATTTCCTACAATATTATCAAAAAAAATATGACAGCTTACGATCAAAATATTGCAAACAGTGAGACGAAAGATTATTTTCTGCCTCGATTTTGTGATTTTTTTACCGTGATTCTATTTTACGTACATGAAAAATTCTTTCAAAAGTCTTTTGTTCAGACTTTTGACTTTAAGCTCTAATTTTTGCTAGTTTGTAATATGTACCGTTATGGCTAGATGCGCGACGAAAAATTAGGTGTTTCACGGCTTCCGAGGTATAACAGCGCCTTAACAGCAAACATCAAAACTTGAAGGAATAATTAATTTTACCGACTAGGATTTCTATCAGTTATCAATTATGAAAAAGGTTACGGGCAATATTAAGGGCATGAATAAAACGATTTTCAATGTTTTCCAAAGTAGTTACAGTTGAAATGTACATAATTATATGTATCACATTCATAATGTATTTACATTAGTAGTCGTTTCATTGTAGCATTCTAGATGTATGTACATATTTTGTGTTGTAACATGTACGAAAATAAACAGTTATGTCTTTATCATAATGAAGATGAGTAACGTTTACTTGGTAGGAAATCTATTTGCAAAAGACAAAAATTATTCCTACTATTTTACGGATCAAAATATAAATAATAAAATAGAAAAGATTTTATCTCTATAATAAATGACTAGACCTAAATTAAAGAGCCTATTAGGGCACTATAGAAGTTACTCCAAAAAAACACAACTATACGGTTGAAGTGTCAGTTCATTACACTTCAGTAAGTGCTACACTAACTACACCACTGAGCTAAAAGTTCATGCCGCCATGACTACACAGAACTATTGTGAGCGGCGCTTTTGAATAACGCGCCGGTATCGCGTGACAACGCATTAGTGCCTATTGTATCGCACAAGAGCTTAAATGTTCATGTTTGTTCACTGATTCTACTTTTATAAGGCTTAGGACACTGTTTTATTTCCTGATGGATTTAACAAAAATCATGTAAAAGGTGACTAAGGATGACGACAAATAGTATATTTGCAAAGAGACAGAAAACTCGACAACAATCCCGTCTGACCAGCGTGTCCAGGTAGTATGTATAGTAGGGCATATCCTCATATTGACACACAGTGCTATTGCGAAGCAAAATAGCAGTGGCTTAAGTCCAGCAGTAGGCTACGAAAGGCTAAAAAGACAATTTATTGCTAGACTTTATGATAACATGTACGTAAATCTGATCCAACAGACGTGATAACCTCCTATTGCGACACCATATTACTCGTCTTCCTTCTGTTATCCTTATTTAACAGAGCATTAATAACCAGGTCTTGCTATCATGCTGAGCTGGTGACCCATTTCGACAGAGCTATACAAACCTAATAATGTGAAAAAAAAACAATGTACACTTTTATTTTATTATTATAACTCTGTAGTTTTGTCGAAATAAACATTATTTTCTTTCTTTCTTTCTTTCTATCACAAAATATATAGCTTACACACTGTAATGTCAGTGACACGTTCAAAGCATGATGTGCTCTTAGACAAGAACAACTTACGAGAAGGAATCCCAAATTTATTCAAAATCGGACATAATAATTGTAGTAGTCGTTTCTGTAATCACATATAAATAACTATTAGATTTTATGCACTGTTAATTAGCTCCAAGCTAACACTAAAAATCATTATGGTTTATTATATATAGCTTGCTGTCATAAATGATGAAGAAAACTCCCCATATAAACAACAAATATGATAAAATCTAAACTAAGCTACACTCCATTTTAATTAGAAAGCAAGTGTAAACAAACAGTAAAGTTATCGCGTAAAGCACGCATTACAAAAATTTTAAGGTTCCCTGTACACTATAAAATAATTTGTTGGATGCAGCGACTTTTATTTAATAGGCTGGACGTAAAAGCAATCAGACTTAATGGAAAATGGAAAAATGTTTAGGCAAATGTAAGTTCTTTATTTCTAGCAGATTTGTAATGTACTGCCTTTAATTAAAGTATTTGCGACGTTTTATGTTGCATTGAAATGAATCTGAGTTTTACAGATTCAAACCGGAAAATTATAAAATATTATTCGTTTAGTTCCGTCCTGGGATCCGTGGTCGCGCGAAGGCTCTTCACCTGAAATCAGTATTTTAAGTGGTCTGATTCTGTAAATTTTATATGTAATTAAATATCATTAAACCAAAGTAAATGGGGTCAAATTCCGTAAACAGTAGTTTCATTAAAACATTGATATGCAAAAACTGCCAAACGTATGTTTAATGTTATATTTTGCTTTCATCCTCTAGTGTAACGTAAAAAGTAATGTAGTTTTCTGATCAAAGTGTTATTTAGATTAAGTATCAGTTACCAGTTAAAGAGTAAAGTCATTGGTTACAAATACTTAATATTTTTGATCTTTTCAGCTAAACTGTATGCGTTACTGGGCACTGAACCCGGCACTTATTGATCGTCGATCATTATTTAATTTTATTTGCAAGAGCTCCAGAGATTGTGCAAGTGGTTACATATAACCAAAGGTGGTTATATTTTCAGAGTCAGTATTTACATTTTCATGATATTATTAATGCAGAGACCAAAATAGCAACGCAGATTATTTCAACTATCAAAATTGGGTGCGACTGCTTTTATGTTTCACCAGTTTTCACCAGCAAATAAATCGAGGTACTATTGAGACTGTGATTTAATTGCTGATGATTTTCACGCGGTGATGACGTTTTTATAAATTTTTTGGGAACTAGATTATTAGGTTTTATAGTGTTGTAATATTTTGGTAACTATTTTGTATCAACTTGATTCGTATATTCTTAACCATATTAATCAAATAAATAATTTTCTTTGCACCTGCTTCATCTTCTGCCTGCCCGGTTCCAAATTACTTGGGGTCGGCGCAAAATGTCTTTTTATTCCATTCTCTCTTATGAGACGTCATAAAATAAAAATAAATAATAATGAAAATGCACCTAATTATGAAATAATAATATCTATGTCCAATTCAATAGCAATAAAGAAAAAAATGCATTTCTTTCACCCCACGCAAGAAACACAAAAAGTATAAATACATACAACACTAAAGAGATATAAAACACCCATAAGAGAATACAAATAACG
The DNA here is from genome assembly GCA_944739405.2 of Euclidia mi. NCBI lineage: Eukaryota > Metazoa > Arthropoda > Insecta > Lepidoptera > Erebidae > Euclidia > Euclidia mi. The sequence goes on from OX123187.2 coordinate 17,030,004, forward strand.
ATGAATACACAATAGGCTAAATTACAACAATAAAATCTTACCACAACGAGAAAAATATTGCTCACTAAGTCATACGAAATCATTGCCTAATATGACGTATCAAATCGCACCAACTTACGTATATAAGGTTAAACTCGAACGAAAGCCGTACTGCTCAAATACGTAAACGTCGCGGGTCATTGAGCACAATTTGTGTGAAATAAAATGCTCCGCCAAGTCACGGTAATATAATCTAACAGTATTGTAACTCGGCCGTCTCCCCGAGTTATATGCCTACAGACGCGCCGGACGCAAACAAGCGATAGGGCCGCCCGCCCCAAGTATTTTAATTACAACTACCTACTCGAAAATTTCTGGTTTTGTGACTGTTTATATTAATTATATTTCTTATTCAAACAAATAAAAATCATTTGGGTATGTGTAAGTACCCTAGGAATTACCAATTGGTTACACTAAGTAGATTAAGAAGTTACATTAAGCAGATTCATATCCACTTTCATTTTGAAAATAACTATTAAGGTACTCCTAATCATAGACTTTAGTGAAATAATACATTATCCATAACGCAGGTAAAAGTATTCAGCTAGTATAAATTATTACTACAATCATACCAATATGTTTAAAAAAAATATCAACATAATAATAGATTAAGCTAATCAAATTTCGACTTAATCACGCATAAGTTAAGGATTAAACATTGCAACGTAATAGGTACATTTTGAATTTGAAAAATCTTATCTTTAGGTGACTTAACGAAGAATTCAAACAGCACAATATAGTCTACAACTCGTCGCCATAATTATTATTTAAATAAAGAACACGTTCGTGGCTGCGGCACGATCGCGGCTGTTGGGTACTTTAGGGCGTAATTTGCTCGAGGCGCGTAGGTATAACTCGAGTTTCGTGTGTTTGTATGGAGTTAGAATACTGTTAGATATTATTACCGTGGCCAAGTGCATACGCCGGTTCCCGCGGTGGTGTTGAGAATAATCTACTCTGAATCTACTCGGAGCAAATATGTATGTATATCCGATTCAAAATGTACTTGTTTCCTTGATTTTATAGTCGTTGTTGTCGTATCAGGCTCGTGCCTAACTGTTGCACTGCTGGGAACGGTCTTCTTCTTACTCTGAAATGGGTTAGGTCAAATTCCGGCACGCTAGACAGGTGATGACTTCACAAGTCATTCGGGAACATTGTGAAACTTTCTGAGGTGCAATTTTCTACAGATGTTCCAATTCACCATTTAGGTAACGACCATTCACACCGTACGTACATGCGCACGTAGCTTTGAGAAGTCAGGATTTGCCGTCGTGGAACTCAACCCGATACTCACTGCGTAGCATTTTTACATTATATTTGACTGCACGGATGGCGTAGTGGTTTAATCAGTTGCCTCGCCGCTTAGAACTACGCCGCGTACCGTGACTTCGATTCCCACATGAGACAACACTTTGTGTGATGCACAAATTGTAGTTACGAGTCTAGTAATCTTTGGGTTCGCTGAATGAATGTTAGTATGATGGAGTTGTCTTATTAAAAATAAAAATAAATAAAGCATTCCGTTGGTCCGCCTACAAAGCATTCCGTTGGTCTTCCTAAGCTATTGCTGCCTTAAGTAAGTTTATTCATAGTAAGTTAGGCCAAAATTTTGGCGCTATCGTACAATCAAACAAGTCGGTGAACCAGTTTGAAAAAAATCCCTTGGCTTGCTCATAGAGTCGAGGCACTCTAGAAATTGGTTTTGTATACGAATGTCAAAGTTTGTGTAAAGTAGCACTGGAAGCGACGATGTCTTGCTGAGCGATTCTCACCCTTATGGTGGTCTAGCGGGAACTTGTTCGACTGTACATACAATTATTGTTACCTGCCACGTGTTTGTACAATGCATATATTTATAAACTTCTTAGTTGGAATCAAAAATTAATAAAAGTAATTGCTGTCCTCGTTATTTGAAGATTTCGAGTCTAATTGGAACCAAAATAATGTTGTCCAATTTTATCCTCAATAAAATGTCTAAAATATAAAATTGGATATGAATTAAAAAACAGAGGATTTTCGTTCATTTCAGTTATTTACTGAATTCATGTCGATAATAGTTACGATGGAGGAGATTTTTCAGACTTATTCCAATGACAAGTTTATAAGGAAATACTTCGCTTAATTGAAGAAATACATAGTCTCACGCCTATAACCCCGAAGAGGTAGGCAGAGGTGTATTTCTACACCCACTTTTCGCCAGATATACTTTAGTCCCACGTAATAAGGGGCGAGCCTATTGCCGTACCGGGCACATTTCCAGACTCCGTGCTGCTACTGAGAATTTCGTGACAGAAAAACCCAATAACACTGCCCGACCCAGGAATCGAACCCGGGAACGATCCCACGCGCACATTTATGCCGCGGGACCAACGAGGCAGTCGTATAGGGTTTGATGTCGAGTTTTCCGTCTCTACGCAAAGATGGTATTTGCATCGTGTTATCCCTTAGTCGCCTCTTACGACACCCACGGGAAGATAGGGGGTGGTGACACTTGTATTCTATGCCGTCAACCACACACACACAATTGAAGAAATATACTTTAAAATATTTTGTCACCTGCCAGCATAATTATGCTATAAAGTAATACAAAAGCACCGAAATACTTTCATCGAATTATAAAATATTAATAAAATTAAAAGCCACAATAATAGTACGTGCCACTAACTACGACAGTGTCATTTATAGACTTGTGAAAATATTAGTTCAGTTTTTGAATTTCTTTTTGTAAAGCATAGTACATAGATGGAAGAGTTCCCACACTTAGTATGATTATGACATATAAGACCCCCCTCTATGATTTCAACATTATTGTAGAGAATTGAAGACTTTTATGGGTGTATAGTACGCCTAAACAATTGTGTTCTACGAGCGCTACATGTCTACGGCCCAGCTACGACTAGCTACGAATACGTGCTACAAGAAATGTATTTGCCACATGACTACTCTACAACTTGCTTTTCCTTCAAGAAACTTTAGTTTTAAAAGTTTTGTTAACCATTGTATATTGGGTGTATTCAAAACTAGTGGAACTAGATAAACAATTTTAAGTATTCATTCGATACAAATGAAATATTCAATAAGAAAGACTTAAATTTAAGATAGAGGTGGAAGTGAGTTGGTTATTTATTTCTTAGAATAATTGGGTGGAATGTATACTTTAAACTGTGATTAAAGAAATCAAACAGATATTTAGATTGCAAGTAATTAAATATTATGTTAAGATGAACTTTCTTTTTCATTTGTTCGCTTATACCACACAAAATCTCTAGTCAAGTTTGTCACCATTTATCACATATTATATTCGCAGTATTTTAATACGTGTCATATTCGCGTTTACCTAGATCGTCAATAATGACGCGAAGTTTCATTGATTGCAGTATTGATGCCTCGGTATCGTTCGGAATTAGCAACACGTTCGTACAGCCTCATCCAGTTCATACGTACAAATTACATAACAGTACTATATGGTTGCATTTAAGTGTATGAGATTCTTTGACCGATCTCATGAATAAAAGCATTGCTTTTTAAAAATCAATGCTAAACTGATTGTTTGTCTCTCTACACATTTTAGTGTTATTTTAAGTTGACTCAGTTTGATGCCTGATAGTGACCATGACTCGGCAATTTTCTATTTGCTCACATAGACCATACAGAATCCCTAACCAAGTATTTGATACACGATTTATCACATATATTCGCCATATTTTAAACCCCCATCATATTGCAATTTGTATCAATAATGACGTAAAGTTTGAAGTTGTGGACCCGGAGACCCACCGGTCTCGAACAGGGCCCCCGCTCCCGGTGGTAATGTGCACCGCATGAGATGGACTAAATCCATGAATGAAAACGTCATGCGGACATATTTTGTGGCTACAGAAGGAAGTACCAACCTTACTGCGTATCGTGACCGCATGCTGCCTCTGTTTCAGGACTTGGTATCGTCCGTGCATGGTGCCTTGGAATTAGCATGGCGTGACCTATAACACGTACGTACAGCCTTATCCAGTACCTACGTACGAACTATGTAACAGTACTATAATATGGTAGCATTTAAGTGTATATGAGTTTCTTTTTCTGATGTCATGAATAAAAGCATTGCTTTATAAGAATCAATGTTACTGATTTTTCGTCTCTGCACATTTCAGTGTTATTTTTAGTTGAGTCTGTTTGATGCCTGATATTGATCATGACTCGGCAATTTTACAGTTTTTTACTAACAAAGTTTTAGATACACGATTTATCACATATATTCACAATATTTTAAACCCCCATCATATTGCGATTTGTATCAATAATGACGTTAAGTTTGAGGTTGATCGCAATACTGACGCCTCGGTATCGTTGGTGCGTGGTGCCGCGAAATTAGCATCACTTAACCTATAACACGTACGTGCAGCCTTATCCAGCAAATGTACAAACTACATAACAGTGCTATATGGTTTTGCATTTAAGTGCGTTCGTCAGTATGATTATATGGTTAAATGTAGTGATACTTTGTATTAAAAGTGATTCGACAAAATGTATCTGGCAATATGTTATAGAATTTAACAGGCTTTGTATCCTACATGTATATGAATAAAACATAAGCTTATCTTGTCTTAAAGCTTGCTTTGTTCATATTTCTAAAATGTAAGTAATATTATTAAAAACGCCTAGCGTCATTAGGACACCCGTCTGTTCGAGCGACCCTAGGCATCGAGCCCACCCGTGTGCTCGGCAGACACAGGGCGGGTTATGCTGCCATTGCTCCGAATGATCAGAATTTATTTTACGCGATTTGTTGCGTCAATTTCTATTTGATCCAACAAATAAGCAATTAGTACCTATCTCAAATTTTTCTAAATTTCGGCGCAGTGGCACATTGGTGCCGAAACTATTATATTTTTACAGATGAATACCATAAATGCATTTTACTAACATCAAGATAAGTATATAATAAAAGTTTATTATAAACCCAACCTTTAGAAATTAAATTTGTAAACAAAGTTATTTAATTCAATCTTGCAAAATAAATGTCGATAAAAACAAACCACGTTTACTCCATGAAGTGCTCATTAACCACGGAGCCTTCGCAATCGCACTCATTCACGCTTTGACGTACTTCGTGAAATCAAAATGAAAATTAAAATGCACTGAGCATCCATTGGCGTGTAAATTTGTTTGTTTTATTTGTGAATTCGAAGCGACGCAGCAATAACGCCGTATATTGTTCGTCGAGTTGACGGTTCGTCAGTCAAAACGTCAACAATGCCAATATACATGTAAATCATGGTACACATTGGGACTTCATACATACTACAAAGCCTAGATCAGATAGGCTATTGGAGAGATGTGTGTATTGTAAAGCAATGCTTTTATTCATGACATCAGTAACAAAGTTGCATGGATACGCTTGTTTTATTGTGGGCTAGATTGTTGGTGTGAACTATTGCAGGCAAAACAGATATTTATTGGACTATAAACAAGACAAAGTTTCATCACAAATATCCAACTTTCAGTAAAGTTGTATTAATTCAACAACACAACGAGCCTTCCTCGAGTCGAAGTAAATACTTCGACTCGAGGAAGCCGTCATGAACTTATAAGCTTATAATTCAAAAGGAAGATAGGTCATAAGATGGTTTACGGCAAGGTAAACTTACGTGCATACTGCAGACATCATTTTATAATCTGGCTTTTAATATTCCTCAGTTTTCAACCCTTGAGGGAACTATGATGCAATCAATAAAAATGAGTGACACGATTATAGTAATACTGAGACACTATCAGCATCTAATGATTGTATAAACGCATCTCACAATGTACAACACACTAGCCTTATGCTTGTGTGTTGTACATTGTGAGATGCGTTTAATATATTATAATAAACCAAGAAGTATTGTTGTACACAATAAAGCGAAGGCAAACTAGAAATTAACAATTATTTATTTTGATCCCAATACTTCCTGCACAGCAATATGTTATTATCGTCCACAAAACCATCGTCGCCACTTCGGTACTCTATGCTACTAAATAAATATATTGTAATCTAATTTACATACTTAAAAAATCAACAACAGTCTTCGTTCATCTGCCGTGTTTATAAATAAATTCGAACTGTATCCGTACCGCATGTGTAACTGTTTACAATTTTAAAACAACTAAAAACTCCAAAATCGGCATGTTTACATGATTCAAATATAGATTAAACAGAGTTCTTTTTAAATAGTTTTATTAACGCATCCTAGATTATTTTATTAGTAGATTAGTCTATAGAAATTCCTTTACCTTGCTTAAAGTCAAAGTCAAAGTCAAAATCCTTTATTCATTTAAATCACAAAGTGACACTTATGAACGTCAATTTAAAAAAATAATTACTTAAAGCTTCTACATTTACATTTACTGCCACGTTCGCAAAGCAATAGGTAGAACCATGAGAAAGAACGGGCAATAAAACTCAAGGTCACTCTTTTTCATCGCCAGGTTTTGCATAATACATACAAATTTAAATTTTGTAAGGTGCTGCAACTGTTTCACCTTCTATGTCATTTGTATATATTTACTCTACTTAATACTCAAGCATAATGTAGTAAAATTTTGATGTTCATTTAATTAGCCTCCTGAGAATTGACATGGTGAAACAGGAGCATCCACTTACATTAAGTACCTAACAATGCAGGCAATCCGCGCAAATGTTCAGAACCATGATAGAAATGATACAGTTTAAGTAAAACATCAGCAGTTGAAATCTGAACGATTTGTAACGGCTTTGGACTGTCGAATAGGCAGGTGTCGTCGTGTGTTGTCCGCGTGGTAACGGATTAAGAAGAATAATAATATTCTACCACATTCACACAACATCATCTAGTCCCAAACTAAGCAGAAGCTTGTACTATCGGTACTAGATTATTTAGTACCCATAGTACAAGCTTCTGCTTAGGTTATAGATAAACATACATATAAATTTGGAAATACGGAATGCCACCACCCCATATCATCCCATGGGTGTCGTAAGAGCTGACAGAGGGAGCATATTATAATGCAGAGAACAGCACTGTAGGAAAAGAAAAACTTGATACAACCCTATACCATCCCGTTTGGCTAGCGTTGTACAGTAGGCCAATTCCTCCTTTCAAAGGAGAGGCCTACTCCAGCAGTAGACTGTTAAAGGCTGATGATCATGATGATAGGTAGGTGCGTTTTCCGAGTCATATCCGACACCAGGACTGACCAGGTTCTACAAAATATTATATTTTTTTCGGAAAGGTGAATTTGGGTTGGTTGTCGTCATCTGACTCTTTTAACCAAGAAATCTATCTATGTATTTATATTCTACGAGTATGTTTAGACTAGCGACAGCCGTTACCAACGTACTTTCGAAAGCATGGGGCTGGTAATAATTACAATTTCAAAATACTAGTCAAATCCTATGCATGAATTAATGTGAATTTCAAACAATTCTTCCTCAACACGAATTTGACTTTCAGGTTCGAATGGATGTGACATATATGAGAAACATGTACGAGTATCTATGTGGGCCTGCTGGCTAGTCATCTCTGCACTCACAATCAGTAATTTTATAAAAGTGACAAGTGTGTGATGAAAAAGTCACAATATTGAACAAAGAATATATTAATTAGTGACAACGTAGCTACTGTGTTTCATTGTTACTCTATATACAGACAGACTTTCATCAAGTGCCACAAAATTCTTTATGCAGTGACAATACAGCAACTTTGTACTTGTAGTTAGTTTGGTCTAGAATTTTATCAACTAAGTATGTGTCGGTTATTTTTCGACGTTCATTCTTGTTGATGTACTAAGTAGTATTTCAAAATTAAAAAGTTATAGAGCTGTAGTCTTATACGTGCCAACTCTTACTGGTAACTTCATATGGTTATTGCAATAATTTTCAATTACAACTCATGATTGGATAACTAATGCGAAATTGGAACGATTTTATATCCATTATTTGTTTCTTCAGAACTTACATCTACTGTTACGTACATATTCTTTCCTTAATTATTAATTCTAGAATTAACTTAAATACAGATAAGCCAAGTTACAAATATAATAGGCTTAAATTCTTTGACAAAATTATGCTACGAAACAAGCTGCACTTTTCAAAGCAGGTAACAATTTTGTCGTTTGTGAGTTCGTTCAAAATAACTTCTCTTCAAATTAGCCACGCACATAAAATAGCTTAGTTTGCTAACGAACTAGTTCCATGAAGTAAAGTCTAGATTGGAAAAGGAATCAATCAATCGGTCGGCGTCGTCACCGAGTGGTATTTCTACGTAGGCATATTTTTTTATTTTTAGACACGTGTCTGGCACACATCCTCTTCAAACGATGAGTTTACCGAAGAGCTGGCATTAAAATCGATAATTTATTAATGTTTTCACTCATATGTACTTTATGGCGGAGTGAGTAATAAATTAAAAAGCTGCCATGTAATAGTAATTGTTACTTATTTGGTTTTAAATTTTGATCAGTTCGTAAGTTGACAAAAGTATAAATTAAAAATTATTAGAAAAATGTTTTTTGTCACCAAATAAAGTAAATGAACAAGAATGAAAAAGTCATGCATCTTACAATAATAGAAAGCAAATTTTGTTTGAAACTTAGCATGGTGTAAATGCTGAAATCCGTTGAAGCAAAATACATATGGAAATGAAATATGTCAATTATTCTATTTTTGGTTGACATGATGTTCAGAGTTGCTTCATACCTGTGTCTCACAACTGGCAGCCGATTTCGTGAATAATCAGTCTTAATTTTTGCTCGTGATGCTTACTCACTTTACGCTTCAAAAGCGTGATGATCCCAAAAAAAAACACAATGGTTAATATCTATGATATGTTTAATAATGTTTTATTGGATTTGTTTATGGTTTAAAGGCTTTAAGTTGGCTATGGCTAGCTCTTGCGAGCTAAATAAGGAATAGTTACTAGCCGAACGAACCGAATTGACAAAGAGCTTGATGTTTACACTCAAAATAATAGTTATTTACTTGACAGGCCATTAAAAATTATAAGTGTGAAATTTTGTAATAAATATTTTTATCCCGAGCGAGAGATTAAATTGTGACGCAATGTACATGAGTTTGTCAAGCGCTTAATCCAGAGGCTAAAGGATTATATGGAGCACGGGCAATGTTAAACTTTCATGTATGTACATACGTCGTACATACCTGATAACTATGCTTCAGGCTGTGATGCATAGATGTGCTATTTATTTTAAAATTGTGATATTCCATTACCTGAAACAAAATAAAAATACATTAATGTTTATACCAGTTATAAGTTAAAATAAGTCATAACTGTGTCAATCGTGATGCAAAAATAAAGCAGACCTTAAACGCCAATGGGAAAGCTGAGAAATTAGAGTTTGAAGTCAGCTTTGACAGCATATGAATTTTTGGATTTCTTTTTTGAAAAAAAAAGTACATAAGCGGAGATAGTTCAGTTGTGTACGTAACGGACTGCCGAGGGGATAATCTCGGGTTCGATCTCCAGTTACCCTGGGCAGTCTGCGCACACGCCTGCCAAGTTATGTGTGTATTAAAAATGTTAATTTATAGCTAGCTTAACAACGTGCCCGGTTGATGGCAATAGGCCATCGCCCCCTATTACATTGGGACCGAAACATAACTGACGAAGTGTGAGTGTACCCCTTCGGGGATGAAGGCGTGATGTTATATTTATGTTATGCTTTCTGTCTTAAAGCGACGCCGCGTTACTCTACTAGCTTTTAAGACAGTTTCTGAATACTTTTTTTTTGGAATAGTTACAACCCAATTCTGATTCGCTGCCATCCGTGTAGTGATGGATTAAGAATACACAAGCCACTTTCCTTATTTTATGCCGTGGTAGTCCTAAAAGGTGACTAAAAAAAGTATACGATAATAACTTTGTAAGACGTTTGGCCAAATCCTACTCATATAATTATTGTGACTCAAATTGAGAGACCCCTACGACCAGCAGTGGACTGTGGCAGACTATATATGATGACAATCCGCTGATGATGTCAGTCTATTTTAAATTTTGGTGCTGAATAATGTTCTTCACATTTACAAATTCAAAGTATTATATTCAATTCACATCACAGAGTTACACTTATTAAAGTTTAAAGAATTGTATTATCCAAGTAAGAATTAAAAGTACAGCAATTAAAAGAAACTTAAAGAAAAGCATGCCACTATTTTAAATTGTTTTAGCCACAACACATGCAAAAGTATAAAATGCCTTAAGTTGCGTCTAAAAGCACCGACTTTTATAACTAGTAATCCCGAAAATATATTAACATAAACTTGCAAGTGTAATTATAACATACACAAGCCTAATGATAAAATACTGTACGGTATGAATCATAACTAAAACTATGGGTAAATAACATCTATTTATCAACACCAGCTGTGGTCACGCGATGTCTGATATCCTTCAGCGCTGTCTGACTAATGCGGGTTTCGGCTATTTATTGTTTTTTGTTCGGAACTGTTGGTACTTTCCTCTAATTTTGAACTATTTATTTCATCGTTTGTTTCTATTAGAAATATTTTTGATTGCCTCCGTAGACCAGTGAATAGGGTATGCGTCTACTGGTCCCGGATTCAATTCCCGGGTTGGGCAAAAGAGTTACTGAGTTTTTTTCGAATTCTCAGTAGCAGTACGTAGTCTAGCAATGTGCCTGGTAACGGTAATAAGCTCGCCCCCTATTACGTGGGTCCTAAAATTCATAAGGCGCAATGTAGGGGTAATACCTACAAGTGAATTTACCCTACCCTGTCGAAGATATAGGCGTGAAGATAGAAAAAATATAGGTATACATTTTTCTAAATTAACATTATCACTTCTCTATGCGGTCGTATTTTTTCCCGCACCTCTCTATTACAGCCTTATTAGAATGACTGAATGTTACGCTTTTTGTAAAAAGATAGCATAAACACTCAGGAAAGATGGAGATTTAACATGGTAATTTTACTGTAAGTCTATTTTACGACGCCAGCGCTGACCGTGCCTTCAATACAAAATACGTGATAGTTATCTACTACTGGTATTTATGTATGGAGGGCAATTAATACCAACAGACGCGTAATATTCTTACGTGTTCAGCGTGGAATAGAGCTCGTTAACGGTGGTGAGTGTGGAATCAAAGAGTCAGATGCACTCTGCCGAGTTGATTCCACAAAGACTGTGGGAAATAGGGTTGTGTAATCATAATAAAATTTACCAAATCATATTAGCATTTTTACGTATTGAATGAAGAGCTTTTTATCAAAAAGTTGTTACTAATATTATTAAAATTTCAGATAAAGATTTTAATATTCGAATATTACATTTTATTATTAAGATTTCAAATATGTGTCTTCTATAATTATCTAAACGCGTTGAGATGGTAAACCATTTATTTTCAAAAATATATTTTTAACATTAAGTTTTCAGCTTAGTGCTATCCCAGAGCCGTTGATTTGTATTATTTTATAAAACACTAGAGGATGCCCGCAGCTAAGACTTTTTTTTATTATAACCGTTATTTGATCTTGTGAAAAGTTCGGGCAAGCCCTAAGATCTCCAAGCAACTTACATGTTAAATTTTAGCTTCTTACGCCCGATATTTTCGGTTGTGCGTTGTCTGTCAGCCAGTCAACGGCACAAGAATTTTGTCCATAAAAATATATAAAATAGTAGAACACAATACAAGTAAATATTCATAGCCTGATCTCTCTGTCTACTGGTATTTAAAAGATCAATCTTAAAACTCATACTGAAATTATTTCATTTTACCAACTACAAAATAAAACCACGCACATAACATGACGCCAAGCAAACTATTATTACCGAATGCCGAACCTTTGAACTGTCCCCAACTTCGGATGAAACAGAGTGGATGAATACAAAATTGATATAACTTTTACAAAGTTTCACTCCACGTCATAAATGTAGAGGTACCTTTCAACATTGTTTATTTTACTTCAGTGTATTTTTAACTTCATTCCAGCTTATTAATTGACCGTTTTGTTTAAAATCTTTCTCGAAGTTTCCAAACTTTTCGCGTTTGCTTACCTAAATACTTTGCCTTAAAATTCAAATGGGAGAGAGGGCTATTGTTATTTAGTGAGCATTGGTGCCCAATAAAAGGGTTTTTCCAGCTACTAACGCAAGTTACCTAATATAAGTAAAGCAAATAAAGGAATTAACACAATATATTTGCATTATATATTAGTATTTGAACTCGATAAAAATATTAGACCATCGTTTTGCATATTACCTTTGCAAAAAAGAGCGACTTCTATAAGATACAAGCCACGCCGAGGAATAACCATTTGTACTATCATAAACGTTTGATAGCTTTTGAGCATGGATGCCTGTATGGATGTTTGTTACTCTCACTTAAAAACTAAGGAACGGATTATGACGAAACTTTACAGTAATATATTTTACACTTCAGAATAACACGTGGGCTACTTTTTGTCCCGATGACCGACCCCACGCGGGCAACGCCACGTGCAGATGCCAGTATCGTATAGTTTCGATACATTCTAGAATTGATACCTATACATTTTATGGTAAACAACGCTCAATCACAGTCAAATAATCCATACAGTCGTTCGACGAACGCGTCTAGATGGGTCAATCGTGCGGGGGGCAAGAGGTGAGACGCGGGAAGAGCGGTACCTAGTTACGTATGTCGCCTTAGTTCCTAACTAGGTACATGTTTTTGGGGGCTGGCGCGGGCTTGTTTTTTGTTCGTTACTTATTTATTTGCTTATGAATATTAATTAAGATGGTGCATACGACTTGTGCTGTGAGACATTGCAATTTTTTATGCTGCTTAAGGATTACAATAAATAAGGATTTAAAAAATCTGCGATTTCATTCATTTACTTACACCAAAAAATAAAATTTTATTAATTATAATTATTTATATTATTTTGAAATGTATGTAACTATAACCACTTGAAATAATGTGCACGTACCTACTAATATACTAACATTTTACAATATCTCATGTTTGGCTAAATCACAGAATAAAGTAGTAATTACTGTACGTAAACAACATGGCAGACGTAAGAAAATATGCGTTGTAAGGAAATATTCGATTCAAGTTTGATTTTAATTTCATGCAATAAGTACCTAGTATCTTCGTGTTAGGTAAGTACATATCACATATTACTATGTATCTTGGTAACGGCGCGTCCTAGCTCAAAAATAACCATATTTTTGGCCCCCTTTTATAAACCCACACATGTTTTCCGTAATCTCATAGCCCAGTCACCCATCCATAAAATGACCGTGATGTCTATTGCTTTACTTTAACGTAGTTTGCTCGAAAATAAATCTGCAAAATACCTACTTCATATCGATGACATAGGCTCTTCAAGCTTATCCCATGGTTACCCATCCATTCAACGACCGCTATGTCAATCGCTTTATTTTAACTTGGTTTGTACGATAAAGACCTAATGAAAAATGCTTCATATCCTTCATCCGCCTCCCACGACACGACACCTGCGGGATGAAATAGTTGCTGACTGACACTTTGTATGAAAAGCTGTCACCGCACGAAAAAATGCATACTGTTTTGTAATATTTTTTTATTTAACGTTAATTATTGTAATATAATAAATAAGTGATTTACACTATAATATTTATGTAGCGTAGCAATTGTAATATTTTTCTATAATAAATAGACGGTGTTTGAATAAGTAGGTATTGTTTACATATGGCAGCCCTAGCCTCCTTACCCAAGTCTAGACGTTGTCGGCTTTTTCTTCGAGATCAAAGGCGTCAAATTACTGTATGTTTTTATACTGTGGCTCAATAGAGCGAGCGATCAGCTGACCTTTGTCTGACATTAACAACGATAAAAATACACCAACAGCTATTTTAACCTCCTTAAATTTTAAACTAGGTATGCATATCAATGTGTTTGTACACTTTAGATACCCTAATATTCAATGCAATAAAAGCTTTATGAATTTTATTTAGAAGATTGAACTATAATGTGCATATTAATAACAATTGACTACATATTTTTTTAGTGTTTGTGATTGTCTCCTTGCTTGTTTTGATATAGTAGTTAGATTGTCAAAATGCTGTTAGACTCAGTTTGCCCCTTTGGTGACAACTGTGATTTATTCTAATACATAAACCAGGAAGGCTGTTCAAGAAAAACCAATGTTGAAGACTATTTTACATTTATACGATCCCACTGCATATCCTGATGGCGGCCCTGAAAATATGAACGACGGCTGTACACGTCGTTGAGTTAATTTTCTCGCTATCAGTGCCTTCTACTTTAAAGCTTGCACCTTTCGCGTCCTATTTATTACGCTCCATATAACGCAGCGAATTATACTATGATTCACTAGGAGTGTTTTCAGATTAGAGTATTTTCCTGGGCGTATACGGTCGTTTCAGCATACGCACTTACAAACGCGCTACCCCGTCCCGACCCCAAGGGGCGGCAACGCACTTGTGACTGCTGTGGTGTTGCTTGTATCCATGGGCGGCGGTAATTTCTTACCATCAGGCGATCCGTCTGCTCGTTTGCCGCCTATTACAGATTAGTATTGTGCAAGACGCAGGACTTAGCCTTTTGGCAAACTATTGCTGGTTAAGTTTGTACCGACAGTAATTTTACGATAGGTATGTAACAGAGACTCACTGAACCCAACTATGTATACGAGCAAGTGCCTAGAATTTGTAATTATAATTATTTACATTGCAATTTTGTAGATGAAAGCACGTTATAAAAGCCAAGAAATAAAGCTTTAGGACGAAACATAGCAGATATATATTCTGACAGTATCTATTCCATAAAATAATCTCTATATAATCGGATTAAAGACTACAAAGATTAATTGGTTAAACGGATCAAATTGATTTGATTCTCTGGAAACAAATTAATCTCACTTTGTTGTAGTGTACCAACTTTATGTGTTGTTTGATAATAAATACGTTTTCATGTAAACTGAAGCTTTGATTATTTTTGTAATCAATCTCTTTTCTCCTTATGTAACAAGTTAAATAAATAAGTACTTAATGTGAGCGTGGTAAGACCGACCAAAATTATGTATTGTATTGAAAATACGGTATTTGCTGTAAAATCATCTCCACTATCTGATGAACAAATAATTACGTCCTCCTTAATACCCTGTGGATATTTCAACCCGTAGCATCTTTATATTATTTGCATTAGAGTCCACATTTGTACCAATCTAAATAAATTATCTTATCTTATCGTATTAGACCTTTCCTAGCGGAGTGAGTCCATAGGGTGTTTCCTCTAATCAGCATTCTGTATGACACCACCGAAATGCCGCATGTCGTCATTGGCATTGCCGACAAGCAGAGCTTCGCGATCCGTAGGTACGATGTGGAGCAGTTGAGTTTGAGTTTGTTTAGGATATACAAACTCAAACTCAAATATGTTTATTTCCATAAAAAATGACATAAAAAAATTTAGGACACATCAGAAAGTCACAGATTTTTTTTTTAAAGTGTCTATAAATGCATATTTACATAATTGAGCATTAAAAAAAAGTCTGTTCAGAAAGTAGAGCCTCGTGAGAAGAATCAGGCAAGTAACTTCGGGCCACTCTTTTCATCGTCCTGTTTTATACAAAGTCAAAGTCAAATCGTCTTGTTTTATACAATTTAAGTAACTAAGTAATTATTTACATTGCATTTTTCATATATGAGCTGGTTTGTCCATAATTTTGTCGTTCATTAATATGGTTATTTTAAAAATAATATAACACAACAGCTCACATTCACAAAAACTTAAAAATGTTAAGAAAGAAATAGGCCGTGGGACTGAACAAAGAATACTGAAATACGGTGGGCCCGATGCGTAAGATAGGTGGACTATATTATTCACTAGCTGAGCCTGCGGTTACACCTGCTTTATTTAAGGTTCGTCGCGCCCCTGTGGTTCATCGCGTGATGTTATGCAGCCTAAAGCCTTCCTCAATAAATGGACTATCCAACACAAACAATTTTTTCAAATTCGTCATGTAGTTCTTAAGATTAGCGCGTCAACCGTTCATCCGTCCGTCATAATCGATTTTAAACTTTCGCGATTTGTATACATCTATTTAATCAAAAATATAAATTTATTCAAACGCTTCTTGGCATTTTAGTCCTCGAGCTTCCGCATAATTTATAGTTGACGGTTGTATTAAACGCAACAAAGGCGAACTTATATTATTATTTCCGTAAATGTAATATCAAGTTTAATTTAAATTGCATCCGTGACTATTGAGCGAAAAACTTTTCATTCCTTGAAATATCAAAGAAGGAGAAAATATTATACGTTTTTTTGCATGCTCTCAAATATTCGTACACATTTTATTGATAATATTTATTTGTATTTGTCGGACGTCTCCTTTGACAGTGCACACTACGAGATAATTAAAAACATTCCGCTTTGCATGTTTAATAAAGAAGAAAAATTTTAGCTTTGAGCTCATCGACATAAAAAAACACACATGTGAGCAACTGAGTACGTTTGTTGACTTTATACATATGTCACTGTAATTCTTCGTCGGAGATATAAGTACCTATTATGGATATCTATCGCTTTCTGAAGCTAAAGTAGCGTTCAAATAAAGTAAATACATACAAAGTAAATCAGACAAAAAAAGCAGCTTGAGTCCCACGAATGAATACATTTTTGCTTTTTAATTTACCTTGACTGAGCATATGTGTATATAACAAAATATACGATTACATAAACCCTAGTGTAGATATGCAAGTGTCAGAACCAGCAGATAGCCGACCATACCCATTTATTTTATCCGTGATAAAGAACCCAAATTAGAAAAATATTTTACAGACCCCATTCAGCAATAAAGGTATCGATAGAACTAATTACATTTATATGGTCGAAAAATATTTGTCCACAAAAACAATCTAGCACCGGACCTAAATCATTTGTTGTTTCACCTATAATACCACCAACTATTTGTATCCCTATATACTCTTCAATATACTTAAACTGTATATTCTATAGATCTGAATCAACCATGAAAACTACGTAACTGAATTTTATAACATCAATTCACTATTACCTGCGTCTCGGAGAGGCACTTAGCAAAAGGTTCTACCGAGTAGTAAACAGCCAATAAAACCATTGATGGGCAAATAGCCTTCAGAAACGAGATTATAAGATAAGAGAGAACAAATTCGTTTGCTTACTAAGTCCCTCCAAACATTTTATGGGGAATGTCGTTTTAGATATTAAATCTTAAGACTACTAAGATATACATTACGAGTAAAAGGATATCACTGTAGGCACGCGTCTATGAAATATGTATAGATGTATTTTCTTTGTATTCCGAGGAATCAGCTTCGAGAATTTTCTTTTACTTCAAGTTGAAGAAGAAAATATGTGTATAAGTGAAAGAGATCTCGATGTATTAAATACGGATTAGGATATTTATTGAAGGTTATTAAGAGCGTTTTTAAGAGTTCCTTAGGTAGAAGGGTCTGCGTACATTCTTTAGGAATATTTCATCATTAGCCCTTTGTACTATCCCACTGCTGGGCACGGGCCTCTTCTCACCATGAGAAGGGTAAGGCCATAGTCCACCACGCTGGCCAAGTGCAGGTTGGCAGACTTCACATGTCTTTCGAGATCATTATGGAGAACTTTCAGACACGCAGGTTTCCTCACGATATTTTATTTCACCGGTTAGCAAGCGATAATTAACAATTTAATACGCACTTAACTGCGAAAAGTCATTGGTGCGTGCCGTGGATTCGAACCCGAGACCCTCTGCGTAGCAGTCTGTCGGTCTCTCCACTCAGCTATCGCTGCTTATATTATTTAATCTTGTATCTTCAAGTATGTCTCTGAATTGATACAAAGACTTAACATGTCCAAAACTATTGGCGTATGTAATTTACATGTTAATCCTTCGAGTATTGATTGGGAACATTCTATACAGATAACAACTAACTTTCGTCAAAATTAATACATACATAGTCAAATCCATATCCTACATGGACACACCTATCTAGAACATACGTAACACATCGAAGGACACTTACACACATGTATACATACATGTCATTTATTACAACGGCCATTAGGT
Organism: Euclidia mi; assembly: GCA_944739405.2. Classification (NCBI taxonomy): domain Eukaryota; kingdom Metazoa; phylum Arthropoda; class Insecta; order Lepidoptera; family Erebidae; genus Euclidia; species Euclidia mi. Next base: position 17,048,131 of record OX123187.2, read on the forward strand.
TCCTAGTCACAGTTCACTTGTTGTGGGTTTTGATTGTATTTACACAACTTAAATAAGATACGTATAAATAGGCGAGTTTCTGCTGTGTTGGCGTAAGGCTGCTCACAACTTTTGCGCTGATCGAAGAAGGATATAGGTAATGTTATAGTTTGTTTGTTTGAAAGTGTTAATCTCGGGAGCTACCAGGATCTGATATTTGCTGTTGATAAATTATTAAGCTTATACTTGCTCGGTTGCTAATTTATGGTAACGACTTCATTAAGCAACGAGTCAAAACATAAATAACGCAGGTAAGCATTTTCCGGTGACGTCGCTGGGCACAGCTAAAGTTATGCGTTTTATGTATACTTACTAAAAGGCCTAAAAGGGCACCGTAGCACCTTTAACTACAAAATACTTGCGATAATATTTCTAACAGAATTCTATTTATACATATTTATATACATACGTCACTATAACTTGCGAAATTACGTTCTAAATACAATGGCATTTTGCATATCACTATTTTAAATCACAAATTGATAAGGGAAAGAAAGTAAAACATAAATGCAAAATCAATCATTAAGCAACATCACGATGATTAAGTTACAATAGACCATCAAAATAAATTCAACACAAATACACCAGCGCCATCAAAACCACCAATAAATCAGGCACCGACAATACCTCCATCAATTTAAAGGTATATGTGAAATAGAAGCGATCGATGCAGCCGTCTGATACGGCAACAGGTCCGCACCATAGCTACGGCTTTAGAGTTCTCGCTCCATTCACGGGAGGCTGCGTATAAACGAGAAATGGGCTGAGCGGTGCGCGGGAAAAGAATTTACCAATAAAAATGTGACCTATCCCTACTAATAATAAAGAGAGACAAATTATATTCAGGACTGCTATCGATTTAAAAAATAAATTACAAATAAAGATATAATAATATGAGCTGTTTATAAACTAACGGCTGTTAAGCTTGGGCCTCTCCTCTTTGAGAAATGTGGCCAGTAACAAAGTGTACGCTGGCAAACTTAACTTGTGTCTTTCAAGAACATTAAAAAACCTCTTATACATGTCGTTGTCTCACGATGCTCCTGCTTAAGCATTTAGCATTTTTACTACGCATATAAATTCGAAAAATAAGTAAAGCGGCGCTAAGGTTTCGTTTAGCAAAGCTTTAGTTTCTCCACTGCTACTTCTTCATTATACATAGTCACAAATAGTATTGCATTAGCTACCTAGCTTTGCACAGCACTAGCGATCCGATAGGTAAATGTTAGTGAAAGCTCCTAGTACACCGTTCAGCTGCAGCTCATCTCATGTAAATAAGTACCTAACGGTAATCCCGACGTTTTGTACGCAACTGTACACGTCTACATTGCCCAGACTCTTTGTACCATTCTTGTTTGAATGAATTCCACGACGGTTGGGTTTCATTGTACGATCTCGGCAGAAGTTCATATGTAGGTATATGGTTTATAGTATTCGAAGATTGTAACTTACGTGATTTTCAGTTTATTTATCAGACTTGAACACGTTGTACCTTCGGAAAATAGATATAGATCTGCTTTGTACTACCTACATTAATTCTTATATTCCGTAGTCGTATATGAAAGTAAGCCGGATATTCAGATTTTTATAAAAAATACCCATTAATACTGCCCGATTTAGTGACAATGCCATTACAGGAAATAAACAAGTTAAAAAAAAAAACAATAATACTCCGTGCAGTAACATATCTATGTTTTATAGACATTAAATGTAGGTATACTATCCTTTAGCTTATTAAACCCTGCATCACATCACATGTGTTAAAAAGAAAGTAATACCAAAACATTTAATAGTGTCACAAAAACCCTGGTTATAATTAAATTGTTAATGAGTTTACGACATTAGTGCTAAGTACAATAATAGGAGTGCGTCGTAAAGCCGACTATTAAAGTTATCGGGCCATCAAACACCTTTTAATGACTAAATACGCTATGGCATCGGCGAACGACGCATTAATACGTCATATTTTAGTAAATCATATTAATATGGTGATTAAACCGTATTTTTCCTCGTAGAAAACAAAAGCTCTTCGTCATGTTACCTCGCGTTGACATTATTTATGTAAGTGGTAATTAGTATTTTAATTAAGTAGGTACGTATAGTTCAAATCACATTTACGTGAGCTGCGGATAATAATGAAATTCATATATTTAGCGACTCGCCTAACCTAAAAATAGAGGACCGAACATGACAAATTTAATAAACAAAAAAATGGCTTATTTATTCTAGATGAGACTGCATGGATGGTATACCTAATGTAAATCCGCCTCCCCGCTCGAACTCCACAGTAGACACTTTATATTATTATGTCATTTCGAATCTATACGTTATGTATTTGTAAATTAAGTGATGTTGCTAAAAGAAGTTTGGCTCAGCATTAGCCGAAACATCTCATCACAAATAAAACCAAAAAATTGTTGTCGACACACTCGGGAATGTTTTTAAACTGTAGATGATGATCATGATGATAGAATAGCAATTCCAGGCGTCTGATTTGCTTAGGTTCTTTAAGTTATTTTCAATAACTACTTCAATGGTAGTATTTGGGCAGCGATAGCCTTGTGGAGATACCAATAGACTTCCATGCAGAGGGTATCGGTATTCGGGTTCGAATCCACGGCGCGCACCATTGACTTTTCGAAGTTAAGTGCGTATTAAATTGTTAATTATCGGTTGTCCCGTACCTCGGACAGCACGTTAAATCGTCGAAACTGGCTGTCATCTTTGACAGTCCTTACGGGGAGTCAGTACCCTCAAATAAACAGAAATTCAACAAATTGGTCTAGATATAAGAATATCGCTATCCATTTGGGTTGCGGAGGCCAGACGGCAGTCGCTCTGTGGTAAAGTTGATATTCTGTCACATCTGGGTAGACCAGTAAGCGTACCTCGGGATCTAAGGCGTATAAGTCTTAGATGCATCCGGGTTATCGCTTTTTTTTTTTTTTTTTTTTTTTGGTGTCGGGTTGGAAAATCCTCATGGAGTCCCTCCGCCCTGGGGGAAGGACGAAGGGGACTGTCAGACTCTTACTGACTAAAAACCAACCCGTGTTCCACACGTACCCGTGTGTCGGAGGGTCGGGTATCGCTGAAGCATTCCTCGCTACCCCCCGACGGGTATTGGCCCGCCAGATGGTCAGGCGGGCCCCGAACAAAACCCCCTTGGCGGCGGATGAAGGTGTTGGGCTCCGCCGCCAAAACACTCAGCGGCCGCAGAGGATAGGGAGGACGGCAACGCAACACCGCATCTCCTCTTCCTCTGCGGCCAACCGCGGCGCAACGATGGTGCGCCCACATTTGGTCGCGGGAGATAGGGCGCGCGGCAACGCAACACCGACACGCCTCTCCTCCCGCGACCGCACCCGACTGCGAGGGACAGAAGAACTGTCCCTCGCACCCGCCCCTTTGGACGCGTCCTGCGCAGGCCTCCGTCAAGCCCACGCGGAGCGTCCCCTCCTGGATCCCTCTTAGCTTTACCGCGGGTGACGAATCCACGGTTACTGAGCCCCCCCACCACGACAAGGTGGAGATCCCACGGGGGGGTCCGGGATATCGCTAGGGCGATGATAATAACTTCAAAGGTAGTGTTTGCAGCCTTTATTGTAGTTTTCTATGACAATTTATGTACATTTTGTCAATGTTAAACTTTATTTTAAATACAAAAGACACTAATATTTATATAACTTTAACGTTAAATTTGGCAAAATTCATGTTCGTAAAAACGACACATCTCGCACGATTGTTATTAGTAAGCTGGATGATTTAAACAAGATTGCTTAATAATTTTCAATAATGTCGTAATTCTCAATGTTAATTCAGTTTTCCTTGAATTGTTTAATCTTTCATGTCGATCTATAACTAAAATTTACTATTCTTTCGAAAAAAGGTTGAGTATCCCTCTCGTACTGATTCCAATACTGTCTCACTCATGCGCTTATAACCGTCAGTCTTTTCAAACCATATTAATAAATGTAAAACATATGACTGTCTCGCTCGCACTACAGTACTTAGCATCATCATTGTTTCATTTCTTGCTCATGTTAGTACATGATTATAGCTTTTATTCAAATTTGCACGACCTTTTCTCTCATCTATGTACAAAAATATTATCAATTTACCCACAATATTTTGTTTTTACATTAGCTATTCACTGTCATTGTGTTATTTTAGTTATTAAGTTAATATGTCAATGTGCAATGTTTTTTAGTAAATTAACGAAAAAACGTCTGTAGCTGGATCAAATGTACGTACGTGTAAGGGTAGTGTCATTTAAATATTTTTTATCAAAACGTTCGCGGCCTCCGGTCCAAAACAACTATTTTTTACCGTAACCTGTGTCTGAGTTCCTACGATATAATAGTTCTGACGGAGACTTGGTTGACGGCTGGTGTAAATGACTCGGAATTATTTGATAATAGATATATTGTGTGGCGGCGGGATAGGGACTACGAGCTTACAAACCAGTCACGGCGTGGCGGGGTCCTTATCGCGGTACGGAAAGAAATAACGGCTAACCTTCAAACGAACTTCATGTCAACTGCGGAAGATCTGAGGCTAGTGTTACCTATCAAGCAGTCTAACATTCGTGTACGGTGTAATTTGTATTTGTGCGTTCTTTACCTATGTAAACAAAACTTGGGTCAAACGTTTTCTACTCAACTTAGAAATAATTTAAATAAGTTAGATGATATCATAATCAGTCACCCAGATGATAAATATTTAATCATAGGGGACTTTAACTTGAGCAAAATATCATGGCAACGTAGTGATTGCGATCGTGAATTATTACCTAGTAATTCTAATAATTCAATTGACGAGTATTCCTTATTAGACACGTTGAATACCCACAACTTAAAACAATATAACCACGTAGGTAATATGTATGGTAGGATATTAGATCTTGTGTTGTCAAATGAAACTCCATTCGTATCCGAGTGCAAAGATCTGTTAGTGCCAATTGACCCACACCATAAAGCGCTTAATATTGTAGTGAAATGTCTTGAAATGCCATCCTTACAAACTGCGCCCCGAACAAGATATAAGTTCCAATTGGCTGACTTTGCTGCCATAAGCGAAGAAATACAGAAAACTGACTGGCCTACCGAGTTTAAGAACAAATGTATTGACGAGGCGGTGGATTGTTTTTATAAGTTAATTAAGCAATTCATTCATAAATATGTACCGTCATTCACCTTGATCTATAATAACATATATCCAATATGGTACTCTGCAGCGCTTAAAAAATCTATAAAAGAAAAATATAAGTTCTTTCGTAAGTACAAAACATACGGTCAGATTTCGAAACGTACAAGTTGTTACGAGGACGAGTCAGAAGATTAGAGAGTGACTGCTACTCAAACTATATAACTTCCGTTGAAGATTCAATTAAAAAGAATCCCAAATACTTCTGGACCTTTATTAAATCTAGGCGTAAAACATCTTGTATTCCTAGCTCTGTGCAATATGGTGACGTAATAGCAAACGACGGTAAAGATATATGTAATGTTTTTTCGAAATATTTTTATTCAACTTTCTTGCAGCCTGCACAAACACTAACGATAACTAATCGCAGCATGCTTAATCATACCTCAACCTCAGACATTTGTAACATAAATGTTAATTTCGCAGAGATAGTTAAAATTCTAAAAACCCTTGACGTCAACAAGTCAGCAGGGCCTGATGATATACCTCCCATATTACTAGCTAGATGTGCTCATAGTATCTCAGTGCCTATAGCTTTACTCTTCGAGAAATCTTTCTCGGAGTGTGCCGTTCCATCTGGAAGTCTGCGTACATTACCCCCATTCACAAGAAAGGTTGTAAAACGGACGTTACCAATTATAGACCAATCTCGAAATTATGTATATTGGCTAAGGTAATGGAAAAGATCGTATACAATCAACTATACGCCGCTTTGCGGAATTGTTTTAGTACTTTTCAACATGGGTTTCTCAAGGGACGTTCAACAACTTCCAATCTTGTACTGATGAATGACTATATGTATATCTGAAGCCATGAGTAGGCAGGTTGATGTGATTTACACTGACTTTTCCAAGAGTTTCGATAGAATTGACCACAATAGGTTAATTTGTAAATTAGAGCATATCGGGATAAGAGGAGACTTGCTAAGATGGTTCTCATCTTACATATCTAATCGCTCTCAAGCAGTTGTGGTCAATAACTACATTTCGAGCTGGGTTTCGGTGCCGAGTGGTGTTCCTCAGGGTTCATTACTTGGGCCTTTTTTATTCCTCATATTTGTAAATGATATCGATCAATGCTTCCACTACTCTCAGCTATTGTGCTTCGCGGATGATATGAAGATTATTTCAGCTATCTCAGACAGTACTGATGTTCGCGCTCTTCAAAGTGATTTAACTCGTTTATCTGAGTACTGTGCAATCAATAAACTCGACCTCAACCCATCTAAATGCTCAGTTGTTACTTTTAGCAGAAAAACGAACACCATTCCATCCCAATACTTTTTAAAGGGATTACAACTCGAAAGATGTCATACAATACGAGACCTGGGTGTAACTCATGATTCGAAATTGCTATTTTAAGACCACATAGAAAATATCACTAAAAAGGCTTTTCAGGCATTAGGCTTTGTTATGCGTATGTCGTCCAGTTTCACACAGGCAAAAACATTTAAAATACTTTATTGCACTTTTGTACACAGCTTATTAGAATTCGCTAGTCAAGTGTGGAACCCCAGGTACGACATGTACATATCCCGCATAGAAAGTGTTCAGATTAAATTTATAAAATATTTATGCTACCGTTTAAAACTAGAGTACAGGTCAGAAAATTATCTGAAATTGTGCGCTAGGTTCCACATCCTTCCTCTGGTTACACGCCGCAACATAGCCGATTTGATTTACATTTTAAACATATTAAATAGTACGGTTGATTGTTCTGATCTATTATCAAAAATCAAATTTAATGTACCTGGTAAAGTTACTAGACACCACAATCCCATTCACCTTCCTGTAGTAACTACCAATTACCGGCAGAATGCATTTCTGTGGCGAGCGAGCAGAAATCTTAATTATGAATGCAAAGAAATTGATATGGATATATTTAACTCCAAAGTGGAATCGGTGAGACGGATGCTTAGCCTTAATTTTTTCACAAAAAATAATACTTAGTTAATATGTGTTTCTCAACATATCAATAACGTTATGAAATCCAAAATGTTCACTTACTGTTTGTTTAAACTATTATTTAATCGTGTTGTGGGGTAAAAGAAGATGTAGTGACAAGCATCGAGAAAGGCATGCTAAGATGGTTTGGGCACGTGGAGAGGATGGATGACGAAAGACTGACCAAGCAGATATATAAGGCAAGTGTGGAAGGGACAGGACGAAGGGGAAGACCTAGGCGGACGTTCTCTGACCAGATTGGAGACATGATAAAAACAGGACAGGTTAGAAGCACCCTGAACAGAAGAGCATGCATGAGGAATCTGATGGGAGTGAATGAAGCAAGAGAGATATGTCAGGATCGTTGCAAATGGCGCTCCGTAGTCTCTGCCTACCCCTCCGGGAAACAGGCGTGAGTCTATGTATGTATGTTAATCGTGAAGACCTGTAATTGGCTATTTGTATCATACTGTGTTTGTTTTATACTATTTTTATGTGCTGTTGGTTTTCCAAAGATAAATAAATAAATAACAGATCTTAATTCCGTAATAATTTAAAAATATTAAAGACATTTTATTTTGCCGTTGCAATAATTTAATTTGTCTAATTTATTGGATCAAGCTGTCCAATGACAATTTTTCAGTTCTTCCTTTAATTGAATAAACAAAAAAAGACTCGGAAATAAGGCAAAATATAATAACATTTTGCTAGTAACTCAAATCCAGCTGCCAACAATTTTGATGAATCCAACAATATTTATTTTTCAATTCATCCACAAACGATGATTGATCAAACATTGCATTTAAAAAAAAGAAATTACTTAGGTGAAATTCTGACAATATTGGTCATACATTAACTAATAGCTTAGTAGAGATATCAACAAACTGCGAATCAATCTATATAATAATGTATAACTTTGATTAAGTTTTTAAGTATTTTCACTTACAACATATTCATGCCGTACAATTCAAATTTCAATTCCAAAACAAACAAACTGCCTCTGTGGTCCAAATTCCAATAGATAGCTTCTGTTGATCAGAAGGTCTCGGTTACGATTCCCGGGTTGGACTAAAGTGTAACTGAATTTTTCCGAATTCTCAGTAGTAGCACGGAATTCGGCAAAGTGTCCGGTAACTAATAGGCTCGTCTTCTATTTCGTTCGGATTCAAAATTCTTAATAGTGTGAAATGTGGTTGTAATATGCCACCCATTCTATAAAAAAATATAACAAAAACACTGTTACGAACATAACAATATAGAAGTAGGATCTTCCGCAAAATAAATACACAATATTGTAAAACTATAAAATATTCTTCGACTTTCCAGTTTGCGATGTGAGGTAAGTTCCACAACTGTCTTAACTAGTGTCTGCAGTGAGTTTCAACCTTTTGTATGGAATTTTCAATAAGTTTGCGTCGAGTGTGCCAACTTGCCAAACAAAATTGAAACTGATGTCTCGAGGAGGAACTTACCGTTTATTTATTCATTTAAGCTTTATTGAACACGTGTTGTCGTTGATTGAACACCAATATCAACATAAAAAATATCTTTATTATGAAATAAATGCAAATGGGCGGCTTTTATGCTTTAAGCGATATCGATATGAAGATATTGGCAGGAAAGAAGTGATAGTTGGAAAATTCTATGTGATTCATTTATAATATAGAAAATTTACTATTATAACTAAGTAGTTATTTTTAATTTATATGTTTTTATAAAATAATACCAACGTATTGTATAATATGCTAAGGATTCTTGATGATTACACTGGCTGTTTAAATAGGCGTCGAACTACAGGATTTATTCCTAAGGCAAGCTTAATCCAAAATTAGTTACTGAACTCTTACATTGGTCCTATCACTCAGTATACATCATCATGATGGTTGTGATAGTTCACAACCATGAGTACAAATATCAGAGCCACAACGCAGCACATACTCATAAAACATAAATACTACCCAACAGAACGGAGTGCGACGGGACGGTACTCTAGCAAAATGTTTTCCTTTTATCCAGCCGTGAGCTGTTCCGAGGCAGCTCTAAGCTTGCCTTAGAGAGTGTTTCCACAATCTATTAAATTGACTCGGAGATGCAACAGGATCTGATGAAGCCGAGAAAGTAAAAATAATGTGATACCTAACTGCCATAAATCATCTTTGAACCCTGTCTTAGTAGAGATAATTACAGATGAATAAAGGCGAAAGTGAAAGTAGAGAGATTAAAAAAGAATCACATATGAGGTATAATTTACACAAATGTAAATTTAAAGGAAAAGCGACAGCTATTTCACATTTTCGTTCCTACAGGTATCAAAAGCGGTATAAATCTGATTCAACATAAACATGTTATGAACATTTAGGTCAGTTCTGTTCAATCTTCCCCTATTATTCTGTCGTTGTTAAAGTTCTAGTGTGACCCTACACAAAGCCCTTATTTTGACTAAAGAACTTCCCGAAGCTTCACGAGGGATCCTTTTGAAAAACCTCGTGATGACCTAGTTTGACCGATTTGTATGGAGATACGCATTATTTTATTCCACATTATTATTTTTATTTTGAGAATGACGAGTAACCCATTTTCACCTGCCTATTTCATATCACTATATAATTTAATATCCCTCCATGTGGTAGAGATAAAATACCTATTTTTTTACAATTGTAATGATATTAATTAATTTTAATATAGAAAGAAAGAAAGAAAGAAAGAAAAACTGTTTATTTGTCACAGACACTGGAAAGGTATAACATAGGTATATAAGATAAGACATCACAAGGCATAACAGTATTCTGTGACAGATAGGTGCACACTCAGCTATATTGTTGCATTGTGGTAGTGTCCACAATACAACGCTGTTATTCTGTGTGCACCTTAAATGCCGCACGGACGTTAAAGAGCACAATAATTAATGAAAAACATAAAAGAAAAACTTAAAAATAAAATATACATAGGTACATTCTAGCACATGAGTAGTACCTATATACTCATGTATATCTAGGCAACAAAATAATTATTATTACACAAAAACAGGATAAAAAAGTATTAAAAACAATATATTAAAATATAATAACATAATACATACGGCGACTCAATTACTTCGTAATTAAATCGGCGCATGTATCACATCGAATCCATGTATTTCATTTTCAACGCATAATGTTTATGCAGCGGCGCGGTCGTGGGCGACCGGTCCGCAGGATGGCGCGTTGCGCGTCGCATATAGGTGGCATACAGCCACCGCATTAGCTCGCGCGCGGTGCGCTTATGTAATCATTGTTTACAAAGTACAAAGGGACAGTTTGTTATTTATAAAAGAAGTACCTATATTAGTGTTATCAGTTCCACATCCATCAACCACAAACTGTTGCATCAATAAAATTCGTCACACTTCCAACCATCAGGCCTAATTGATACAATGCTGATAAATAATAATAATTTATCGAGTAGCCGCCTCGTGACGCCCAAACGTCGACATACCTACCTCGTCCGCAGATCACAACCATTACGTAAGTAACACTGTGTTTTTATGTTTATTATATCTTATTGATTTGATAAAAGATATTTTTTTAATTTCACCTTTAAATTTTGTATGTATCATGAATAATTGTTCTTGTATGCAATGTAAAATTAAACCAGTGTTGGTGAATGCTCTCTGTGCCATGTTGACATTAATCTCTTGATACCCAATATCAGCCTAGAATAAACTGTGTCATCCACCCGCTTAAGGCGAGGTTGCAGTACAGTGCGTAGCTCGACCTCACCCCCCGCAAAAACAAAAACACGGCGGTGGCGTCAGCGAGTGAGCGGGGGGAGGGGAGGGGGGGGGGGGGGTTCGTGTGTGCGTGTGCCACAGCGCAGCGTAAAAAAACCCGTAGAAGAGTTATGCGAACTTCATAAGTGGCACATTAAAAACTGACAAATTCATGACAAACTTTTTTTTTCAAAATGGCTCATTTGGCTTTAGTCGCGTACGCGCTGCGGTCGGAAGCGCTCGCTCTTTTACCCGCGTGTGTGTACGTTACATTTGAAAATGCCGTCGTGTGTAATGAGATTTTGCTAAAGTAGTTAAACTATAGTAGGAAAATGACTTAGAGTTATGGAATCACTTCTCATTCATGAGTATTACAATATTACAACGTTTTATTTACAATTTATAATAAATTCAGTACCACAAATAATAGAGTGAATAAAAAAATTGGCATTTAGCGAGAGTAAAAGAGAAGCAGTATTGTGCGTGTTCAAAGACTAAAAAACAAAGTATCCAGATGGGACATTTGTAATAATAAAATACTGGTGTGTGTTTTTGTCAAGTAATAAAAGTGATTTGAGGCTGAATCAACACAATATATTATTATTATAGAAATACAAAATCATACGTAAGTTACAAACATTGACGGATGATCAAAGTCCATTCACTTGTTCTTGTTTTTCTCCTTTTAGTATTAAACAACTAAGTAGATTGTACTGCACAGTTTTCGCTGCCGACCCACCGTACCCCTGGCAGTACCCCTGGGGGTATGGTGGGTCTTTCAAAGCATAACCGTACTCCCAGATAATATTGTTGTGTAATTAGTTTATTAATATCAGTTCGTTAATTTCAAGTTCTACTATTTTGTGGGATCATTCCCAGTATAGTAGTAGTATTGAACAATTCTATGATAGAACTGTCCTAATTCTATTAGCACAACTTGATGAGGAGAACAGAACTAATGGGATAAGTAATAGGAAATGTCCCAGTCTAGTTCTATGTATGTTTTTACAATGGTATTCAATAGAACTACTGGGAATGATCCGTAGTGTCACGTCATCGTGCTCATATATCCGAATAAATATGTTTTGTAGACGTTGATTTGTTTAATGTGTAAAACAAATGAACGTCTACAAAACAAATGAACGCCTACAAAACGAATGAACGTCTACAAAACAAATGACTTACAGAAAGTGATCAGCTATCGATAGTGATTGCAGAAAACAGGTGCATGCGATTTTCAACCTAACTGACATTAGTCAGAATTTATAATTTGATTACCCTAATATTGCCAGAAAGCGAGAAAAAACAAAAAAAAAAAGTTTGTCATGAATTGTCAATAAGGTCGAAAATCGCATGCACCTGTTTTTTGCAATCACTATCGATAGCTGATCACTTTCTGGTAGTCATTTGTTTTGTAGACGTTCATTTGTTTTGTAGACGTTCATTTGTTTTGTAGACGTTCAATTGTTTTGTAGACGTTCATTCGTTTAAAACATTTTTATAAATACATATTTATTCGGATTTGTGAGCGTGATGTTGTGACACTACCCTTGTAAAACATACATAGTACTAGTGGTAAATTTCCTATAACTGTTTCCCATTAGATCTATTCTTCTCATATAGTTGTGCTAATAGAACTTGTGGGAAAAAAAGTATCACTAGTTCTATCATAGAACTGTTCAATAGAACTAGTGGGAATGATTCGACAGTGCAACGATGATGATGATGACGGGTCTTCAACAGTACCACAGATTATACCTATAATATACAAAGCATTATAACCATTAGCAGTAATACCTAAACGTTTTATTCTCTTATTTCTTAAATCTCCTTGTTGCACTATATCATCGTACTAGCGCTTGTCTTCGCTTGTCTAAAAATACAAAAACGTAAGTAGTAAGTCATTATCATACGAGGGATAACACTGTTCAGTTTAATTTCCACGTAGCACGTTGGTACAACACTACGAGCATTTCAGCCAGGAGTACGGTTAAGCTTTAAAAGACCCACCATACCCCCAGGAGTATTGCCAGGGATACGGTGGGTTTTACAGTTTTTATATTAACGTACTGTTTTAGGTTTCCATTGAATGAAATGAGAAGAATAATAATATGTACTTTTTTAATAAATGTTATAAATAAATCACATCGACTTTTTATTTCCCTACCTTAAATCAATTAATCAAATTTACTTTGAGGCGAATTGAATTTACTCAAGACAGACAAAGTAATCATGTCGCATCTGAGTCAAATTATTCTTTGTGAAACGGTCAGCATGATGTCACAATGCGCGTTGGTACAGAGAGTATATGTTTATCTCTTTTTCGCGCTTGCGATTAGATGTGCTATCTCACTTACACTTCTTATCTAATTCTTAGTGTGTCGTTTTGTTTGACATATTTATATTAGTGTGCGTACGCTTTTCGCGATGCGTGCCACTCGTAAGCTCCGTCATGTTACCTTGTCAGTAACCTGTCTACGGTTTCTTACTAGTATGTCTATGGTTCGAACGATTGAGTTTGGAATACGAATTACTTTGTACTTTTGCGAAAACGTACATGCGGGGGTGGAGGGGGATTTTGCAGAGCAACGACGTACGTCCGCCCTCAATCACGCCTAGACAGGCACTGATGAACGGCCGGCGAGCGATATAATGCCAACATTTTGACTATTTTTTTTCTTGGAGAAAAATGATAACGAAATTACGAAATCTGTTTTTACCATTTATTTTAAAATAAAGAGCTGTTTCTATTGATAATACTTTCATATAAATTCATTATGGAATCTCTAAGCAGTACACGTTTAAAATTGTGATTTAGTGCCATGTTTGACATTTTTTTTTATCGAACCAATCATTCCAAATCGTGTCATAAGTAAAGATAGCACTTTACGATTTACTAGAAGATATGTTCAACTTTTATACTTTAATTTTTATTCATTAAAAATATCATAGTTCATGGGGCTTTCAGACGTTTAAAAATCTTAAAAAGTACTGCAACCTCGCCTTAAAAAGGAAAGTAATTAGAAAATAATATTAACTTTTTCAAGTACAATTGACACTATACCATTCGCATAAAAATAGAAAATTTCCCTTTGCTATTAAATTAGAATAAATAATCATAAATATCGAATGTTAATGGCGTAAAAATGTTTGCTTAATTGCTCTTAGCGTGGAAAAAGAATGTGAGCATGTAAATAATAGTCGTTGTTCATGTCAGACCTCATCCAAATTGGCATTAAAAAGGCATATTGATATTTTTATTGCAAAAGAAATTGCTATTATTCATAAATTCCATGAAATTGAGAAAGGCATCATATTATTATCATACCTACTGTTGTCAGGTTAATTAATATGACAATGGCAATTTCATTGGGTAGCTTTAATTGGACGACATTTATTAAAATAATTATCTGCATCATAAAATATGTCGTTTAACAGAGAATATTGTTATAACAAAGGTATAGTAATTCGGTGTCAAAATTCGAGGTTTTAATGTAGCACCGTAAACAACTCGCCTGCAATCGTTGCGTTATTTGTTAATTTACAGGTCGTTACAGACTCCTCTGAACGTTCGCAAAATTGTCAAAGAGTAATTCGACCGTTTCAGTGTAAACAGTGTCCAACGCGCGCTGTTAATAAACTAAGATTGTGTACGCCTGGTTGCGCGGTTCAATGTAGAGGGAAATTGTGAAGAACGATATTGTTGAAGTTTGATTTAGTAGAGGGCCGGCTTGGCAACGCTGAGGGCACCTGTTGCCTAGGTTTGCCTCCCCATCCTCCTTTATCAGCCGACCATCCCCCTGGGATGTTAGGACCCGTTTCGTCTGTCTGCGAACAGGGACTAATACGGTGCTTACGTTTTGTAAGTCCTCGTAACTACACGGAAGTTTAAGCCTAGAATGGGTGCATGGAGTTCGTAAATGAGTTAAGTGTTCGTCGAGGATCGAGGCGTATATGACGTCACTATATTGGCTTGGGGTGATGCTAGAAATTCTACGGCTTTAGATTTAGTTTAAATACTTGATTTGACGACATTATTGCTAGCGTTTTGAGCGTATAATGACGTTTCCAAATGTGGCTTAGATTGAAAACGCCTTTGACGATAGAACTTGAATTTAAATTGTAAACTGCTTTGTTTGCTAAATTATCCACACTTTATATTCATATCGTTGAAAAACAGAACGGGAGTGTTTTTATATTTTCGCTTTAGATACGGACATTCTTATCGATAGCGGTGGCAGTGAAATCACTTAATCAATCAAAGATTTTCCCATCGATGACGGGTCCACATATTGGGTCAAATCGATTCAGCCGAGTTGACCGAGTCAGTTGATCTACCAGTAAAAAGTCGCGATTGATCACTCTTCCATCTGCGATAAATGAACGAAATAGGCTTATGTTTTGACCACATAAATGTTATTACACTGGAAGGAAGAATGAATAAAAGAAATACGCTCGTTATTGTTACCTATTATGTACAATGATGGAAATATACACACAAATTTTAAAATATTGACTTCTTTATCTAGGAAAGCTAAAGGTTATAAAATACAATGAATATGGCTCACCTTGAAGAGGTTAGTTCTCTTCTAAAAAATAAGGATCTAAATATATCATGAATATATCCAGACAGCCTATGATTATGTAATTTTGTTGTTGAATAAGCTTACTATTTTCATCGTATTTCGTTCATCAGTTTTTTCGTGAAAGATTAACAAACATATGAATATCCAGACAGCGCATTTATATAAAGGATCATTCAGAAGTCTAAGTAGACAAAATCACAGGTAAGATCTGGTTCGTATATACAATTACTCAAGTTTGTTATTTGACTACACTTATTCTTAAGTACGCCACGTACAAAGACGCACATTCCCTTCAGGTCGTAACATGGTGCCTCCCTTGTTAAATGCCATTATTACCGCTACTACTACGCGTCATATTAACTAGTGATACAAGATATTTGACACGTGCGATCCTTGAGGAAATGACAACTGAAGTGGAACATTGAAATGATTGCGTAATGGGTTTCCAATTAGCAGCACATTTACAACTGAAGTTTGAAATTGTTACATAAAAACATGGATATTGTCGTTCGGTCTGTATTGTTCTTCTAGTCTGACATGATTCATCCTCCTAGCGTTATCTCAGTTGCAACACGGTTCCCGCTTACTAGTCTTACCAGATCACGGACTTTATACACAGATTACAGACTAAATATTAGCTTTTCCACAGAGCGACTGCCTGTCTGACCTCGGCAACCCAAAGCAATAACAATAGGCAACAAGATACGATAGAGTATATTTTAGGACCCAATATTGTAATAGGGTATGTAGTAAGAGCTAACTTTTAAATTAATTAAAAGCTGGTGTAAAATATACTCACTGATAGGCTTGCCTCTATACGGAGGGTTAACCTTTTAATAAATAATTTAGTATGTAGTATGAATCAAATTTGAAATTCATGAACATATGTGAGAATTAATTGTTAAATATTTTCTCTAATGGTTCGCCAATGTGACTAAAAGTAGAGCGAGATTTAGAGATTTTGCAAAATGTGAGTATTGTAAATCACGTCTGCTAAACTTCTGAGATAATCTGGCAATATCGATCAAATTGAAGTTTTCTTGTAGTCCCTTATTAACGACGCTTGAAGTATCAAACAATTTGTCAATTTAGCGAGGTTAGTATTCTTTCAAAAACTTCGGCCACATTGACTTTTAGAAAATGTAACAGGATTGTTGTAACCTTTGTTTCTAATATCTGTTATTTTAGCAATGTTCCAAGCACACTGATCACAGATGAATGTATTTAAAATTCCTAACAATAAACATAATTTGATAACACATAACTGCTAAGTCTATTGAAAAATAATATTACACTTTATTGACCATTAAATTTTAAAATACGCAAAAAAGAACCGTAAAATACACCTATTTTGTCTACCTTCATGTTTTATTCGCATTAGTTTCGATATCATTCCGATATCGTTTCGATATTATCAGCCTTGCAAAGCTATCCTTAATACTACAAACAGCAAATTGAGGTGAGGACTTGCATCGGTACGAGATGGACTCTCAGATTGCTGTTTATCTGATTAAACTTAGCCAGACGCAGATTAAATAATTTACATCAACACCGCGAGATTACTTTCTATTTATTTAAATAAAGGAGACAGAAATGTGGACATATTGTTTTAAATATATTTTGGTGGAAGTCAAGAAATTTGAAGTTCTTAATAAACTCATATTAAATATTAAAACTCACTTAATGGTATGATGAATTACGTTCCAATAACCCAAATTATATGTGTAAAAATATATAATATGACGAATTTGAATGAAAAGTAAACTTGCTTATCTCACAAGAATTGGTTGTGGAAGAGAAAAATCTTACAACCACTTCTCTGCCAGCCAAGAGTATAAACCACTAGATTAATAACTGTTTTGTTTTTTTCATAACCGAATCTCTCCTCATAGTCATACAGCCAGCATTTCTGTCTGATAAAAATCTTACGATTTATATCAAGAAATAAAATCAGTAAGCACCGGTAATGCATTATCCTTAGAGCATTTTTAACGTACCGTGCATAAATAGCTTGTTAATAAGATTACTACCAATATGGCTTGCGTAATGAGTCGGTACTGCCGTTTGCCGGAAGCCCTTCAACCTTCACAACGGTTCACAGAATAATTTTTCATTCGGTTCCTGCAATTTTGAATCAATCTTGCTTCCCATTGTTGTATCAGTGCAATAGGCTATATTATAATACTAATTAACTGTGCGTTTTTTACTGAAGCAGATTCTCAAATTGCAATAGACGAAGTAAACGTCTTATTTTAAGTTTTTAGTGGGTCGAGCATGTAGTAAAGGGGACTCTGTGTTTTTTTCAATGCGTAGGCGGAACTTTAAAGAGAGTCGAGAGAGCCCATACTGGCGCTACCAGGTTTCAAATTAGAGTTGAACTCAAGTTTGCGTTACCGCTACAAGGATTCTACGCAAATTGAATAATTACACTGGTACTACAGCACTGTAGCTAATATTAAAGATATATTATAGATCAGCCTAAGTGAAATTATTGAAAAATATTCATAATTATTTTTAATTGTAAGTTATGTAATTTTTACGTCAATTACATTTCATAATCAAGAATATTTCTTACTTATTTCAAAACAATTAATAATATTATTAAAGAAATTTTGCCAACCTTAGTCTCAATGTGACAGGCCGTATTTGTGGGTGAGTTTAAACCTAGAGACCCACCACTACCACAGACTAGACACTAATACAGATGTTAATCTAAAAGATGAGCGGAATAACATATTATATATATATATATATATATATTGAATTAAAGCTTGTACTATATATTCGTATAAATGGTTCTATAGGAGTTGTAATAGTGGTAAAGAAGGAGGGAAAGAAGGAAGAAGGTCACCGCGGAACTCGTAAATGAGACTTCATCACCATCGTCACTTCATTGATGAATAAATATATTTAAAAACAAAACACCTATCTGCATAAAAAATGCAATAAAGCAGGCTAAAGTGGCTTGGTGCCGCTTTCATCGCAAAATAAATTTGTCACGGAAATAGTACGTGCAAATTCACAATTCTAAGGCTGCAACGCCAAATAAGCTTATGTGTTACAATTGGCATCTTAATACACCGACATTTTATTTGTAAATGCGTAATTTTAGACGCCAATAATATAATAAAAATATTCCTTCATCCATCCTTGGGCCAGGAATGAGTTATGTAATTTCATTTATGAGTTAGACGCGTCTGACAGACAGACGGACGGGTGAAAAGTATTGCTACAACAGTAATTTACCTTTTGGTACGTAACCCGCAAAAATGTACGAACCGTTGAATTTATCCCTCTCTGTCCCATATTAATTAAAATCATTTGGTATACATCTGGCTGTTGAAAGATTTTGTATAATAGATAACGTTACATTCATAACTCACGATTTGGTTGTGTAATCTATATTTACTGTGGTTTTAGTGGGTATTACGGCCTTGCATCGTAATAACCCTGAGAATGCGAATTCTTGTGCTCATTATTTTGATTTTGAATTTATAGTATTCATACAGACAGACGCGGTCGAGGAATGACCATTGAAATAATATGTATAAATATAGATACAGTTTCGTGATAAAAATAATAAGTGTAGTTACCCACATACTGCAAGTCACGATCAAATTGTACTGGAAATGTATTAAGCTGATATGCACCCACGTGTATGAACTAATTCGCTAATATTATTGTTTTGCTGATGTCCGTGTGGTGACGGATTAGGAATACGGAATATCACCACCTCATATCATCCCATGGGTGTCGTAAGAGCCGACAGAGGGAGCATATTATGCAGAGAACAGCACTGTAAGAGAAGGAAAACTTGATACAAACCCTATACCAACCCGTTTGGCCAGCGTGGTATAGGAAGCCAATTCCTCCTTTTAAAGGAGAGGCATAGTCCAGCAGAGGACTGTTAAAGGCTGATGATTATGATGAATATCAAGACATGAGGCAGACAGAGGTGGATTTCCAAGAGCGCCCGCAGGACTCTTGACTCTGGCTTGCCTTAATCGGCCGGCCAGAGGGAAGTTGCAAGAGCTATTAGCTCGGGGGTGGAAGTGTCATTGTCAAGGGCGTAATTACGGGAAAACCCGCTCCGGGTCACGAGACCCGGGATGGCGAAACTGGTGCCGCACCGCTCTACACCCCTAGCGGCTCACACCGGTGTTGCCCTCTTGTTGCCTTTATGGTAGTTTGTTTGCCTTGGTGGCTATTTAGAGAGGGCCCATCTAGTGAGTTGGCGAGTCACCGTCTGCACCTTTTCGACGTACTATAAGTGTACTTAGGGCAGATGCCGGCTTTAATCTATAGTTTTCATCTAAACTAATCTATTTGACACCCATTCCCCATTGCCCAGACTAATTAGTTACCATAAAAGTAGCAATAGTCCCTTACCTGCTGCGGCTAACAGTGGAGGCGCCTCAGTAGGTGTCATATCACAATATAGATTAAAACTCTCAAAGCGCCTCTGCGCGTTGGACCTATGTCTCCGTGTACGCCTGCCAAAGGGCTGGGTATTGTTCTAACAGGTTAGAATTATACCAATGAAAGAGAAACAAATAATATCAAGACATGAGGCAGCTAATAATTTTATATGAGTCTTGCTGCATTGCTTGCGTCATTTTGTTACTTACTATTTCAAAATGGTGTTTTGTTTCGTAGATTATGTTACTGGCGGCTGGCTTGAATGTGGTCTTAATTTTATTTCAGGGCCTTCGTTAAATTGAGAAGCATTAATTTTCTCTGTAATAAGAAACTAGTCGGTAATTGTCTACGGGCTAAATACCTAATTACTAAGGTAAAACCAGTGGAACGACAGCAAAATTACTAGATAACATGACATGCTCATCACCAGATTTTTTAGCAGAGAGAAATAGAGCGACTTGAATAAAAAGTGTCTGCGTTTTAATTTGAAGTCAATCATCAAGTCTCCTTCAATCAGTGTAAACACAAACTATGTCAACAATATACACTTGAAATCTAATTTCTGTTATTGAAGCTTGCAGTGAACAGCGAAAGCCCTAGAGATGTTAGCTGATTGCATTACGTAGGTAAGTGCCGGCCTGCTTTGTGAGCAGTGCATTATAATCTATCTCAGCGTCACTACGTATTATCCACATAATTACTCTGTCGCAGCAGCTCTGATGAAATGTCACGAGAATTTCACAGACAGGCCTCCAAGTGTCATTATATTGCAGAATCTAATATAACTGGATGCCACTGATTTTTGGGGATTATGGTAGAGACGCCCGATATTACAGCAAGGGTAAATAAAAAAATAACGATATACAGCTAGTGAGAACAATATAATAATATTCTTGTATGAATTGACTGCGTGGAATATAAAAGTAAATTAACCCGCGTCGTAACTAATAATGTTAATATCAAAATTCTACTTTTGTTTTGTAAATTCGTGTTAGACTTTACTTTTTGCCGTCATTATTGAAATAAGTATTTACAGTATAAAATTATCCGAGACATTTAATGCTCGACAGTCAATTAGAGGACACAAATAGTGAAAATTATTGAAGTAGAAATACTGTAATATGGTGAAGTTAAATGACACGTACTTTTTCACATTTTTAAGTCAAACTGCCTTTACACTGAATGGTTTCATTAGTCTTGATGAGCGGAGCTTTGTGTACATAATCTCTTCCTACATTGCCTCTACTAAGAGTGTCGTTGAAATGTAAGCATATTTCGATAGAGCTCTATTGGTAACAAAGTCACACATAAATAGCAAACCAGTTGAAACCGAGAATATGATACTCTTTAAATAAATTGCTTAAGTCCTTCTATGGGGCTCAAAACATACGTCGTAAAAACTTCTATCACGATAAGTCTAACAGTTTAGTCGTAAAACCAACACACTGCGTTACGTTTACATTTCAAATGTAACAGTCGCTAGTTATTTTTCAGTTGTCTTCACTTAATTTTTCGTGAAATGTTTAGCAATATGCTGCCATATTGCTAAACATTTCACGAAAAATTAAGGCATTTATTATTTAATTGCATAGTAGTGAAAAATATAAAACTACTAAATCGTCCGGTTTTCGGTTTCAGAATAAACCGTGAGAAAATCCGTAAAAAGTAGTATTCTCAAAAACAGGAGACAATACTAAGAAACCCATCTAATAATTGACTGCCAGTTGAAATATATAAACAAATTTTGTTTGCTACAAAGCCAACTGCCATCAACCTGTGCAGACGAAAGCCTCAGTAATATTCCAGAATTTCCAAAATATAATCCGCCTCTAAAATCTCGCGAGACCTTTAGCGGCACCAAACTAATTTCCACGTAAATGCTGAAACAAATTAATCCATTTTCAATCACAAATATTGACCTTTTAGATACTTGTTTTCGCCGAAAGGTCTATTAATATAAGTGGCTTATTTAGGGCAAGTATAAACTGATTTTTATGTAGCTTGATGCTCGTCTTATAGGTGACACCTTCTGATAAACAACTGAGTATGCAAATCAGTAATATAGGTTTATCCCCTCGTGGTAGGCAGGTAAATAGGTGTACTTGTCATTACTTATTAATATATTAAGTTTATGCCTTTAATAGGTGTCTCATGCAAATTGCGTAGGACGCATTGATGTGAAGAAACACAGACGTAACTGTAAGATATAATGAAGAATGACTTCTGCATATTTCTATATGGGAAGAAAATGTATACTTACAATCAGGTTTCCTTAACAGAAAGAAAGATAAAGAAAGAAGAAAGAAAAGTATTTATTTGTCACAGACATAGAAAAAGTACAACATATAAGAAAATAACAAATCGCAAGGCATAACATTGGTCTATGACAGAAAGGTACTCACTCAGCTATACTGTTGCATTGTGGTAGTGTCCACAATACAACGCTGGTATTCTGTGTATACCTTAAATGCCGCACGCACCTTAATCACCACGACAGATAAGAGAAAATAAAAAATAAAACAAAACAAAATAAACATTTTATAACACGTATTCATTATAAAATAAACACGTATTCATTACGCGTTCATTACCATGAACGCTTAAAACGTTATTTACAAGCATCGTAACCGTAACTTATCTACGGTATTCAGACGTTAACGTTAATAAAAGTCTGGGCACCGGATTAATTTCGGAGAGGCTGAATGATAAAACATAGAAGTAAAATATATTTAATCCTATGAAGTCGAATTCTCGTAGATTTAATTTCTTATCTTCTAAACATAATTTTACGTAGAAGATCATTAATCAATATTTATCAATGAAAGTCCTCTGTTACTGACCGACAAAGTTTTGGTTCCTCCAGTTCACGTAATTAATGAAACTATTTAGAAATTTGTAATATTCTTAGTAATTACATATTGTGTTTAATATTGCGTTTGATATTGACATATTTATTTATATATCTATCTACAAACCGATAAAGACTTATGTTAGTGCAATTTTATACAAACAAACAACAATGGCGGTTATCTAGATGACGAAAAGCAGTACAAAAAGTTAAGGGTACATTTTCATTTATTATTTTGAATACAGTTAGAATGTTATTCCTTTACAAATTGATTGCTTATAAAAAACTAGTTAA
Source organism: Euclidia mi (assembly GCA_944739405.2). NCBI lineage: Eukaryota > Metazoa > Arthropoda > Insecta > Lepidoptera > Erebidae > Euclidia > Euclidia mi. The sequence continues at coordinate 17,071,210 of OX123187.2, forward strand.
GTATAACTATGTTCGTCAATACTATGCAGTTATACACAAAACACTAGGACAATGCTAAAATCTTCTAGTTTACAACATGTTGTTTACTCATAGGTGCATAGGTTTCCCACCAAGAACTTAGGGTCCCAAGCCAACCTCACCTGCAAGTGGTGCACCTGCCGATCAACGGACGAGGCTCTGGCAAACAAAATATCCCGCTAAGCGGCAATAGGCTCGCCACCTATTACGTAGGATCAAAACACTGGCGAAAAGTGGGCGTTTAATATGCCTCTGCCTACCCCTTCGGGGAAACAGGCGTGAGTCTATATATGTATGTTTACTCATCAAGCTGCTTTTCAATAAAATTCAACGGAACCAAAATCAAAACCGGCTAAGTGCGTGTCGGGCCACGCGCAATGTAAGGTTCCGTAGTTTTCCATAATGACTTGCTGCAAAGGGTATTAATGTACAACAAATCCGAAAGTTTATTTTGCTGAAAAAATAATTTTAATAACACTATTATAAGAACCTAAGTTTTGTTTAGAAAAATACTAGGTATGTATCCAGTTATGTATTGTAAACATAAAATGTGGTTTCCAAGATATACTACTACTATACATACGTAGTACCATAGTACATTACATACCAAAGTACGTATATCTTTAAGATTAAGCCAGCGCGCCCAATGTAAACTCACAGAAATAGGTATTTATAAGTTAACCGACGATTACTCGTAAGCTAGTGATATCTACTTAGCCGTGATAGTTTTCCTTTTAAATTCGTTATATGTACTACATTTGTGATTTTTTTCAACTCTTCCAAATTAATAGTTTAGCCGGCAGAGGGGGGGGGGGGACACTTGAGTCTAACAATTTTTTTCACTTCAAAGCTTGATATTTGACAAACCAATCAAGTGACTGGTTTGTCAAATATCAAGTCAAATTTGTAGATCGAAAAATGATTTGAGCAAACTAATAATATTTTTTTAAAACCTATCCAATGATACCCCACATGATGGGGTACTCAACCACAAAAAAAATTCAACCCCACTATATATGTAGGGGAGAAAATATTTTCCTAAATTTTATTCTACAGTTTTGTTGCAATATCTTATGTATATATTCATGTCAAATATTAGCTTTCTAGCACCAGGCGTCTTTGAGCTAGGCTGCGGACGGACAGACGGACGGACATGACGAAACTATAAGGGTTCCTTGTGGACTACGGAACCCTAAAAAGTGGGTCAAAACTCAAGTAAAACTCATAAATAATTATTAACTACATTATATTGTTAAAACTTTGAGATCAATGAACAAAATAAAGTTGTACTTAACTCAATATCTATGTAAAACATTATAATTTAATTTGCTTCTGAAAGTATGAACGGTATCTAATACAATATAAAGTTGTCGTATTGTTAATTATTTCAAGTTTAATTTCAATATTTAGATTAATTATAATTTGTTAAGATAGTAAATATGGGTTAGGTTGTAAATATTTGAATTTATTTATCTGTCTGTTTATATTAAATCCTTGCGGTACTGACTGACAGACAACGAACACCCAGAACTATTGGTATGTTCCTTGGCAAGCGTAAGAAGGGATTCCTCCAAATTCCCAAGAGATCGGGAAAGACGATTTAATTTTTAGGTTTAATTAACTTGACCAAAGCACCATTGCTTGTTGGTGGAATTTTAGTCGCTTTGCTTTATGTTGCCGTTGTAAAATAATATAAATATTTAGTAGGAAATAAAGATGTGGTACAATTTAGGAGCCGGTACAATATAGGTTACTCTCCCCTATCTAGCTACGAGTATAAGTAAACCGTTGGGGCAAAGTGAAGAAAATTAAGCAGCACAATTATTCGTGTTATATTTAGATACCTACTCACTTTTGCCACGTCATTCTAAAAGGACTTTAGCGAAGTATATATAAAAAATATATTCCTAAAACAGCGAAAATATATGAAGCAGCTTCATATGGTCCACTAAGTATGGCGCCTGATAATGGGCCTACCTGTGCAATATTGTGAGACTACGATATTGTATAGGCTTAATGTCTATACCTATACGATATGAAAATAATAAAACAAGCTCAATATAATATAACACTGTCTCCACCCATCGCCCTACTTCAAATACAGTAATAAATTTTCAAAGACGCTTGTGCTGGGAGTATATTTTTCTTGGGGCTAGTAATTCATTGTGAAATGCTTTGGGAATATAATCTGGTACTTGAGGTAAATAAGTACTGTCGGAGATTCTTTATGTTTAAATAAGACAATAAAAATAAATAAGAATAAGGCTGTTAACAAGAATTCTTCGTTAGTCCATGCTGAACACGCCTGTCTAAAGTAAACCTTTCTAGATATTTGCTCAATAAAGTAGACTTACAACTGCTCACCGGAAAGGTTACCTGTATGTAATTCGATTCTATAGGTACAACTCTTAAGACCTTCCCAGAAAGGTCGTTACTTATTTTAATTTAAAGTATCTTATAGTTTTAGAAATACGTACCTATAGTCCACGTTTAAGAAATTGTACACAGGTAAACACTAAAGCAGCGATAGCCTCACGCACCAATGACTTTTCGAAGTTACGTGCGTGTTAAAATAGTTGATTATCGCTTGCTAAACGGTGATAGAAAACATCGTGAGGAAAGCTGTATGAGAGTTCAAACCACACTTGGCCAGCCTGGTGGACTATGGCCTTACTTTTCTCATAGTGAGAGATGCCCGTGCCCAGCAGTGTGACAATTTATACAGGGCTGATTATGATGAAGGAGTAGGACTTAATCGAAATATTTAGTCTATATTTTGTAAATCAAAATATATTTGCTTGTTTTTCTATGAAACCAACTATAAATCAGTGTCCTGTGCTTTAAAGATAGATAGTGCAATGATAACCGTAAGTTATATTCCACAATATAGTACCTAAGCAATGTATTGTGTTTCACATATTGTATCGGTAAGCGTGACGGATGCATGTTTCAATAGGAGCACGCAGAAACAAAGAGCTTGATACGTATTCTACAAGTCATGTAGGGCGCCATTTTACTGTATAGAATACATTATAATAGTTACTAGATGACATGAGCTGGTTATCTTCAGGATGATCATACTCTTACATTTGTATGTTACACTTAAATTAAATGACATTGAGTGTTATGAGGATAAAACTTAAAGTATAAAACCTTTGAGATATAGGATTCACTAGACTCTAGTGGCTCACAAATTTATACGCGATATCCACATATTGCGTATAAATTCGTCAGTTGAAGATCAGGAAGAAGCGAAGATCAGGTCCGAAAGTTATTATTTTGAAACTCATCACGTATTATAATACTTTCTTGTTACGTCAATGACTCTAGGCGCAAATTTTTAAAGTGCGCTAGGGTATGAAGAAAAATCTGAAGAAGAATTTGATTCGGGCAAGTGCTAGTCTGACCCATGCACCGAGCGTTCCGTACGCATTTTACCTTATTTGAGGTTGGTGCTAATTACGCTTGTCCTCTAATTCTACCCACGGTGAAGCTAAGCGAGATCCCAGGAGTGGACGCTCTGCGTGGGTTTGACGGAAGCCTGCGTAGGATGCGTCCAATGGTGCGGGTGCGAGGGACAGAAGAACTTGCGTTCTTCTGTCCTCGTTGCGTCGCGGTGGGGCCGCAGAGGAAGGGGAGATACGGTGTTGCGTTGCCGTCCTCCCTATCCTCTACGGCCGCTGGGCGTTTTGGCGGCGGAGCCAAACACCTTCATTCGCCGCCAAGGAGGTTTCGTTCGGGGCCCGCCTGACCATCTGGCGGGCCAATACCCGTCGGGGGGTAGCGACGAATGCTTCGGCGATACCCGACCCTCCGACACACGGGTACATGAGGAACACCGGTTGGTTTTTAGTCAGTAAGAGTCTGACAGTCCCCTTTGCCCTTCGCCCCCAGGGCGGAGGGACTCCATGAGGATTTTCCAACCTGACACCAAAAAAAAAGTCCTCTAAATCTGTATGAGCGCCCAGACAACTTAGAGGACTATCTTAAATGGTGTCTACTATGTATGTATGGGGACACCCTCAAATTTTCCACTTTAATATTTTTTGTAATTTTTCCTTTATTTGTGCTGTAAGACCCTGCTTTTGGCCAAATTTCGTGATTCTAGTTCAACGGGAACTACCATATAGGTTTTCGACCCAAAACCTATAGGGTATTCAAATGGTCAATTTTGGTTAAAACCAAGGTCTTACAGCACAAGTAAAGGAAAAATTCCGAAAATTAAAAAAAGTTGAAAATTAAGGTTAATTTTGGTACTTACAAGTTTTCGCAAAATTATCGCTGATTTTTATACACTTAATAGGAACCATAGACCTCAGTATCTGGTATAAATTTCAATTTGCTAGGTCCACCCGTTCCTGAGAAAATCGGTGGTGACTCACGGATAGACAGACAGACAGATGGACAAGAAAGTGATCTTATAAGGGTTCCTTTTTTTACCTTGTGAGGTACGGAACCCTAAAAAGCAAGGACCTCCAAGGATATTCGCTAAAAATAATAATATGTAAGCTCTACAAAAAAAAAGCGGCGATAGCCCAGTGGTGTACGTAATGAACTGCTGAGACGATGGTCTCGGGGGCGATCCCCAGGTATCCCAGGCACACACCTCGGACTTTTCGAAAATTTGTGTGTATTTAAAATGTTAATTATCGCTCGCTAATAATGTGCCCAGTCGATGGCAATAGGCTCGCCCCCTATTACATTGGGACTGAAACATAACTGGCGAAGTGTGGGTGTGTAATATACCTCTGCCTACCCCTTCGGGGATAAAAGGCGTGAGGTTATGTTTATGTGTTTATGTGTAGGTAAGCTCTGCAATGTGTTAGTAAACTTTTGGCAACTTACTAGTGTACCGCCAGTTGGTCAGTCTATGGAAAGTAGCATGTCAGGTGATTAAGTGGTTGCCAGTAGGTTCTAAATCATCACAATTAAATGATTAAAAAAAGAGTCTTCATCTTGCAATAACGAAATTCGCACTGGATACACTAAATACACATACGTATAACGTGCAAATTTTCTCCGTAACGAAACCACGTCACAATATTCTCCATTGTGTAATTAACTTTACAAATAATACTTTGTTCGCGACAAATTTGTGTAAGGTGCCGTTTATTAATATTAATTTAACGTTGAGACACTGACACGTAAAACAATTCTACGAGTATACTTACTCGTATGTGACATGTTGTTCTAATTTGTATCAAAATAAGTACAATGGAAGAATAAATTAATAAAAAATTACATGGGAGATGTAATTTCAAATTTAATAAATTTTGTAATTGTATTCCATCTCTGACTCCGACCAACCTCTCTGCCTGTAATACACTTAAGCTTTTCTTATAAACCTTAGTCAAAAGCGTTCTACTATTATAAATGCGAATGTCGTTAGACATAAATGGATGGATGTTTATTGCTCTTTTTTTCAAAAATGGCTTAACGTATTTTGATGAAACTTTGCAGTAATAACATACCTTAAACATCAAATTAGCATTTAGACTACGTTAATTGTATCGCTATAACTGACACCCATGCGGGCGGAATCGCAGACAGAAGCTAGCATATTTTATAGTTCTCTTTCTACTGTAACAAAGGGGCATAAAGAAGCCTTCATTATGCCTGTAACAGGATTCTATATGAAATTCAGCTTAAAGCGGATGATCCATAAAATATTATTGTCTCGCTTCTAACGAGAGAACGGAAAAAATGTCCACTTTCCCGTAACTTCGTTTGTTTCTTGGGACTAATCAAAATAATTTGACTGTGCAACGGTTTAAATTTAAATTGTGAATTGTTTACCAGGATTTCCATTGTCATTGAAATGTTCACTGTGACGTTATTCTAGTGTAGCTTAGAATAGTAAATCAAAGCTGAAAATGCAGGCATAGTATTCGGGGAAGCAAGTCTGAACAATACATTGAGTAGATTTTATTGTGAAGTCTGTCAATACACATTAATTACGTAGAGTCGTAATACGGATTAGTATCTTTTTTTAAAAACGCCTTTTTTATAAGCTATTTTCTCCTTCACACTCATAACAAAATTCAGCTTCTTTCATAAATTCTTCGCATAACATTTTTTGTTAGTTTTGTTGTAAGTTGAAATCACAGACATATTCATTATTTTATTAACTTTAGGAACCGATAGACCGCGTGCTCCTCAACCCACCAATGAAAACGACAAAAGAAATAATGGTTAGTGAACAATAAAATCTATTCTTTTTCTTTTATATCTTGAAGCTTACTCTTAAAGAATACGACACATTTAATTTAACCTTCTGAAGCATAATGCATAATACTATATGATATGAACGGTATGCAGTGTTTATACTAGTATTATAAAAAGCTCTAGTTCTTGTTAACCTCGTACTATAACAGATGCACTTAGCAACGTTTTTTGTGTTCGAGCTTGTTCATTAAGAGAAGGCGTTAGAATATTTAATATTCAGGATCTGAGTAGCACATCTTCTTCTTCTGCCTGCCCTGTTCCAATGTTTCTTGGGGTCGGTGCAGAATGTCTTTTTATTACATTTTCTCCTATCAGATGGCATCTAGTTAATCACTCCCTTTTCATTCATGACATCCTTCACACAATTCATCCATCTTTTCTTTAGTCTGCCTCTTGCCTTATTTCCCTCAACGCTCATATAAGGTCAGATCAGAGTAGCACATAATAGTACACAAATATGCCTAATATTCAAAGTACGGATCACCTCTCAAAGTATTTCGCAGACGATATTGAGCGCGCGCGTGCGATACAGACGCAGGTGCGCTTGACCGACTACTTCAGTCAACGGCCGCGTGCGTCTGACCTAAAACCATGAAACGGTGTCTTACATTCCCATACTCTGACATATGCGACAGAGCGCGCGGCGATGATCGGCCACGATACACTGGAATGTACCTTTATAGTGTATATGTCACAGGAATCTAACTATATTTAATGCGTGTGAAACGGTAAACAAAAGCTAATTAATAAAATTGTAATTCCGTTATTTAAATCAGGTAGCACATCTGACCCCACAAATTATAGGCCAATATCTGTGCTACCCACGTTTAGTAAAATTTTTGAAAAATTAATTCTAGGTCAGCTTCAAATTCATTTTAATAACAATAAGCTGTTACATGAAAAACAATTTGGTTTTACTAGGGGTCGCTCAACTACCGATGCTGGAGTTGAGCTTTTAGATAGTATTTTTGATGCCTGGGAGGAGTCGCATGATGCTCTGGGAGTCTTTTGTGACTTATCAAAGGCTTTTGATTGCGTTTTTCAAGAAACATTGATCAGGAAATTACATTACTATGGAGTTAAGAACACTGCTTTGGATCTCCTAACATCATATTTGAGTAATAGGATACAGAGAGTTGAGGTAAATGGAAAAGTTTCTATGGGTTCAGTGGTCACAATGGGAGTGCCGCAAGGTTCAATTCTTGGTCCATTCCTTTTCCTTGTATATATTAATGATTTGCCATACATTATACAAAATAATGAAGAGATAGTGTTATTTGCTGATGATACATCACTTATTTTTAAACTTGGACGACAACAATCAAATAATGACGATGTAAATAACGCTCTCTCTAAAGTAGTTCAATGGTTTACTGCTAACAATTTACTGTTAAATGAAAAAAAAACAAAATGTATACGATTTTCAAGACCGAATGTAAAACAAGTTAAACCTAACATATGTTTGAATGGAGAAGAGTTGGATCTTATAGATAACACCGTATTCTTAGGCATAACCTTAGATTCTAAGCTTCAGTGGGGCCCACATATAGGTCAGTTGTCGAATAGACTTAGCTCTGCAGCGTACGCGGTTTATAAAATTCGTCAGTTAACTGATATAGATACGGCCAGATTAGTATATTTTAGTTATTTTCACAGCATAATGTCATATGGCATTTTATTATGGGGCAACGCAGCTGACATTCAAACTGTGTTTGTACTGCAGAAGCGGGCTATTCGTGCAATCTACAGTCTTGGTTCAAGGCATTCACTGAGGGAAAAATTTAAAGAAATTAAGATAATGACTGTCGCATCTCAATACATTTATGAGAACTTGTTATATGTCAGGAAAAATATAAATATGTTTTCCAAATTCAGCGACATTCATAAATTAAACACACGAAATAAAAACAAACTTGTTCTACCTTCAACTAGACTACAAAAAATAAGTAACTCCTACAAGTGTCAAAGCATACGTTTTTACAACAAAATTCCATTCCAATATTCAGGAACTAAGTATTAATAAATTCAAAGTATTTATTAAACGGAGCTTGTGTTCAAAAGCTTATTACACAGTTAAAGATTATTTAGCAGACAAAAATGCCTGGAATTGAGTTTAAAAATTATGAATTTTGACATTTTGAAATTAGTGACAAGATATTTTTATTTACATTTGTAATACTTATATTTTTACATTTTGACATTTTTAATTTGACATTTGTAATTTTATTTATTTTGTTTTGACATTGTTTGATTTGACATTGTTATTTTATTTATTTTCTTTTGACATTTAAAATTACTTAAGTAATATATTATTATTTTTAAACTGACATTCAATAATATTTTCTGACATTTTAAATATATGACATTTTATCATTTAAATTTTTACTATTTTTAAAATTACTTAAGTAATATATTATTATTCCTGAATTGACATTCAATAATATTCTCTGACATTTTGATTATAATATGACATTTTAGTGTTAAAATTTTATTATTTTTACATATTGTTTGCAACATGTATTTTACTATGTATTAGCATGTAAAGTTGTGAGTATGATGTGGGCATTATTAAACATATAAACAAATAGTTGTGGCAACCTGTCTGATGGCTTAGGCTGACATGCTTATGCATACACCTTCTGATGGCGTGGAGGCATAGTGATACAGATCGTGCTGGCTCCCTCAATCAAGGTTGAGCCGTACGATTGCTGTTGAATGCGGGCCATCAGTGGGCCGAGTCAGTCAAAAGCGTCAGATGATTTCCTGCATTGTACTTGCATACTAAACCCTTTTATTTTTTTGTCTGGACTTTAAAAGATGAAAAAAATACTAAACAAATTGAAGTGACAAAAAAAAAATGACTCTGAGTTTGTTTCGGCCTTTCTTCTCAAGAAGTCATTTAGCTAGGAAAAGCCGGCATCATCTAGAATAGGGTTTTGACATGTATAAGTGTCGTAAACAACCAAAATGCAGAAATAAATATGTCTTTATGTCTTTATGTCTTTAATTATATCATAAAAAATATATTAGAAATAATAGTTTACTCATCAATCTTACGTGTGTCCGTCGGTTAACCTTGATTCTTAGTCACCGCGTTAATTTATTACAACGGTGTAAAGTTATTTTTGCAACCAATGATCAAGTCTGTACTGGCCAAGCCGAAGACGCCGAATTTATACCAACATTTTTATAATACTCCTAGTTTCTAGCATTATCTGATTAGTCGCCCATAACTGTCTTAGATAAAACCATAAAAAGATGTTCTATTGCAAATTTGTCTGCACTACATGGCTTATCAGAAGTGATAACACCAACCCAAATATAAAATATTCGCATATACCCAACTATTACGTAAATATAAAAGCTTAAAAGTGCCTTAGGGATATGGAATCGGTTATTTATTACATTGGTGCGTGAGTAAGAAATTGTGTACATTTCTAGTGAATGTCATATCAATTTTGCCAGGTCGCAGGCGCTGTATATTGTACGGCGAGGTTCTGGTTGACAAACGTGTAATACCAAGGCACTTGCCCTTCATGTTGCTCGGGATTACCGTGATCCGGGGATTACAGAGGAAGTACGTGACTCCATTACTATTTAGGTACAAAACAACATTGTGGTGATGCATTCCATGTTACGATTATTACTTTTTTATGAAGGACGCTCGTAAAGTTGAAAGAATTCGAGAAATAAAACAGACTTTAAAATTCAAACACATCAATCAATCTTTATACTTTTAAGGACAGTTAAAAAGTGATCTCGTCGAGTGTCGATACGGAGACGTTTAGATTACGTTCAGTAATGGACAGTACAGATACAATCGCGCCGTGATAATGCGAAAGTAAGCTCATTTGCTTATTGACTTGGTACTTTTTTCCTTTATTGATCAAGGTGTTAATAAAGACATTGACGAGTGATTAATTGGGTACTAATTATAACCCACGAAAAACACATCTAAAAACACTGGCTGATTTTACGATGTCTACTGTCATTGTTTTAATTGTCTAGTGATAAAATCAAATTAATTAAATCCGCAAAATAAACATCAGTGCAAATAAAACACTCGTATTTCGTACTAATGGTGTCTCTTTTTCTAACTTTTCCTTCCACTTTGCTTCGTCGAACGCGGTGCTCTTTAGATGTATTGTTATAACATCCGTCCGTAACATCCAGAGGGGAAAGCGTAAATAAGTAAAAGCAAAATAAACTCCAGAATAATAACAGAATAATACATAACAATTGCGTAAAAATAGGACAGTACTGTATTGTGTACTAGTAGTGCGAAGTCTGTATATCGGTGTATAGATATCCACAGGTACTTTATTGCATATTATGAAATGAAGTCACTTTTCTTCATGTCTGTATGAACGCGATAAACTCAAAAACTACCAAACAAATTCTGTACGGTTTTCACCAATATATAGCACGCGGGCGGAGTCGCAAGCGAAGTCTAGTTGATGATAATATTCGACTTTGTAATTAGATAAGTATCAATTGCGAAGTTCCAATTCACTATAATCATATTAAAAAGTAATTCCCGTAACTATTGTCAGATACAACAATATACCATGCAATATACCTGTTCAAGACTATTCTTGTTTTAACCAGTCATATGTTACCACGAAATAGGTTTCTAAAATTACCGGTAAAGTTGTCTAGTACTTGAACTAAGCATACACTATCGAACCAAAGAAAGCTTGTAATCACAGCGAAGTTAAACAAAGCCCAAAATTCATATGAGCCTTAGTTATAAGAATTGTATAAATATTGTCTACTGTGCAACGATTTGTACCTTTATCACGACTCTTACGACCCCTTTTTAGTAAGCAAAATTATAAAGGTCACTACTATCACTCCGAATTCGTCAAAAAAACATACTATTAAACAATTTTTTACACTCACACATTTGGCACAAGTTTGACCGTACAATCTTGCTTTTTCAACAACTGTGCACACAGGGTTGACATTTGCATAAAACTAAGTGCAAGCTTTGACAATCCTATGTCAAATATGAGCTGAATAAACACAAGTGAAGAGAAAATACTATCAGTTAAAACGTTAGAAAATCGCCATTTATAAGAAGGTTTATTATTGTAAAAATAGATAAAAATAAAACGTAATTTTTACCTCCACGTTTAATTGATGTATGAGTGACGTAACGTTGAGAAATTCTTCGTTTTTTTGTACTAAATGTTAGTGTCGCAGCCCTATTTGTGTGCAGCGAGAGTCGAATGCGAAATCAGCGGTGCTCGAGTGAAGGGCCCGCGAGACCGCGAGCGTGCCTCAACGTCCCACTTTGTCAAATGCGACCCAATATGATTTATCGTGAAACCTATATAATTCGAACATTTTGAAATGTGTCCCATTTGACGGCCGGTTGGCGTAGCGGGAGTGTAAGCGACTGCTACGTCGAAGGTCGCGGGTTCGATTTCCGCTCAAGTCACACATTTGTGTGCATGAACATGGATGTTTGTCTTGGTCTGGGTTTTTCTATGTATAATATGTATGTATTATCTAATACCCATAGTACAAGCTCTGTAGTTTGGGACTAGATGGTGTTGTGTGGTAGAATATTACCTATATTATTATTATTTATAATTATTTATGACCTGTTGGTATAGTGCACTTTAATTTACTGCACAATAGGGATGATTCTTGCAAGTAATATAAATTAAATATATTTTTTTATGTAGTATAACATGTCAAAATAATGGTAGTTTCACAGTTAGTCAGTTTACAGTGTTGGACGGCCCAGTTTCTAACTTGTGCAGGAGATAGACAATCATTTCCAATATACTGAACTTTGCTTATATGACGAAGCCACTATAAATAGAGTTTTACAGGTTTTATTATTAACAATGCTATCGCACAATATATTATAATAAAACTGAAGAGTTTGTTTGTTTGTTTAGTTGAACGAGCTAATCTCAGAAACTACTGCTCCAATTTACATAATTATTTTTTGTTGGAGTTGAGGAGTTTAGCGAGGAAGGCTAAGCTATATAACAGATAACATTAGACCAGGAGCCGCGGGTGCGGAGCAGAAGCCCTAAATAAGGGTGTAACCACGGGCGTTAAACACAGAAAAACAAGCATTGTTATACATTGCAATAACATTACATTATGAGTCATAAAATATTTATATTATGTTCTTGTCGAAATAGGACGTCAATGTACTTCTTTTGATTCATATAATATCACCTGAAAGTGTTCCAATTGTGTAATAAAGAAGGAGTATATAGTTTCCTCCATAGTGTAAGTACAGAAACAATTTATTGTAAGATGATTGTAAGGCCCTACTAGACGAAGAGATACTGATAGGTTTACGACATCTATATATACAAAAAATTCAAGGTTCAATTGTTTATATATTATTATATAGATCTGAATATGAATAACATTAGTTCAATACCTGATAACTGTTATGTCTGTCTTCTTGTTTGTCCAGGTCTGCAGAGTAATCTTTGGAACCTTTTATCCATTTTAATGGGACTTTTAGTGGCAGATATAAAGTTCGTAGAGCTTCATATAAGCAAAATTTTGCCCAGAAACTTTTCGAGTTCTAGTGGAAAATTTTGGATTTAATTAAAAGTGAAGTCAAATTTGAATTTCATTACATTACAGAGATACAGAAAATAATATGCGATAAGAACATTAAGTTTCGTATATTGTTACCTACACGAAATCTACATTATATCTACACGATAGATTATTTTAAATTAATTGTTTAATAACCTGAAACGCCCTTAGCGTGTCTAACGTACAATCGTAACAACTATTATGACTGTATGTTTATGTCCACTGATAAGAAATATATAAAATGTTCGGCTCCTTTATTTTGTTCAAACGGTTTAGCTTAGTCAAAGTAACATATTGCTCCCATTTTACTGCTTTACGTGATAGGGCGATATTACACTGGAGATGCCAACAGACTGCTATGCAGAGGGTATCGGGTTCAAATCCACGGCGCGCACTACTGATATTTTGAAGTAAGTCCTTTTGAAGTTATTAAATATCGGATACTACGCTCGACGTTAAAATCCTAGGATGCAACTGGTATAACGCTAGGACCATGATGATTATGTGCAGAATGTTCTAGTAATAGGAGGTGAGCCTACTGCATCTCTGCTTACGCCTTCGGGGAATTAATACAGACGTGAGTATATACAAAATAAAATACAATGTATAAATAATATTTTAGCTCAACTAGCTAGCAAAGTAGCTATCATGCCAGTAATGTATTGCCTTGTTCATTTAAATGCCCACTATCCATATGTAATAAAGCTATTTAAACAACAATATCTGTCAGTGACGCTCAACAGTCGAAACTATTCGCATTTGTGTACTCTTCTTTCATTTGTAGTAGTTTGGACCCTTTGGCCTTTGTCCCGGCTCGGTCACTCTCAAACAGCTAAGCCATAACCGCAAACTTTAATTTGGTTCACTTCAGTGATTGGTGACTGGATATTAGGGATCACTGGCTTTTTTATTTACTAGTAAACTAATTTTTTAGACTCAAGAGTTGCTAGACAGATGAGGTGAAAGTTAGAAAATAGTTAAAATTGTATTAATAAGTTAGACAATTCATAGATATAATTTATTTAAGATGAGCAAAAGTCGGTTTTGTTTAAGGTAATGTCAATTAATATTCATAATGCTATTGTGGTCACGTAAGGAGAGACCTATGTCCAGTAGAAGACTGTTATGATGATAATGATGATGAAGCTTAAATAAAATGTTATTTGAGCATATCTAACTTAGATAGTCCCAGACGGACGATCTAACTAAATCATTCGCTGGGTGTTCGTTGTGTCCGTTAGTTCTATGTTTGTAAAGTCCCCCGAGACACATGATTTCAGAGCATACAGTTCGTCAGTCAATACGCCAACAGATTTGCAAGCTATATATTCTAGAATATTAAACAGATGCTTCAATCGAGTGCAGCAATGTACAGGATGCTATTGTATGTTCATTGATAATAGAGGTAATTATAAAAGTGTCACTGCCCTATTGTATCCAGGGGGTGTCGTGTATTGTAGCGTATGACCAGTACCAACCGAGCGTACGTCATAATACCGTCCATACGCTCGGCCAATCAGAGAAGGCCATCGTCCGCGCCCGTGAGTTTTGCTCATATTTGGCTACACGCCGACACGAATCTGATGGAGGGCCGGTATATAAAGGGGCCGACAGAGACTCCGGCACCGCTACTCTACACTAACCTACTACCGCTACTAAATTCTATACCGCTATATCTATAATTATACTACTTCATACGTGTATCCTGGTCCCAGCTGTGGGTAAGTTACTACATTTACTGCGTTAGCGTACTGCCCATCTCTCTACCTGCTAGCTGAGGCCGGCTAACGCCGCCTGCCTGACTCTATTGGTTGTGGCTCTCCTAATGCTGCTTTCCTTCAGGTTCCAGGTTCTCCTTAAGACTCCGGCTACGCTCCTAGACCGCTACACTTTCCTGCATCGCCTTCGGCGTCACCTCTGTCGAAGAGTCTGGCCTGCCCCGCTCATCACACACACACCGCCAGCGCCTGCCAGCTGAGCCAACGGCCGCTACGCGCAGCCCTTCGAGCAACCTGCCCTGCACACTACCGGAGGGAACAGCGTGGGAGACTGCAGCCCTTAGTGTTCAGGCCAGTGTCGTGTTGTTGGTCGGTCGTACTCGTGCAAGGGAAGTGAGACAATACTCGGCAAATAAACGCATCTAGATCCTCTACTGCGTTTTACTACCAAAACCCGTTACAGTATTGTCTCACTTCCCTTGCACGAGTACGACCGACCAACAACACGACACTGGCCTGAACACTAAGGGCTGCAGTCTCCCACGCTGTTCCCTCCGGTAGTGTGCAGGGCAGGTTGCTCGAAGGGCTGCGCGTAGCGGCCGTTGGCTCAGCTGGCAGGCGCTGGCGGTGTGTGTGTGATGAGCGGGGCAGGCCAGACTCTTCGTCAGAGGTGACGCCGAAGGGGATGCAGGAAAGTGTAGCGGTCTAGGAGCGTAGCCGGAGTCTTAAGGTGAACCTGGAACCTGAAGGAAAGCAGCATTAGGAGAGCCACAACCAATAGAGTCAGGCAGGCGGCGTTAGCCGGCCTCAGCTAGCAGGTAGAGAGATGGGCAGTACGCTAACGCAGTAAATGTAGTAACTTACCCACAGCTGGGACCAGGATACACGTATGAAGTAGTATAATTATAGATTTGGCTAAGGAAATATAGGAAACAAATAATACCCGCAAAAGAGATGAAAATCTCAGCATTAAACCCTTTGTCTCTCCGTCTGGCCAACGTGGTATAGTATGCCAAATCCTACAAATACCACACAATGCTATGGTGATGCAAGTTATGAGAGGCCTATATGCAACAATGGACTATTAGTTTTGTATATAAATTGTAAATCATTGGCTTCTGACCTCTTCTCACCACGATTATTGAGATATAAGTCAATCACGCTAGCCAAGTGCGATTGGCAATGACTTCAGGTAGCTTCCGAGATCACCACGGAAATCTGACAGATATGCATGCCAATAAAAAAAAAATAAGCACATAAACACGAAAAATCTGTGACCTTGATCCCGAGACTCTCTAAACAACGGTATATCAGTCTCTCTACAAGGCTATCCCTGCATAGTAATAGTCCACTTAAGGGGGACGAAAATTTCTTTTAAATTCCGCACTTTAAAACGTGTATTCAAAGTGCTTAATTCAAAATCAGCTTAGTTCATTATTAAAAAAATAATATTTTTTTTTAGAATGACAAGAATAATTGCGACCTATTCTTTAAAATATGCTTTGTAAATACACTCAAACTCTCACGAGAATAATATAATTTCTTAAAAAGTTCAACTAAATAATCTTTCAGAAATTGTATCATATTATTATGAAACATAGTAATTTAGTAATATAGTGTAGCTTGTTCTACACAAATTACCTACGCGCATGCACGGCATTCTCATAATCAGATTGTGTCGGATTACGCGTCAATTAACAAGAGCCTGGGGGCACTTACGCTTGTATGACGCTTATGACCTTTTTACAGGTACGGTATTGAATATGAACTGGCAATCTGCTGTGATTATAATATTATGGATTAATTTAGAAGAATAACAAGAATTAATAATAATTATTCTTATGCAGACTGTTGATTTATTCGATGTCAAAACACTGAACAGATAAAAAAGTTGGTGTATATTTCAGCATATTGCAATCTGGTTAAAAAAATGTATTATGCTGGATTTTAATCACTTTCAATGTAAACAAATAAATTACTATTCTGCACACTCTTTATTTTTCAAATATGACATGCGGGTTTCAAAGATAAGCTGACCCGGGTCATCAACGACTTTTTACTTTATATAAACTATAACTTATTGTTACCAACTCGGTTCGACCAATACTCACCCCACATCGAACAATATTGACGTAATGACAATCAGATTTATCTAACCCGTCGCCCGGAACGTGCAAACGTACCGTGTTCAAGTATTTTCAACCTTTTAAGGCGAAAGAACAACAACGGCCTTCTTATATAGCTATACAATACACATACATACGTAGCCAATCCATACAATAGTCACTAAGAATGCCTTCCGTAGACGCCTACGATTTGCTACGCCGTAGTACATCTACGGTTATACGTAGACACGTCGTCGACGGACCGTACATTAGTTGTCGTCACAATGATCACTAATGGTTCTTTCTACTATACATATACAGTACACAACAGCTTTCAAAGTTTACGACCGGCTATAAACTACATCCAGAACGTTGATTTATTACCCTTCCCTAGGCAGAAGTGCTTTACGGCGCTTTTTCAGCTAAACGCACAATAGATACGCCCAAGAGATTTTATCAGAGTGCCTGGACTAACTTGAATTTCAACAGGTTCATCGATGGCTCTGACGGAACGGCTCGCATAAATTACTCAACAAGTAGAGCATTTAAGTGAAAGTGGAAATGTGGTACTTAGTATTCGATTTCAAATCAAACGAAATTAGCTTTTTTCTTAAGCTGCTTGAGTGAAATCAAACGTACTTTATGAACACGTGGAAACTCACACATGCACACTTTCCTATTAGCATACAGCCTCACAAGGCACGTACAAATTCAAAAGTTTGCGCGTCACGTAACATAATGACAGATGAGTGTTAGATGATTTCTCTCGTATTTCAAAGGAGCACGCACTTCTAACATGTCATTACCTAGTTTCTAAAACACTAACAAGACTAATATACCATTGAAACACACACACGCATATTGCTCCTGACCCTTGAATGAAATATCTGCGTACATTCCCATGTCTAGTAGGAACGAGGTACAACTATCGCGGGCTTTTCAAAGAGCAGTCGGGTATAAGGTTTTAATGACTACCCTTTACGAGCCGTGCCTTCCTGCTGTTCATACTTTCCCTTTTGTTTATTTTTATTGCTAAATATGTGCTAGTCTGTAACAGGATTACTCAAAATTTACCAATTAGGTTAGAGCAATAGATATTTTTGTTTTTGGTTGTGATTTTTATGCTACATTTACATTTTGCAATTACCTAACGTTTTGGTACTTTATCGCAATTTGATAAATGTCGGCGGTATTGAAAAAACGATTCGTTTAATAACTTTACGACAAAAGCTTGTATGACTGTGAATGAAAGCGTTTCAACGCAGAATGAAACGTTATCTCGAACAGGGTTCTGCCGGTTTGTTTTAGCTCCTAATTACCAACGTCGCTAAATCTTCGGTGTCCGTTGTGATCCTGCTTACAATAATAAACGAAAAAGTTGTTTTAATTCTTCAGCGTGTAGCACCAGTCAGTTTGTACGACGTTTGTACGAGTGGTGTAGCGGCGTGAGACGCGGCCGGTCGCCGTCGTCAACTTAGCGGCATGTCGCCGGCCCCTGCGGCTCCCACTGCACCCGCGCGGCACTGCGCCACTTACGCATACTGCACAGCAGTTAGCTTGTACACATTATGTGCCATACCAGAAGTATGTCCTTACCTGCAGTGCGAGTGGTGTAGCGGCGTGAGGCGCGGCCGGTCGCCGTCGTCAACTTAGCGGCATGTTGCCGGTCCCTGCGGCTCCCACTGCACCCGTGCGGCACTGCGCCACTTACACACACTGCACAACAGTTAGGTTGCACATATTTTCATTCATACACACGATTAACACACTTCACTTTTTACCTGGAACAAAAAAGTATGATATTAAAAAACATTCATAATTGTTTTGCATATTAATCTTTATATGTTTTTGGTCAAGAGATATATAATAAATTAAATTTACATACTATATAAAGTACTAGTTTAGTCTTGTGGTGTCGGTTATCGCGACAAAAGGAAGTATAATGTGCCTCTTTATGTGTCATTTTTATGACCTATAATCCTATTATATCCTTTTATAACTGTCAGAATTCGTTCAGTATTTCTTGTATCCACACAAGCTTACACTTTTATAGAATTAGTAGGATTTTTCACGTATGTCATCTTCATTCTTGAATTGACATTCAAGTGAATAACTTCCAAAACTAAACAAGCTAGCCACCTACGCGATGGCGATATTATACTGCATAAGTGTGTACGCAAACACTAGTGTACTCTCTATTCTCTAGTAATCTGATAGGACTGTAATCTGACACTACTGAAGTGAAATTGGGCACAGAACTAACAGCTTGATGTATTTTCGAGGCACGGCGCTGTATCACAATCAACTAGCGAACTCCAAATCTATTCCACTTACCATCGGATTCAATATCCGACGTATCAAAGGACATTGAGATTATAGATGCAAATTTGAAATAAGCACCATAAAAATATGTCACATGTGTATCTCTAATCTCCAAATCCATGGATAGATAATATATTTGGACAGGCTGTTAAAAAGACTACCCCCCGTTGCATCTTAGAGGACTTTACACGAACATTACACCAATGGAAACGAAAGACACCCATGCCATAAAACAACCATTTACAGATCTCGCTACGTTTTGTCTCGTGTGGGAATCGAACCCACAATACGCGGCACAGTCTCGGGAAAAGGCATAGCAGTGCGGTGCACCAATTGAATTCAGATTTATTATTGCAATAAGTACTCAATTAAAATTACGCAAACCTACACAAACATATTACTATGTTATTAATTTGTAAATGATCGTAACTGTTGTGTGTGTTTAATTACTTCGCAATGAAAGAGCTTCTGCATACGAATAGGTATACATTTTAATGAAGCTCTGAAAGAAATTTCAATTAATGGTACTTAAATTTGTTTTAATATATTTTTGGTAAAGTCGATTTTGCACTCAACTAAAGCTGATTAACATACACACATGATATTACGTATTTTAGAGAGTCATACTGTTAATTTCCAAAGGGATATGCAGAGGTGTTGGATGGCTGATTAAACCATACAAAGTATAACCAACATAACATTGCTTGCAATAGTTTAGACTACGACAAAAATCAAAATACAAAACAGTACAATAAAGCTATTCCGACAAGTTTGTCAAATAAATGGCTAGTTTTATTGTTAGGGTTGGAACTGATTTTTTTAAATCTTATTTATCCATAATACACATTTGAAACGATGTTAAACATACAGATTCCCAACCTTTATAGGCCATTCCCAAAAAGCAATCAGGGCCACAGACGACATTAATGTTAAAGGAAATATTTAGATTTTATCTTAAACTGAACACAATCTTCAAAATGTCAGTCATTTGGTACATTTACACTTCACACGTTTGATCTCAATAAAATGGTACTACTGTTGTCTGATCAAAATAAAAGGCTTCAATACTAGGTATACCTACTGGTTTTCTTATTTAGAAAGGTGTTTCTTGCTTAAAATGCTGTAGGCGTGTCGGTGTGGACCGTGAATAGGGACGTTACTCAGAACTAGTAACAATATTTAGTAATCGCATAAGCAAGTCACTGCAACACACCAGAATTATATTGATTAGATCACAATCTCAGTAATTTCAATCCTAACCTAAAGTTTAACACTATCTGTACTCAGCCTAAATACAAAAGTAGAGGCAGCAGTTGTAGATTTTGTAATGTCGAAATTATTGTAAGACTGGGCAATGTCGTTACACGTATCATAGCAAATTAAACAGTAGCAAAAGCCATAATTTGGTGATCACGCGCCGCCATAAAAATGTCTTTGCAAAATAGCATTACTCACTACAGTAACAGTCATAAAAGCTTCGTAAACCACAGAAAGGAGACACTACTATAGACCACAATCTCGAAATGGCAGAGTGCTTAATACCAGCTGTTTGGGAGCTTATGGTCTTTAATTCGAATGACAATCATTATCAAAATCATTATCAAAATCATTATCAAAATCATTATCAAAGTAATTATCAAAGTCATTATCAAAATCATTATCAAAATCACATCAACATGGTCATCATTGCCAGCATTATCATCAACTTCTTAACCATCGGTAAGTTAATCATCAATAATAATTCAATCATCGTCAACTATTTAATCATCAATGAATAAATCGATGTTATCACATTATTATAGATATTTACAGATAGCTTTATATCATCACTGCTACCTACATTATCGATCCTTGTTATGAAGAAGTTTATATGTAATGCTGTGTATGGTTATCAGAACCTCTAACCTATAGTAAGACCGCCCTTTTATTTTCTTTGTATATATATTTTAAAATTTAACTTAAATACTTTAGTAAGAAAACAAAAAAAAGAAAAGAAAGAATATCTAAACGTTATTAATCTATAAATCGTAGCTATCTAAAAGTACAAAGTTCTTTATTATATTCCATAAAAATTAACTGTAGGAAAATCTATAAATGTAACGTATCATAATCAAAATTGATATCTATATTAATAATACACTAAAATGTTATCAATTTAGAATAAAAAAATGCAGCAGACCCTATTAAAGCATGTTACTATAATACATCTTTTAACTATAATATATCAAATGCACCTAGGTATAATATATAGACTATTATAGTACATTACTAAACTGCTCCTCTCTCCTAAAAGTGTTCCATAATAATTGTTTCCTAATTGTAAGTCTACCACCCGCAAATGTACAGTATGGAATGCTATAGACTGAATTGACCTGAATGTATTGCAGATACAAACAGTACAAAAGTATAAATAAATAACTAGTAATCAAGAATGAACCAATTTAGTTATAGTCGTGTAGAAAGTCAAACCAGACACTAGTTAAAATAAGTTAAAATTCGGACCAGTCGGTTAATATTTCAATATCTGTAAGTCAAATATACATACCTAGATTTATTAATTTAGGTCGCAACACTTAAAAACATCAATACAAATACTTATTATATGAAGCAGAATATCTTATTTAATTTAATCAATTTCAGTTTAATTTATCAATTGTATCATGTGATTGTGGCTATTTTTATTCCATTTACACAATCAGAACACTGACATCGTTTTCAATTCGTTTTTTTTTTACGTATTTTACGTTAGGTATCTGGTTCATTCAGTTTCATTATAATTAAGATTTGACGATTCGTGAGAGGTTTGGTATAAAAATAGTAAGCTTACATGTAAGTAGGTATTGTTTAAAATAAGTAAACAAAACCCTTCAAGCACCTATAATGATTAAATACCTTTTTAATCATTATTGCCATGGTCTCCTACAATTGAACCACACAAAGTACATGTACACATATATCTTTGCATAAAAAATATCTCTAAATAGCTTATCTATCGCAGTGTTTATACCAGAGATACTAAATTGATAAGATAGTTCATTACCGAGAGCTAATCCTAAGATTGATTTTTACTATAATTATAGTCTAAATAGGTTTACAGTTTAACACATGGCACTTCATAATAAAAAATACATAATTTCAATGAATAAAAGCAGATAAAAATAAATACCGTCCCATATTTTATTAATTTATTGAATTTATTTGTATTATTTCCGAGAATGGATAAATAAACTATGAGAATGTTTTCGAAAAAAAATCAATGATGTAATTTGGAACTATTTTCAAATTGAATCAATTTAGTTGAATAGCTTATTTCAGATCCATTTAATTAGACAGATGTCTGCATTTATTACACATTTCATTTTAACTATTTTATCTGCTATTATCGTTATAAATAACAGGAAATTATGAACCTAAATAACAATACTTGAAAATATTGGATACACTGCCATCTAATAGTGCCAGACATAAGCAAAATGATGTCACTTTCTTTAACAAGTCAATTTAATTCTATGTAATATAAAAACATTATTTAATAACTACTTTTTAATAAAAATACCTTGAGCTATATATTTAGACGTAGCATATATGACCCCTCAGACCTCAGGAGGATGAGGTATGTTTAAAAAATAAAAGGAAATAGTTACTAAACGAAACTATCATTTTATCGATATGATCTAGCTAGACACAGACCCGCTTGATATAATATAGAATATTTCTGTACCTACACACGAAAGTTCGCTTGTAGTAATAGTTATACAAAACTCATAGGTTATCTTTACAACATGTCATTCAAATGTGGTGCCTCTGAGACAAATGGAAGCTATTTGGTTTTGTTCTTCCAATAGAAATCAAAGTGACAAAATCATAAGTATGTCTATTGCAAGTAAATTGGTGGAAATTATCTGGGTACATGACAATTACCCACTACACAATTATAGAAAGTGCATTATTAATTGTAATTCTATACACAAATTTTTGTGCCATAAACAATTATTAACCAGTTAAAAATACGAGTAAGTATATTTCAAAGATATGTTGAAGATAAATATACAGTTTCGTATTCTTATCTCCAGGGCAACACATTCAAGAGCTTAACATTAAAATATTCATTTTTTTTTTTTCGTTATAGTTTGGATCCGATTTAATAAAACTATGTATATAGCATGAACTGATTAATTTGGTAATTGAGGCGAAAATTTAACAACAGCTTATGGAACAGAGCTAAGGCACATTCCTACACCGCAATATTGGTCTGTATGTAATGAATACACAGCCAACAAAATTTATGAAGAAATCTCTGAAATGTTTTCTACCTACCATCATTTCATATTCGACTTGTAATGAAAAGATTCTTCAGAGCACTTAACTCTTGGAATTCAAATATGCAGAACGATTACGCTAATCAGTACTAACACTAGAAAGAGTTATCAACAAAGCACAACACAGCCAATGCTCATACCGAGTCTGTCAATCACTACAAATGTTGCCTATTTAAATTCCAACAGATTAGAACAATATCGGCTACTTTAAAAATCTATTATACATTTTCTGTAACTTTTTCGCTATTACCTACATAGTTTTATACTCGGATACATTTTTGATGAACATGTTAAAATAACCTGGTACAACAGTCATATTTTTCGACCATTCATGGCTATAATCTTGGTGGAAGTACATTACCAGCGTTTGCAGTTGGTTGTTGCTGTTGGCTTCAGCATACTGTTGCAGATCGTTAAGATATGTAGTCGGTACTCATCCACCGGCTTGCTCTCGGCAACGTTGCTACTGGATCGTAGGGCAATCGTTCTCCGTTGTCAGCTGAACGATGCAGTGACGGGCTTAGGCAGAATCATGGCATCACGATGAGGAGACTCTGGAACTTGCAATTGGATGTATTAGTATTGTGGGCGCAAATTTATCACACTTCTGATGTCAGAATCAGGGAAGCTTCCTATAGTGTAAAGACAGTTTTGATAAATAAAAGAGACAACTATAAAATCATACTTTCATTTACATTTACAGCCCAGTTCGCAAAGCAAAGACATAGAACCAAGAGAAAGAACGGGCAATAAAACTTTTGATCATTCTTTTCAATAACTATATCTAACAATAATTAACAAACAGTGGTACAGCCAATTTATATCAAATATCAATGTTGTGGGTAGTTTTATATTACTAGAAAGGTCTGTCTTACAACAGAACATAATAAGCATTATTTAGCATCAATACAATTTACTAAATGTTTACCACAGGTATATACCTAATGAATCTCATTGATACGACTTGATCCACAGTATATTATTCTATCCTATATTACAATCTATAATATCTCACAAACGATCAAACTACCCACAACACAATATCAATAAGATAATGATTACACTATCTTACATTGTTTCCTAGATGATGAAACAAAAGAACAAGCAACACAGAATATTGGAACACAGTGGCAATTAAATAGTCAGAACCATATCGTACCTGAGCCGTCGTCGAAGGAGAATGGGGCATGTTACACTTGTCAATATTATCATGATCCTAGTATCGCGATACCACAAGTATTGATATGGGCTATTACATTATCAATAATATCACCATCAGTACGCGTTTGAAACTACTAGAGAAAGTAGTGTTTAGTGCAAGATTAAATTTGAACAAATTTTAAAAAGAACATGGATTGTAAAGGGAAGCCGCTATAGCAATAATACGCGCATGCGCATTAAAAACTAAGCACAAAAAGAGGAAGTTTTGGGTAAAAGCACGGTCTGTGGGTAAAAGACTGGATTTCAAAACGAAATCAATATACACATTTACAAACATACTTACTACAGTTAACCGTGTGATTGACGGCATAGAATACAATTGTCACCAACTCACCACCCCCTATTTTTCCGTGGGTGTCGTAAGAGGCGACTAAGGGATAACACGATGCAAATACTATCTTTGCGTAGAGACGGAAAACTCGACATCAAACCCTATACGACTGCCTGGTTGGTCTCGCGGCATAAATGTGCGCGTGGGATCGGGAGTTCCCGGGTTCGATTCCTGGGTCGGGCAGTGTTATTGGGTTTTTCTGTAACGAAATTCTCAGTAGCAGCACGGAGTCTGGAAATGTGCCCGGTACGGCAATAGGCTCGCCACTTATTACGTGGGACTAAAGTATATCTGGCGAAGTGGGTGTAAAAATACACCTTTGCCTACCTCTTCGAGGTTATAGGCGTGAGACTTTGTAATATGTATGTATACTAACATTCAGAAACAACAACAACAACTTGCCGAAGTCTTCATTTTTATTAATTTTATTTAATTAATTTTTATCTTTTGGGTTCCACAAGGACGGGCATGTTTCATGAAGAAGAATTAGGTAATTCCTCCAGACCATATTTACCTCCTGCATCAACGATGGAGCGTAATTCATAATCGTCACTTTGACAAAGGACATAAGAATCGTCACAACTTTGACGTCGTTTCGCCATTGCTGCGAACGCATACTGACAGAAAAATATCTCGATGCGCTTACATTTCAATAATATTGAAGCCCCGCCCCCTGAGTATCGCGGATTTCAAGATGTTTGAATAATTTGTGATATTATCACGATACCGCGATACAGCCTATTACACCATCAATATTACCACGGTATCGTGATATTATTGACAATGTAACATGCCCCATTAGGACGAGCTAGCCGAGCCTGTCGACTTATATAGGTACACCTTATTTACACGTTTGACAGTTTAACTGTCAAACGTCATGTCATTGTCATTTAGTTGCCACTATCCTCTTACATATTATGTATAAATACTTGGATATCAGTAATTTCAGCCCAAAGCCTAGATATTATTACATATCTCTCAAATGCATGACAGTAGATCATGTTTTTGCAGTGATTATGTAGTGCCTGATTTATTATCCAATTCGGGGAGTTTCAGTAGCAGTTAGGCGGTTTTAACTGCTAGTAGGTTGTTGTCAAAATAAATATGTATAGCACTGGAACATGTTTTCACATTGTGAGGGAGCGATTTCTTTAAAATTAACAAAAAAAATATTGCATTGTTTATAGTAATATATTATTTTATTGTTTTTGCTGTAAGTTTGACCAAATGCCAAAGCCATCTGTCTAAACACTATTTAAGTTTTAAAATAGTTTTGTGTTAACAGATTTAAAACTTTTGCAACTTGTATATGTAAGAATGTGTATGAAAAAAAAAGTTGTTAATCTTGACAACAGTTACTAATTATCTATACATAGGTATAATAAAATGGTAGGAAAGTCAAAACTGTACATTGAATATTTTTTAAAAGAATAATTGGGGTGTGATCTACTATCGATACCGAGGCCAAAAATATAGTTTTTAGAATTTTTGTCTGTTTGTTTGTTTGTCTGTTTATCTGTTTGTCCTTATATCCGGGATAAAGTAAAAAAGTACTGCATGGATTTACTTCAAATTTGGCACAAATATTATTAAAAAGTCGGGTCACCACATAGGCTACATATTATCACGCTATAACCTACAGGGAACGAGCAGAGAACCTTTATTTCTTAAACGCATTCTGTAACAACGTGTAATGTAACAATGCATATTTGAATGTTGTTATTATGTTAACTATGCCATAAGCTAGCTTCACACTATAAAAATCACGCAATATAAGTCGCTTAGGCTGATAAACATAATTAATTGAATATATAGAATCAAGACAATTTTAATGCAGCGCCATCTAAGAGAGTTCAAAAATATCAAGTAGAATTACATGTGTAAGCCCTTTTTGGATATAAATAATTTAAATTTGAATATGTTGGCGACGTTAATAGTTGTTTTCAAAAGTCATAGATGGAGTTGTACATTTTCTTCTTAAAAATTGTAGTTTTAATTCGTTTCAGAGATGAGCAAGACTATTAGTTGAAGTTATTTAATTAATTAACTACACCATCGCCACACTTGATTGCTTTCATCATTTCTGTCAGAATAAATAGTAATAGAGTTAGTACAAAATAAATATTTTGGTGACATTGGTATAATTATTGCTTCTTAGTTAATATATTTTCATGTCGCATGTAAACTTGCTTTAAATTGTCTTCCGGGATATACATATAGCACGTACCTTTGTTTGGATTAACTGTATATATAAACATTAGTGAGATGTGGAACTAGCTAGATTATTTTTACTCACACACAGCCATTTATTTATTGTTACGTCTGAAGCGGTTTGGCGGATACTGGTGTTCTCTAGATACATGAGAAGCATCCTACCGTTATGCATTTACACGACCACCTAGAGAACGGCCAGCGCATATATTTTGATCCCGACAGCGTTGCTGAGCACTTGGAAAATTCGCGTCAAACAACTCTCTTGGCATTTTTCAGGCTCTGTAAAATCGATCAGTTTGGGAGGTCCCTTACGTATGACGAGATGCCTTCATATTACACGTACGACAAGCAAAAGGGTGTATTTAACCGACGTTGACAAGCAGGTGCTGTGGAAGGTTTTCCGGGAAGTTTCAAGGACACCGCATTTTGTAGAGTTTATACCGTACTTTTATATTATTTGTATAATAATGTTGAATGCTATTTTCTGCGGTTGTTACTTCACACGGTCCGAGGCCCAACGTCTTTCGCCTTTCTGAGGACATTTGATGGCTTGGAGTATCCCACTTACCGCACAGTCTGCGTAGTACGTCACTTTCTCGACGGTGACCAATACTGGGATGACAACCTCGCGGAGGCGAGCGTCAGTGACAGTCCCAGCCACATGCGTCATCTGTTTGACGTCATCACATGGCATACTTGCAGAGGTCAGGAGGCAAGGCCAAATTGTCATTGCTGTAGCGTCGCCGGCAATCACTGCCACACTGCTTCTGGGTGGCAAGACAGCACATACCATGTTTAAATTTCCCATCGATTTAGAGAGCGCCGTAACACCCGTTTGTAGTGTGTCACGTAATAGTGATAAGGGACACGTGCTCAAGGATTGCTCTCTGATCGTATGGGATGAGCGTACGATGGCCAATAGGAAGGCAGTTCAGGCCATGGACAGAACCCTGCAGGACATCCGCAGGGACGAGCATTTAATGGGTGGTCAAAGTTCTGATCAGTGACGATTCCCGACAAACGCTTCCCGTGGTGACACGGGGTTCGAGGGCTGAAGGAAGAAGGCTGGGGGACGAGGTGAGTCATCATCATCATCATCATCAGCCTTTAACAGTCCACTGCTGGACTAGGCCTCTCCTTTGAAAGGAGGAATTGGCCTACTATACCACGCTGGCCAAACGGGTTGGTATAGGGTTTGTATCAAGATTTCCTTCTCTTACAGTGCTGTTCTTGCTCCCTCTGTCGGCTCTTACGACACCCATGGGATGATATGGGGTGGTGACATTCCGTATTCTTAATCCGTCACCACACGGACAAGATGAGTGCTTCGTTGAAATTATCTTTGTTGTGGTCACGAGTTCGTATGCTGCGCTTGACCATTAATATGAGAGCTCAGCTTGGCGTCAATGCACGTGCTCAAAAATTCTAAGATGTCTTTCTAAGTCTTGGCGAAGACACTCTACCAGAGGAGGGTGGACAGGTGGTGCTTCCAGAGTCTCTGAGTAGAGTTGTATCCAGCTTAGAATTAGGTATACAGCTGTATACCGTAATAGCAGAATTCGTGAGTGTGTGAGTGGCCTACTTTGACGCCCAAAAATGATCAGGCTGTAGCAATTACCGAATGCATTCTCTCGGAAATTGAGAGGAATGAAGTGGTCTACACCTCTATAAACACTGTCGTCGAGCAAGAAAACGCCACACATTATCCCGTGGAATTTCTGAACTCCCAGTCAGCAAGTGAACTTCCAGCGCATAGCATCAAGCTGAAGGTCGGTGTCCCGATTATGCTTCTTCGGAACCTATCTCCTCCGAAGTTGTGTAACGTGACCCGCCTGAAAGTCATCTCGCTCCACAGACACACCATTTAGGAAATTCTTACGGGTTGTGGCGTCAGCGAGGCAGTATTTATACCACGCATTCCTCCCATACCTCATAATTCAAGCGCATACAGTTCCCCGTGAGTGTTTGCTTCGCGATGACCATCAATAAGTCGCCGAGGCAGACATTGAGGGCAGCGGGTGTCCTGTATGTCGCTTGCTCCTGCGTCACCAGTCCTGACTCTCTTTACATTTTGGCTGCGGAGAGCCAAACCACAAATGTTGTATATCGAGAAGTCCTATAAGTATGTATTTTACCCTGTTATGTACTCCTTATTTTCTCCATCTGCTTCAGTCACAACTTATGACTTAATTCAGCAGAATCGCCATAAAGTCATTTATTCAAAGCAGGCTGAAAATCAGCACTTTTTGAAGGTCCCTCTGTTACTACACTTTCTGCAGGTATGAAATATAAAGAAGAAACGGGTAAATTAATGTTATTTTAAAAGGTATATCTTCTCTTATCTTCACGCCTTTTATCCCCGAAGGGGTAGGCAGGGGTGTATTACACACCCACACTTCGCCAGATATGTTTCGGTCCCAATGTAATAGGGGGCGAGCCTATTGCCGTCTACCGGGCACATTGTTAAGCGAGCGATAATTAATTAATATTTTTTAATACACACATAACTTCGAAAAGTCATAGGTGTGTACCAGGTAGTTGGGGATCGAACCCAAGACCATCGTCTCGGCAGTCCGTTACATACACCACTGGGCTATCGCCGCCGCGTATTTTTTAAAAGGTATAATCGTAGGTATTTATTTAATAGTTAGGTGCTGTATAGCGTTCACGCAGACGACGTCGCGGGCAGCAGCTAGTACGAAATATGTAAAATACTAGACGATGCCAAAGCTATGCATTCATCTTTTTTGTAATGAATCGTATTTTCCCAAAAAATCAGGCAATCCCTTCTTGGTTCACCCTTACGCTTCCCAAAGAAAATACCAAATTTCAATCTATTGCGCCCCATAGTTGCGGCTGTGCGTTGTTTGCCAGTCAGCCAGTAACGCAAGGATTTCATAAACCATCATTTTTTTTCATGAACCATCATTTTTATTCATTTCAATGCTTCATAAGTTTTAAACCTGACATATTTTTTTGTTTTATATTTTTTTATAGACTCATGCCTGTATCCTCGAAGGGGTAGGCAGACGTGATATTACACGCAGATTTTGCCATGAATTTTTAGGTCCCACGTAATAGGAGCCTATTGCCGTACCGGGCACATTACCAGACTCCGTGCTGCTACTGAGAATTTTCTAACGGCAAAACCCAATAACACTATGCCCGATCCGGGATTCGAACCCGAGAGCTCCCAATCCCACGCGCCCATTTATGCCGCGAGACCAACGAGGCAGTCTTTAGGTGAGCTAATAATATTCAGATAATCGACATTAAAGATTACAAAAGTACAAAATAAGTAGGTAAGACATTTTATAAATGCCTTCAAAAATATAATTATTCTTTATAGTTGCGTTTTGTTTCATTACAATACCCGAGCCTATTGCCGTTACCGGGCACATCACCAGACTCCGTGTTGCTACTGAGATTTCGGAAAAACCCAGTAACACTTTTGCCTGACCCGGGAATCGAACTCGGAACTTCTTTGATAACACAATAAGACGGCCACGCGCCGCACCATGAAGATTAATGATTTGGGTAGGTCCTACTGAGAGTTTTTCCAGTGATGTGTGCAACATGTTACATAACAACACAATATGTTTAGTATCAATAAAATTCTAGACAAATATATTTTTATTATTTTGAACGCAGTAGCGGTCGGCTGCAGTATAGACGTTGGCTGCAAATCAGCGCGTTTTCATATAAAATATAAGTGCGCGATTAAAATAATTTGTTGCGTATTTAATTTTGAATGTGTCGATTTGCCTCCGCCTCGGTAAGCATATTAACATTGGTGCCAGCTGTCATGGAGATCTTTACTAACACATAGTTACAGGGTTTTAATATACATCATCATGTGTCCTTAATTGTTGATAAAGCTCACATAAGTCATTAAGTTATTCATTAAGTTGTCACACCTGAGCTAGAGGGTAAAAATCCACTAGACCAGGAGTGAGTTAAAAATAGAAATATCAAGTAACAAGAACATTCGAAGTAAAAGCGATGTCCTCATATTATTATGAGGTCACGTGTCACGGCTCAAAATCTTGTAATATAATATTATTTTCAAATTTTTATAGACGTCGTTTTCAGATAGAAATTCCACAATCCAATGTATGTTATGCTGAGATTATGATAGACAATTGCAGAAATGCTAACACAGCCACATATTTATTTTTTAAGGTCCACCGGACAATGTATGTACCTGTATACATCGGTTACGTGGAATTTTACGATTTTTCAATGGGCACAGAGTATGTACTCTGTGATTCAATACGAATTGTGGATCACACGTCAACTGTTTTCTCGTGTGTGGATCGAACCCAGAAGAAAGTATTGAACGGCTAAACTAAAGCGACTACTCCACACCTACGGGCAATTAACAGCCGGAAAGCACATCTGTACTAAAAACCAAAGAATGTAACCGTGAACTCAAACAGTATAAGTATAATGGGCCACAAAATTTTGTAACTTGTGTGAATTTTTGCATCATAAAACCGATTGGTATGATAACCGGCCAAGATCAGACGGTTGGCCGATTGCCAAGAGGAAACGCAGTAAAATGGACTCGTGAGCAGAGTCCAAGGTCCATAGGTCGTAAACACCGCTATACCCGAATGTGAACATCATACTGATCGATAGACTGACATACGCTGTAACACCTTTTTGTTCTGCCATATGGTACATCACATAACAAAAAAAAATATTGAGACTTAAATGGTCCAGCTATTAAGTTAAGATTCATAAGTGTAGAAGACTCCTCCTGGAGTAGTGATAAAGCATGTGGCACTTTAAAATATTAATTGCAGAATTACTAACACTGACACTATAATTTTTTAACTCATCCCTATATCTATGTATTGTTTAGGGCCTTACATTCACCAATGCATCACAAAGTAACGACAATTTGTGGATTAAACAAAATGTTGTATTATGTAGGAATCGAACACCAACACTCGATCCAGTGGCTAGCAGTGAGGCGCCGCTTCAACCACTGCGCGATCTCTACAGTCATCCGTATACGTACGGTTCGAGTTTGGATGTATTCTATGTCATCTTTCTTCTCTAACTCGTATAATACTTAAAAGCAAGTTGACCGTTTTTACGATATTATACAATATACATACATAATTATGTTATTAAAATAAACCATTGCAATAAATATAATAACACTGTCCATTTCCCATATAATAATATTAAATGCCGAAAAAAATACACGCGTAACCAATTTCACGTAACAAGATTAAATACCGGTTCGAATATTCAGTTTGCCATAAATATAATTACAGCTACCGCAATATAGTAAATTAATAAAGATTAAATAACCAAAATACGTACTTCATTTAAAAAAAATGTATTTCAGTTTTTTGTTTGTTCAAACGAATTTTCATGTTTTATTTCAGAAGTATTTGATTAAATTAACGTTTAGTTATTGGACATATACACGCTGCAACAATGAGATGTGTAAGAGTGAAGCTTATGCATTTGCTTAATATCTATTAAGGCTACATTATAATTCCACAGCCAGCATACATCTTAATCAGGAATGTGTATGATATTGTGACTACATAAGGCTAACGTAACTCCTAAAAGCCCGTTCCCACTAAGACAGACTCACTGTTTTTTCGTTTAACAGCTGACTTGGGGAATGCATACTTAAATTCGGTGCATTAGTTATGGAACAAGAAGCGATGAAAATGCCTTCTACGGATATATAACCACTCGACGTCACACACGTGTGTCCAAAAGTAATGAAGCTTTTGTTCATAATTCATACATATAATTATGTACATTTACCCACTTCTTCAAGTTGGCCTGTGTACGTACCACATGATTCAGTCACATAGCCTCACCGCACCGCGTCTCAGTGAGCACTGTGTATGTACCAGCTGTCAAAAAGATCATGACAGCTTATTGGCTTTTATTGTGAATACCGTCATAAATTCTATGACAGTCGTAACAGAAAGCCAATATGCTTCTTGTTTATCCTTTTGTGTCCTTGCCTCAAGTGTTTATAATATTATTATTGTATTGAATGTGAATGTGTCATTCTCATTCAACATAAAATTCAGTTAACACAAATTCTAGTACTCTTGATACGTAAATGAACAGACAACACAATCACGCAATTATAAACTGAAACTTACGCGAGCTAACGGAGCGGTACTTTTATTCACCCGCTATAAATTGTAATAAGGCTGAACGTTGAAGCGAGAAAGGCTAACAAGGTGCGAGGCATTACTCTGACTAACGACTGCGCCACGACAGCACATAGTCGAGGAGCTGGCTCACCGA
Organism: Euclidia mi; assembly: GCA_944739405.2. Taxonomy (NCBI): domain Eukaryota; kingdom Metazoa; phylum Arthropoda; class Insecta; order Lepidoptera; family Erebidae; genus Euclidia; species Euclidia mi. The sequence continues at coordinate 17,104,556 of OX123187.2, forward strand.
CTGTGACGTCACTCACATGACCGAGCTACTCGCTCTGAAGAATGTCGTATTTAATCGATTAAACATTGTTGTGCTTGTTACTGAGTGCTTAATGGAAATACAGGTACTATAATTATTGTTAAATTCGTTGAATGGAAAAGAGTAGGCCTGCAGATATTCTGTAATGTAGGAAATAGATCAATATCGACAGTGACTTGACAAGTTGAACTAAAGTCTGATATAAATCTAAGATTTAAATCCCTTACGAAACCGTTCTTGTACAACTGGAAATTTACGATTTTTGAATTGCTTACGTAGCCTGACGACTGCTGTCCACATGTTTGGCAAAACAAACGAATAAAGTCACAATAAAGTGGTTTGTTGTCAGGAAGAAAGGGAATTTATCGGAAAATTGCTGATATATTTAATAGAAATTGTGCTAAATACATCTTTTTCTCTACCACGCCCATAGTGCCCATACACAATATATTTTTGTTCTATACGGAAAGTAAAACATTGGTGCTTTAGCTCCCTACTTATACGCAAGGCACTCAATAGATAAGGGCTTTTCATGGTGTTATAACATTACACGGTGCGAGATATTATGACCACGGTTTATTAATGTACTCTTGCGTCACTAACTGATTTTAGCGAGTGCTCTAGATAATAGCTTCATATACATTATCACATCACAATGTATTATCAATATTGGTTTTTGATATAGCGGTTTTGCGGTGAAGAGTAGTATTACAATAATGTGGTATTAAGCCTAAGCGAGTGTGTAAATAATACACAAGGAATTGTTATTTGCTTTTATGTATACAACTGATAGTAAATTAGGTGTAATAAAAAATGGTTTATTTTTGCGAAGCTTAAAATATTATGCTCGGCTGAATTTGGTGCAACTTGCTGCGCTCAAATATATTTTTTGATTGACAATCTATACGAGTATATCATATACTTTCTAATAGAAGAGCAAAGATAAGGTGAAAGAGAATTTGTTTTTTTAGTAGGTTATAAGTTTTTGAGCCATTGCCTCCATAGATATTGTGTTCACATTGTAAGCTTAATAACTGTCTATCATGATCAATATAACAACAAGTCCGAATCTGTTGTCATCCCTATGAATAAAAAGGTTTATATAAAAACAAAAAAATACCATTTTTGAACGGCGAATAACGATTTTTACGTTGTAGAGGCGACCAATACATTAGCATCCTCTCACGAAAATTTTCATATAGTACAATATCCCACGATCCTAAAAATAGCTTTACACAGCTAACACAATGATTTGGGCTCCTGAATGAATTGATAATAGAGTATAGCGGCTTTTTAAATACTTATTAAATGATAATGTTTCTAGAAAAGGTGATGCTGTCATAAATCTTATAACTAAAAAATATATAATAATAAATATAAATGTAATAAAGACATAAATGTATTTCTGGACGTGTTACCATTTTAAAAAAGTTACTGAAATAGTTTTATTTTAAATTGTCTTTCGGGATATATACCACGTACCTTTGTCTGGAATAACCGATATTTCGGCACTGTTGCAAACGCCATGTTCACGGAAGTACTCAAATAATTTTAGTTTTAAAATAGTTTTATAAAACAAAATATAAGCTCTGAAAATGTGATAGGTATTGATAGGTGTGAGCAACTCGTAAACGAACTTTGTGAGATACATAGAGTAAAAAGAGCATCATTTGCTTATATGAAGTAGTGACCTACACAAAATCGTCGTGCGCGACTTTGTACGTTACTAGTACACTTATTAAAACGTTACGATTATTATTATTTTCTTTTTGTATCTGATAAATAGTAGTTCAAATAATTACACTTGGCTCGGGCCCCACCTGCATGTATTATACACCTTAACTTTCCTTAGAAATCACACTATCTATTAGTGAAAATCATACAAAAATCTGTTCAGTAGTTATTGAGTTCATACAGACAGCAAAGACGCGGTGGAGACTTAATTTTATAATATGTAGGTATGATAATTGATTGAATTGAGAATTGAATTTATAATATGATAATTAATTCTATAATATATATGTAGATGTGTTAACGGTGTTACAAACGATAACGGTTATCGTTTATAATCCACTATAAAAATAAATAAATAAAATAAAAAATTCTTTATTTACGCAAACATGGAGATTACTTAAACTAGTGGTTGGAGTATAGCGGCTTTTTAAACTATTTCTACCTAGTTCTTTTTAAACTATTTCTAACTATTTCTACAGATGTTTTAAATAGTGGAACGGGAGCATCAAAGGCTTGAGCCATCCCTATAATTCTCGAAGCATGAAAACATAGCAGTCTAAATTCATAATTATTATGCCTCTGCTCACCCCCTTGATGACATAACATCTATGCATTATTATTTGAGAAAAATATTTTTAACACATCAGAATTTAATATCTACCGACGTAAAGAATTTTACAAAAAAATAAAAGCTTTCAAACTGTTCTAACGTTCAAGGGATTCATTGTTGATAAACTGACTCGAAACGAGTACGAAATTATTTACTGGTCTAAAAACATACGATCAGAAACATTGTATGTCGCAGTCCACATGATTGAAAGGAATAACGAAGAATCACTCTGTATAACATCAGATAAATTAAAAAAAAACAACAACAATACATATGTTCTAAAAAAACAGATTGTTTTTTTCTCTTACATCGTCGGTGAAGTAATATAATTACTAGGAAGAGGTTCACTATACTTGAGGTCTCATACAAGACGATGCACGATACTCCGCAAGCCTTACTGGAACAGCCCGACCCAGGAATCGAACTCGGGACCTCCCGATCCCACGCGCACATTTATGCCGCGAGGCCAACGAGGCAGTCGTATAGGGTTTGATGTCGAGTTTTCCGTCTCTACGCAAAGATGGTATTTGCATCGTATTATCCCTTAGTCGCCTCTTACGACACCCACGGGAAGATAGGGGGTGGTGACACTTGTATTCTATGCCGTCAACCACACGGCGACGATCTTTTCATTTGATATAAATTGAAAACGATGTATGCTTGAACTGAAAACTTTGTATCGTGCATTCAGATATGTTATAATTGGGTATTGCGTTGCGAAGGGCGGTAGACTTCCAATTCAAAGAGTTATATAGAATTTATTTGAATAGGTAGTATGAAGACTTGTCGCTATTCGAGTATGTCAGCTTCGGCGCTAACTTCCTTAAATAAACAAAGATAGGCAGTAGAGCCTTACAAATTTACAGAATACCGACGTAAAGTAACTCTGTCAATACTGTTGCGTTTCGATGAGTGACAGAGCCAGAGGCCGCATGCGATTTTCCGATTTCCTCATCCCGCTCCTCCTTTCAATCCTTTTTCGATCCTCGCGATAGGCAGCGGTTTGGTTGTGTTTTCGCATACAAACATGTTTATGAGCCGGGGTTATCACTTATCATCAGGTGGGCCACTAGTTCGCCTGTCTTTTGATAGAAAGAACGAAAATAAAAACTAGATTATTAATGTTTCAGTTCTTTAGATGGTTTAGAAAAGTGTATCTAAAAAAATAATTTGTTAAAACCTGGTTAACTTCTGCAACAAAACGTTCTGCACCAAACATCAGACAAGGCCTGGAGGTGTAAACAAGTGTAAACCGAGCAGATCAGCAAAATTATCGCGCGAGAAAGTGAAAGATTGTAAAGGCAATTTCGCTTCCATTCGCTAGTCATTCAACTGACAAGTGGTATTGGTCTGCAGCGGAGGTGTGCTAAACACGCGAGAATGCTTGCTATACTAGATGGCATTTTCTACCTTTATTGCGATCGATCATTGAAGGTTGGCAGTCAGATGCTTAAACTTTTCTCGTCCTGAACAAGCCTTAACAAACACTTCTTCTGAACCTTTATTTTCATTATACTAGAGGACTACGGAGGTAAATAAATGCAGAAGTGTACCAAGAATGGGTGGAGGAAATTTTAAAATTAAGGATGTCAGCTGTGTCAATAGCAATCAATCAATCAATCTGATTCAAATTTATTATGGAAAAAGCCTGAACCTTGAGATTACGATGCACTGTATTTTGTTTGGTTAGATATGTAGGTACCTATGCAGTATGTAAATTTTTTACGTATGGTTTCAAAATTGCGAACAATGTTGCTGTTTATATCTAGTATTCTCTTTATTATATTAGAGAAGGGTTACGACTTTTTATAATTATAACGTATAGGTATTTTATAACCGTTTAAAACAACTGGCGTTAAAAATATAACAAAGTATTCGCGTAAACTTAGGTTTATGGCTACATGTTTGTATTATGAAAAAATAAGTACAATTATAGACCTTATATAATATGTAATATAAATTATCCATACACCAGTATGAGTGCATCAAATCATCTATACATACGTATGGACTTACTGCGTATTTCGATAATAATTCGTAGATATTGGTGTGTGACTAATTAAAAAGATCTGTCAATTTTGTCGACGATTTCTTAGAAAAGCAATATTGTATGCCGTGATTAAACTGTGCTGATATTTTTCTACGTGATACAACATTTTACTTATATCATTTCAATAAGGATATAATATAGAAATTAGGTCAGTATTTAAGTCGTAAAAAAGCTGACTAAAAATTAATGGATATCGTTATTGAATGAAAAAAAATTAAAACAACCCTCGCACTTAACCTTGTGTGGTAAAGGCCTTAAAGAATCATGGTAACTATGGACACGAGGTACACCCAGATTCGACAAAACCATTTAGGGAACACACAGAGTGCTCACGTGAGAGGATCGAACCCACAATACTCGGTACAATTTACGCAACAAAGTATACATGTAGTGCGACTACGTACACGTGTAGTCGCAATAAATACTTTGAACTACATAAAGTGTATATAGAGAATGTAATCAAAATAGTAATAATAATATTTAATCCACTAGTTACAGAACTCGAGAAAACTTCACAAAGTTATATAGCGAGTCATCAGAAACAGATTAATTGCTATATCGACAAACTGCAGGTGAATTTCGTAGAAATTCTCTAAATCAAAGCATATAGCAATATCGTGTAACGCAAGCTCCACCCACTCCAGCTTTCCAATACGATTTGATTTCGCCGAAGTGATGGACGAATTCACTGCAACCCTATGAATTCGGCGAAACTGTAACCTGCTTGCTTACGCGTGAGTAACCAACTGGTAGCTCTACATACCGTCTGTATATATCTGAAGCCTATTGCTTAAAAGGTGTGGGCAGAGCTATATTACACCCACACACTCATAACATTTGTACTCCCTCATGAAATGAGAGGCGAGTCTATTGCTGTTCAATTTTTATTATTTGTTCTAGTATTGAGAAAATTTAACGGCCTACAAATATCCTGTTCTAGAAATGACTACTTCTTAAACCTAGATAGATAGATAATTATTGATTGTACACCACAAGTCACATTATAGAGATAAAAGAGAAATAGAAGAAGTTACCTAGATGACATTGCTCTCCGTACAGTAATGTCATGATGAAAGTTTTTATGCCCGGTCACAATATTTGATCTATCCTTAGTTTTGGCTACTAGAGATACTGTCTTAACTGACATAATTATTTTGTTGTGCTTATGAAAAAATAAGTATCTCAGGTAGCCAAGACTATGTTGTTGAACTGACTATGTTGTTTAATGGCTGTTAGTGCTCTCCTTCTTCTAACGAAGAAGTCGCTAATTGAGATAATACTTAAAAAAAAGATTACATGTATATCTTAGAAATGTTATAATTGCAAGTTGTAATACATCTGCCGCATTATGTAAATAAATAATTGTAATAACGGCAACGTTGGCCCAAGATTATTTATTATATCATCTGGAAATAAGTTCATTCTCGTAACTTGTTCGGGCCGCGATAAATTATGTATTCATATTTATGATTATACTAACTGATGGCTTCATTCATTGAGTTGCTCGAAAGTGTACATACGTAACATATGGTTTGAATATTAATTTTAGCTCCGTTTTTTTATTTTATATAGAACAAGACTTGTGTAAATGTAGCATCGCGCACTTTTCTGCTATTTACCATCGATCCTCTGTGAAATTGTGATAATTATCCATTATATACGTCTGTTTTGCGGACGCAAGCATAAACGACGACGCTAGCAAATAAAGGAAAAATTTCGAAAATTAAAAAAGTTGAAAACTAAGGTTAATTTTGGTACTTACAAGTTTTCGCAAAAATCTAATTTTGACCATATCTTTTTATCGGGTTGATCCAGGACCCTGATTTTTATACACCTAATAGGAACTATAGTATACACCTCAGTATCTGGTATAAATATCAATTTGCTAGGTCCACCCATTCCTGAGAAAATCTGTGGTGACACGCAGACAGACAGACGGACGGACAAGAAAGTGAGCTTATAAGGGTTCCCTTTTTTTACCTTGTGAGGAACGGAACCCTAAAAATACAAAAATCTGTATGTCGCAAAGGCATACAACATTCATATTCTAATACGAGCATATTTTACTTTGCAATGGAAAAATAATACCATATTGTTTATAACTTAACACACAACATCTTTAAGAAGTTGTTCACCCAATCCCTAAGTGGCTACACCTTTGGTGACATGTGGGATTATTGGATACAATTTCATACTAATAAACCGCACCTTTTATACCTTTCATCGTTCATTCGCAAATATGTTTCTAATTATGGTGAAAATATTTGGCAAAGAAAATTGCTTGATAATTTTCGCTACCTAAGCCGCGTCTGCAATCTTGTGAAGTTACTAGAATTATTATATATCTTAGAACAACACAAGGTTACAGGTTGTATTATTAAAGAAAATACTAAGTAGTCTTTAGGTGCGTAACTTTGTTCTTATGATATTCAGATAATCGACATTAAAGATTACAAAAAATACAAAATAATTCAGTAAGACTTAATTTGATAAACGCTTTCAAAAATATAATGTTCCGTTATATTTACATTTATATTTAATTACAATACTTTTAGAAAATACAAAGATTATTTTATATGCTGTAAGGTGTTAAAAACAGTGAACTTTTGTTTTAACGAATCAATAGAAATAAAATTAATAAATTGTTTTGCTAAAGGTTCTTTAAAATTTTTCAGTACATGTTCTTTAAAATCTTTCATAATATCCATTTATTTTTAAGGAGTATATTGTTGCTTCATATTCTTATTTTAGGAGTAGATTTTTTTTCTAGAATAGAGTAACGTATCGTACCTACTCTAAAATGCAACTAAGTTTATATATTGAATATAAAATTTTCTTTCGTCGAAAGATTTGTGTACTGTCACTTATAAATTTTGTAGGTTTGCTGCATATAAAATATTATAGCTTTCGTTGCAGCAGAAAACCGATAAATTGCGTACCGTGCAACAATTTTACACATCGCTCTATTAAAACCATCTGAATAAATAAAATTGTATTACATACGTACACGGTATTCCAACCTCCTCAGTCCAAATACTGGCACTTCACAAGTTTCACAACACAAAAAACTACACACAACTGACACAACACTGCAGTTCAATATTTAAAATCAGCCTCTCAATTCAAATGTCCCGCCATTGCATTGTATTGATAACACACAGCGTAACACGGTTGTCAACCTTACGGCAACAGGTCGCATCCCACACTGATGTCTGGCGCCACGATCCCGTCCCGTTCGCGCTCGCGCCAAAAATAATACTCTAAGAAGGACATTGGAGGTTTCCAATGACCCTGTTGCTATTAGAAAATGGCTTTCCGTGGTCCTCCATTGTCTGCCACCTCATTGAGATCACATTGCTTTGTTGTGTACCCTGTGACTGGTAGGGGTTAATAAAATGTACCGTTTAATGTTTATAGATTACTGACGCTACACCATCAATATACATGACTGTTAACCTACATCATTTCTGTCCATCCGCGGTTGCCTGGAAGAGATCGCTCTATTAGCGATAAGGCCGCCAATTGCACACTAGTTTTAAGTTATATACTTCTGTAAATACTTTGTTTGTGTTGGTGTTCAATAAAGTATTATCTATCTATCTATCTATATTAAAAGCTCAACTGAATAGTAATCGTAGCTACTCAATCGGATAAACAGTGAGTTAAAATGTTGAGGGCACGTTGTTTTGATAACGACGGCGCCCACTAAAAGAGGCTTTGAAGGATTCCTTTGAGACAGCAAAAGGTTGAATTTTATTACGTAGTCCTGAACCTCAAGGGTGTCTGCTTATGCTAAATATGTATAGGAATATACATACCTACTATTTGTAATTTTTTATAGTTTCGCATCTAGGCATTATTCACTTATTTAGCTTTCTTGCGTAAAACCTAATATGAATAAAAAAACGCTATAAATGTGTAGTTATTTTATGAAGTCTGGCGACATGTAGGTACCATTAGGTGCGTGAAAAATATTATTATAATATTGCTAACTTACATTTTTTAGCATTAATACCCAAATGGGAGCGCAAAAGTGTATAAACCCAAAGTATAGCTCCTTGATTAATTTTCATACATGGTGGCAAAAGTAATGACATTTTTCAGATTGGCGCCCGTTTCGTTGATAATACAGAATATGACATTACTTTTGTGCAACGCGTCATAAATAGGTAAACCAACTTTTTTACTGACGAACAAAAATGCCGTACACCATAAACTAATAATATTAGGTGATATTATCACAATATCAGGCCGCACCTCAATATAATCGCAAACTTACATTAAGCAAACGAGACATTCTAATTTTAATAATAATTTCTAAAATCTGCCAGGCTTGATCTATATCATCTCATAAGCAATCAGTGTTTCTTTATTCTAAGCGCAAACTATATAATCACAAAAAATCCTGCAAGTTTATTATAAAAACAAAGTATCTCCAGACAAAATACTAATTTTACAGCGAATAATTCTGTAATTTTCTAGACCTTTCTACTCGGATATCTTATTGTCTTGAACTGAAAGCTACAAGACCCTTATCATTGAGAAATAATAACGTCGCGACGGACTATGTTGTAGGCTCTTTAACTTGATCCCTGAGACTGGAAAAGGTTGAAAAGTGGTTGTTTTCAAACATAAATGTTAGAACTTCTTAGTTATTTATCGTCCAGGGTAGAAAGTTTGCTCTAAAAATTGCGACAGGTTCTTCCAAGTAATCTATTGGCAAATTGAAGTGCCAATTTTACCTGCATACGTGCGGTGCACATGTTAACATTAGTCGTAACTAGCAGCGTATTTTTAAGTTTACATGTAACAATATTACAAAAGAAAAAAAAAGTAATTTCAAACTGCTGACCAATGTGTATTATGGCTGACTTATAATAGAGAGAATAAGAATTTTTATTCAACGTGGCAATGTTGCCTGAGTTTGAGACATAGTCGACAGCATCGCATAGTATTTCATCTGTATATATAAAATCCTTGTGTTACTGACTGACTGACAGACACGCTAGAGCCGAAACTATTGGGCGCAGGAAGCTAAAATTTGGCATGTATGTTCCTTGGCGACCGTAGGGGTGCACTAAGAAAGGATTGCCCAAAATTCCTACGGGATCGAGCAGAAAGGGTTAAGTAAAAAAGTGCGGTATAAATCTGGATTAGAACGCTTTGAGTATAAAAGCCCACTTCAGGAAGGTGTAAGTTTACGGAACAAGAACCACATATAAGGCTCCAAAGGCCATAATTACTCATCCTAAAAGTAAATTGGTCATTCCATGACAACCGACAATAATCATTAGCCAAATCACCGCACAGTTACGCAAAGAGGTCCAATTAATATAATTGTTAATGTGTGTAATTATGTGTAGCTTTATCCTATTGTAAGATAAAGGTTAAAGTATACAAGGCTACGAGATTGCTTGGATAACTGGACAGTTCGGTTTTAATGTGAAAGATTTATTATGTTATAAATATTTATTAGCACTGATTCTGATTAGTATAATTATAAGTTACTCAGTGTATCAATCCAAGTACAGCAGCCGAAGTAAGTCCCGAATTGAAAAGTATTCGCTTCATGTAACATAGTAATTGGTAAGGGCGAATTATGCATTAGCAATGGATACTATTGGAGTGATCAGTGCGCGCTCAATTTTAACGTATATTCAAATGATTAGGTCAGATAAAAAATCTAAATGCCCAGCCACGAAAAACGGAGGATTTCCATGTACATGCCGCGCTTTACTCCGCCGCGGCCGATGTGGCGTCAGAACAGCACTCGGCATGGACATCAAAAGCTCTCCGCTTGCCACTGCCTATCGTAACTGATTCGTAACAAAATGCCTTGTGATCTAGCAAATGCCAATTAAGTAGTGATTGGAAGTCTATAGCTAATAATAGTTTTCTGCAATTATCTGAAAGTAACACCGTTCCTTTTTGCTTGCTGCCAACTGGCTTAGAGCGTAATAATAACAAGAATGATAGAGCTTTCTTTGTTCTCCGCTAATATCCGTCACTCAAGTTAGAAAGATTTAATTAAAATTTCGCTCTAAAAATTGCGATAGGTTCTCTGTAGTAATCTATACACAAATTGAAGTGCCAAATTTCCCTACATATACTTAGGGTACAGATGTTAGCATAAGTTGTATCTAGCAGCGTATTTTGAAGTTAACACGTAATATTATTATAAAAAAATTAAGTAATTGCAAAAAGGCTGACAGATGTGACTTGTGACTGCCATAGGATAGAGAATAAGAATTTCTGTTCAACGTGGCAATGTTGGCTCAGTTTTAGACACGGTCGGTAAAATCGCAAAGGATTTAATATCATTACAAAACTGTAACCAGTAATCTTTATTTGAATTGGATTAGAATGAAAAGAATCGCTATCGCTTTGAGAATTAAACCCCACTTCAGGAAGGTGTAAGTTTACATATTACTGATCCTAAAGATAAATTCAAATTCAAATACGTACCGCACAGCTATGCATAGAGGTCCAATTAATTGTTAATGTGTGTAGATATGTGTAGCTTTATTTTGTAAGATAAAGTTTAGAGTACTCATGGCTACAAGATTGCTTGGAAAACTGGACAATTCGGTTTTTATGTGAAAGATGATATAAATGTTTATTAGAACCGATTTTTAATAGTATAAGTAGTTATTCAGTGTATCAATCCAAGTACATAGCTGATGCATACCCTGAATTTATTGAAAAGTATTCGCTTCATTCAAACATAGCAGTAGGCGAATTTTACATTAGCAATGATACCATTTGAGCGATCAAAAATCATGACTACGCTCAACTTTAATGTGTAGTCAATTGATTAAGTCAGATAACGAGGCTTAAAGCCCAGGTACGAAAAGGGGTGGCTGTCAGTGGCTGCGATTTCAATGTATTTTATTTTATTTTATTTATTTAGGACTACCAATGGTTATATCAACAATTCAGAAACAATAATACAATACAAGGCACTAAATGTAGGATGTATAACCCCTGAAGGTAGCCACTGCATGCACAATTTAGTGGGCTGGGAAATAATACATTATAACTAAATTAATTGCTAGAGTCAAAAATATATAAAATTGTCACATAAACGATTCCAAACATTAATATAAAAACTAGGTAATAGAAATAAAATTAAGGAAATTAAAAAAATTAAAAATTAAAAAAATAATTAAAACAAAAAATAAATTACAACAATCATGCAATGTCTCAAACAATCACATAAATATATCAATTACGGTCAGTGTCAATTAATAAAATAAGATAACAAATAAATACAAACTCACATTGTAATAAGAATATAAAGCACCAGGATACACAGCACTAACTGACCCCCTTCCGAAAAGCGGCTAGAGAGTCAAAATAAATGTCTACTGACGAGCTGCATGCGTTTAAAAGTCGGCACATACGAGGAACCAACGAACACTTTCCAAACTCTGTTTTCCTAAAGGGGGCTCTAAGCGGTGCAAAAAGATTTCGGGTGTATCTAGACGGTACATTTAAATTAATCCTACTCAACAACTTCGGGCAGTCGGTATAGCCTCTAACTAATTTGTATAGAAAAGTTAGGTCCAATATGTCTCTACGCTTAGTTAATGATTGTAGTTTAAAGTAATCAAGCCTTTCATCATAGGACTTTAATATATGACGTGATAACCTAGACCCACGACATAAATGCCATAAAAATCTTTTTTGTACTCTTTCTAGTCTAAGGGAGTGTATTGCATAGTGTGGTCTCCATATCTGACTGCAGTATTCTAGAGTGCTTCTGACCAGGCTGTTGTACAGGGATATTTTAGTGGCGGGTTTTCTAAATTCTTTGCCATTGCGTATAACAAAACCCAACATCCTAGAGGCTTTCCCTATAGTCTGCTCTATGTGAGGTACAAATGTGAGCTTGTTATCCAAGAGAACTCCTAGATCTCTCACTGTTTGTACCTCACACAGACTGTTCCCCCGTATGTTGTATGATGACGCAATAGGATTTAATTTTCGGGTGAATCGTACAAAATGGCATTTTTATGGTTCAGTTCCATGCCATTCACGGCGCACCATTTCGCTAATTGATCCAAATCCTTTTGCAGTTCCATTACATCGTTTGTAGTAGTTATTACTTTTAAAATTTTCAAGTCATCTGCATACATGTAGGGAATGCAGTTGGTAATGCACGAAGGTAGGTCGTTTATGAAAATATTAAATAGGATAGGGCCTAGATGCGATCCTTGTGGCACACCGGAAGTTATCTCATAGGATCTGGACGTATAACCATTAATTACTACATAGAATTGACGGTGGTCTAAATACGACCTAAGCCACGATAGTAAAGAACCCGTGTAACCATACCGCGCCAATTTTTGCAACAACATATGATGTGAGACTTTGTCAAAGGCCTTACTAAAATCTGTGTATATGACGTCCACTTGCCTTTGACGATCAAGAGCACAAGTGACATCATCAACGAACACAGCGAGATTAATACATGTGGATCGAAAGTTGACGAATCCATGTTGACAATCGGTGAGGAGGCCTTTAAAGTGACTCTTGACAACTGGACATATTAGAGATTCGAAGACTTTGGCCATTGTGGACAGAAGGGAAATCGGACGATAGCCTTGAACCGCAGCATCTTCCTCTCCTTTATGAATGGGAACCACTTTTGCAAGTTTCCACGCCGAGGGGAATATACCAGTTTGCAGAGATGCGTTGTATATAAAGTGCAACGGCACGGTCAAAGCTCTTGCACATTTTGTCACAAATATGGGAGGTATGTCATCAGGTCCTGCTCCTTTATTTGGGTCAAGTTCCAAGAGCTTTCTTTGTATGGTCTGCGGATCTAATACTATATTTGAAACTATCTGATCAGAGCAAGGAACCGCCTCCAGATAATCTGCGTTATGCTGCGCATTCATACTCACATCAAAGACTGAAGCGAAATAGTCACCAAACATTCCACATATTTCCGAGGCGTCACTGGAAGCATAGGAGCCATTTGTTAACGTTGCTGGATGGTTTCCCACATTACCCCGTTTTCTTTTAATGAAAGACCAAAAAGACTTCGAATTATGCTTAATTTTGTCTTCAACTGAAGCAATAAAGTTATTGTAACAGTCTAATGTTAATCTCTTGCATTGATTATTGAGATCACGCAGAATTAAACCATCAAGAGGGTTGTTATACATTTAAACCTACGAATCAGCTTCTTTTTTTCGCGTAGCACATTAATAAGACGTTTGTTAAACCAGGGTGGAAATTTGTTATTCCTAGTTTTTATTTTTGGTACAAATCGTTCTATTGCCTCTTTCAGTATGGTGTAAAATGTCGTTACCATGTTGTCTAAACCACATTGAGTATTCAAAACGGTGCACGGTGGCCCAATCAATTGAGTTTAGGTGTTCGCTAATTTCATCATATCTGCCTTTTCTTAAATTATATTGTGTATTATTACTACATTGTTGAAGTTTATTTTTCGATGCGATAGATATATTGAAATCTAAAGGGGGATGCAGCTGGTCAACAGTACTCAGCTCGTCTGCTGTCACCGGGGGCGAGCACGGCAGCGAACTGTCCAAGAGCACTAAGTCTAGAATTTTATTTCTATTGTTCACTACACTGTTACATTGTCGCAGATTATTGCAATTGATAAAATCGATTAGTGATTGTGTCAGCTGAGAACCCATTGGAAGCGATGTGGAGTTATTACACAATGTCCAGTCAATATTAGGAAGATTGAAGTCTCCTACGATACAAGGTAACAAGTTGGGTTGTTCTATGACACGATTGCAATTAGCAATAAAAGATTCTAACATTTCTCTTTTAACAGGCGGAGGCAAATAAATCGCACCAAAAGCCAAGGTCACTACATTTTTATTGTGAAGTTTCTCGACAGTAACCCATAAATCCTCACAGTCAGTTTCCCACATTTTCTGACGACGAGGTTTGTGTTTTTCTAGTACAGCTATCAATATCCCACCACCGTCCTTCTTGTTGCAATACTTTGTAACAGACCTATCTCTCCTAAAAACTTTATATCTTGAGTCAAAAAGCTCTGTATCTAATATGGTATCGTTTAACCAAGTCTCTGTTAATATAATTACATCATATGTGCAACAACAAAGATTACGGTAAAAATTATGAGTCTTAGTTCTGAGACCTCGTACATTTTGATAATATATCTTTAACGATGAATGTAATACATACATGCCACGCTCTACTTGCCAGCCTCTCGGCCGATGACGCGTCAGTGTAGAACGCGCCATAGACATCGAAATTCCGCCGCTTGCCGCTTCTTATCGTGGTTGGTTCGTAACAAAAAGCCTACTGACCTAGCGAATGCCAATTAGTGGTCGGAAGTCTACAGCTAATAATAGTGTTCTGTAATTATCTGAAAGTAAAACCGTCCCTTTTTGCTAGCTGCCAACTGGCTTAATGCGTTTTGTTTTTTTTTTATAGTAATAGGCGGCAAACGAGCGGACGGATCGCCTGATGGTAAGCAATTACCGCCGCACATGGACACAAGCAACACCACAGGAGTCACAAGTGCGTTGCCGCCCTTGTGGGGAAAAGGGATAGGATGGAGTGGTAAGAGGGAGAAGGAATATGGCATAGGGCCTCCGGCACTCTCACTCACCGAACGAAACGCAACAGTTTAGCTGTACTGTTACTTTACGTCGATTTTCTGGGCGAGGGTAGTACTTCCCCGGTCGAGCCGGCCCATTCATGCTGAAATCAGCAATGCCCTACTACTGATAAATAATAATAGAACGTAATGACTGCACGGCTGGCGTAGTGGTTTAAGCGGCCGCCTCGCCGCTTGATACTGCGCTGAGTGTTGTGGGTGCGAGGATCCATAAATTGTTGTTTCGAGTCTGGGTGTACATTGTGTCCGTTGGTACAACCAACGGACACAATGTTTGTTTGTGTCCGTTGGTACAACCAACGGACACAATGTTTGTAAAGTCCCCAGCGACACAGGATTTTATCCTAGTGCAGGAATTGTCTTCTTAAAAGAATAAAGAATAATAACAAGAATGATACAGCTTTCTTGGTTCTCCGCTAATACCCTTCACTCAAGCTAGAAAGATCCTAGGTACTGGACAACGTCAGCACGCGTACATTTGTGTTTTGATAGTTTTTTGATTAAATAAAGAGAACGTAAGCAAACTTTCTGTTTTCAGTGGCTTGTTCCACTATTTTCAATTTTAAAGAATTTAGCATGATTTATGACTGGGTGATAGAAGGCCACAAGATTAATAAAAAACATCGCCTTTGTGTCGTTCACCTGGATAAATCAATTCCATGGTGAGCAAAGTCGTCGACTTATGTCGAATTATTTCACGTGGAAGTAAGCACATAGGTGAAATCATTCCAAGGTGAAATGAGGACATCAAGAAATCAACTTTGTTCACCCAGGTGAAAAAAGTGGAATAAACCTTTTCAGTCAGTGCAGCTGTGCTGTCTAGAGCACTATAATGCTTGACACGTTCGTGTGAAGTTACGAACTTACTGACAGCCCCTGCTGTCAGTAAGTTCGTAACTTCACACGAACGTGTATATATGTATAAGTAAGTTCTGTGTTACTTTCTACCGACAGCTCAGTCGGTCATTGTCTTAAATGTGGACAACGAGCTTATTGTGAGTTGTATTCAATATCTAGTCTATTTTTATTCTTGTAAAATATCTCTCGTAGTTAAAAATACTTATACTCATTTTCACTGAAAATAAGTGTGTTACCAGATAGTTTGGTATATATAATATCTTTTATACTTGTGTGGCAAGATAAGCCTAAGCTTATTAATATCATATGAACGTATCTTGTGATCACGTATTGTACGGAACACGTGCATTTCCAAAGGTGTTCAATTTCGGACGGCTTTGAAGAATTACACGCTTCGCCAATTGAAAAAAAAGTAATCGAACGGTCTAATGCTCATCAATTAAGCTTCTAGATATAAACAGAGTCTTATTAAACCTTTAGTAAAAAGATTTTTCTATTTATGTTTGGAAGTGACATGAATTATCTATCCCTTTTGCATATACTTCAGTACCTACCTATGTATGTATTACAGAAATTCTTCTAAATAGCTGGACCGCATTGATGCTATGTTATGTTTCTAGCGCCCTAAAATTTTACAGGTTTGAAAACATATGTTGTCGAAGAAGAGAAAACCATGCAGTTGACAGAAAGTATCTATACAAAACGTACCAAAAGAACCTTTTCATTCAAACTTACAATCCAATTCAACTGATGTCCATAGAGCAAATTCAAAAAGGCCACTTGTCAGTCCCGTCTAGCCGCCAGCTGCGATAAGTCAACGTGAAGCCCAATGCAAGCGCATTAGCCGGCGTGACTGTTAACAGCACCGCAGCACTGGTGCGCCATCGTACTGACTGTGACGTAGCGACCTATATCGCGACTGACAGTGATGACAGCCGTGGGAACCACGCACCTGCCTGGTTTTGTGCTGAGTGCTAATGGTTTGATGCTTTAGCTCCGTTGGCTTAATATAGGTTTTATTAGTGTATAGTATTGGGTAGTATTTTTTTGACATCATGCGTAGGTGACGACAAGTTTAAAGACGGGTATTTTTAGATCATGGTAACAGTTTTACGGCTATGGTAGTTCTATTGAGTCCGGGCGTCACTTTTATATTATGATTCAACTTGGCTTAATTTGTAAACAAGAATAACAGTTATTAGTAGGTATTCTAACCAGTACCGCTTAGGAAAATGTTGAGCTCTCTTCAGGCAAATGTTGAGTTGTAAGTATTTCAAGGAGTTGATAAACATGACCATTCACTTGTAATGAGCATTCTTGCGATTGTTAAATTACTGAAATATAAACGATAGCATTTTAGCGAACATTCTGTTGAAAAACAGTAGGTAGATTTGCTTCGAGCTTTTTTCCGACTCTAACATTTGTTAGAAATATAAGGAACATTTTCGTAGAAATGATTGGCTATATGATTGGCTATGTTAATTGTTCAGTTCGAGAAATTAAAATACGGCGAATGCTCAAGACAATCGCTGTGTATAAAAAGTACACCAAATACTTAATAAGATGCAAAGAGAAAATAAAATATGTTCACATGTATAATAAACTTAAGCTTGAATTTAAGTAATGTAAGAGCATGCAAATCTTTGGTCATAGAAACACTTCAGACCACACAAGTTGTGTTCCTAAACTAATTTGTTTCTACAGAACCAAAGAGCGGGCATGCAGGTAATTTATTCAGTCGAAAACTAAAATATTTAACATAAATTAACATAAAACTTTTATAGAGAGCTTTTAATTTAGTGTTTTCTTGCTGCGTTTCGTAATAAAAATGCTGGAAGAGTGAGTGAATCCGGAACTTGAGCCCGGCAATTATCATCATCTTAGCTTAGCGTTAGCCTGGTCGCTCCAAAGATTTCGCCTTGGATCACGGGGTCAGCTTTCTGATCCAACGAGTTGATAGATTATTAGCTTGACTATTGAGCGACTAACATCTAATCTTCGAAATCCAAAGCGGCTGATATATTATGTAGCTTATATAACTCGAACCAACTACTTGCACTCGAATATAAACTAGGATTTCAACGCAGAGCTTAAACTTTTGAAGAAAGAAACATGGCATTTGGATTGAGGTAGGCAATCATTGAAGAAGGATATTTTAATATAGTACTCCGAGGGGTTTAAAAATTTAAAATAAAATATTTTTTTTGTAATTCCGCTAATTTTGAAGCTATTAAAATGCTTACTACAGCAAGTCTAATATATACTTTTACCCTGTCACAAGTAATGATATCCCTATAAAAAAATGTTAGATTTTCTATAGTTATTTTTTAGTCCAACCTTGACACATATTAAGATTGTCCTTGATGCATAAATTGGATACATAACCCAACTAAAACTTCAGCAACCAAAGTGGTAGGTATACTAACACTAATTGCCATAGCCAAAGTTAGGTACGAATCAATCAAAGTCATACTTCGTTGTCTAGTTAATGAGAATGTGCTATATACTGAATTTATATGATTTAGAGGCCATTGATATCTACATCACACCGCGTTAAAAGTTTGATCTCTTTGAGAGGAGTAAAAATGTTATCCAAACTGTTCCAAATCAGAAGGCCAACTCTCGTATTTTATCTGATATCAACACTGTATTCTAAACAAAATTAATATTATGAATTTATTTCTTCTTAACCTGGCATTCAGCCAGCAATCAAAACTTTTTCTTTTTTATTCAACTATTCGTTATTATGATTTTTTTTATCTTTTTATATTATCTTACGAATAACTTTTATCTCATGATTGAAAATTCAGCGCTCAGTCATATAAATTTTAATGTACTATTTTTGACTATAAAACAAACTCTTAAAACATGATCCGAAGATTTTTATTACTTCTCAAGCGTCGGTGGAACCTGATGGCACGTGGAGTTCACCCGAAGCGATTATTTTTGTTTAAAAGTAGTCATAGCATGTGTTGGTAATCCCTCGCTTTTCTAAGAATCACCTCCGCTTACTTTCACCGCTGGTTGCCAACGATACTCTACGTAAATATAAACAAATCTGATAATAACGATAATACCAAAAATATATGTACCGTGGTCGGTAAAACAGTCAATCATATTGACAAACATCCGATATGTATGTACTGAGCAAATATCGGCAATTCGTGTATTTATTCCGTGTTATTAAGAAGCAAATCTTTTTATATTTATTATAACGTGTATTATTCCCTACTACTTATATACAATTACAACAAAATTATATACAAAGATTCCCTTAAAGCTATTTTTTTAGGTAATGACTGTCTAACCATTTAGACTACAATTGTAAAAAACTCATTAAAATCTACTATCTGCGTCTTCATAATTATAAATGTAGGTACTATATAGCGACTCTTAGGAGGATCAAAAAAATTTACGAACTTAATTTGCTGTCTGAGTTCAAGAATTTTGGAAGTTTCAGTTATCATATATGATTCATAACAATTGATTTTCTATTGTGTCTCGCGCCAAACAGTTAATGGGTTAAGTATGGTTGCATATTACAACCTATGGGTCATTCTACTATCAGGGACTTGTGTGTCACACATTAAAGTATAGTATTGTCATCATCTTCCTAGCGTTATCCCAGTTTCAACCTGGGGTCCGTTCACTAGTCTTACCGGATTTGGCTGAATATAAGGTTTTCCACAGAGCGAGTGCCTGTCTGACCTCCGCAACCTGAAGGGATTACAATATTCCATGGTTTAGACTAGTGTCAGTTCATTAAAAAGGTACTGACGCCCTATAACGACTGTCAAAGATCTTCATGACAACCAGGACCGACGGCTGTGTGAGTGCTTTCCGAGGCGCAGGACAACCGATAATTGACTATATGACTATAGGATTAAAATATTGTATTGTATAGAATAATATTACGATCTTTGTAACATTTTACAGATATAACTACTGTACCGTACCTATCACATGAGAAATTGTGTTCATTAGTATAAAATAAACATTTTAATAGCAGCCACACCTAAGACAAGGAGGGGTAGGCAGAAACTACCGAACGCCATTTGCAACTATCCTGACTTATCTCTCTTGCTTCATTCACTCTCATCAAAGGACTATGGACAAAAATGTATGGGCTCCGTCCCCATAAACCAACACACATGAAACTGATGCCAATGTGTACCTTAAGTATCCACTACTTGATTAAAATCCTTTTTTTTACTTAAATCCGTGGGATATATAAATAAAAAATAATTTATTATTATTAATTAACCTATATTTTAATTTTACACTTGTAAGTTATTTTGACATTATGGTTATATAATAACTATACAAAATAAGAAAGAATGTATTTTTAAACATTTAAATGATAATTAATGAATAATAGGAAAACAGCGAATATAAATGAATCATCATCGCCCTAGCGTTATCCCGGTTGCATCCAAGACTTACACGCCTTAGAGTCCGAGGTCCGCTTACTGGTCTAATCAGATATTACAGAATATCAACTTTTCCACAGAGCGACTGCCGTCTGACCTCCGCAACCCAAAGGGATAGCGATGGTTAAGACCAGTATCAGTTTATTTGAGGGTACTGACTCCACGTAACACCGTCAAACATCTTCATGACAGCTGGGACCGACGGTTTAACGTGCTCTCCAAATACGGGGCAAGCAATAATTAACAATTTAAGACGCACTTAACTTCGAAAAGTTATTGTTGCTTGCCATGGATTCGAACCCGATACCCTCTGCTTGGCAATCCGTTGGTATCTCCTCTAGGCTATCGCTGCCCTTATATAATAATCACTACATAGTATAAAACAATGTCTGTCTTCTGTCTGTCTGTCCCTATGTATGCTTAAATATTAAAAACTACGCAACGGATTTTAATGCATTTTTTTTAAAAGATAGAATGATTAAAGAGGAAGGTTTATATGTATAATTGACGCAGGCGAGGCCGCTGGCGCCGTCTAGTATAATATAAATGAATCAATCATTTAAATGCATTTTCTTCTAATTATTCTTTCTTATAATGCTCATAGTAGGCAAATAACAATAGTGAGTGTTAATATTACTGGTCTACGTTCACTGTGCACTAATGAATACATAAATGAGTAGGTGTTTTACAAATAATCGTCAAAAATACGTACTTGTACGAATATTTGTTTAACCGTTAATTACTATGACAACTCCATGCTTTTGGGCAACGTCCCCATAGTAAAAAATATCATCTTGCCAATATGTGTCAATTGAGCTACATTTCATTTTTGTTGATGGGTGGGGACGATTCCGCCCATCACCCTTTGTCATGCATGCTCTTCGGTTAAGGGTACTTCTAACCTGTACTTTTTTTTAGGATGTCTCCAATCTGGTCAGAAACGTCCGTCTAGGTCTCCCCCTTCTTCCTGTCCCGTTCTCACTTGCCTTCTATAACTTCTTGGTCAGTCTTTCGTCATCCATCCTCTCCATGTGTCCATCGTGCGAATTGATCGTGCAATTTACTAATTCCAACATGTATTATTAGCTAATATTTATTGAAGTAGTAGAAACGCAATAAATAACAAGCTGAGGCTAACGCCGAAGTGACCGCTAGCAAAGTTTTAGAATTCCAACCCGCGCTGCCACCACAATAAAATTGTCCCAGCCCCTTACACTAAATAGATGGCGAAAAATAGTCGATGTATAAAAACCCCTCGAGCACTTAGGAAGCAATACGATTTGTCCCTCAAGAAACGTACCTTTCAGAAACCTGACAATCCACCTCCCAAAGGAATAACTTGAATTAGGCAAATAAAATTACCGACGACGTCAAGAGCAAGATTGTATAATTTACTAAAGGGACTTACAGGCTATTAATAAGCAATCATGTATTGAGTAATTACAGTTATAGATTACAAAACATTTGTAACTACGTATAAAGAAGTGATTCAAAACATGATATAGAAAGTTCCAAGAGATTTCTGCCTGAAATTTCTACGGACTTATATCTGTTCCGTTGTCAATAGTACTTAAATCAGTTGAAATTCATTGTACCAGCAATAAGTCTTGATATCTTTCAACGAGAAACTTTATTCTGCTCCGTTCATCGATATTACGAAGTGCACTCAATCACAATCCAATCTTTAGTGCCATTGTGGAACTTATATTGTAATTTGTATTTTGTAACTAGCTGACTCGACATACTAACAGCCGAAATGACAATGCAAATCTATGTATTTTTTTCAGAGTGGTAATTCAAATCCCAAGATTATCATCCGATTTTTTGTGTTCGCGATTCAGAGTGTGCAACCTAAAACCGCTGCAACGCTCGTCGACCTGCCGCAGTGGTTGAGCCACAGATTACCACACTTATCCAACTTAAAAATAAGACATGCTTGTATTTGATTTCATAGAAAACATTGGCTAAAATTGGTTTTCATTTCCAACATACGCCTCTGAATTGCTTTGACAGCAAATACGTAGAACAGCTTAGTAACCGGATATTATGAGTATCTAACGTACACACAGCTTCACAAAACTATCCTTGCCAGTATAAGCTCATTGGTCTTTCATAGGCAAGAAAATATATAAGTCAAATAATAGCTCACTTTGTGCTGAAGATATTTTAGTTACGTAGCGTATTTGATCGAGTCTGCAAACAGTTGATATCATTGCACTGGCATTAATCCCCTTAAAGATTTCAACATGCAGCCAGATCTATTTCAAAAGGAAATAAATAAAGATATGCACATGTTTCTTCAATGATTGTAGGTTACTTCTATCAAACTAAATTTCCGTAGAGAGTAAATAATGTTGTAATATTTACTACTAACTTACTTGCGTTATCTGCTCACGAATTGCGTTTATTGAGCTTATGTACTGGACGACACACAGCAGTTAAAGATTCGATTTTTGTACAAATGTTGAAAAATATATGTAAGAGTAGGCCTAAGAATGTATTACACATTCTTAGACCTACTCCCACATTTTTTTTTATACTCGTTCTTGAAAATGATGTTTTGGAAAACAAGAAAAATGTCTTGCGTCATTTCGTACCACACAGTTGTGGTAGTATTATTGGTAGCGGTATCTACCTTTCCATTGAGAACTAATCACATCAACGTCAATCGTTCTACGCTTGCTTGTCTAATGCGAGCGATACCATGTTTCCGTCTCTGTCTATCCCATTCCCTGGAAGGGGCACGCCTCTCGCGGATTGGTCGCCGCGATCGTCGACGCGAGAGACAGTCCAGAACTTTCGAGAAGCTCGTAAGACGTGTCAGCATACCGCACCGCGCCGCTTCCGCACCGCTATAATTTTACCGCTCCCGCTTCATACTAAAAACCGCCCGTGAGTGAAAGTGATTTGTGTAGTGGAGTGATTCAAACAGCTTCAGGACTCTCGAAGACACCAGGAGGCTGCTATTTGCAAGGAAAGAGGACTGACGTACAAGGTAGGTGCCCCTCATCCTTCAATCCTTAGAATATCCTATACCCACTCCAATCCTCTTCCCTTATCCTTTCTAGGCGAGCAGAACTTGCCCTAATACAGTCCATTAATCCTTTCTCCAAATCGCCTAGAACCTTTGGTTTCAGTGTATCGCCGAACCATTTTTTTGGTCCTTTGAGCCAGATTCATTTACGTTTTATACGTTATATCTCTATACTTAGGCAATTATAGCACCTAGCTATACTCCTAGTACATTCACATAACCGTCACATGGTTGTTTCCGCCCGCATCAGTAGGTAAACTTTTATGTAGCTACCTACTTACTCAATTATTATTTCTGGAACTATCATAGTTGTCTTGTAAATCTCATATTTCGAGCAACTTTTAATTCCACAGCTCTAAACTGTTGCCTACTTAGCCTACTTAGGTAAAATAATAGGTACATTAGATATTCTTGTTTTGTTCCGGTCTCATTAGCTTATACTTGCGTAAGCATGTCACAACAAAAGAAGTCACGCGTGTCGGAAGACAAAGAGATGACAATCTTAGAAGCAAAAGGCAATATTTTATTTGAGCGCATTCAAAACATTTACGAGCGGTCAAAGACCGCGGCCGCGTCTGACAGTAATAGGGAATCATTCCTTAGCTATTGTATGACAGTGGATAATATTCGAACAGATTTTCATAAGTTGTTGGACGGTTATAACACAAGATTACTTTCTATCAATCTCTGATGAAAAACCGAATTATCAGGCGTACACCTCATTCGAAGATCTTTATTGTATTATTAAGCGTATACAATCGCAATTGGAGGGTAAATATTCAGCAGAGCCCGTTGCCGCGGCCCGCAAGCCGAAATTACCGCCAATCGAGATTATGTCGTTTGACGGAGATATACGAAATTGGCCGTTATTCTATGCGAGTTTTAAGTCTACAGTGCACGATAATGGTTCTCTGACATATGCTGACAGGTTGTACTATTTAATAGGTAAACTGTCACCGAAGGCCCAGTCCGTATTTGCAGGTGTCACACCCAGTGCTGAGAATTATCAGGTCATATTTCAGTCACTACTTGACAGATATCAAGACACGCGCGTCCTAGCGTCTACCTACTTTGACCAAGCTTTAAATCTTAAACTGTCCGGTGCCGCATCTGTCTCGAATTTCCAGCTGTTTATAGATAACTTCGTAACCGCGGTTAATTCTCTTAGGAACTTAAAATTAGAAGATCTTTCCGAGTTTATGTTGCTTCAACTCGCTTTAAAAAAGTCTGACACCGATACAATTCGTGCTTTCGAGATGACGGAACGCAATAATAAAATACCTACACTAGATAGTTTTATTTCGTTCATCAAAGATCAGTGTTGAATATTTCATAATACACAGTCTAGTTCACCTAGCCCGTCTAACACTAACAGCAACAAACAAAGGTTGAATAAATCGCGAAATAGTAACAATAACTCGGTCCCTAATCCACAATCTTACGTAACATGCTCGGAATCTAATAGTAATAATTCACAGAAGTGTCTGTGCAGTAATATAGTGCACGACCATTTCTATAAGTGTCCCGCCTTCAATAGTTTAAATCCGACTGCTCGTTTCAAGTGCGTAAAAGATAACAAAGCTTGCATTAATTGCTTAAGCATAAAACAAGTAATTGTTCTAGTAAGACAAAGTGTCGCTTATGTAATCAAAAACATCATTCATTGCTACATTTCGATAAAGATAACCCGTTGTCAAGCCAAGCCGCTAACCTTGACACACTTACGTCGCAGGTGCAGGCCACGGTGACTTCCCCCTCCACGCCTCAGGGCGAAGTATCGTTGTGTACGACGTCCATTGCGTGCGCGTCTCCCGCGCAATGGGCGTTTAGACCCTGCGCGGATGCGCAGGGTCAAAACGCAGTTTATGACGTCTAAGACTGTTCTGTTAGCGACAGCGCATGTTATCGTTTATGATGTTAATGGGTCGCCGCACATGGTACGTTGTCTACTCGATAGCGGGTCTCAGACCAATCTAATAACATCGGAATGCTTCAAACGCCTCGGATTGTGGAATAACTTTAAAAATACTAACTCAACCGTCAAAGGGATAGGCGGATCAGAAAAACATTGCAAGGGTTCCGTAGATATTAAAATACATTCGCGTTTTGATAGGAATATTAATTTTAACATTTCTTCGCTTATCGTGGAGCGTATTACGGACGCATTGCCGAACGCTAATGTAGACGTAGCATCACTCACTCACCTCGAGTCATTGCCGCTGGCAGACGCGGAGTCTTTTGATTGGAGCTTCAATATTTCCGCACTTGCTACTAACGAAAATAGTACGTAGTGAGCGATATGATTTACCGCCCGCCATTGAGACGGTATTTGGGTATGTGATTATGGGTACCGTACCTACGTAACATACTTCTCATTGTATTACGTCTTGTTGCTGTTCTGCTCTTCAAGAGATCAAGGTGGGTGCTAAAACTGTGTGTAAGATAAAGCACTAATTAGCTATGCTATGCTATGCTATGCTATGCTATGCTATGCTATGCTATGCTATGCTATGCTATGCTATGCTATGCTATGCTATGCTATGCCATGCTATGCTATGCTACGCTATGCTATGCTACGCTATGCTATGCCATGCTATGCTACGCTATGCTAAGCTATGCCATGCTATACTATGCTACGCTATGCTATGCTAAGCTACGCTACGCTACACTATACTATACTACACTTCCGCTTTGTACATGGATGACATTGCCTGTAGTGTCATATCCGCTCCGCTAGCAATTTCGCTTTGTGAAGAGCTTATTCAGCTTTTCAAGCGAGGCCAGTTTGATCTTGTCAAATGGACAAGCAACTCTAAGGAGGTTCTCGCACGCATACCAGATTCTCATAAAGCTTCGCCAGACATTGAGTTTGAGAAGTCTGTACCGCATAAGGTTCTCGGTTTACGCTGGGACAAATCCTTTGATAGTTTTCGGTTTGACGACTCACCGCCAGATGACAAGTGCACTAAACGCACTATGCTGTCCTCAGTGGCTCGACTATGGGACATAATGGGTTTTGTAGCTCCCACAATTTTGTACGCCAAGCTCTTGATCAAGGAACTTTGGCTATCAAAGTGTGAGTGGGATGAAACACCTCCTGACCATATTGTCGCCGCTTGGGGCCAGTTTTGTATTGAGCTTGCCGCGCTCAATCGAGTTGCTGTTTCGCGTCATCTTGGGTTGGTGGATGGATGTACCATCAACTTAATAGGTTTCGCTGACGTCAGCGAGCGTGCTTACGGCGGAGTCGTATATCTGCAAGTCCGCATTGGTTCTAACTACTCGGTGCAGTTAGTTTGTGCCAAGTCTAAGGTCCCGCCTGTTAAAACCATTTCGGTCGCGAGACTGGAGTTGTGCGCGGCCCTTCTGCTGTCTCAGTTGCTCCGCAAGGTTCAAGACACAGTTTTGCCCCACTGCCCTATTAATAAAATATACGCATTTTCTGACTCCAAAGTAGTGCTCGCTTGGATTTATTCATCTCCTCACCGCTGCCAGACTTTTGTCGCCAACCGCGTTAGTAAATTGATTGAACTTGTTCCCGCTACTTGTTTCAATCACGTCGAAGAATATCGTACTCGTCTTCAGGAAGAACTTTCCATAAATCATATTGAATGGAAGTTTATTCCACCAGCATCACCACATTTTGGTGGATGTTGGGAAAGCATGGTCAAAGTAATTAAAACGCATCTCTTCAAGGTTATAGGTCAACAGATCCTCTCTTACGAAGAGCTTTTAAGGCGCTGTTATACCTCAGAAGCCGTGAAACACCTAATTTTTCATCGCGCATCTAGCCATAACGGTACATATTATAAACCAGCAAAAATTAAAACTTAAAGTCAAAAGTCTGAACAAAAGACTTTTGAAAGAATTTTTCATGTACGTAAAATAGAATCACGGTAAAAAAATCACAAAATCGAGGCAGAAAATAATCTTTCGTCTCACTGTTTGCAATATTTTGATCGTAAGCTGTCATATTTTTTTTGATAATATTGTAGGAAATCTAATGAACTAAAGAATTACCCTATTTATTTTCATATTATACGTGTATATTTTGTAAAATTAAATAAAATCTGCCAAACGTCTATGATTTTGACGCTTGGTAGATCCCATCAATATCAAACGCTTCAGCAATTTAAACCTTATTAGCATAAGCGGTGTACTGAGTGTCAGTTGCTAGTTTACGCCCCGCCCAGACCTCATCATTCGGCTATGAGCCCTGTGAGAGATAGGTCATGTCGCTTGCGTCTCCGCTGCACGAAATTTTACGTAAACCTGTTTGTTATTGTAATACGCCGATTTGAGTTCGTAATTTCATGTTTTATGTTATAGACTGAATACTTTGAATCAAATAGGCTTTTCATGTAACTATGGGCACATATAATTAGGACCTAAGTTTATACTCTTGTTGCGTTTAATGTGTTATTGTTTCTGTGCTTATAAATATATAATTAGAAGAATAAAATATGGACAATTAGAGAAATGAAGTTCTACGAAGGATTTGTACAAGAAAGCGTCGTAATAAAATAGAAATTCATCCATGGCCAAGTGATTATGAAATATGTAACATTTTTACACAAATTATTTTCATAAGAGTCTTTTATGACTAACTATGTTACTTATACAGGGTGGCGCTACCATAGGGGCACTTTTTGAACAGAGGCATAGCGTACAACATTCTGAAGCCTTGTACCAAAAATCAATTAAATCGGTGCAGTAGTTTAGCCACAATATCGATTTTAAGTTCCGCAATTGTAAAAATTGCTTTGAATTCCACACAGCTGATACAAAACGGTCAACGATCCTACATTGCACGCCCCGACTCGCTCCGACGCGACGCCTCGACGTCATCCGAAGTTAGGCTCAGCGCAGATAAAACGGAGCGCAGCGGAGAGGATTTTACTAACGCACTTGAAAATAAACTATATTTTTTTTACAATAAAGTGCATAAATGCTGGAACCTGACAAAAAACATTCGCGCGTCCTCGAAGATATGCGGGAATCCTCGCGCGGCGTCGAGTCGGCGCCCGCATCGTAGTGAGTCGCGGCGCGTAATGTAGGGTCGTTGACGGTTTTGTATCAGCTGTGTGGAATTCAAAGCATGTGCAACAATTGCGGAACTTAAAATCGATATTGTGGCTAAACTACTGCACCGATTTAATTGATTTTTGGTACAAGGCTTCAGAATGTTGTACGCTATGCCTCAGTTCAAAAAGTGCCCCTATGGTAGCGCCACCCTGTATATTATCGATTATGCATAATATAATTATATAAATTATTCTCACAATACATAGCTGCCACAGTTTTCAATTTTTGAAAGAGTAATAACATAAAATCGAATCATTTTATGTACCTATATTTCAAATTCATTAGCTTGTCAGAGCGCCTGGAGCGCTAAGATGCCGCCACGGCGAACAATAATGATGACAGCGCTAATATGGCGCTCCGCAATCCGCACACAAGCGGTAACGAATGTTGTATTATTGTGTTGTGAACATAAACCTTTTTAGGTACATCGGGTAAAACTTTGATTATTCATAAACTTTTAGGTATGTCTCAGTACATCTAATATCTTTTTAATTTCTAAAATCAATCATTTATAAGTAAGAAGGTGACTTCTCTGTTTGCTATAACACAAGATATAGTATTTTTAATAATAAAGTACGTAACCAATTTACATTATTGTAATTACAGTGAAGTAAAGATAACAGTTCTGCAACGTCTTACACACATTTGACTGCAGTCATTCCTAACACGATCTGTTCAAGAGCTAGCCAAGAAATGCCAAACATTTTTTTTAACAAATTTGACTCAAATTCCGTAGTGATAAGCAAAAATTACAAGAGGGATAGCAGTGACTGGTTCGATGTTGACAGATTGAAATTTTGGTATAGTGGTAAAAAGAAGAGATAACAGCAGTAAAGCCAACTTAGTAAAAAATATTTTGCACAAATAAAATATTTGCAATGTAAAATCAGTTGCGCATGGAATCTAAAATGAACAACTGGCTTTGCAACAACTGGCAAAGCAAGAAAATGTAACAATCGAGCCTTGTGGATTATCCTTTTATTGGTGCCACGCCAGATGGATTAATAGATCCAAACACGATTGTGAAAATCTAATGTTCTATAGTTGCCTATAAGAATAGCCTGGAGAATAGTATAAGAGCAAATAAAATACAAATATGGAAACATGATAAAAAAGTGAACTGACTAGTCTAACAAATATTGTAATTGTTATTACCAAATTCAGCGGCAACGCCACGTTACACGCAAACAAAAGTGTTTATTTGCTGTATGGAGTGGCAAAAGTATACCACTAAAATAGAAATTATAGAAAGAGATGATGTTTTCTGGTAGAAGAAAAGTTTGTGGAGTTTTATATGAATTGGCAGTTGCCTGAAATTGTTGATTCTCGTCAAGCTCAAGGGATGGCATTGCGAGATCACGGAGAGGAAAATGTTTCATCAGTGCTTGAAATTTCTACAATACCAAGCCGTAAAAGGAAAGTAAATGAAACTGTGCCTCGTGAACAACAGCAAATAATAAGTCTTATCACCGCACACACTGCCTTTAACATTCGATGAGAATAAAGAAAACCTGCCGGGTTGTAGCAGACAGCCAACTTTTGATGAGCTGTAAACTCTGTATTTCGTTAATAAATTATAAATGAATATAAATAAATATCTTCTAATATTTATTTTCTTTGAAACAACACATATTTGAAGCGAAAGATTTTTTTTTTATTTTTCCATACAAACATGTATGACGAGAGCTAACGAAAAAGCAGTAACTCAAATTCTTATTCTATAATTTTCTAACCGACATAGCAGTATCTCATGAATAAGGTATATCCACATATATTTTTGATGTTCCATCTATTTTAAAATAATAATGGGTTGGGTTTCGAAACGAGTCGCCTGAATTTGAGGGTATTGGTAGTGTAGGGGGCTTAAGGTAGTTCGTTTTAATCCCCTAAAAGTAATTTTGGCTGCCGGAGTTGCGTCTAAATATTTTTAAACAATTTCCTAAATTTCATAAATACTTCGGCAATTATGCAAAACGGAACATAGTTTTTATACTTTAGTACAGTTTTACAAATGTAATTTTTAGGTTTTATGTGAAAAACGTGAAACGAAACGCAAAACTGCCATCTTGGAATGATCATATTGACAGCTAATGTCAAATTTGTGCGTCATTGCTTTCGAGTGCCTTAGGTTAGGTGCGACTGTAATAAGTAAATAAATCGGTTATGTTAGGTTCTCTTTTGACCCTTAATCCGAAAATAGGAGCCCTTCGCAGGGCTCCGACAACCTTAGTTTATTAAACTAGTGTGATGAATGTGGAAGTCGGCAGTGCTATACACACCGATGTTTGGAGATTTTTTTTTTTCAGATGAAACCACGTATTTCCGGCAAGTGAAAATGGTGAGGGGGGTTTCAAGACCTCCCCTGCTCCCTCTCCAATCACTCACAACCCCTAAAAACGGCGACGTATTTCGAAACCTTTGCCATAATAATTATACCTATAATAACAATAAACATCCATAAATAAATAAAATAAATCAACGTTTAATAAACTTCAATTATCTCGTAACTTTTGCGCTTAGTAGAGCAGTATTGTGTTTTTAGGGTACCGTAGCCAAAAATTGTAAAAACGGAACCCTTATAGATTCGCAATGTCTGTCTGTCTGTCCGCCCGTATGTCACAGCCAATTTATTGCAAAACAGATTTGAAAACTGGCAGGAATGGAATTAGATGTAGGTATTTTATGAACTGCTTCACTATTTTTATACAAAAACAAAACAAACATAATAATGGCCTCTCCATACATGGAACTGACTTTATTATTTTTATCATCTTACGGCACGTAGGTATTTACCTACTTTCGTCAACATTTAATACCTATAACGTCTAATGTAAACCAGTTTTGCTCATGGCTGCACTGAGAACAAAAATTGCGCTATGCCTATATTGTACAAATAGATTGATGTATGTAATATAAATTTTAATATCAGTATCTCAATTCAATATGCTAAAACGTTTTGCTTGCGATTTTGAAATATTGGAATACGGATGTCACCAGAATACGGCCGCACGCGACGAGAATGAAGGGGGGCGCCCCGCAGTAGACGGAGCTAAGCTCCCTTCACCTCCCCTGCTTCACCCCCTCATTTACCAAAACAGTCGCTTAGGACAGCGCCTTAACTGTCCTTGCACAAGGCGAGGCACTGATCAACTCGCGTCCGCTCACGGTATTGAGTAGTGACCCTGCAGAACCATCCGCGTTAAGCCCTGCACATTTTCTGAGCACAGTGCCATTATCGTCGTTTCCGGCTCCTGAAGCAGACTCTTCAAGCTTGCTCCAGAGACATACTCTGCTGGATAAACTCATGTAGTCGTTCTGCCGGCGCTGGCGTGCGGAATATCTACACCAGCTTCAGGCTAGATCCAAGTGGAATAGTCCTGCATCCCCTATACAGGAGGGTACGTTGGTCGTCATAATACACGATAATGCTCCGCCGCTTTCATGGCCGTTAGCCATCGTAGAGAAATTGCATACTTCCAAGGACGGTACAACCCGCGTTGTTACCGTGAAAACCGCTAAGGGGAGCTACGTGCGCCCTGTTGTACGTCTCTGTCCGCTTCCACCTCAGTGAGATCTAGCCTGAAGTTGGATCTATCTCTTAGTTTAAGTAGTTAGTTAGTAGTTTTCGCTGTTATTGCGTTTGTAGTTTTCGCTAAAGTCAATTTAGATTAATTTTATTATCATATCGCTGTCTTAGCCTATTGATGGGTTATGCGGTAGTACACCCAACATAGCTAAGTTCAATTATATTTCTTTTAAAGGCAACCCTTTAGGGCCGGGGGTATATGGTAGCGCCATCTACCTTTCCATTGAGAACTAATCACATCAACGTCAATCGTTCCACGTTTGCTTGCTTATGCGAGCGATACCATGTTTCTGTCTCTGTCTATCCCATTCCCTGGAAGGGGCACGCCTTTCGCGGATTCGTCGCCGCGATCGTCGACGCGAGAGACAGTCCAGAACTTTCGAGAAGCTCGTAAGACGTGTCAGCATACCGCACCGCGCCGCTTCCTCACCGCTATAATTTTACCGCTCCCGCTTTATACTAAAAACCGCCCGTGAGTGAAAGTGATTTGTGTAGTGGAGTGATTCAAACAGCTTCAGGACTCTCGAAGACACCAGGAGGCTGCCATTTGCAAGGAAAGAGGACTGACGTACAAGGTAGGTGCCCCTCATCCTTCAACATCCTTAGAATATCCTATACCCACTCACAATCCTCTTCCCTTATCCTTTCTAGGCGAGCAGAACTCGCGCTAATACAGTCCATTAATCCTTTCTCCAAGTCGCCTAGAACCTTTGGTTTCGGTGTATCGCCGAACCAATTATAGTATAGGTAGGTACTAATATAGTGCCAAATTTGGTGATATTTTGGCAATAATAACTAACGATTCACTATCTGTTTTACTTTCACACTCGCTTCACCTTGTTAGCCAACTTGTAAGCCTTACCTGCTTCTCAATAATCTCCACCTGTGTAACAATTACTAATACTAAACTGTTGCCTAACTTGACGAACGCCGTTGGGAAAACCGAGTAAATAGAGGAATGCGACATGATTGGTTGTGACTAGTCCCAGAGGATTTTGTGACTCCTTATACCTATCGGACTAATGTATATATATAATACTTGGAACAAAGGCAATAACCCAAAACATAACACATTTTAAACTTTCACGATTCATACACAGTATACTTTCAAAACAGGAATTTTCACAAACAAGAGATTGTTTAATAAAAATATCTTAGAACCTTCCTACCCTTTTACTTTTAAGAGGTTTATTATTACGCTCTGACAGAGACATTTCTCAACAGACTTAGTTCTCTTTTTTAACACTAGACTTCGCCCGCTGCTCTGTCCGCGTGCATTACACACCCAAACCTTCCTCAGGAATGATACTATCTATTGGTGAAAACATTATAAAAATCCGTTCAGTAGTTTTGAGTTTATCACGTTCATACAGCAATGGAAGAAAAGGGACTTCATTGTATAACATGCATATATAAAGGAAGTCCCATTAAGCATCACATTTGAAAGAGCAATTCACTTATAAACAAATGTGGCAACACTTGACAGAGTTAATATTGACTAGAAAGAGCGTCAAAAAGTGCTCAAGCAAAAAATTACCCGTATTAATGAAACTTTCTGAGCGCCGATAGTACCGATAGTAGCAGTTACTGAGCACCATCTGAGCATAAAAAATTAAAAAGGTAATCGACTTTAATCTTTCGCGATTTGTATACATCATACAAAATAAATTAGCGGGTCTTAATCGCGTACAATTAATTAATTTAAGGTATAAATACCTATTTGTTTCCGACGTTTCGCTCGTCTTGCACCGAACGTGGTCGCGGAGAGACTGATGAGAGCTCAGCGCCGTCTTGTGGAAGTGCGGGTTTCGGCGCCTACCCTCACTTGGTCTTTATTTAAGTTCGCACTGTCGGTACTCCGACACACTACACTAATGACGTCTACACACTGTTGAGATTTATCACTGCGGCGGTGTTTACATTTGCTGATGACTGGATTCCAAGTAGCCGATAATCTATATCCATCCTCCCGGTTGAAATTGTTATATTTCTTGATTTCTACCGCTTCACGTACTATCCTGGAGTAATAGTGACGATCGGTGGATAAGACTTGTGGTTGATGCAGTTATATCCAGTGGTTTGGTCCAGACTCCAACAAATGTTCAGCTATAGCCAACTTATTAATATGTCGGTTTTTCACAGCTGCGATATGTTCCTTTACTCTTTCAGGGATTGTACGCTTAGTCTGGCCGATATATGAACTACCGCAGCTGCAATCGACTTTGTAGACGCCAGGTGTTTGGAGAGGAATGACATCCTTTGGGGTACGCAGATTATGTGCTATCTTAGAGAACGGACTGTATACAGTCTTGATGGAGTATTTCTTGAGTACTGTTCCAACCTTGTCCGTTACTCCCTTTAGATACGGCATGTAAGCCGGCACTCTGCTCACTTCAGGTCTACGATCGTAAACAAATACGATCGTAAATAAAAACGTCGGAAACAAATAGGTATTTATACCTTAAATTAATTAATTGTACGCGATTAAGACCCGCTAATTTATTTTATATGAATTAAAAAGGTTTCAAAGATAATGATAAAATTACACAATTTATTTGTTTGATAGTTGAAATAATTGTAAGTTTGTGAGCATTCTGCTTCTGAGCAGTTTCAGTTTTTCTGTTATGTCTTACATAACAAAAACTAAATAAGCGTGTTTGAGTGAGCATTCCAACGAGCGCTCCGGCGAGCATTCAAGCGAATGGATAGTAAACTTGCTTCGACCCATCGATATATATGTACTAAATGCTTCGACCTTTTTGCTGTTTAGAGCGTTTGCTCGAAAGGTCGTGAAAATGTTCGTAGCAATGTTAGGCTCCGTTCGTTGTTCAGTTCAACAAATTTAAGAACATCGAAGGCTCGCTTTTCTGGTACAAGTGAATGCTCAAATATATCAGAACAATTAGACTCCATTGTTTTTCACAAAATTTCGCCGGCAATGCTAATGTCTGAACTTTGTAAGCTGTAATCTTGATACAAACACATGGTTGAAGAGGACTCAAGAGTGCTTTACTTAGCTAAAAGATTTGTATCAAGACTGAAATAGAAATATACAATAATTTAACCTTCTACGACTATGTATTGTTGGATACCAAAAGATTTTTGTATAATATATTTATACTATGTGATAAGATGATTATATGTGATATATAGTGTATACGATGTTCTAAACAGAAAAACAAATAATAATTACTCTAAATGAAACAATTATACCAACAAAGTTCAATCTACATGTTATGATTGATAGGTATTAAATTATGATTAGTTATGTAATTATATTAAACTAGAGGTTGCCCGCGGTTACACCCGCGTTGTTTAAGGCTACTGCTCCGCTTTCGTCACTCATAGCGCGATGTTATATAGCATATAGCCTTCCTCGATAAATTGTCTATCTAACACTGAAAGAATTTTTCAAATCGGACCAGTAGTTCCTGAGATTAGCGCGTTCAGCCAAACAAACAAAGAAACAAACAAAAAAACTCTACAGCTTTATACAACATGTAACATATTAAACGCACTTCCTGAAAGTAGTTTGTGCAGAATCGGCTACTGAATCCATTTCTGTGATTTTTGATGTTGTTTTTTTTTTGTTCTAAAATAATAAAAATAACGTAATTTATAGTCACACATTTGTTTAAAAAGTTGAACTATACGAAAATAAACCTTAAGTCAAAGCAGAAGGCCTTCTTTTAAAATGCATTTGTTTAATAGTTCCACGTTGAGTCACACGAACGCACACATTAATACAACACAATAGCGGCAAAAGACAATAACAAACAATTTACCACCAAAATATCTATCATCTATCTTTCGCTTACGTAATAATCAACAGGCAAGAGCGAGACGTAATGTGTCGCCCGCGCTGGCCAATGACAAGCGCTGGCGATGCGCTTAGACAAGTTATGACAAGTATTTAGCATCTAGTCATCCATCGGGAATCTGTCAGCGAGAGTTGCGAAAATTATTTTAAAAAGTTCACTTGTTTATTTACAAAATGTGTAATTATCAACATGACGGCGCTGGTGTGGAACGTTCTGCATCATTCTGATGTTAACTTGTCGCCCCCGGACTTTGTCACTGTGGGCAAATATTAAGTAACTAGTTTATTGTGAGGAGGCAACAAGTGCCGAGGAGTTAATTAAGATATTAGCTGCTTTTGAAACAGTGAAAAGATATGATGTGAACAGTGAAGTGTTAAGTGGACTAAAATAATGTGATTTTATCCTGTAAGTTATTTGATTATTCTATTAATGCAACTATTCATTCACCACTTTAAAGATGCCGCCGCCGTTCTTGCTTTTTTCTCTCATTGATATTCTTTTACTTTATCTATCAATAATGCTAACTAAGTATGATTAAGTTAAGACAGTCACAATAGTCATTTACGATGTTATGAAACAATAGATCGTGCATTTTATTAGCAAACAATAAATAATTTTATACAAAGTCGACTGTCCACTCCAAAGCCTAAAAGTGTGATGGAAAGAAATAGTCATATCTTTGGAAATATCAACAGTAGCTGACAAATTATTCAAACATCATTTTTGTAAACCCCACTCTATCAGATTGTGGTATGAAGACTGATTTGAAATATTTTGTTTATATCGTATCGTATTTCGTTCCTATGAGATCGCTGGCGTTTGTTTATCATAGTAACCGTTTCGACCACGCTTTTCACTTCTAATCGAGTTTATACTTTCTTCAAAAAACAATATTTACGCAAATAAAAAAAATATTTCAATGCATGCATTATGATTGTAACAAGGTATTCTAATTGGGGTGTCTGAGAATGTGCGTTATTTCCGATACACGTTGTATATTAGTATAATATATTAATATAAAATTATAGTTAATGTCTTCGTCAGTAGCAATGACAGTTATTCAATAAATTAATGTAATTGTTACACCTGCCACAAGATAACGGTATGTGTTTTACATGATAAATGATATTTTAGACTTTCGCATTGTATGATTTATTATCTAAGACAGATAGATACAACGACCATGGAAGGATTGACGTTGGACGAGATCTTTCTAAGTTTTAACTCTGCGAAGATATTACTACTAGATCAACTGCTCGTAACTATTAGTTCTATTATAACTCCAAATGTATAATTATACGTACATATATTATCAAATAAAACTTAGAAAGTACTATACTTAGTCACTTAGATACAAGAACAATCAACAATTAATCTCTTAAGCATTCAATGTATTTAATTAAAACGAAACACTTCAAAACAGGACGGCACGTCTAAATTGACTTCAATCGTAACTCGTCGGTACACAAGCGCGGTACGTAAAGACTGTTCCAGACTGCTATTATGAAAGTTACGTGCGAACAGGCAATCAATCAACCAGCGTTGATTCGAAGTGGTCGACTTTCTGCCAGATTGGTGTCAGTGCCAAGTTATACTTTTGCCCCCGAATGCGAAAAAAGGCTTACTTAGTAAGTGATGAGTGTGGATTTTTGTACGTTTTGTGAGTTATGTAGGCTAATAGTGTGCGCCCGCCGTTTAGTTTAGTTGACCGGCCAATGAGATTGCTTGATTTGAATAGATAGAAAAATCTTACTACTACATATCATTATGATAAATGTGGAAGTTTGTGTGGGTGGATAGTCGTGTCGATATATGGATTCTTGTCACTCTTTCATGTAAAAATTACTGAACTGATTATGATAAAACGTTTTTCTAATATATAAA
The DNA here is from genome assembly GCA_944739405.2 of Euclidia mi. Lineage (NCBI taxonomy): Eukaryota > Metazoa > Arthropoda > Insecta > Lepidoptera > Erebidae > Euclidia > Euclidia mi. The sequence continues at coordinate 17,142,296 of OX123187.2, forward strand.
TCTGTATAGCACATGGTCTACTTTTTGTCCCTAAAGCCTATCCTACGCGGGTGAAGCCGCGGCCAAAAACTAGTTCTTGTATTCTCAATATAAAATCAAAGAGCTTAGGTACTAGTGTTCTACGACCTCTTTGTCAATAATCACTCATTCGTGTACGTCGACAAGAGTTTTCGTTCATGTATGAAAATCATGTTGCTATTGGTACGGTACCTACTGTAAAACAAACAGCTTGCTAAGTAAAACAAAATGTTTGTTTTTTATAAGCGTAGTGAATCAATAAATAAAAAGCATAGTTAGTCTTATTTTGCTTTTGTTCTTAGTCTTGGCTCATTCTGTGACTAAACTGGCTAAACCACCTATAACCTGGCTGAATGTGAAAAAGTTGACTTACTATAATCAAATAAATGTGAAAGTTGGATTGGGGTTGTTTAATTTTGAATTTGGATTTTTTTTTTGTTTACGAGTAACTTTTATCTGATGACTGAAAAATCAGCCGTTATTCCTTGTATGGGAGCAAAAAAATGATTTTAATTTTTTTCAGTTTTTTATTGCCATCCTATTCGTGATTTATTTTTTAACATACAAAATTTGATATAAAATACTTTTCATCCATTTATCAGATCGGTAAAGGTCGCTCTTTTACTGATCTTAGACTATAAGAATCGGTCACATGTGAATAATACAAGGTGCATATCAAGGGGTTTTGTAGTTCCCTTAAGTAAGAGATAAATATAGTATTTAATTTAACCTCCGCAAAAACATTATTATGCAACTGTGTACTCAGAGTAGTCAGGACATCGAGTAAATCTTCAGTACATAGGTGCAGTCTGCGCAGCATGACGCAAATACGTTTCTTCGACCATTGCGAAACTTTAAGTACTCCTTCTTGTTTACTTCGGAATCCTAAAAAGACGCCTTCTTCTGTCTAACTCGTCTATAATATTTGTCGCAATCTCCTTATGTAAGTAAGCACAAACACACGAATACAGAACTTATTTAAAGTTGAAAATATTGCTTAACTTCAAACTTTGTTACCAGAGTTTTGACAATGCGTAGAACCTTAACTTATTTCCTCGTCATTTAACGAGGGGGAAAATTCGCCATATCATATTCCCATGATATTCGATACATTATAAAATTGAAAGAGGCCAACTTCAGCGAGTGATGATGATGAGTGCAAATTTGAGCTTCTTTTTATACCACTTTTCATTTATGAACTTTTCGCCACAAATACTGCCTCTCCTATACGATGGTTGAGTACCCTTGGGAATCCTGATTCCATAGACAAACATATACACAGTGAGATCTTTTTGGAAGAGCTATTTCCATAAAAAAACATTCTGAAGAAACGAGAAATGCTTTTTGAATAAGCCGTCCTTTGATGTGGGTTTCCATAGAAAATATTATTAGCCTCAGTCGATATTATTATAGTTGTGTATTCATTGCTGCCTATCACTAACTGGTGAAAGTGAAAGCACAAGTGAGAAATTCTGGAGTTGGCTTACAGGTAGTTTTTGAGGCTTGAACACTTTTCAGTTTGGAAGACGAACCTAGCGTCTTCCAAACTGAAAAGTGTTACTAAATCTGTAATGCTACTAAACTACTCTGAGCTATCGTACATATAATTAAAATTAATTCATTAACATGATCGTGCAAAAGAAGTACTGAGTACACCTACAAAAGATCGTGTTAACACCTGCGCTAATGTGGGGAATTTCCAATTTTAAGAGTTTTAGATTTCCTTGCAACCTTTACAGGTTCATTCAACACGTTAATATAGTCAGCGCCTTAACGCAGAGAATACAAACAATTGCCCTAAATGGCATGGTCATACACTAAGCGCGAGGTTAAGAAATTGGGAAATAACATTTTGGAAAATATATATTTTATGGGTAGCTCACATACAATTTGTAAGACTTAAACATTACAGATTAGCTTTAATACTCAGTAAACCGCTTACGAAATGTTTATCTGTTAGTACAATATACTTTTACATCGAGACATCTTGGTTGTGTACCAAATAAAAGTATAGTAAAATTTACGACCCATTTCATAATTAAAATCACTAGTAAGCAATTACCTGAATGAAATAATAAAACTTTAGACATTATTTTAAATGATTCTTATTATTTTATTACTGAAGCGATTCTCGAGATTTAGACAACACTTTGTATGATAGACAAGGTGCTGTTATTCGATTCTTTCAATTCTGAAAAATACCTCTTGTTATATTGGTTGCCGTTGGTTAAGTATTTGTAAATAATTTAGAAACCATCTACAACTTTAAACTGACCACAACTTTATAATGTCTCCTGTGCACTTGCCATGATAGTAAACGCGTCTTAACTTTATTATTGTCATTGTGAATTGCTACAAGTGTATGTACAGTGGTAAACCTTCAAAATTAATTACAATTCCTTTGTTTAAGTAAAAGAACAGGTGTGTGAAAACGCCTTCTAGGTGAATATTTACACCTTGAATACTTGTTTGCGTATACTTTAAATTATATTGCGAGCTGATGGAAAGGGTAAAAATACGTAGGTAATATTAAAATGTATTTGTTAATCATGATACGATATTTGTATTTCTGTTAGTGGTAAGCGAGTTAGGCAGTAAGGCTGCCTGTCTACCGAAACGAAGGTGTCAAGCAAAACAAATACAAAAACACTCAACTGTGGCGTTTTCATGCACTTCTTTCACGGTGAAAGACAGGCAGTCTATCTTACAAAATGTTTGTAGAGTATAGCACTGCTAAAGAAAATATAAGCCATCAAGATACCAGGTACCCTATACTGCACATATGTAGGTCATCTAGTATGTTTATAGAAGATGTTATGGTGCCTGTTTGCACTAAAATTATGGAGAATAAGATGTATTATAGCAATTATATCCGTAGGGCAGTTAGCAGAAGAGAGAGCTGAAGATAGTACTTAGTGAGTAGAAAAAGGCTTTGTCCAGCAGTGGACTCAGGTTGATAATTATTACAAGGATGAAAGGGTTGACGCAGTCCTGCTGAAACACCTCGCATGTTGATGTAACGGATTAATTCAGATGCGAAAGGATACTGCATGTGTCCCCAGACAGCATATCGTTTTGACAAATAAATTTACGTTCCAGCTAAAGAGCAAAACAAAGTTTATTTATAACTACTCAGTAGCGACGTTGATACACCAATTTGAATAATTACCTTTCTTTATTTCCCCAAATAATGACCTTCCTCTATAATTTGGTTACTGGGTTATAATAGCGTTATCATAACTTGTTAGTCCTACCCTACCTCAGTATATTATCTGACTGGGACACACACTTAATTACATGATATTAAATTCTATATAAAACCATATACAAAACGTCTACTTCCTACAAAACTATAATGAACCATCACATTGAATGAGGCTCAAATGTGCTTAAATATTGCACCTGACGCGTGCATCGGCCTCGTCACAATTTTAATTCTAATTTAATATATCATGGTACCTTTACCACATATATTATACTTGCATCAATGCAGCCAGACAGTCATGATCACGTGAGTTCAAAGTAAATACTAGCTTTTGAACAAATTTTCATAGTTTAAGCTTCAAAATCAACACATTACAGCAGCATTAATCTTTGCAGGACGAATGAATGCGAAAGATTGTGTTTTTTTACCATAAATACGTAAATCGAATAGTATGAAAAAGTATACACATTAAAACCAATAAACACTTCGATATACGATAAAGTTCGTTCGGAAATGACACTATTTAGCGGTTGCCTAGTGAAGATAGCAAAAGACTGCCACGCAGAGAGCAACAGTTCGGACCTCTGACAATTATAAGGTATATATGTTTTAAAATGTTAAGTATCATTTTACTTTACCCGTACTTTTGCTCTTTGGAAAATGTAATATAGCCAATTTTTTATTGTATATTATTTTAATTATAGCATTAGCAGCTCATGGTCGGTAGAACTACGCTCGGACTACGAGAAAGCTATGTGACTGCGATACTAAGATCGATTAAGGTCAGACGCGCATGAGTGTGCGTGAAATATTCAAATATAAGTAAATAATTATTGTACGAATTTATAGCGTGCAAAACCTATGATTTGCTGAAGCAGTAATAAACTTTATTGTTGTGATTCAAATAGCAGTTATTTATTTATAATTTTCGAAGTGCTTTCAGGCAAAAGTATAATACTCGACAAAAGTTAACGGTGTAATAAATAGCTAAAAGTGATCGGCAAAATTAGCTGGTATTTCTTACTTGTATATTAAATTTATTATACTAGAAACATCCAAATTTTATAAACCTAATCACTGTCATTATTTTATGATGCAAAAGCCAATTATTAAACGTACCTATGTTAAACATAGGTAACTAATCTGTTAAATTATCGTTTATTTATTCTTGACGTAATCTTCTACTGGTTTTTTGAATGGGGACAAACATATTTTTATTTTATAAGATACCTATTTCTGTTTTACTATAACTATACTTCCAAGTCAAAGTCGTCTAAATCTGTCGTTTTAATTTCATCATCAAGTTCTAGCGGATTCATAACTAGAAATAGGTTATTTAACCTCTAGAGCCCCAGCGGCACAAAAACGTGCCAGTAAACAAGTATTACCGTTGAGCCCCGCTGGCACAAATTTGTGCCACCAAACCCCGACCGATTTAGAACTGTATTTGTAGTAAAGATAAGTCTTAAAATCGTTTCTAAACGAATGTTCTCAACGGCAGATAATATTTTACAACCATAGACAAAGATAGAAACTAAAAATATTGTAAGCAACATATAAAAAATAGTGTGAAGTTAGTACAACTGAAAACTGCGCCGCGCGCTATGAAGTTCGAGTTTGATAATTGCAGGAATCGAATACAGAACTCGTAAAATTACATTATCTTTAGATTACCAGTCTATTCATGAGTGAGTTCCCAAAATTTCGTGTAAATTGATCACACACTTTTGTCAGAAATCAACATAATACAGCAATATAACTATATTCGGCAAGTACGCCGATTTCAATAGGATATGTTTGTTTCTTGAGGTCTAATCAGAATTTGTTTACATTGTATTTCATAGCCACATCATTGAACAACCCGACACCGTTTAGAGTGTGTGAATAGAAGCAACAGAAACGGAGCAATACCAGTTTTTGTGACCAGGGTCAGAATACGCTTACGATAAGAGCCCGCCCGCGGTGCTTGACGGATAGGTAAATAATGGCGGTCCTTGAGAGGTTAAAGGTGAAATATAAAGTGGATTAAATTATTAAAAATATTCAGCTGGTTGGGATGTTTTCTTTCAGTCTACTGGAAGCAAACATCCAAACCAGCTGAATATTTTTGTTATTTTTCCTTTTAACCACATGGTCTATCATGTGGTTAAAAGAATTTTACAACTTAAACATCACCCTGTAAATTGTACGATAAAAAAGCCGCGTTATCTGTTATTTATGTGTCAGGTCCCCAAGGTATCGCAAAGACATTCCCGCCGCCCGCCTTGCGAATAGATTATAACGATTTCTTAAACCTATGCAACACATATGTCGCTTCATTGGATAATGCGTTACATGTTATGTTTTAAAAAAAGAAACAAAAAATGTAATAATTCGTTCTAAGCTGTAATTCTTAAATTTATTTTTCAACATCGTCTATAATTTTGCGATATAGTTTGGGTGAGTTTTGGTCGAGTGTAAAGGTATTCATATAAGTCCACAAATTGTGGCAACGAATCAGGCAATTCTCTGTCGCCGAAATTTTAATTTCACTTTCTTCCTCCCTAATGTGTAGCCAAGTTAGGCAAAGGTGACGACAGCAGACACTTTTTTGACGCTCGTGAAATCACGGAGAAATATTTTTTTTTGGAAACCGCAAACGAATTTAATCAAAATAATATTGAAAAAAGATGAAAAATATTACATAGAAGTCACTAGTTTTGTTCATGATATTCGAACGTATAGCCCTGAAACACTTTTTATTTGAGGAAAAAGCCAATGTTTTCCCAGATCGAAGTCAAACATCAGGTGAGCCATGCAAAAAAGCCAGTTGATATAAACTCAGAGTAATTTTTACAAATACAGGGTACATTACTTCACTTAGCTGCGTGTCACTGAGTAATGGATGCCCGCCCCGATTTAAGTTGAGTTTTCTACGTGACAAGTGGGTTTATTCAAAAGAATTCGTTTTAGAACGGCCTCCGTTTTAAGCCGTATACAGACTTCGCGAGGCATGCGCTGCGCACGGCGCACAGCGCATGCCTCGCAAGGTGTGTACCTTTATATTCGTGGCGAGGCATGTGCTACGCACGTGCGAGGGCGAGCCAACGAATGTCGGCAAATGATACAAGATCAAAGTGCCTCAGTGCGAGCATTACATTAGTTATGGACGGTGCCGCGCATGCTCGTTTGAGGTGTGCACCGCGTACAATAACCACGTACGCCTCGACTGCGAAAATGAAACTGCGTTTATTCGGGCCAAACAGCGCGCAGCGCATGCTCGGGCTTTGCATCGCGTGCGCGTATTCGCTGCTGCTTTTATAATTATTAATTCAATTATTGAAAAAGAATGGAAAGAAAAAAGTCATCGTCGTTGGTGGGTTAAAAAGTTCTTCCGCCTGCGTTATGAATACGGAAATAAACTGTAATAAAATTTATTTGTCGCCCATAATGCGTGCGAACATCACAGCGACGCGGACACAACCGCACAGTGTTTTATGAAGACCATTTTTCGGACACCGTCTTTTTATTAATTCTTTAATAAAAAGACGGTGTCCGAAAAATGCATCTCTAGTATTTAGAAAAACTTTTTTGAAAATCTTCATATTTTAAAGCGAATATTTAGAAAAAAAGATATTTCTCTTAAACTAAGCATGATACGCAATAATAATGTTATAAGCAAGGATAGCGTCTCTTTCACTGCACATTTTACAGTTAAAATGAACCTCATAACTTGACTAGATTCAAATTTAAGCGAGATTTTGGATTTTTAGATTTTCTTACTTTTCCTGAAGATTCTACCAAATGTGAAAAAGTTATATATACAGAAAGGATGCTCTTTACTTTCCTCATCTACTCAATAAATTTTAGACCCCAAATCCATGGAATCTAGAAGTTATTCCATATAACTGTTTTTGCTAGGATTTTCATATTTATATTCTGGATTTTAATGATTAAATTTTTATTCGATATTGATTTCTTTACAACATATAATTTAGTTATAAAATCAATATCGAATAAAAATTCTATCATTAAAATCAATATCGAATAAAAATTTAATACAAATGTGAAAACCCTAGCAAAAACAGTTAATTTGGAATAACTTCTAGATTCCATGGGTTTGGGGTCTGAAATTTATTGAGTATATGCGGAAAGTAAAGAGCATCATTTCTGTATATATAACTTTTCCACATTTGGTAGAATCTTTGAGATAAGTAAGAAATTCTAAAAATACAAAATCTCGCTTAAATTTGAATCTAGTCAAGTTATGAGGTTTATTTTAACGATAAAATGTGCAGTGAAAGAGACGCTATCGGTGCTTGTTACATAATTATTGCGTATCATGCTTAGTTTAAGAGGAATGTCTTTTTTTCTAAATATCCGCTTTAAAATATGAAGATTTTCAAAAAAGTTTTTCTAAAAACCTAGAGATGCTAGCTTAATGGGGATACGAAATATTTCTTTTTATTGAATATATCTATTAGTTTCTTTAATAAAAAGACGGTGTCCGAAAAATGGTCTTCATAAAACACTGTGAACCGTCCAAACGCAACGCACTGCTCGCAAATCGCAATGAGCCGGCGCACACGCGCGGCTCGCACGCGCGCGTCTGTGCGTAGCACATGCCTCGCATCAACCATGAAGACAGACAAACGAGGCGTTTGCTTCGTACGCGATGGCTCGACCCGAGCATATGTTGGTATAGTTATTCAACACGCATGGCTCAAACAGAGGTATTCGTTGTGCGCCGTTCGTAGCGCATGCCTCGCAGTCTGTAACCACCTTTAGAAGTACATTTTGCGAAAGGAACGCCTTTGTATAATTTATGACGTCAGAACAGTACGCGTGTTGCGTACTTCATTATTTTACTAAAATATATATCTGGACATGCATATCAGCATTCAGTCCTGTATAAACTATCCAATTCCTGGGCACGCGCTTGTTCTCCATGTAAGAAGGGTTAAGCCACAGTCTAGTCAACACCACGTTGGCCAAGTGCGGTTTGATAAACAGATGCACATGTTAGGAGAAAACACTAAAAGATTGAATTTGGATTTTCATGGTAGTAAGGCCAACCCCACTTGTCTCATGACCTGAAGAACTGATTCGGGTAGAAGCTTAATTTATACTACCCTAGCAGGGGCGCTTTGAATCCAAAGCGACAACTCGAAATTACTCTTCTTACGCCATATGAACGGGCACCCATCTGAATACGTGATCTCATTTTAAACTGATTACTAGATAGTACGCATCGCAAGTCAATGCACGTTTTATGGAAACTTTATTCAAACATATGAATCCAGACGCCAACACTTTGAAAACTTTTCAATATACTCAAGAATTAACGTTGAAAGCCAAGTAAAGTTGGTTCACAAACAAAATAGATGTACCTACGTATTTCAATCTTCTAATAATATTGCGAGGTAGTCAGTCACATTGCCTATTGCCACTAAAGTGTATTACGGCATTATATCCATAAAAATCATAGCCATCGTTATATTAAAAGCAAAATCAATCATATTAGGGGATCGTTTGGTTTTATGCTCACTTAACTTGTAGGCATGTAGTATTTAAATTTATTAGTATTTGCTCTAGGTGTTTAGGTGGGAAAAAAAAAGGAATCCATTTCGGGATAAATCTTTAAGTTCTGCTATTGCAATTTATTTATATTGTGCTATTTTCATACATATTGTACGGTGTGCATACGTTGGTTGTGCGTTTTTGAACACAACGGTTCACTATCAGTGGCCCGAGTACAAAGGCTTTTGTCCCAATATGTTGGTCAATATGTTGGTGTGTTTACATGTGATGCGAATATCGATAAAACCCGTAAATCCTACTCCTATGCTGAGGTACATTCCTCAAAATTCTAAAACTCTGCGAGTAAGTAGAGAGTAAAAAGAAGAAGATTCGAAAGACTAACAACATTCACTTCGATGCTTTCGAAGATTTCATTATATGACTTGCAAAAAAGTAGACTCATAAAGTTTTTTTTTTAATTTGAACGCCTTGTCTTACTTAAGTGGACCTCAAGTTTTATCGCAATCATCTGTTAAGTTTCCCTTGCCATGATATACATAAGGGGCCAATTCTGCAATTTTTATATGACATTGATATAATATTTTGAATGGATTTAAAAGCGGTATTCTGATAACCAAATGTCATTATCGTATAATCTTAATATATAAAATCCTTGCGTTACTGACTGACTGACAGACAAGCTACAGCCGAAAATATTGGGCGCAGGAAGCTGAAATTTCGCATGTATGTTCCTTAGGGCCCGTAGGGGTGCACTAAGAAGGGATTTCCCGAAATTCCTACGGGATCGGCCAAAACGGATAAATTTAAAAACAATGCAGGCGTAGCTGCTGGCGTCCTCTAGTTTAAAATAAACAGTTCGTCGTTGACACATACGATCTCGTTACAATTTCATTCAAATATCATATAATTTAGAAGAATACACTTTTTGTGACGTAAGTATGACACTGACATGATATCGCGACTATATTTATTTAGCGGAATTGGGCCCAAGGTGTCTAACTAACTAATATTATAATACGACATAAGAATAGCACCTCAACGTGAAAGGCAGGTATCGGGAGTATCGGGCGGATATTGCACCCCCAAGCGAAGGAGGATCTAATATAACCGTCGCGTGTACCACCGCGATCATTAGCACTATCCCATATATCACTCGCCATTTGCATTCGACGATCTAAATACAAATTTCAGGAGATCGTCGCCCGAAAAAAGTTTATTGACCCATTTAGTGCGATGGCCTTTTAGTAAATAATCAGGAGTGCTTAAATAAACACGAATACTGTGCAAACGATGCCTGGTTATTTGAGTTATAGACTTTTTACCGCATCGGCAGATAAATTTTCTGTAAGTGTCGTGCTTTCCTCGAGTGTTTGTTCTGAGTCTAGGTGTTCTTTGTGTTCGTTATTTTATTGCTAAATACTCCGACATTCAAAAGTAATTCGGAGTACGAAAGTTACGCAAATCACAAAATCCATATTTCAGTACTTTTCTTCATTCACTATCATTGCATAGCTTGTCAATACTGGTCGCTGCTTTAGTCACTTACAAGTCATAACACGGGCTTTCACTAAAATGCATCTGGTTTGGTCATAAAACGTTCACTAAATTACGTAATCGATAAAACACTCAGTAATTCTCTTCCTGAAACCATAGTAATTTAATTCCCCATAACTTGCTTCAATTTTCTGGGGAAAATTGGGAATGAAATTAGATTAAGATCGTAAGTACACAAAACAAGAGAAAACCTATTAATTATTCAAAAATGCATAAAAGAAAATAATATGTAATTTGCTTAAAGAACCATGTAATTTGTTTGGTAGCCAATTATGGGGTACACGCTTAGAAATTATTGCTACTGACGTGCTAGCCAACATTTTAAAATCAAGCGGGACATGTTTTCCAAATTCAAAATTAAATCAACATGGCTTCGTATCAAATACATCAGTTCTTTTTTTAAAATAATATGATCACGTTCACCGTGTGTAATATTTCCTTTTTAATATGTTGGAGTTCAATCATGTTACAGAAATCCATGTGTACACAATAAAGAATACACATTGCCTGAGGTTTTATTTCATGCAGAAAATAACAATGTATAACACAAATAGGATGTTCGTTACTTTGTGGAGGATTCTCTATACGTGTTACATAATATCAAAACGTTGCTATTAACTTAATGCTTTGTTAGCCTACTTTCTTTCGGATTGTATGATGTTTTATCTTCATAAGCGTACAAGCGTCTGTTCTAAATATACAAACCGACCTTTTTAAATACACATACCTGCGTGTATCTATGTATTATTTATTTTGTATAATCCAGATTATATGTTACTGTTTTGTGTAGATATTGTTTCATATTTTGATTGGTTTGTAAACTTGTGCATTGTGATAGAGAATCATAATGCACAAAATTACAAACCAATCGTGAAACTCAGAGTAGCTCTTCTTACCAACTCATAAAATATTTTCCTTTAGTAAAACCTGAATTAATTTTAAGATATCAATTCGTGATTTTCAGTTGGGTAGTAGTTTGGCAAGGCGTGTTAGCAGAATGTCTGATAACATGCAGAGTTTGAAAACGGTCCATAGATATCAAGCGACTACTCTTTACCGAAAACCGAATCGATTATTGCAATTGTTCTATACAACAGCTAATCTGCCCTGAACAAAGATATTATGATGACATTATTCCAGCTCTTTAGTTCCTTTGTTCCTTCGTCAACTTTGTAACATTTTACGGTTCAACGTAAAATTTGCATTACATTGTATGTTTTTATCTAAAATATTATGCTACAGTAGGTACACCACAACTCAGCCATTCAGAACTTACAAATCAAGCTTAAACGTGGTCGGATTCAGATGCCGCAAGACTTATAACAAGATGTACCAGATTCATCAAATCCTACGTTAATTACATCGTTTAATATTTTTCCATTGGTAACAGATTAAACCTAGAAAGTGTTACCATCCCATTTTATGCCGTGGGCGTAGTGTCGAGCAAGTAAGGAAAATATACAAAGCAAATACTAGATATAATTGCAAAGCGACGACAAGCTCTAATTTTAGACTGTTTTTATTTAATTCAATTATATTTAGAGTGCCTCACCTCTGAGCTCTAGAACTCTCCGTTCTGAACATCAATACCATTATTTGTATACCAAAAGTACAAAAAATATCATAATTTAATTGAAACAAATATTTAAAAAGCATCTCCCAAACTAGGAATAAAGTCAGTTTCGCAGGTGACTTAACAAACATACAATCAATAAACACTCAGACACAACAATTTATGGATCACACAAGGTGTTACTGTTGCCTCGTGTGGGAATCGAACCCACAGCACACGGCGCAGTATTAAGCGGTAAGGCGGCCGCTTAAACCACTACGCCAACCGTGCAATCAAAATCACAAAACTGTTGAATAATGAGAGACCCTGCCTGCTTTAAATGAGTTGTAAATGAATACTTATAGACCAGAATATTTGAATCAGTTTTAATGTGTATCTGTATTGTCTTAAACATAATACTAATATACCTCTACTATTATTTTTTTTTATTTATTTATTTAAAAACTTTTTGCACATACAAACTGTACAATGGTGGACATAATGCCTTGTGGCATTCTCTACCTGTCGACCCTTAGGTAGTGCAGAGATAAATGTGGTAGGTGCACAAGATATTTGTGTCTTTTTTACACGTTTTCCAGTAATTATGAAATATAATAGATAATATTGGTTATAACAATATACCTAACTAAAACATGGGATACTATACATAATATAATAATAAAGTACATAGATAAGGAATAATAACATATAATAATAAATTATATAATAATATGATACATACGTATAAATATATACATACACAATACATACAAATACATACTTATAATAATGGATGAGAGGGATGTGCTGATTCCTTCAATCTCCTAAACAAGAGGTCACGTACTTTCATTTTGAATGCGTAACGGTTAGTGGACATTCTGACTTCAAGAGGGAGCACGTTCCAGAGTAGAACAGACTGGACAATAAAGGAAGAGTAGACAAACCCAGAAGAATGACTGGGACATGAAAGAAGTAGATTATGGGAAGAACGGAGACTTCTCTCGTGAGTAGAAGATAGATACTGGAAGTATTCAGTAAGATAAGTGGGCGAGGAAGGGGACTTAATAATCGTGAAGAGAGTAGTGAGAGCACGCAAACTACGGCGTTGACGAATTGGTAACCAAATAAGTTCAGAACGATAAGTAGAGACATGGTCATACTTACGAAGATTATAAATGAATCGAATGCAGTTATTGAGAAGTCGGTCGTATTTATTGAGAAATTCTGCATTCAAGTCATAAAAGCACATATCACCATAGTCGATTATAGGATATATTAAGGTCTGCACAAGCATAGTCTTGGTCCTGGATGGGAGAAAATTTTTAAGGCGATATAGCGCTCTGAGTGATCCTGTAACCTTCTGACTAACTTTGGTCACCTGTGCCTGCCAGCCGAGAGTCGAGTCAATGAGCAGGCCCAAATCTTTGACCTCAGAGCTATATGGAATAATTAGACCATTAAACAAGATGGGCGGCAGAGTATTTAAGTCTAATCTGGGCATTAAACGGCGACTGCCCACAATGATGGCCTGACATTTTGCTGGATTTACGTCCAGACCGAATCTTTTGCACCAATCCATCAACGACTCGAGATCTCTATTTACGTCACCGATCGCTACTGATATATCATCCACTCTCGCCTGGGCGTACAACTGCAAGTCGTCAGCATAGAGATGATACGCACATCGAAGATTAGGTGTTAAGAAATTAATAAAAATTGAGAAAAGTAAAGGAGAGAGAATGCCGCCTTGAGGAACGCCAGAGTGAATGTCGTGCCAACTCGATGTAGTTTCGTCAACGCGTACTGACTGCTGACGTTCCTGAAGATAGGATGAGAACCATTCCAGTACAACAGACGAGGTCAAGAGATGGGAAAGGATTGATAGAAGGATATCGTGACTGACGGTGTTAAAGGCGTTCGAAAAGTCAACCAAGGTCAGCACAGTGACCATGGAGTTCTCCATGCCCGCCCTAACATCGCCAGTCACTTTTAGGAGGGCGGAAGTCGTGCTGTGCCCAGGTCTAAATCCTGACTGTAATGGTCTAAGGAGCTTGTTATGGTACACAAATTGAGACAGCTGCTTATGCACACACGCTTCCAGGGCTTTGGAGAGGAAAGGAAGAATGGAGATAGGACGGAAATGGTTAGGTAGGGTAGGATTCGAGATCTCAGGAAGAGGGATTACGAAGGCTTTACGCCACAGGGAGGGAAAAGAGCCGCTTTCCAGGGAAAAATTTACAATATGAGTAATGGGAATTAAGAGATGATCGAGGATCGGAGTAATCATGCGGCGACTAAGAGAATCGAACCCCCTTTTAATAGGTTTCGAAACGAATGCTGACAATAATATTTCTCTATTCTATAATATTGCGTTCGATTAGTGGTTGTTGCACGTTAGTCGAATTGTAGAGTAAACATGAATTGATGACGTAGGTTTATAATATTTAATCGCTGAGCTGTTCTACAGTTTATTGGCTGATTACTATATGTATACAAGCGCGTTTTACAATTCTACTACTATTATAATCGCAAAAGTTTGTGAGAATGGATGGATTGATGAATGACCGGTTTTTATTTAAACTGTTCAATAATTCAGGTTAAACGTCAGAACAACACAGGCTTCAGTTCTGCTACCTTTTGCCTCGATAACAGTCACCCACGCAGGCGGGGCCGCGAGCAGAAACTAGTATTTTAATACAGAGTACAGACCACATGCGATGTGTTTGTTGATTGAGTAATGGGCAGTTGGAACTTTGGTCGCATGATTGTTATGGAATGATTATACGTTTTTATATATATTGTCAGAGATGCTCAAATATACATAGCCTTATTTGGTACATTTTAAGATATATTTTTAGATAATACATTTTCCAGATAGAAAATAAAGTTGAAGTTTGTAGTAGTTATATTTTACATCAAACTTTATGTTCGATGAAGTTGTATGTGCGGTTTGTGTAATTGACAATTTTCATACAATTTTTAACATCTAACGACAAAAAGTTTACTAGTTCTAGTCCCACCTACATTGTCACTACTATGTCACCTGTGTAGCCAGCTTCAGTAATATAATTAAAACTATATCACTGAATTAAAATCGTGTTTGTACTTAACAACAACTTCGTTTTGTAATAACAACGATAAGAGTAAAATTTCTCCTCATTGCCTCAGCCGTGATGGCACAAATAGTAAAACCACATCAATTAAAATGAATATGAAATTTCAGCGTGAATTAATAAAGTTGGGCTACGAATATACGACACATTAAATCAGACAAACATAATAATTGGCGGAGCTGACCGCCACTACGTCACGAAAGCTCTGCACCACATCGCAGCCGTACAGACACTTCAATAAAATTGATTTATGAACGAACATTTTCTGGGAGATATAACGTGATTTATAATTTTCGGATATTTTTATTGTAAAAAGAATTTTATTATCGATGACAAAGATATTTTATGAATACAAGAATCAGTCCTGTACCGCAACAAGTTTGAGATTAAAATAACTGATGCAAAGGTTACAAAGCCGTGTGGTTGACGGCATAGAATACAAGTGTCACCACCCCCTATCTTCCCGTGGGTGTCGTGAGAGGCGACTAAGGGATAACACGATGCAAATACCATCTTTGCGTAGAGACGGAAAACTCGACATCAAACCCTATACGACTGCCTCGTTGGTCTCGCGGCATAAATGTGTGCGTGGGATCGGTAGGTCCCGGGTTCGATTCCTGGGTCGGGCAGTGTTATTGGGTTTTTCTGTCACGAAATTCTCAGTAGCAGCACGGAGTCTGGAAATGTGCCCGGTACGGCAATAGGCTCGCCCCTAATTACGTGGGACTACAGTATATCTGGCGAATAGTGGGTGTAGAAATACACCTCTGCCTACCCCTTCGGGGATAAAAGGCGTGACGATATGAATGAATGAATGAAAGGTTACAAAAACTTGAAACAACGAATTAAATTGTCTTGTGTGGTAAATGTAAACATTTCGTTCGTTGCAGCAGTGCCGTGTGGTACGGCTGCAACGAAGAGGCGAGAGATCATTTTGACCAAAATATGACCATATATTTTGTAATTAATACAAACTTGCTGTAATACTGAAACCAATAAACTTTTATTCTTCGAAATCCAAATGTCACGTAGAAGTTGTCGATTTCGATTAAATTATTTCAGGAGATATAGTAAAAATTCATAACTCAGCTCAATACTTAGATATGTAAAATACTATAACTTACGACGACGGGGGACATTGCCAGCAGTAAATACACTTCTCCAAATAAAACCATGTAAGTTAAAAGCATATTGGGCATCATTCAAAGAAAGTCACCAAAAACACTGAAGACCGACTCAATACATACAATAACTCAGATTTTCGTTAAAACGATTTGATGTCACACAATTTAGCAATTTTCCTCCTTCACCTTGCGTATAACCAAATATAATCATATCACCTCGAATCAACTTGAGGTAATCAATATGAAATCAATCAACAAGCGAGTCGAATCCAATGATTGATTGTTTTAAAAGCTCTCAAAGCTACACGCTATAAGAGAGACAGATCTTATTGTTTCAATTCGGTTAATGATTCAAGGCGGTGAATCTATTTATTGCGCGATTGTGTGTCTTGGAAATAAATTTAGAATGGCGGTGTGTAAAATAAGAAAATTATAGTGTATTCTTTTAAGTCATTGTATTTTTTGAGTATTTTCAGATTATAACTGCGAATATCTATTATATCTGGCGAAGTGTGGGTGTATAATACACCTCTGCCTACCCCTTCAGGGATAAAAGGCGTAAAGATATGTATGTAACTGAGAACGTTGCACCCACAACTTAGAAGCATCAATATTTTATTTGATCTTCTTAAAAACCAACTCAACCTGCAGATATGTAATAAGGCCTGCGTTAGGCAGTTGGACGTCTTTGATGGTGATAATAATTGAAACCAATTGACGCGACAACAGAAATTAATAGTAATATTTCATTTTCACCAAGATCTGGAGAAAATTTTAACCTCGGTATGTACTTTATCGAACCTCATAAATGTGTTCTGTAGGACAATGACCTTCGCAAACCTAGCATTGCCAGGTTGTCGATAACGTTAATAGGTTTAACGATGTTTCGTAATGTTAAATGTTTTGAAATAAATAATTTTTTGTCTGCGTTATGGAAGCTTTATAAGGCTTTTCATTTTTGTTTCACATAGGTAAGTGGTCGCCGTATCCTGGATAAAGAGCCTGAATGAAATTTACAAATTGTGATATTAAATCTACACGGGTTATGCAGCTCCAAATATTATAATGTCAACTAACGAGGAGTTCTCTTGCTATTTGATATTATTTTTGGTGTCTCATCAACTTTTATATCGCATTGAAAAGCTCTAGAAAAGGGAATCTTTTCCATAGCTCGACCACTTAAAGACCAACAACTTACAATCAACTTGGATTCTGCTGGAGGGAGTAGGTATGACTGCCCACATTATGTAAGTTTGGCTTACGCACTAAAGGGTAACTACCACGGTGTCCTCAGCTGCAGGATCAAACGAATCAAATCCAGTGTGGTATGGCATGCACAAGTCTACTGAGATTCGATCGGATCATGCCGATCTACTACTACAGTAATTTCAAATTTAACTGTTTCAAATAGTCGTAGGAGTGGTACAAGTGAAGGTTTCAAGTCTATGATTCATTGAAGTTTAATAAATATTACTAAAAGAAATCCAATTAAAAATGTAATTGCCTTTTTATCTTTTTATAATAGACAATTTTATTTCATAAGTTAGATAAGAAGACAGCGGTGACGGGACGCGACGCCGGCACCTAGGCGACGTCCTGTCACCAGCTAAACGTCAGGACAGTGTAAATACAAAATCATTATAAATAATTTGTAAGTTTTAAGTTATTAAACAACATTTATGCAAGCAACAAATTACGGCATTAGTGATGCGGAGTTGAGTGCGAATCAATCTGCCACATCGTCGCAGAATAACCTAGTGCGCTGCCCAGCATGTTCTCAAGCTCGTTTTTTCAAAGGTGAGCGGGGCTTGAAAGTACATTTTGGCAAAGTTCATAAAAACCAAAATGTGCTTCCTGGCCCCAGTACCATTTCACATCCTGATCTTACTCAAATTCCCTTTTGGCAATACTTAGGTAGATTAAAAAATTCAATTCCGGTTTTAAAGAGAGTTCCACGCGGTGCGAGACCATTAGTAGCTCACAATTTAGCTCAATGCATTGGTCTCGTTGTGCGTGAGAACTCTAAAACGGCTTGGGAACAGTTACTCACCTTTCCTTATAGGATTCTACACATCCAAAATAACCGTACAACATCAAAATCTTTAACAGCCCAAATTAAAGAACATTGTAATCATTCTGCTCACAGTTTTGACCCTAAATTTAGTTTCCATAGATATAAAAAAGCAATTTACCAATGTGTAGAATCAAAATTGAGGGAAGGTGACATTCAAGGGGCGTCTAGGTTATTGTTTAGTAGCGATGTGGTGGCGCCTTACTCTGCAGACACACTCGCAGGTCTGCAGAGCAAGCACCCAGCGCCAGCTAATGACCTCTCCTTTCCCGACACACCGGACGAAGATACAGACTGTCTGATTGTTTCAGCCAAGGACATTTTTGAAGCCGTCTGTTCCTTTCGAAGTGGATCCGCTGGCGGTCTCGACGGCTTAACACCTCAGCACCTGAAGGATCTTCTAGGTGCAAGTGCTGGAGAGGCTGGAGATGCACTTTTGAAGGCACTGACGGCTTTAACTAACCTTATGCTCTCCGGCAATGTGGCCACAGATGTCACCGATTTATTATACGGGGCTAACTTGTGTGCTTTGCGCAAAAAAGATGGTGGCATTCGGCCCATTGCCGTAGGGTGTAACTACAGGCGGCAGCCAAACAATGCTGTAAACATTACAGTGCTATCTTGGCGGAAAAATTTCAGCCAACCCAGCTTGGCTTTGGTTCCAAGGGAGGCTGTGAGGCTGCCGTACATGCGCTGTCTACGTACCTTGGCTGCGGTAAAGGTGAGGTCATTCTAAAGATTGATTTGAAAAATGCCTTCAACTCAGTACACCTTGTTGACAGAAGCTAAATTAGAAACTCCCAAAATTTTTAAATTCTTTTGGCAATGCTATAGAAATCCATCCAAATTAATTTATAAAGACAATGTGTTGGAATCTGCTGTTGGTTGTCAACAAGGTGACCCTCTCGGGCCAGTCATTTTTAGTTTAGCCATTCACCTAATAATAAAACAAATAAATTCAAAATTTAACGTCTGGTTTTTGGACGACGGGACCCTGGGAGGGGACGTTAACACCGTCTTACAAGACTTAGAACTAATAAAAAAAAAAATTGGTTGCCTGTAAAGTCGGTATACGGGCGAAAGTTTTACGTGACAACGACTTTGAGTGGTAAAATAATTTTAATGTGAATATTCATTCGTATAGTAGGAAGAAGGATGAAAGACGCGTGCCTTTCACTTTTTATGTCTGTCTCTCTCGCTCTTAGGCGGGACGCGTGCCTCTCACTCGCTCTCATTGTGAGCGCATAACGTGAGCGGAGCGTAACGCAGTTTCTTGAAGTGTCACCCGGCAAACCAATTTATAAGACGTTGTCACGTCAAAATAAATTTAAAGCAATTGGTTTGGAATTAAATTCAGACAAATGAGAAATTTTTATTACTGACAATTTGGATACCGTTTCGATCTTAACAAAATTTAATTCTTTGGCGCCAAATATTAAAATCATCAAGAAATGTTCCTTCCGCCTCCTTGGGTCCCCTATTTTCAACGACGCTTTTGGTTCTTTTATAGATGAAAAACTACAACATTTCTGTGAAACTTCAGAACGGCTTTACAAAATTTATATTCATTCGGCTTTCCCGATTATTCGGCACTGCCTTTTTGTTCCAAAATTTACATATTACTTGCGGTCCTCTCCCTTTTGGAAACATTTATCCCTATTGGAAAACATTGATAGTATTATTCGGCACACCTTGAGCAAAATTCTAAATCTTGACATGAATGACCGAGTGTGGCTTCAATCAACTTTACTAGTTCGTTTGGGCGGCCTCGGCGTTCGCAAAATTACCGATGTAAGTATTCCAGCGTTTTTGGCCTCGGTCCATGGCACTGAGGAATTGACCAGGAAAATTCTAGAACCCACACTGGTTAATTCTGAAGTGCCGTGCAAGACTGATGCCATTAACGCTTGGAAAATGGCTTGCCCGAGCTCTGACTTACCCCGATTTCTATCCTCTCAGAGGCAATGGGACGGGCCGCTCTGTAGCAGGATGCGAGAATATCTTTTAAATACTGCATCCAGTGTTTCAGAGCGTGCCCGTTTGCAAGCAAGCTTCAAGCACTTCCATCGTCCAACATAGGAACTATGTTGGACGATACAACTTTCCGCATCGCTTCTTGCTTACGCTTGGGAGCTGTTTGCGTTTCTCCGCATCGCTGTCACTGTGGTGAAGCCGTCGACAGTCTTGGCCACCATGGCTTATCGTGCAGCAGGAGTGCTGGGCGTATTTCCCGACATGCCCACATTAACGACATACTCCGTCGAGCTCTTGTCCCCGCCGGAGTACCAGCTCATCTTGAACCGAATGGCTTGGTACGCGACGATGGAAAGAGACCAGACGGTATGTCCTTATTACCTTGGAAGATGGGCAGGCCTCTGGTATGGGACGCGACATGCGTCGATACCCTTGCGCCATCACATCTTCCAAGTACAGCTGGATCGGCTGGCGCTGCTGCTGTATCAGCGGAGACCCTCAAACGGCGCAAATACGGAAACCTATCTGGTAATTACGTTTTTGAGCCGTTTGGGGTCGAAACGCTGGGGCCATGGGGCCCTAGTGCACGCGCTCTTTACAAAGAAATCGCCAAAAGACTGATTGACGCTTCCTGTGACCAGAGGGCTGGTTTATATTTTGCAGAAAGATTAAGCATTGCTATTCAACGTGGCAATGCTGCCAGCCTTCTGGGCACGCTACCAGCTGACAGCGTTGCGGAGGAATTTCTTGACGCGTCGTAGTCAATTTCCTTTTTTTATTGATTTATATTTGTCGTGTGGTTGATTGCCGTGTGGTTGACGGCATAGAATACAAGTGTCACCACCCCGTATCTTCCCGTGGGTGTCGTAAGAGGCGACTAAGGGATAACACGATGCAAATACCATCTTTGCGTAGAGACGGAAAACTCGACATCAAATCCTATACGACTGCCTCGTTGGTCTCGCGGCATAAATGTGCGCGTGGGTCCCGGGTTCGATTCCTGGGTCGGGCAGTGTTATTGGGTTTTTCTGTCACGAAATTCCCAGTAGCAGCACGAAGTCTGGAAATGTGCCCGGTACGGCAATAGGCTCGCCCCTTATTACGTGGCACTAAAGTACTTATATCTGGTGAAAAGTGGGTGTAGAAATACACCTCTGCCTACCCCTTCGGGGATAAAAGGCGTGACGTTGTGTGTGTGTGTGTTATTTTTTCTTTTGTTGTCATTAATTATTTAGTTTTTTATAGTTTAGTTTAGGATAGTTTATATATAAGTAGTTTTATTTTGTTTGTATATATGATAAATAGCTTATAAATTAGTTATAAAAAAAAGGAATCCATATAAAAATATTAGCGTGCTTATAAAACAAAAATAATGCTTCTCGTAATAACTATACATAAAACTAGTACGTGTCATTGTTACATATATCAGACAATCCATCCATGTAAACTTACCCATAATTTGTGCTTACAATACGTATCCACGCAGCTAAATGCTCAGGGGAGAATCTGACATGTCACAGGAATCTGTCATGTTCCCGGTTCAAGTCATTTCTAACGAAAAAATTAATATCGCTGAGTCAGTACACGAATTGCGCAAGGTGATATGTATAACAGCTGATACCCCGTGTATTTTTCCAAAGAGACGAAAGCGACGTCAGCAGAAGGAATTAAATTTTATCAGAAGTCTTTTGCAATCTTCTGCTGGACACAGCCCTCTCCTAAATTGTCCTCACAATAGCCCGTGAGCTAATAGGCAGATTTGGCCTACTATCACGCTTGCTAGACGAGTTGGTAATGTCTAAGAATTTGAAGAGCTTTAGCGTCATACACTATAGAACAGTGCTTGCGTAATATTGTTTGTAGTACAAAGAGTTGGCTAATCACCAACAAAGCGCAACTAAATTATTCCACTAAATGCAACCTATTACAAACATACATACATACATAGACTCACGCCTGTTTCCCGGAGGCGTCGGCAGAGTCTACGAAACGCCATTTGCTACGGTCCTGACATATCTCTCTTGCTTCATTCACTTCCATCAAGTTTCTCATGCATGCTCTTCTGTTAAGGGTACTTCTGACCTGTCCTTTTTTTACTTTTCAGTGCAACCTATTACGTAATATATGTATATTTATTTGAATTTCTGCAACAAATAGTTGCGTTTAGAGGAATATAATTTAGTTGTGCTTTGTTGGTTGCAGTCAAAAATAGGTGTGCTTTTAGGAATACCCTCAATACTTTTCCAAAATAAGCTCAAAGCATCTGGACAAAAATACCAACACTAAATTCACGAATACGTTTCTCGTATATAATTTTATCATTTTCCTTCAATCAGCAATCTAGCGGCTAATATAAAAATTAATTGCTGTTTTCAATGCGTTATTATCTCCGTGGCCGACATTCTGCCAGTATCTTCATTATAAATCCATCGGGTCCCTATCTTGACCGAGATAGTAATTAGATTCACTCCCCTCGCAATATTTTATCATGCCAAGCTTGTTAAGGTACCGGCGACGACGGTATTAAATCTTCGAGAAAAATAGGAGCGTTTTTATAAAGAAAGTTACGTTTGTCATTGTATTACGAGCAGATAGTATCAAGGAAACAAGCATTAAATCTGGTTTCAAGATAATTTATTAAAGCTTGAAGAATAAGTGCCTAGAATTTTATGCTGGACTATAAGACCATTCAATATCATTATAATCAGTCTAGTATTTTTTTATTGCAGTGCTATCAAAGGCGTTTGAGGCCGTAGTCTGTATAACCATAAAATTAGGAGGTAATTTTGTCAAAATGACGAAGACTTGAAGACACAACAAACAATAATCCGCTTATCTTAATAACACAACAATGTAAGTTGTCCAAAAATTTCAGAATTTTATTTTTATCTTCTTTATCACCCTAATAAAAGAAACTATACTGTGAGATAAAGACAGCACAAAGGAATGTATCGAATAAGTTTTTCAGTTGAATGGTATTTTCAGAACGCATTGTTTATTGGTACGTACAGATTATTATTAGATTATAAAACGTAAACATAAATCTCCTTTATTAAGCAAGTATACTTACTCTTAAATAAACCCGCTAGTATCCTATCCATCAATATTTTATAAATCCAGAAAATCTATAGTATTTTGCATCAAGTCTTAGCAGACCCTATGCATATAAATTAGACGCTACATTAAATATGAGGGTAGAAAATTAATAGAAGCCGACTATTAAAATCCCTTGTAACCCTCCAAACGCGATCGCGTGGTCAATTAAGTCCATGCGGCCACTAATACCGAGTCAGAAACATAAAAGGAAGTGAAATACGAACTTTTCCCAAAAGACATATATTGTATATTATTTTTTGAGTTACTATGTGTCGAAGTATTAGCAAATACACATAAATAACAGTACGCACATTTTCTAAGAATTCCGAAGAAGTGTTTGTAACTATTTTCGTTGGTCGTATATTATCATGACGCATGACTTTAAGACAAAATGTGGTTTATTTTTCTTCACCTTCACTGGAATGATATATTGTGTGTAAATGGTGAGACTTGCTTACAATCTGCATTTTTATGGTGCGTTATACAATAGTATTATGTCAAACTACTTATTTTTCCATTTACAGCGAATTACACAAGGATTCGGTCATACAACTAACACATAAGTGAAACTAAAAAGCGATCTCATATTGTGTAGAAATCATAATTTACTTTCATACATACTACTTCCTATTACATAATTAACCGTGTGGTTGACGGCATAGAATACAAGTGTCACCACCCCCTATCTTCCCGTGGGTGTCGTAAGAGGCGACTAAGGGATAACACGATGCAAATACCATCTTTGCGTAGAGACGGAAAACTCGACATCAAACCCTATACGACTGCCTCGTTGGTCTCGCGGCATAAATGTGCGCGTGGAATCGGGAGTTCCCGGGTTCGATTCCTGGGTTGGGCGGTGTTATTGGGTTTTTCTGTCACGAAATTCTCAGTAGCAGCACGGAGTCTGGAAATGTGCCCGATAAGGCAATAGGCTCGCCCCTTATTACGTGGGACTAAAGTATATCTGGCGAAAAGTGGGTGTGGAAATACACCTCTGCCTACCTCTTCGGGGTTATAGGCGTGAGACTATGTATGTATGTATGTATTATATAATAATATATAGGAAACAACATTTGATTTATCAAACCATTTGAGAAATAATCTCCATTACTTATGAATTTTCAGTTTTGTAGACAGAATACTACAATTTACTTTATATTTGGTGGATGCTTCATACATGGTAAATTTAAGAACAGAAATTCAGTCTAGGGAATCTGTAATAGATTCCTGGTAATTTTAATCACCGGGTGGATTCTGTCAGTCACATTGACGTAAGCTCTTAATCACAGCTTTGAACAGAAACATTGATGGGTGATCTATTTATAAACACAGCTGCATAGAATAATATACATCGTCTGACACGTAGCGATAGCCTAGCGGTTATGACACTAACAGACTATTACTCAGAGTGTCTCTAGTTCTATGGGGCCCAACACTGACTTGTCAAAGTTGTGTATCAACTATTTATTTATCCCTTGCTAAACAGTGAAAGAAAAGATTATGTGTCATCCTAACTATCTGAGAGTTCTCCATAATGTACTCGAAAGACACGTGAAGTCTGCCAACCCGCACTTGGCTATCGAGTTGGAGCACCTAACCCTTCTTATACTGAGTAGAAACATGTGGCAAGGCTAGGCTCGACCCCTATTACGTGGGACCTAAAAATTCATGGCGACATGTGGGTGTAATATTACACCTCTGCCTACCCCTTCGGGGATACAAGCGTGAGTCTATAAAAAGAAATGTATTAGGTACGTATGAGAATAGGTCTTAAAGTATATTTCATAGCACCAGGTGATTCTTATACATATTTATTTATACGAGTAAATTTTATGTGTAGCTTTATTAAAAATAAATTACCTATAACCTCAAATTTTCAGCCAACTGACCACACCTCTATAGCATAACAATGTTTGTCAGGTCAACTAATAATGATCATGATTATACCTACATAAAATTCTTGTCCTAACTGTCATAATTACCAAAGAAAAGCCTAATCTAATGAAGCTAGAAACATTTAATTTAGACAGCGCATTCCTTTTATGACGTAGGCAACCACTAAGTAAGATTTTGTAATATACCAAGGGGTAAAATGACTGCATGGTTGGCGTAGTGACTGTTTTACAAAAAATGGTTCAAATTTTAGGGAAGACGTAGCCGCGGGCGACTTGTAGTATATAAAATTAACCTGCTGCTATTACATAAAATGAAGCAGAATTTGCATATCTCTAGTATGAAAAAATATTTTACCGGGAACTAGGTTTCAACTCAGAACAAATTATAATTCAAAGGAACTTCCACGAATTGCCGGTGAAATACAAGCCTCCATAATAATGTTGTTTACGGGTTAATGTGGCATTAAATCTGTTTCCACGTAACATTTATTAGGAGGAAAAGCTCATTATCTACATTTAAATTAAAATTAGGAAATGGTTTTAACATGCATAATAATTATTTTTGCTTTAATATTAATAAACAATTGCCGCAGGACAAATTACACGTTCGCTCCTTCGCCAAAATTAAACTTGTCATGTTCGTCTAAATAAGTGGACGGATCAACAAATTCAAATCCATGGCACGCGTACTATTGACCTTTCAAAGTTATGTGTGTATTGAATTATTAATTATCTGTTGCTAAACTGTGGAACCTCGTGAGGAAACCTGCAAGCAAGGTGGACTAAAACTACTTACATATTTACCGAATGTGTATTCGGCATCTATACCGATGGAACTACCAAAACAAAATTTTCAATTACTCAAATAATACAAGTTTAAAATAGTACTTGGATAATATACAGTAGATCTAATATAGAAGCATACGAATTCCTGATTATTTCAAATACTTCCACAGCTACACATGAGAAATAATGTCATATCCAACCAACCAGTATCTAAAACTACTGGACCAGTATTTGATTTAAACACAAACGCAGTAAATGCATACAGCGTAATGAGAGCTCCGAATAGCAAAAGCAACTTCAAACAGCCAACTCCCACATGTGTGTACACACACCAGTGTCCACCTGTTACGTCTGACATACCGGCTCTATACATACATAGATATCGACCAATACCCGTACCACTGTCAAGAGTATTCAACCGATATGAAATACAAATTGTATTAAATGTTGCTATGCTGAGGTTTGATGTAAAATAATGTTTAAAAATACAGCGTACCGAGAAACTCTATATTGGTTTTATGCCGAATAAAAATCTTACTAGAGCGTCGAAGATTCAATATACTCAAAATTATATGAGTTAGGCATTTGAGGGTCATATGAAACTTGAAGGCAGTCTATGACGCGGCTTGGACGCGAAGTGTCCTGTAGTTTATGAGTGCTCTTATCTAGACCCACCCACGCCACTAACTGTATTCAAGTAGAACCTTAGTGTCATGAACTATAGCAATTTAGCTAATGTTATGCTTTAAGTTTAAATCAATATGAGTGCCGATATCTCAACCAAAAAATCTAAGGATTAATTTTGTCATCGGTTAAATCTCGGTCATAACTCCGTTGACAATGACCAAACTAACATCCTGGAAGATCGGGATAAAAGTCAACACATGCCGTGTAGTATTAGGTTTTCTAAAGTAGGCATACAAAATATTGTAAGCAAGAACGTAGAGTAGTAAACATACCGTTCCATTGAACACATAAATAACATGGCACCGATCTCCAGCGACAATAAATAAAACAGTTCATATATTCACGTACAAAATCATCCATCGCCGTGAGCCCCTGACTCAGTTGTCACCGCAGCCAGTTTACATGAACGACAAATATACGTATTCATTGGCGCGTGTATCCATGTAGTATTTATTTAACCAGAACTAAACGTTTTTGTGCGTTATACCTAAAAGCAAATACTCCTTTGTTTTGCTAGTTATATTTGTGATGGGTCACTTTTGTTAGGTGGGTGTTGGAATGTTCGCCAAAAAGCGCTAAAATTAAGGAATATACGTAGAAACCGCATAAAAACAGCAGTTATACCCAATATATTTACTTCACTTTTACTTATGAATTCTTTCAAGTGTTAGAGTAAGATATATATACTAATGACGATTTAAATTTTCGTAGGTTGTCACTAATTTTAATTTGATAAGTGATGGGCTAACTCAGAATGAATATCGATAGAATATCGATATTCATTCTCAGTCATTTTTTCATTTTTCATTTCATTCATAATAATGTGATTTATGTCATCTGTTCAAAAATAGGTCTGCATTTATGTAAACAAATACAAGAGCAAATAAACCAGTTGTGGTTCTTGGCTGAGTCAAACAGACCTTGAAGTTCAGTATCTTCAATGTCTGCTTGCCTCCAGGTACCGTATAGTTAATTCGACTGGCAATAAACAAATAAAAGCATTGTATTATTTTTCCCATGAGGCTATCACCAACCCTCACGCGTGCAATAATTGAAATGTTTTTTCTTTAAATTAACATTTTAACATGAATAAAGCAATTGACATTTATTATAACACCGGTAACTATTCTAAGCAGTATTAGAGTCTGTGATAATATAATTTTCACGTATCGGTTTTCAAATTTAAACTCACTACATGAATCTCTGGTTTTCAAACATCACGACGAAACCTGAATGACTTAGAAGTTGTTTTGCGGCAGATGGTTTTACAAATACACTTTTATAAAGGAAAAATTATTTGAGGATACTCTATCGTAAAAAATATTTTAATGCAATATTGCAGAGTAGCTTATACGTCAAAATAAACCACCTTTTTATGCGATTAGTGACACCCACGTGGGCGAAGCCGTGAGCCGAAGCTAGTCTGTAAAATTAAAGCATCGATAAAATTATAATATGTCAATACAATCAAAATGTCTATGACCGAAGTTTTATATGAAGTTCTTTTACATTTTGACGGGTAATGGGTGGCCATACAGCCACCAGTGTCAGATTATTCGTGATGGTCTTGAGATTGTATCACTCCATCTAATACTTATATAATCTAATAAAAATGCTTGGATGTGCGCTTTAAGCTGCGCCACACACTAGTGTGGACACTGATTATTGCTACTGTTACACATAAATGACACAGTGATGATTTGTCTAACCCATGAAAAGTCAGTACCAGCCCAGATCACGATCAGAATTGCCTGGCTATGTAGCCTGAAAATATATTCAGGTTAGCAGTTATAAAATAAATATTAAGACGAAAAGATCACAAGTTATAATGCCAAATACTTTTTTTGCGTTCATTTTTTTTCTTTTTACGAACAGAATCTATGACACGATTCGTAACACATAGCTACACCTTGAGCTCGACATTTTGACCTTTGTACCGTTCTTATGGCGTAGAAAATAAGTTTCATAATCGTACTGCTTGACTATAGTTTTGTGTACATATTAATAAAATAACAAACACTGCTTTCAACTACACGTATACAAATTGCCATATTTCATCCCATTATCACACAACTAGCTGATGTGTTCATTCGTGTGCGCCAACACTTGAACTAAAATCTGCTAATGCATTTTAAAGATTACACAATTTCAAATTGACTGTGTTTCTGGCAATTTCAAATTCAGTATGATTGGCTATATTCATTTTGTATTCTCCGTATTGTCACGGATAAAGAGTCCATTTCATTACGTAGATGTCGTCAGAGGCGACTAAGAAAAACATACGAAGTAGAAGTAGAAAATCTTCTGGACGAGACGGAAAACTCGATATCAAACCCTATACAACCCGCCTGGCCAGTCAGCGTAGTATTAATAGTAAGTTAAATCCGCCCATTCATTCACTGATGATTGATTGATTCAATCAATCATCAATCATTCATTCACTATGCTATTGGGACGCAAACGGGCTTATGTCTAGTACACTGCAAGAGGCTGTACGATGGCTTGAAAAGCTCGCTGAAACTTTCTCCATCATAACAATAAATACGAGTACATGGAGCGAAAGCTCTCAAAAGGACATTACATGACTAAATCTTAATATATATATATTTCTTGTGTGTGTGTGTATGTCACTGAACTCCTCCTAAACGATTGGACGGATCTTGATGAATTTTTTTGTGTGTGCTCAAGGGGACTTGAGAATGGTTTAGATTCACAATTTAGTCCTCTGGAAATGTTTTTTTACTTAATTTTTAATTTGTAAGTAGTTGTGGAGTTTGGAATGTTTCACACTGGAACCGACGGACTGCGCCGCTATCGCAGTGTCAAATCTTATATTAATAATTTCGTCAAGGAGTACATAGAAACCTTACCTGAAAAATACAACATAAAAAATAAAGATTTCGAATCGACAACATAATTATATCCACAAAATTCGGATTGTCGAGTATTTTGTTAAATTCTAATAGTTCTGACAGACAAATTACAGTCGCCATATTGGCCACTCTAGCGAAACGTCACAGATACCGAATAACATTTTGAGTACTATTAAGTCTTAGTTCAAGTCTTGGTTCAAGTAGTTTGTATGTGTAAATACTTTTTGCAGTTATATTTCTTAAACAGTTAAAAGGACAATTATGTAAGTATCCGACCAATAAAAGAGATTTCTATTACCCCGAACATAGATGATATACTATAACTAGAGAACCCCGAATTTACGCAAGCGAAGCTGCGGGCAAAAGCTAGCATTATATAAATACGGTCTTTGCGTTTACGTCAATTAGATAATTGAACACGAGTAATATGTTACAGAACAGTCCGTTTAATGGACGTAGCACTTAAGAAACGTAAATAGAAAAGTATCATGTACAATAATGGCACAGCTTTTATAACAAGACCGTAAATAATATGTCATACTAATATTCTTTCAAGTTAACAACGCAGTTTACACGATGCTACTAGATTATTGGACATTTTACGAGTAGCTGACAGCACAGCCAGCTTATTCTTGGTGTTTCCTAAAATCCAGTCCCACTGATGAAATTCGTTAAAATTTGGAGAAATGGTTGGACAGCATCTGATACAAGGTAATACAGAGTGTCCCATTCATCCATTCCGTGGCGAATCCTCTCAGTAATATGTAATGAATATCTTATTAACATTTCCCTACAGGCTAAAAGTTTAATCAATCGTGCGCTGAGATGAATTATACAGAGTATAACTAGAACACCGTGTTTCTCCTTGTACAAACCCACATCTGGAGTAATTAATGCACATAATTTAATACCTAGGGTGATAGGCGCATGCGGTATTCATACGAACTGGCCCAAAATAGTATTCTTCCTGGGAATGTTAATTATGAACGGCAACTATTATACATATGCAGTACCAATTCTTCTTCAAATTAATATTGTTTATTTTTAAATCCATTCAGCAAAATTAGGGCATTATTAAAAACTTCACAAATGTCAAACATTTGGATAATCTCCACATGAGATCAAATATTCCACATCCATTGTTTGTGAAGTGCTCTACAGTACAGAACTTAAAATCTATGTAAGTCCAACCGATGGCTTTTGGAAAAAATAAAAAAATATGGCTTCCATATTTTTTCATAGCTGGAATAAACCTGAAATACACGACGCGTAGAGCCAAACACTTAAACTCAAGCGTCATGGATGCATTCCATCTCGATTAATGCACGGTCTTTTTATACATAGCTTATCGATATATGTATAACTAGGTACACGAACCATTTTCTATCCGTGCCCGGTCATACGAATATCGGTTTTATAGACCATTTGCAGTTTAAACACTCGCACTAAAAACACAACAAGTAAATTCGAATTTTACAGAACTTTTTTACAACGAATTTTAATAACATCGATGGATTTTTTATCTGTGTTGTACAATCATTTTAATTCTGGTATTGATAGAGCTGTCGGATTTATTTTATTCCGAAAAATCTTTTTGTATAAAATGTGATAATGTTTTATTTAAAATCTATGTACTTGAAATGTATTATTTACTATGTGTATTCTGTGTACCTATATATTCGGTTTGTATATTCATAAGGAATTCTATCTTAATATTTGATTATTTAATCTTTCGGGTATTTTAGTTTAATGCTTTTGGTGGAAGCTTTCATAAATCTTTCATTTTTGTCTGTTGGGTCATTATGGACGGCATTGCAAATAGTAATATATTGTTTAAAAAAATACCTTATCACTTTGATTAAGATAATTGATATTATAAGAGAGAAAATAAACACATTAACAGCGTGCTTTACCATATATCATACGATGACTGACAAGCAAATGAACCATGATATAAGAATTATGTGATTTAATATCACTCAGCCAGACTAAATCCATATACTCACATTCAACCCACCTCTCTAAATCCTAGGCTTTCCTGTACTAAATTGGGTTTCAAATGACTCTATTACGATCCTACTATTAAATAGCTTTCGACCTATCATTTACCAGTGAAAGTGGATAGTGATTTTCTTCACGTCGCGTCGTAGGTTAAATCTACGAATCAAATTTCATGCATTCTGTTTATTTTTAACCAGACTTAGACCGCTGTTCTGTCCACATGGGAGTCGGTTATAGCCTATGGTCCTCTCTGGCTCCTAACTACCACCGTTCATCTCATACCATAATATCACTCCATTGCAACGTAAAAGAGTGACACACAAAGAAAAACACTTTCACATTCATATTATGAATGTGAAACGGTGTTTACCTAACTATGTGCGATCAGTACAAGTAACTAGGTGGTATGATGCACAGATATGGGAAATTAGCATGCAATATCCAACACAGATTAGCCGCAGCGTGGCTGAAGTGGCGAAAAGTAACTGGTGTTACCTGCGATAAGAAGATGAGATGAGATGGATGTGCGGTGTAACCAGGCTCGATAAAATCCCCAACGAATACGTGAGAGGAAGCCTCGGTGTACGCGACATCGCTGACAAGATACAAGAGAGTAGGCTGCGATGGTATGGTCATGTGAAAAGGAGGCCACCAGACTACGTTGGAAATTTGTCACTACAGCTTGACTTTGATCCCGGTCGGAGACCTAGAAGAAGACCCAAGACAAGGTGGAGAGATGTAGTGCTAAAGGACAAGAGGGAATGAGAGGTCACTGACGATGATGTCACGGATAGAGCGAAATGGAGGAGAAACATAAAGCAAGCTGATCCCACCAGTGGGATATATAGCTAGGAAGAGAGAAAGAATATGAATATACATGTTCAAATCTTGGCTACTAAAAATATCTTGACCAGGGTTATAATGTTTAGTGCTAGCATCCGACTTGTAGCGCTACATCGAGGCTAGGTCCCTGGTTGCCATCAATCATAAAACACACTGATTCGCCCGCTTGAACCTCTTCACCAATAAGATTGACGAACATTAACGCAAAATAGACTGATACTAGGTCTCTTCTCCGAAAGTGACTCCGAATGTTTTTGTCAATAATCTTGGCCATACCGAATAATAAACGCTGTGAATGTGTCTCCCTTTGCCATTTATTGCCCTTGGCACTTAATCGGAAATCTTCGGGTTACATCGGGTTTTTGCTATGTCAATCACCATTAGATATTATTAGGTAAGCCAATAAACGATTTGCGGGCAGGGCTATCACTGATCATGGTTATAATTTTCACAGAAGTGGAAAAGAATATTATTCTCAATACAATTTACACTTCATAGCCAAGATTGTCGATTGCAGCCAAGATTCTTGAAGCTGGTAACATAATAATATTACAGAATATTCATGCATAGAAATTCAAGTTCTAATAGAAAACCTCTCTGAAGGCATATGTCATCAAATAGGCGTATTTATTTGCTTTTCAGTTGTATAAATAGCACGTTTTTGCCTCAAACAATCGTCTAATAAGATTTGTCAATATGATACAAAATATATCCATAGCCACAAATCTTATTAACATGAAATGCCTGAAACTGACGCGTAACAGCCCTACTACACATAATTACTTTCGATACCTCTTTGTCTCCGCTACTGACGATTACTTCAACATACTCCTGACATGGGTTCGCCAATAATGTGTGTACGCTGGCAAAAACTGCTACAGTATTATTAATGAGAATGAGTACCAGCAGGATTTTGGCCAGATTATACTCAAAGTAACTTAGTAACAATATTTTTATGTCATGGCGTTATCCCGGTTGCATCCAAGACTTTAGTCTTGACGCCGGCATCCGACTATTGGTCTTACCAGATTTGTTAGAATATGAGCTTTCCAACAGAGTGACTACTGTCTGGCCTCTATAACGCAAAGGGAGTATAGATAGATGCAGTCTATTGCTCTCTTGTTCTCTTTGATAAAACCTGAAAGAGAAAAGATGTTGCATATACAGTTTCACTCTTCCCACGTAGGTAGTTTTATGTGACAAGTCGTCGACACACGTCAATTACCGCTAAAGTACAAAAATTTAATCGACGGCTCTAAGGCATTGCCGTGCTTTTCTCAAGTCAGCAGTAAATTTATTTTAACTTAAGACGGATATTTCAAGCTCGAATCACATTATTTCCAATCTCTCCTCTCGGCTTAGTGCTCTAGCCACGTGGCGGCTCACCTTGGGTAGCTTCTAAATCGATCTGACCTTGAAGCGGCCCACTCAGTGCGTTGAACGTCGAGTGAATCGAGGTAAGACATAAGCTGGCTAGAGTCGTACTAAGCCACCTGCTCTCACGATGAAAGCGCTAGCTAATCTACGGAACTAATACTGCAGTTAAAACATTAACACCATTTTCGATGAATAATCAACTAGAGAACAAAGTATCATTCAATCACAAAATCGCAGTTGATTTGAAAACGCGAAGGTTTTATAGACGTAATAGCAACATTTAACAGATTCCACGAACAATAGTGGTACCAAACGCGGACATAGACGTCGTAATCGCATCGGGCGACGAATAGCTTGTTGAGAACACATATTGTTGCAACACTGTTAATTCTGTGCTAGTGAGAAAATGTAAATTGACGTTGACTTTTTTGGGCATGTTTCCATAAAATTTTCTGTTCGGGTGATGTAATGCAACATGACATTTATATACAGGATGTTTGTTAATTCGCCGTATTCCTGGAAGGAATTAAATAGGAAAAAATATGTGAGGTCATTTGCAACAAGTTGACCCCCGTCGACTTGCGGACCAAAATAACGGTTTCTGAGATATTGAGCTTATAAGATTTTTTTTTAATTTCCATCCAGTCATCAAAAAAATCTAAATAAAAAAAAACCTATTCACTTCTTGGCTCTAATTTGTTACTTTATATTCTAATATAATAATATAATTTGTTACTTATATACATGAGTAGATTTGGCTTTTAATGTCGCTGAGTTAGGTCCCAGTCAGTTATACATGCACCCGCTAGTACTACTCCTATTAATCTGATGCAATTTCAATCTCAATTTCAATTTTGTGTCTCGAGTACAACAGGAAATTGTTATTTTAAACCATGTAAAATATAACAATATTTAGGTCGTGGCAATCTTTATGTTATGCCTGACGTAGCTGAAAATAAGTTAGATGCGTAGCCTATAAAGAAAGTGTCTACAACGTATCAGTCTTCACGACCCGCATTATTCAACTTAAGCCGATGAAATGTGATTTGTATAAAAGCACTGTAATCAGTGCTAGTTACTGGGTTTATAACGTTTTTTCATTTATCACTTTATCTGTTGAACGTAGATAAACCGTTCGTGACAGACTGTTAGTTTAACTTGCCATCGATTTATTGAAGAGCTTATATTGCTAAAGCACCTACCTACCTTTGTGTAAATCTGGCCTGTTGAATGTCAACATTGAGAGTAAACTATTAAGCTATACGATGATATTTTCTTTTATTTCTTTGCGCTTTAAAATTAAATATATAGCTACACAAAATGTTTATGAGGTACCGTATATCATAAAAGCATGAGCTGCTTTCAATACCAATTCGTGCTAGATAGGTTTTTATGGAATTCAAATAGCAAAGCTGCTTTGTATTACGCAAAGAGAATAAGCGTTCTTCTAGGCAAGCTACTAGTCGACAGCGTTGCGGAGAAATTTTTTGACGCGTCGTAGTTGGCAATTTTTTATTTTGATTATTACCTCTTTAGCTTTTGTATAGTTTAGGATATTTTATTTCAATAAGTAGTTCAATTTTTTTGTAAATATGTAATTCCAATATGCTTTATCCAGTAAATATTATGTTTTACAGGTACTTGAGCCTTGCTAATTTCAGCATGAATGGGCCGGCTCGACCGGAGAAGTACTACCCTCTCACAGAAAATCGACGTAAAGTAACAGTACCTCAACTGTTGCGTTTCGTTCGGTGAGTGAGAGTTCCGGAGGCCCTATCACCTATTCCTTCTCCCTCATTCAACTCCTTATCCTATCCCTTTTCCCAATCCCAAGGGGCCGCAACGCACTTGTGACTCCTGTGGTGTTACTTGTGTCCATGGGCGGCGGTAATTGCTTACCATCAGGCAATCCGTCTGCTCGTTTGCCGCCTATTACTATAAAAAAAGAGAAAAAATTCTATAGTAATTATTAGATGAACGTGTCAGTGTGAGAGTTACATAATATATTTCTCTCTATCTTTAAAGATGGCACTGAAATTATGGTTATTACTATTATACACGTAAATCTCTCTTTCTCTATCGTGTGAGAGTGCGGCCATCAGAGTTTTTGGATCACCCGCAGACCTCCGACATGGTCTAATGATCCTTGTCCTGATACATGAACCGAGACTGACGGCTTTACATATCCTCCGAAGCGCTCTGATATACATACAATACATGTTACACAAGCTGACATCCATACAAGTGTAGTCTGAGTCGTAGCGTTGCCCAAATATATTATACTAGAGGACGCCAGCAGCTACGCCAGCAATTTCTTTAAATTTACCCGTTTAGGCCGATCCCGTGGAAATTTCGGGAAATCCCTTCTTAGTGCATCCCTACGGTCCCCAAGGAAAATACATTCCAAATATCAGCTTTACGCAAGGATTTTATATATTAAGATTTTGAATTTGGATGTTTCGAGTACTACCTAAGTGCACCAGACTGGATTAGTATTAAACATATATACATATTCAGTACGTGAATAAACTCACAAGTAATTACTTTAGTTTATTCCGCAAACCAAACACAGCACCTCAAATGGTCCAATTGCTTTCTACGTTCGCTATAAAATAGATAAATGTATACGTCACGTAGTCTTTGCCCGGAGCGACCACTACCCTAACCATAGATTGAATGAAAATCTTTATTACTCTGTCCCTTGCAAACAGTATTATGATACTTCGGCAGTATTCCCTTAGCAGAATCTCATATTGTGGCCACATATCGAAAGGACTTTGACCTTGAAGCAACACGTGTTTAAATAATAATTCTAGTACATTCTCGAAATATATCTAGTTCCTACTTCTTGTAATTTTCCAGCCACGTCTCGCCGTCGCATTGTCCTAGTTGTGCTACTTATAATTCTAGTAATATTCGGCTCTAATGGCTGGTCCCAACATATGATCTATCTATGGATGTGGAGATTAGAGATTCATATCTTATACTAATATACAAAACTGAAGAGTTTGTTTGTTTGTTTGGTTGAACGCGCTAATCGCAGGAACTACTGGTCCGATTTGAAAAATTCTTTCAGTGTTAGATAGCCCATTTATCGAGTAAGGCTATATAACATCACGCTATGAGTGACGGGAGCAGATCAGTAGCCTTAAATAACGCGGGTGTAACCGTGGGCATCCTCTAGTTTGACATATTTTGTAAGGAGCTTATATCAAATATGCATCTTTAATCGCCAAATCCATGGAGAGATCGTATATTGAATAAAAAGTATTTTAGATGTAAGTAAATTAGCGGCCATGCTTAAGGTGTGGGATTCCTGATGAAAAGGATATGAACCAAACTTTACTTACTTATTGTACTATTGTGAAATCCGAAGCAATGAGTCCCTTACACATGTAATCTTAACTTACGGAATTAGGTAACTGATAATTAGTAAACGAAATCGCTTCTAGTGTGTGCTCAACTCTTAGACTTCTTTTACAGTAATCTTAACTTACGGAATTAGGTAACTGATAATTAGTAACCGAAATCGCTTCTAGTGTGTGCTCAACTCTTAGACTTCTTTTTTATGTATATTGTATTTTTGAGCGAACTGTTTAGGACCGGATTTTGATATAAGATGTGTAATATTAAAGTATAAACTAAGACTGCAAAGTTTCATCAAAAGCCGTTCACCAGTATTGTAGTTATTGTAGAGTAGGATTGGTATATTTGGCCTATGCATTGGCCTACTTAAACAAAATGTACGACACACGAATGGACATAGCAACGTATTGTTTACAAAGAGTATTCAATAAAATGTTTTGCCAGTAGGCGTCATCTTACCGCATTGAGAACATCCGAATTATAATTTATTTTCATAACATAAATACATTTCTAACTTGAAGATACTTGTGTTATTATACATTTACCCCGTATGTATTCAATATAAGTGACGGCGACTAACAAAGAAGACAAGTTGCTCTTTAAGCAAATATTATTGTTACGGTCTATGTAAAACCCCCAAAAAATTACTTAACTTTTAACTTTAAAGTCGCAAGTTAGGAGATAATTCCTGTAAGAAAGCAGAATGGTTGTGTGCAGGTTTATTGCCAGTTTCAAAGCGTTATCGCCGCACACTATCTGACATTACTCTACGAACAGATTTAAGTACAATGCATGCTAAGGGATAAGACAGCGATAGCCCAGTGGAGATACTGACCAACAGACTGCTATGCAGATGGTACCGCGTTTAAACCCGCAGCCCGCACCACTGACTTCTCGAAGTTATATGCATATTTGATTGTTAACTATAGCTATCCACGGTTCCGACTGTCATTTTCAATGCCCACTTGCCCACAATGCCGGCCCACTGCCACTTCAGTTTGCTAATTCTTTGAGCTACGTCGATTGCGTGGTGGGTCGCTAGGTTCCTCACTCATTTGCTTGTCCGCACGCTGACGAGATGTAACCTTCAAAAATAGCTTTCGAGAAAATTCGTCTTTTAATATACCATTTCACAGTCTTATCCATCATTTTGGGCTCATGACATAAATGAGCCACGATCAAGTAATGGGCAGTTTAAAATGAACTGCATGAACAATTGTAAAATTGTTACGACTATATTTTTATGGAGTTTAGAAGCTGAATTTCACAGAGGTTATCTTTTAGAAACTGATGCAATTAATATTTCATCCATATTTTATGCTATAATTGCCTCGCGCCTAGTGACAAAATACCAACACGTTTTTTTACTTAGATAGACACTAAGCGACTAGCTAAGCGCCAAACGCGCAGTACGGCCGGTCTTGAACATTTTCGAACGTTCGTTTTAATAAGCTATTCGCTTACTGCTACTCGCTCTAGGCGCTAAGCAAGCCGCCTGCACGTAGCCTAATAGTTCAAAATTATGTAATACGAAAATCCTGATGAGTGCTCGTTTGTTAAAATATCTGAGGAAACTGTCAGCGCTTATAACTAAGTTTTAGAAGAGGGTTGTCAAATACAATTATTGTTGACGTGACAACGTCTTATAAATTGGTTTGCCGGGTGACACTTCAAGAAACTGCGTTACGCTCCGCTCACGTTATGCGCTCACAATGAGAGCGAGTGAGAGGCACGCGTCCCGCCTAAGAGCGAGAGAGACAGACATAAAAAGTGAAAGGCACGCGTCTTTCATCCTTCTTCCTACTATACGAATGAATATTCACATTAAAATTATTTTACCACTCAAAGTCGTTGTCACGTAAAACTTTCGCCCGTATACCGACTTTACAGGCAACCAATTTTTTTTTATTGTGAACCCTGCAAAGACAGAAAGAAGGGATTCTGTGTCAGTAAGCTTAGTATACCTTTGGGTTGCGGAGGTTAGACGGTAGTCACGCTGTGGAAAAGTTGACATTCTGTCATATCTAATTAGACCAGTAAGCGGACCGCGGGCTCCAAGGCGTGTAAATCTTGGATGCAACCGGGATAACGCTAGAGCGTTGATGATGTACTTAGTATACCCAGTTTCCGCTATTGTTCAAGCTATTATTGATATCTATTCAACCTTCAGTATTTATAAATATAGGCCAATCGTCTAGAAAAAGACTATAGATACACTATCAGTCGCTTGTGGCTTCACCCGCCATAAATTTTTATTTCTTCCCTTTAAGGGGAACCTCCTACCTAAAATCTCAAAAATGTAATCTTTCCAGCTTCAGAAGTTGGAGCTCTACAGTGATATGTCAGACAGGACAGGTAATTGCAGACGAGTATTATATTATTGCGCACCAAACAAACAATGCTCAGTATCTTAGTAAATATTAATACCTTCAAATAGTACCTATAATGTTTTGGAAACTAACCAAACTGTACTCCTACCATCTATGAACCTTTAAAACCCAAAATTCTAGTAAAACTCATTTTGAAGAGAAGAATAGTTTGATACTAAATAATGTTAAATAGCCTTATTTAGTATAAAAAAAAATATAAACAGACCAGAGCATGTTAGGAAATAGACTCTCAAAGATACATCAGTAACTGCCTGACAGAAAATGGAATATATAATGTCTATCCAACCCAAAAGATACCTTACAAACTCTGTCCCGTTAAATAAAAATCCTACGTACCATAAATATAACGCAATGAGTGGTTTTAATGAATTTAGCTATAATTATGACCCTCGGTAGGCTCCACTCAACCGCTTGCACTTCGTTAGACAAAATTAACTTTACAGGCATTTTACAATTTTCTATCCTGCCAGTTTTGTAGGAATACATTTTTCATTCAATGGATAGTATATAATATGATGAAAAAGCAGCGATAGCCGAGTGGAGGGACCGACAGACTGCTACTCAGAGGGTCTCGGATTCGAATCCACGGCACGCACCAATGACTTTTCGAAGTTAAGTGCGTATTAAAGTGTATCTTATAAACAACATTGTCAAAATTTTGTATATTCTCATATGGTGTCAACTCCAGAAGACTTTCTTATTGCTGTTCCAACCAACTGTTTGTATGGACATAGAAGGCCCGCGATCACTGAAACCACCGTGGTCAACGTATTATTGTATTCCCAGTTATTCGGACTTTCTATACATTGAAACTGTTCGGTATTCAATCTAGCAGTATACCGACTTTAACCAAGTATTTCGACTTAGCTCCCGGGTTCCACTTTCTGGTCTAACCAGATTTGTCAAAATATAAGCTTTATTTTCAAGGCTTCATATAACGCATGGCGCTTCATAAATCTCATCAAGATCCGGAAAAACTATCCATGGATCATACGAATATTTATTTTATACAGAAATCAAATCGGATATATGTTGACATACATACATACATAGACTCACGCCTGTTTCCCGGAGGGGTAGGCAGAGACTAAGGAACGCCATTTGCAACGATCCTGACATACCTCACTTGCTTCACTCACTCCCATCAAGTTTCTCATGCATGCTCTTCTGTTAAGGGTACTTCTGACTTGTCCTTTTTTCAGGATGTCTCCAATCTGGTCAGAGAACGTCCGCCTAGGTCTTCCCCTTTGTCCTGTTCCATTCACACTTGCCTTATATATCTTCTTTGTCAGTCTATCGTCATCCATCCTCTCCATGTGCCCAAACCATCTTAACATGCCTTTCTCAATGCTTGTCACTACATCTTCTTTTACCCCACACCACTCTTGTATCACACAATTCTTTACTCTGTCGGTCAAAGACACACCACACATACTTCTCAGTGCTCTCATTTCTACAGCATTTATTTTACTTTCAAATCTCTTCTGCCATACCCAACTTTCACTACCATACATAAGGGTAGGCACTAACACGCCTCTATGTACAGCCAAACGTGCCTTTTTGGACACGTTTTGACTGTTCATAAACGCTTTCAGAGCTCCATTCACACTATTACCTGCATTAACTCTCCTTTCAATATCTTCTTCATTCTTACCATCTCTTGTAAACAACGTACCTAAGTAAACAAACTCATTCACTTGTTCCACTCGCTGTCCATCGATCAAAACATTACAAGCCGTAACGCATTCTTCCTTTTCAAAAACCATAACTTTCGTTTTACTTACATTCACTTTCATTCCTTTCCTCTCTAACGCACCATGCATGATTGCTACCATCTCCTGCAACTCCTCCGCTGAAGATGCAAGTATTACCTGATCATCAGCATAAAGGAGGCATTTGACGAGTAACCCATTCATCCTTAATCCGCAGTCACACTGTTTTAAATCTTGCAAACAACTGTCCATGAAGAGGTTAAACAGCCACGGCGACGCTACACATCCCTGTCTAACACCTTTCTCGATGGTAAACCAGTCAGTGTATGCCCCGTTTATCCTCACACAAGCTCTAGAATCCTCATAAAGGGATTTCTGAGCTCGAATGAGGCTGCTGTCCACCCCATTCATTGACAGCACCGACCACATTTCATTCCTCACCACTTTATCATAAGCCTTTTCCAAATCCACGAATGCGCAATAGACCTTTTGACCTTTGGCCAAAAACTTTTCGGCTATGCTTCGCAAGGAAAAGACCTGATCCGTGCATCCCATACCCTTTCGGAATCCCGCTTGTACATCCCATATTTTCTTGTCGGTTACTTCCATAACTCTTTCAATAAGTACCTTTGCATACAATTTGCCAACAATGCTGAGAAGGCTAATGCCTCTATAGTTTTTGCAATCTTGTTGCGAGCCTTTTCCTTTATAAAGAGGCACAACTACAGCTGTGGCCCAGTCATTAGGTACTCGGCCGGTGGTCCAGCACAAGTTATATAACCGCTGCAACTGACCAACTATGACGCCCTGTCCAGCCTTCAGCATTTCGACTGTAATCCTATCATATCCTGCAGCCTTACCTACTTTCATACTTCCCAGTGCCTTCACGACCTCATCCACGCCAATAACGTTGCAATTAACGCACGTATAATATATGTTGAAATGCGATAATATATGACACGCCTTGTAATGCATTCAATTGTATGAGTTATGTTTCTTTATTTTACATTACTGAGATGGCGTATTGATATAAGAGGCCGCTTCAAATGCTACTTCGCCTATTATTGTAATTCATATCCGTGTAGCTAATGCACATGCAGTAAAAGGGTAAACCGTTTTACCTCATTTTTGTTTTAAATGTTCTTAGCGGCGATTTTTGAATGCCACCAAGATCTCCACATTTTTTTTTAATGTAATATATAAGCCACTGAGCAGACGGATTACCTGATTGTAAGCGATTACCTTCGCGCATGGACATAAGCTACACCAGAATACTCACAAGTGCGCATTTGCCTTTTGGAATTGACAAAAGGAATAGGAGATGCGAGATGAGGAAGAAGGAAAAGAGGATAGAGCCTTCGGTTTTTTGACTCACCGAACGAGATGTAACAGTAGGTATAGATAATGTTACTTTACGTCGACGTTGTGATAGAGTAGTCGAGTATCGAGTAGTTCCCCGGTCGATCCTGCTTGCTGAAATCAGCAAAGCTCTTTTACCTTATACATCACTTTATAACCATGCATAAAAAAACTCGAAAAAGAGCTCCAGTCACCCTAGATTTGGATACAAATTTGTTTAACAAAAAATTACCGGGGCCGCTGGTTTTTATATATGTAGGTTAGTACATATGTTATAGAACCACAACATTTCACACAAAACAATTTGTGCATACAACTATATATCACCCTCAACTATGCACCTAATTCTAATAAGTATTCT
The DNA here is from genome assembly GCA_944739405.2 of Euclidia mi. Classification (NCBI taxonomy): domain Eukaryota; kingdom Metazoa; phylum Arthropoda; class Insecta; order Lepidoptera; family Erebidae; genus Euclidia; species Euclidia mi. The sequence goes on from OX123187.2 coordinate 17,185,173, forward strand.
GTCAGTACATATTAATGAAACATATTTTTTTGAAGGTCGCAACTCCGCAGTCATATCCTATCTGTAGGTTATTACCATATGTGATTACATGCGATTATGCCTTCAATTATCCATGGCTACGTAAAGAGCCACTTCGGAGTACAACAAGTAGGTTAATGTCATATGATGACTTTTATACACTTGTACGTAGTTGTTGAAACTATATAGGTGCTAGGTGTAACAAGTGTGTGCTCAAATTTATCACTACGGCGAAATAGACATGTGCCTAGAGGCGTAAGTTTGTTACGCGAGGTAGGTACTAAATAAGCCACGAGATGAGAGCTCGGTAATATATCAAACAAAGTAAGTACTTAAGTAGTGAGGAGATTGTCTATGGTATTTTGGTAAAATCTACAAATATCAATCAAAATGTCTGTCAGTGTGACTCTCTCATCATCATCATCATATCGCTATCTCGGTTGTGATCCAAGGCTATCTCTCTCAGTCGTCTCGAAAACGAAAAAGAAGCTTTGGTCAATCATTAAAAATATGTAAAAGTACAAATTACCTATACATATAAAACGTGTCATAGTTTTTGTGTAAGCACATGCTTATTACTTTAGATAAATAATTGGTCTTTTTACCATTTATTTATCTAAGCTTATTTAATTTTAATTTATAGATATACTTTTCATAAACTATTACCATAGAACAAGCTTCTGCTTAGTTTGGGATTACATGGTGTTGTGTGAATGTGGTATAATATGATATTAAATTATATATTATTATTTTCAAGATGTTTAAAGTAGTCGATTAAGAAACTATAGTTAAATTTCAGGTAGATGGCTCTGTTTTTAATAAAGTAAAAAGCGTAGGTTGCTTGAAATCGATTGTCATAAATCTTTGATAGATTTCCTCACCTTTTTGCAAAGGTAGCCCTAAACATTTAAGAAACAGCCTTCCTACGCTTTCTTAAAGTTTCTTATTCTATTCAGTATTCTTAGTGATTTCTCTTATTTCTTTTTACTTCTTAGCCCATTCAGAACCCAATTTTCAATCACGGGACTTTTAACTTTGACTTAGAAATACATAAAGTGGACTGACAAAAATAACTTAATAACACAATTTAAGCACATTTCATTTATTAACCCGCCATTTGTGACCTGTATGTCTGTGAGACCGGGTGGATCGAAAAAGTCGAATAACTTTTTTACCCGTTAACCAATTGGGTTGCATATTTGTGAACTCTCCTGATTTCGCGTACCCTACCGTCAGTACACCCCGCATCGGTGAGGCAGGCGCACGTTTTTGAGTTTTGGCGTCAACCCGGTGCGTGAGACCGGGGTCACAGATTACGTAAGTAAAATAGTCATAGTTAAATATGTTAATAGTCAATTCTTTATAAGTATATGCATCTATTTTTATTTCGTTTTATAGTGTAGTTATTGTGATTGTTATAATTCTGTTACCTATGACCTTTTTGTATATCTTTATACAGATTTCACTCAGTTCATACGTATTTGTTGCCTAATTTCTAAATCTTGTTTTAGCATGTCTTACGAACGTGAGAGTCGTCGCTTAGAAGCCCTTCTGCAAGAGGAATTAATATGTGATGAGGAAATATCGCAAATGTTTGTTTTTCGTGTGAGTGTGTGGCCCGCATCGCAAATACCATCGGATAATGAAACTGAAAGTGACTGCGAACCAGAAAATTCGTCTCCAGATCACATACCAAACACAGACAGCTTGCCTTGCGAAGAAGAATAATTTTTGAGTTTTTTTCAAGTACTTTTTTGTTTAGTACGGGTACCTTTTTTGTTTGTTTTTTTTATAGTTCCTATTGTAATGAAACTGTAAGAGGCTGATTTAGTTAGAAAAAAAAAATATTTATGTTAAAAATTTTGATATTTTAGAAGCGCATTAAAAATAACTTGGTTATTTTTAATGTTTTAACGATGTAAGCTTAAAGATAAATAAATGATAATTGATTTAAGATACAACATTGTATTATTATAAAAAATCATAGTTTTTCAATATTGTAATAAGTGGAAACTCCATGCAGTAAGCCCATTTAGGAAATCTCAATTTGAAAAACCCGGTCTATAAGACCGGCGTCACAAACCACGTAAGTCAAATTGACGTCACAAATGGCGGGTTAAGACTATTTTTACACGCAGACTCCGTGGCACTAAATTGTTCAATTAAATCCTTTTATTACAATTATCTCGGTTCAGAAATCTCGACTTAAAATCTCTTAACTCCAACTATATTGATTTTTTGTCGAAAAAATCTGTACATTCAGCACAGGTTTTAAACAGCTCTGCAGTAGGTTTAAGTTATATTGGGTTGTAGAAATGCATTACGTCCATACAAGCAGATCAAGTAAAAGAAACTTGTTAAAAAGCGGTCCTTTTTTCTGAGCAGATTGCACATCAGCATAAGCTGATGTGCAATCTGCTCAGAAAAATGTCGTGAAACATTAAAAGGTAAATGTAGACTGTGACTGAGAACACGCCATTATATTGGGTCAGAAAAAATGATGAGATTTTTTATTCATTTATGTCAAACATAAATCGACCCCCAACCAATGGAAGGTACTTCGCTTCGCACCCGCGCTTTCCCGACATTTGGGTCGCACACACATTATTTAGAACATAATATTTATTGAGGTTCAAATGCCAATCCGACTAAATCGCCGTCACACTTTGATTTATATTCAACTGAACTACAATGTCTTGCCACATGGTAAGGGTGGAAATAGCCCGCTACACTCTATTTTTTATTACTCAAGTCTATAACTATCATAGCATTAGGAAGTTGTTTTAGGCCAATGAATTCCGACCACGATTTTCTTTCTTTTGATTTTCTTATTCTATAGTGTTACAATGCCGTTGCTAAATGGGTAAAATCTTGGTATAGAATAATTTAAGGAAGATAAATATATTTCGCATTTAATTTACTCACTCCAGTGTTCTCTCATTTATCTTTCTTACTTCACGCGTAGGCTTTTAAAGCATTCCGTCTAAATAAGCTATAACGATCTAATGTATACATTTATGTGACATAAGGCTGTCTACTTTACATAATGGATCTTATTGTTATTAAGTTTTGTAAATATAATAAGAATGTATATTTTTTTAAATGTGTGTGTGTACTTACTTCAAGAATGCGTAAGCTCAGATTCCGTATGCTTGCGATACTCACACAGAATAGCCGTTCAGAGAAGATATGTTAAATAGTAGATGCAAAGATCAGTTGTGGTTGATAAAATATATGCCTTGGCAACCCTAGATAGTATGATAGAAAAATCTTATCAACGACATTTCTTTAGCCTTCGCTGCATATGTTGTCATACAATTGTATTAGAACTCTTGATAGCAGATGTGCCAAGAGACAATTTAATGGCAAATTGTTGCCTCTGCAATTTTTACTTATAATAATTTATTGATTTAGTATATTATATTCAATGTTGAAAAAACGGTACGAGAAGAAAAGGTGCGAGTATAAATAAAAATAATAATAATAACCACATCCAAATCCCCTAGAGACCAAATTGGGCTTAGACAGCCTTCACAATGCTCAAGTGCAATGGAAAAAAACAATCACACGCAATATTTTCGTACTTTTGTTATTTATTTTAGTCAACTGGAAATCAAACCCAAATACTTCATGTTCTGCAGCAACTTACACTACCACGGGTCAAGCATTGGAAAATACTAAAGTGAAGCATTGGGCGGGATTCACTGGACTTTGAGAAATAAAACGATCTTGGAAACTTTGGATGACGTGTAATCTTTGCAGCTTACAAAAGCAGAGTGAAGGATTATCCCAATCGTATACAGCAGGTACATTTTATAAAAAGGAGTCTATACAAATCTATAACTATGTTAGGCCGAACTTAATCTAATGCTACCGCGTAGCGAACTATAACGTACGATTGACGCTGCTGTGAAATAATGCGTAGGCGCTTTAACATGCCCCCGGGCTTTGGAAGCTCCAAGCTTTCAAACCAAATCCGTGGTTACTGGCAGCGGACATATTCTATTGAAGGCCCTCCGTATGATGCCAGTTGAAGTGCGAATGTCGGCAACTCTAACGATTCCATCCGACCCTGGGTGCACAGCTACAATTCTCCCCAATTTCCATTTGAGGGGTGGCAGGTGGTCCTCCTTGATGACCACTAAGGAATTCAGCTTCAACCCATCTTGGGATGTGTGCCACTTAGTTCGTTGTTGCAACTCAGCAACAAACTCCTTACTCCAACGTGCCCAAAAATGTTGACGGAGTTGCTCAATCCGTTGAAAACGTGATACATGAGTTGTGGAGCAGTCCTGGTAACTTGGTTGTGGAAGGGCAGTAAGAGGTCGTCCAACCAAAAAGTGTCCCGGCGTTAGCGGAGTATAATCGTCGGGGTCCGAAGACAGCGGTGTTAACGGACGTGAATTCAAAACCGCCTCAATTTGGATCAGTACGGTATTCAATTCCTCAAATGTAAGGTTACAATGTCCCAACACTCGTTGAAGATGGAATTTTGTCGACTTCACACCCGCTTCCCATAGTCCGCCGAAATGAGGAGTATACGCGGGAATAAAATGAAAATTAACTCCATGATTAGCAATATCCTCGCTTATTGAATTGCTCTGTGATTTTAAAAACTTTGACAGGTCGTTGTACGCACCAACAAATGAGGTACCGTTGTCCGAATATATGTTGACAGGTTTACCTCTGCGTGAAATAAATCTATAGAGTGCCAGTAAATATTTGTTGCTAGTCAAGTCACCTACCAGCTCTAGATGGACAGCTTTGGTGGTGAAGCATATAAAAATCGCGATATAAACTTTTACGAGCCTACATCCACGTCCTTGACGACTAGCACAAAGTATAGGGCCGGCATAATCCACGCCTGTGCTGTCGAAAGGGTAGCCACCTGGAACAAGTCGCTGGTGGGGTAGATTCCCCATCAACGGCGTAATAGTTTTGCCCTTCATACGATGACAACGTACACACTGATGGTAGCACGCTTTAGCTAAGCGACGACCACCGATAGGCCAATATGATTCTCTAATCGTAGCCAACAATAATTGTGGACCTGCATGCATTAACCTTTTATGTTCATAATGAAACAATAACTTCGTAAAATCATGAGTGGACTGTAAAATAATGGGATGTTTCTTACTGAACGAAAAGTCCGAATTATCGAGGCGTCCCCCAACACGCATTATATTAACATGATCTAAATAAACATTGAACTTAACGAGGGAGCTCTTCTTCGGTAATTTCTGTTTATTGACGAGTAACTTATACTCTGGAAACGAGTCCCGTTGACTATTAATAATTATTAAAGTTAATGCGCATTGTAACTCATCCTTTGTTAGAAATTTACTATTACAAGGTTTCTTTCGACAAGCTTTAATAAAACGCAAAACATATGCTACTGAGCGCACGAGCCTAAGATAATTTGAAAACCTTTTAAAATCTATTAATTTATCTTTGCTATTATCATTTGTAACGGCGCTCAATGAAATGTGTGGTCGTGTTTCGGGCAAAGATTCTAATGCTAAACCTTTTAGTTTCAATTGAGATGGCCAACTGGACTGCTCATTGTGTAAGAACTTGGGTCCAGACCACCACAAATCCAACCCTTGCAGGGTTCTGATATCCACGCCACGAGATATCAGATCTGCTGGGTTCAGATCGGTTGGTACGTGTTGCCATGTGCAGTTACTCGTCTTATCTAATATCTTAGCTACACGATTACGCACAAACGGTTGTAGTTTTGAGGGCAACATTTGAAACCAACCCAATACGATGGTTGAGTCAGTCCAACAATAAACATGATTTATGTTTATTCGAAAGGCTTGTGAAACTTTTTCATAAATACGCGCACCTACCAAGGCACCACATAACTCTAACCGAGGTATTGTAGTAGGCTTAATTGGGGCCACGCGACTTTTAGCCATCAGTAACCTGACCATACATTTATTAGTATCGCTGATGCTACGAACATATACACACGCACCATAGGCGCGCTCAGACGCATCTGTAAACACATGTAATTCAAGTGACCTATACGCATTACAAACTACAATGCGTGGAATACTTAAATCATTTACGAGAGGTAAAGATTTTACAATATTATGCCAAGTATTTTTAAGTTCTGGGTTTAGCGGCTCATCCCATGAAAGCTTGTCCAACCATATGCTTTGTAACAACATTTTCATGGTGATGATGAAAGGAGAAAGAAGCCCTAAAGGATCAAAAATGCGTGCAATCGTTGAAGGTAGATCCCGTTTCGTATTATTAAGAGAAGGTACCGAGTTTACTATAAAACCTAACTCATCAGTATTTGCGAACCATTTTAAACCAAATAACTTATTTGACACGCTAGTGCCCATACTTAGGTCTAATAATGGCTGATTGGACTCAGTTAATAGTAGCGGTTCATTAGATCTCCATTTTCTTAACGTCATACCAGCAGATGCCAGGGCATTTGTAACTTGAGTGCGTATAAACTCAACCTCACTCAAAACATCCCCACCAGTCAACAAATCATCGACGTAAAAATCATGTTGGATGATTTCAGCTACCCTTTCATGCTTACAATCAAGACCTATTTGTTTGAGACACCGAGTAGCAAGAAATGGTGCGCTTGCCGTGCCATAGGTTACCGTGTTTAATGTATAGGTCTTAATAGGGTCGTCTATATTGCTACGCCAAACTATTTGTTGCAAGTGCCTGTCAGATGGATGGATGGCTATCATTCTATACATCTTCTCAACGTCGGCCGACAGGACATATTTGTGATGTCGAAATCGAAGAAGTATTGACAACAAGTCATCCTGAACGGTAGGACCCACCATCTGTATGTCATTCAAGGAAACACCTGATGACGAAGGGCTGCTTGCATTAAATACGACACGTAGTTTAGTAGTCGTACTACTCTCGCGTAATATGCCGTGGTGAGGTATAAAATAGTCATTACGATTATCCTTTAAACTTGCTACTTTATTTTCACTCATGTGGTCTAACTTTTCGTATTCTGACATAAAATCAAGATATAATTCGCTAAATTCTCGTTTGTACTTCAGCCTACGTTCTAATGAATGTAAACAATGCTTAGCCCTATTGTACGAATTTCCTAAAACATCAGGACTTTGTTTAAGCGGTATACGAACACAGAACCTACCATCGCGTAGGCGAGTGGTATTTTTAATAAAATGTTCCTCACACAACTTTTCCTCTGGCATATAATTAGACGCTTCAGAGTTTATTTCCTCTAAATCCCAAAAAGTCTTTAAGTCGGCTCGTAGTTTCTCAATATCGCCACTAACCTGAGTAAAATTGCATCTAATGTCCTTTGACATTTTGGTACAATGAGAGGTAATGGGCCCGGAAACTATCCACCCTAACTTAGTCTCACATAAAACTGGCATATCAACGCCTAACTTTATTTGTTGTGATCCTAACAGATCCCAAAACAGGTCAGCACTGATTAAAATATTAATATCTGCGGGCTCATAAAACGTAGGATCAGCTAAACAGATGTGAGAAGGCATCTTAAGAGCAGAAATATCTATTTTTCGACATGGCACATCACTGGTTATAAATGGCAAAACAAAACAATAAAGCTTAACTTCATAGCTATTATTGAGTGACGTCACTTTTACCTGACAAGTTTTGCCTACGCGAGAAATCACGTTATTTATGCCTAATATCGAACCGTCAACATTACTTGTTAATAAATTTAACTGCGTACACAAACGCTCGGTTATAAACGAAGATGTGCTGCCGCTATCCAAAATAGCACGAACAACATGCTCACGACCCGAATAATCGTATAACTTAACTAATGCAGTTGATAATAATACGTCGCTAAAAGTCTTACAAGAACGAGCGACGCTTGCGGCCAGAGCAACATTACCTGTCTCACTAGAAGCGGACGGTAAACATATCGGCGGAGAGGGGCTATCAGATGATGCGTTGTTATACGTATGTTTATTACGCGCATTGACATTAACACTCCTAGGCTCCGATGAATGAATTAATGCGTGATGTTTACGCTTACATGTTTTGCAACCTGATTTTCTACAATGATTGGCAAAATGACCCGTATGTAAACAGTTGTAGCAAACTTTATAATTAGGCAATATTTTAAGACGCTCATCAATACTCATAGCGAGAAATTGAGGACAATTATTCAGTGTATGATCCTCTTTGCACTTAGGACAAACCTTTAAAGTCAATGTTGTGTTTAAATTGTTAGAACCTTGCATCGTGACCATAGATTTTATCTTTGGACGCAAATTAGATAACGTGTGAGGCGGATTATTATTGCGTGACAATTCTAAAGTTTCGACAAAGTCGGCACGGTTACGCATAAATTGAATGAAGGCATCAAAAGTAATCGCGTTATCTTTATCTACCCGGCTTTTATATTCCTCCCATTCACGATATGTTTTGTTATCTAATTTACGAGTGACCATGTAAATTAATAGTGTATCCCAATGCTTAATTGGTTCGCCTAAAGTTTCTAAAGCTCGCAAATTCTTATTTAATGAATCTATCAAACCTTTGAGGGATACTGAAGATTCCTTTGTCAGTACGTCTAAATTAAATAAAGCTGATACGTGATTCTGAATGAGCAATCTTTTGTTATCAAATCGTTCGCATAATATCTTCCAAGCTACTGCGTAGTTGTCAGCAGAAAACTCAGTTGACTGGAGTACCACAGCCGCGGACCCCTCCAGTGACAAACGCAAATAGTGGAACTTATTAATGTTGTCTAGTTCATCATTAGAATGAACGAGGCTCGCAAAAGAATCGCGAAACTCTAACCAATCACTGTAAGAACCGTTAAATTTAGGTAACTGTATAGTAGGTAACTTAACTGGCTTGTATTTACTGGCACGCTTACTATTATCGCTATTAATTGATGGACTTACTTGATTATATTTACCTAATAGATGTTGTGCCCTAGATAAGGATTTGTAATATAACGATTCAAAATCTGAACGCTCAGTATACTGCAATTTAATATCTTCAACAATACATTCGAGACGCAGTTGAACCTCATCATATTGGTCGTACAAACACTCAATCTTGCCTATGCGCAGCTGCAATTCAGTGACATCACAGTTCGTCAAGGAGCTTTCATCAAGCGAGTCCAAATAATTAATAAATGCAGTTAATCTGCCTTTATAACTGCCTCGCCTCTTCACTAACTCCTTTTCCTCGGACATTATGGGTAACGAGTGCTGTCGACCTGGAATTTATACAAAATAAAGTTAATTTTAGGTAACAAAAGCTCAAATTGCGCCGGTACAGGGTGTGGTTTGAATTTAGTTTCTTACTAGGTACCTACCCACGCATACAAGAAAATAACTACGAAATATAATTTCTAGATGTATAAATCTACAAATAATTACACAAATATTAGAAAAGCTGCTAAATCCTTTTTTAATTATGTAAATACAATTAATAATAGCCAAATAACCTTGCACAGAAATGTTTTCTAATAAGTGACAACCTACCTACTTAACAAATTAATGGTTGCAAAAACACAATAATACAATATTTTAACAAAATTACACAATAAGTACGCTAATCTGGTTATAATTAACGATAATGAGCAATGAAAAATGTATCGTAATAAACCTAACACTCAAAATTGTGATACATGAGCTAACTAGGTAGTTAGGTACCTACCGCTGCATGAAAATTAATGTGAATAGTTGCCGTTAAATTGACGAAATAGTTAAAATGTAGCACTAATACTACTTATCAAATGATATTAACTAATTTACAGTCTAATATAAAGTATTTACTTTATTACGGACAACTAGCACTATGCAACGTTTGCCTAAATGAACACAATAAATTAACAATAATCCACTAACCTTATAATTATTCCCTTGATTATGGATAAATATTACCTTATCGAGTGTTGGGTACCGATTTAAACCAATTAACGGCGTACTTGATCCAAATATACGAATATCCAAGCCGGTTCAAAGTCCAATAATTTGGTGACGTATCCTCTCAAAACTCGTAGATAATTTTAATGCGATCAGCTGATTCCTCATCCGCTCGTAATGGACCATATGTGCGGGATTCACTGGACTTTGAGAAATAAAACGATCTTGGAAACTTTGGATGACGTGTAATCTTTGCAGCCTACAAAAGCAGAGTGAAGGATTATCCCAATCGTATACAGCAGGTACATTTTATAAAAAGGAGTCTATACAAATCTATAACTATGTTAGGCCGAACTTAATCTAATGCTACCGCGTAGCGAACTATAACGTACGATTGACGCTGCTGTGAAATAATGCGTAGGCGCTTTAACAAGCATTCTCTAGGTTAGTCTCCCTTCGTCTGGTTCGTTCATTACAAAGAACATGTACACGTCATGTTTTGCAGTAACGTACATTCCACGGGACAACTATTGAAAATACTAAAGTGAAGCATTCTCTAGGTCTTTCTCCCTTCGTCTGGTTTTCTTCATTACAAAGTACATGCCTACACTTCATGTTCTGTAGTAACTTACACTACCACGGGACAACCATTGAAAAATACTAAAATGAAGCATTCGCTAGGTCATTCTCCCTTCGTCTGGTTTTGTTCATTACAAAGTCCATACACTTCATGTTCTGCAATAACTTATACTTCTACGGGACAACCATTGAAAAATACTAAAGCGAATCATTCTCTGGGCAATTTTTCCTTCATCTGGTTTTGTTCATTACAAAGTACAAACAGATTTTTATATATGGTATTGAATGTATAAATGCAATTTGTCTACAGTGTCAACAAAAACCAAAAAACAAAATATGTCTGACCCATTATTGTTTAGGATAAATACAATAACATTTTTACAATAGCTGAAATATTTTGTCTGTAACCTGAGTATCTTCTTGATCAATAAAGTACTGTCGATTTTCTTGAGTTCAAAAATTGAAAATTCGCAAGCTTAATATTAGATTCCATTTGTAAATTCTTCTCGATTGAGTCTTGAAACGTCGACTGCAAGCATCTACGATCGTATAAAATGTAGGTATGCACTTCAAGATGAATGATAATAATTTATTAAAATACCTAAGACATACATCAGTATTTTAAAATAAGCCCCCAATCAATTTATTCTAACTTCTACTACTATTCCTTCCAACTTTATAGCTAAAATGCTTTTTCCGTTGTTTCGCGCAGCGTGTTATGCGCAGCAGTTGTCCATAAACGAACAATGATTCGATGGGTTTTAATAGTTTCAACTTAAGTTGGCCGGCTAGATTAAATAGTGCCTTTACCAAACTTTGAATATAAAGTAACAATGTAATTACATCGCTTTTAATTCGCAATATGAGAGCACCAGAATGTCTTGTCATCCTCCTGTCTTCTCTTTATATATTTTTCTTCTCATCCATCCTATATTCTGTCCTAATGTTACTATATTCTGTGTACTATAATCATACACAATTATCCTAATGAAAGTTTAGGTTTTATTATATGTCTAGTATGTATGTACTCAGCTGTGTGTAGGGTTTCTTGGGAGAATAATTGAAAGTCACTTTTACTTGAACTCACAGTTAGATATATTCACCGGTTCACAATGTTAACCTATTATACAATAATTATAACGCGTGTTCCCTACTGCCCAGTTGGTAAGCGACTGTCTATCGGCGGCGCGGGGGTGACGCCGTACATTTTGCTAAATGTTGTGTCAGCACTTGGAGCCTACAAAAGCATTATGTTTTGTTTTTCGTGTGAGTGTGTGGCTAACTCTGGTGTCGGAGTTTTCAGACCGCCCGAAGGCCTCCGACATGGCCTAACGACCCTTATCTTTAGACAAGAGCCGGGACCGACAGCTTTACGTGCCCTCCGAAGCACGGTAACGCTCAGATGAAAATGCCACACACGGTCACCCATCCAAGTGGCAACCTGTGCAAGCGTTGCTTAACTTTGCCGATCTGTTACGAACGACAAGCCAAGTCTCGCTATGAGCGCTACGCGCGAGTTTATAGCGTTTAAAAAGCATTATAAAAAATGAAACACAACCTCAACTGAAATGGATTACACATTTATTTGAATAAATTGTGTAGAGACCCATTTTATTTTAATGTAATGACTTTGTTAATCTTTTCGCCGTTAGTCCTGTCTCAATAGTGAGACGAGTAATACGTCGTTTTCGAGAAATCCCAGGCGGTGGCTTCATACAGTTAAAAAGTTGTTTAAGAACAATCGAGACTCCAAAAACAGAACGTTTGAAAGCTTATAATAAATGTAGCATAGTATTAGAACTCAGTTTTGAAAACAGACCAGTACCTATTATTTTAAGCATGGTAGGTATTGTTTAAAATGTACCTAATATTTCGTGCAGATCCTCTGTTATTTATAATAAGGATCACCCAAAATAAGCAGAAGGAGCAGGACTACTTGGAGCAGTACTATATACAAGAGTGGATCACATAATATGTTTCTGAATACATGCCGTTATCATCATCCTCCTAGCGTCATCCTGGTTGCATCAAAGACTTTCGCCCGGATTCCACTTTATAGTCAACCAGTTTAGACAGAATGTTAGCTATAATATAGATCTATATGTAATATATGTTTGATATGTTTTTGCAATGAATCGTGACTTTTTGCGTGATTTGCTTAGAGTGTTTGAGAATGTAAAAAATCTAGAAACTTTAAACATTAAATAAAGTGTTTGTTAAGACACGGTTACATAAATGCCTGCCATAGTATTAAATATTGCAGTTTTTGATGTATTGCTAAAAGAACTAAGATAATTAAATGCCGTTATGTAAATAAATTAAAAACATTTGAGTAATAGCCATTTGTTATGGTTTTAGTAGTATAAATATACACTTCAGGTGAGAATACCTAATAAAATATGTTTAACATTTCCAAGCAAACATGCCAGTTATTAATATTATAAACATTGCTATGAAATATAAATTTGTTGACTGATAAATGGGTCATTGAATAGCTATACTCGAATTCTCTCTCTCTCTCTTTCTCTCTCGGTTCTTGTCTCAGGAAAAATCCTTATTTGAGTTCGGAGGCCTTCGGGCATTCTGAAAAATTCTGACACTAGGGATAACCACACGAATAAAAAAAATACTGTGGATCGACGATTCTGCATGCCTAACTAAAATGTTTTCTGTTGCTTTCCTATTCTCTATAATAAGAGAAGAAGGAGATGTAAACCAATAGGTTTTGTGAAATTTGGTTTCACATTTTTTTTACATACTTTGGACCCGTCGAAATTATTAAAAAGATTGAACAAAAATTGTTATGACGTCTACGAACATCACCTTGCTTTTTCTCCTATTGTGTTACAAAAATCTATAGGTGAGCTTTTGCTTCGCACGCTTAATTGATTATTGTGGGCGGTTTCGTGATAAAATCGTGATGTCTTGATTAAAATGGCTGCACTTAAATGTCCCAAAATTAATTGCAGTTTTAAATGTATATTTTGACTCAATACTTACCTTATATGCATGTAATGTTTTTAATTGTTTCATTATGTGTAATATCAATGTTATTTATAGCAACGTCAATAATAAAGATAAAATAAATCAATGTACACATATATTTCATTTACAGATTCTGTATTCCGACAGGAATTTAAAAACAAAAAGGACTGTCAAGGAACTACACCCAGATCTCGCAATCATAGTGTACAATGTAAAGCTAAACTAAAGAAACAGAAACAACGTTACAAAGATCGTAGCTATCATTCAGTTACAGAAATAAATATTGTGTTGGTTGTAAAGAATGACGATCCCTTTAATTAACTGTGTAAACAACAACAAAACCTAATCATAATACATAGAACTAATTATGATGAGAAACTCTGTTTCTGACGCTTTCAGTTAACGAAAGCAATCCAAAAGTACAAAATATATTGCTACTTGACTTCGAACTATAACGAGATAAATTTTCTGTGCTACCAACATAACTGTACCTACCTACTACTGAAAATAGAAGGGAGGTTACCTTGGCCATATTTAACATACTAAGAAAAAAACTTGATAATTATATGACTATACCTATTGAAATATAGCGTATTAAAATGTACCTTAGTCCTAATCCGGAATCGAGCCCACAACCTCCGGCTGAGCAATCAGAGCCACTAACCACTAGACGTAAACGTAGAAGTTCTACCTAAAAAAGTACCGAAGTAGTAACTACGTCTTGTATTTCCCTCAATGTATAGTTCGTACAACCGGATCTAAAACTGCGATTAAGCTGTCTATAAATATAGCGTGATTTGTCTAGGAAAAATAACCTAGGTGTACGATTTCAGAATCACTACACCTACGCAAAATTAAAATTCATCGGAAATTGAACTAGTACCGTTACTTTGATAGACTGGAAGAAAGAGACGTCTTAATGATAGGCTGGATAGAAATCCACATCAAACAAACCAAAACCTGTTGATTTTATTATACGGATGTAAAGGAAAAACATTTAACATGTATTAGGTATGTAGGTTCATCAAACCGCGTGCGCTCTTACAAACATAAATACCTAAAAGCCACAAATACTATTAATAAACTAGATCTCTATACACTGTTAGATAGTAAACAAGGCGCTATGAAGTTTAGACACATTAGTGACTGTGTCTGTTGGCACACTGTAACAGCGGATATGTATCGAAATTGAACTTGGAAAAAAAGTAAGTAAACTTATCTAGCTTTCAATCAGCCTATCGCAGTCCATTGCTGGACATAGGCCTCTCCCAACACGCGCCACAGTACACGGTATCTAACTTTACAATTATATAAAAACCGTGTCTGTATTGTATGTTGAAAAAGGTACTTAATGTCATCTGAATATAGGCTTCTGAACCCGAAACAATGTTTTAGTGTTAGTGCAAAAATCAGTGAACAATCATGGTTATGCTGCATAGTTTTCAAAACTGAAATTGTGACATCATTATAATCAGTTAAGTAGAAACTTTACCCTACTAAACTAATTATTGCCAAGGTTTAATTTTTAAATCTTACGAAGAATATTTCTGTCAAAATCTGATGACATTTTTATTTCTGTCCTTAAATGACGAAGCCAAATGCCTGCGTTATCCAATACAAAGATAAACATTTCTCAAATGTCCCATCGGCTACAGAGTAAACGCAGCGCAGTAAAATACATGCTCCAAAACTCTTTGGGCCGAGTGGCCCTATGTCTCACAGTATCTATTTTGAACGTGATAGATTATGTCATATCGCATCTTGTATGGAATACTTACCGCACCTCGTGACGTAATCTTTATCTTCCCATGGAAAACAGGAAAGTATTTAATTTTCTACGTACCTAATATACGTTATTACTTATACAAAATGGTCTATATAGTTTGTATTTTTTACATTCCCTAGACAGCATCATCACATCAAGCTTCTATGAGATATCTTAATGTCATTAATTGATAATAGAAAATGTCCCGTATCACTTTTTGGTCGGCTTAGGTATTAAACTTGAGATCTCAGATTCGTACTCACATAAACCACCAATAGATCTTGGTAGTCATATTTTTCATAATACATTTACATAAACCTAATAAGCATTAAGTCTTATTTCTTGTGTTATCGAGAGCATGTTTATCAGGCAATTTACTGTTTAATATTTATTCATTAGACCTCCAGGAATCACATGCATTTTTGACCCCAGGGCATAATTTACCTTTGTTTTGACGTCAGAGCCAGATTTTGAATTTTTCAAAGGAATAAAGCTGGAAATATGCACGCTCACAGTAATAAAGTTGACTGGACGGAAATGCGTTGCCGCCACTCTTTCCCTTTGGGGACATGCTAAATTTATAAAAGTCCTTTATTAGTTCACCTAACACCGCTGGTGATGCTTCTGTTTGTGGGAATGAATGTTTGGATGAAAGTCGGATACTATTTTACGCAGAAACTACTATACAGATTTTGATGATACTTTGCGCTAAGTAATTTGACTGCACGGTTAGCGTAGTAGTTTAAGCGGTCGCCTAGCCGCTTAGGACTGCTTCTAGTGTTGTGGGTACGATTCCCATACAAAACATCACTTTGTGTGATCTATAAATTGTTGTTTCGAGTCTGCGTGTTCATTGTGTCCGTTAGTTGCATGTGTGTAAAGTATCCCGCGACACTGGATTTATTCCTAGTACGGGAGTAAACTTTAAAAAGGAAAAGAAGTTATCTTCAAAAAGAAAAATATAGCACATAGGCGTTTGTAGCGATAATCGACAAACGTGCGGGCTAGTCCATGGGCAGAAGTAAGTAAGATTGTAAAAAGTAATATTAAGCACTCCGTTTACTTGTGGGATGATTATATTCTAAGACATCGATAATCTGATTAGAAACTAGGCGTTCTGCCTAGATCTGATAAACCTTCTTTTTTCTTAACACTAGAAGCCTAATCATATTTCATTTGCTATAAAGACCAGTCATAAGTAAAACTGACGTGTAAAAATAAAAGCGCTGTGTTTTCCTATTGTTTTCTAGTTATGAACAATTTTTTGCATTGGTTAGTAAAAATACGATTTTAGATTAATATATGGAGATAAAATACATTTAATGATAATATACTCTTTACACAGTAATATGATTGAATCACAGAAAAAAAAATCAACAAGAATTTAAAAACAATTTTATTTTCTCAAAATTAGGTATTTTTCACAAAAATCTGCTAGTTTTAATTTCTTTTCAAAAATGTAATCAACTTGTAATAATACTGTGTTACTCAAAAAGAAAAAAAAACAGTCTATAAAGACAGTCTTGACAACTATCAATATTGTGTTCTCCGTATATGGCCTTTTGGCACGCTGCGCTTTGGTCATCCGCCTTTTTTACATGGACAAAGTCCGCAATAGCGTTATTTCTTTAGTTCTGGCTCATCATAAGTAATTTATGGCGGTGTTGGTACCACATTTTTTAAGACATTTGGTATATTGTCACGTAGAGTCCTTTTCAAAGTGGGTGCCTCCAGTCGTATTTGCATCCAAGGCCAAATGTCAAATCTATGCTTAATTTTTGTTGTTAACAACATTGGGACATATTCGCGTTGGTCCTTTAATCGTACCGTACGTCTCTATATAGTTGACCATACAAGATTATTCTGCCACGTATTGACCGCTGACACAATGTAAAGTGTCGACGAAGTTACCTCAAAATTAGCCGATTCCAGAAAAGCATGGTTTTTAGGGTCCGCTTGTCTGGTTGTTGGGCTTTCTTTCTCTATGTGGTCGACCATCGCGTCTTCGTTATTACTCCTGACATCATCTGCATCCACACAAGCTTCTTGCTCGGAGTCCGAAACCAACGAAGCACAATCACCGTCATTTCCTAAAATTGAAGCTATTTTGTCCTGGTTTAGATGTCGATGCGACCCCATCTTATATTTAACCTACTAATATAGTACTATATTATGACAAATGTGTCTTAACAAGACAGTTAACTCAAATAAATCACAACAAAAGAAATTTGAAACAATTACAAAACTTACGCAAAGCTGAATTATACGTCGAAATGACGTGCAACATCATTATTCCACCGGAATGGCGGAATTTACCGAGATGACGCAAACGTGTCCTGACGGCCACTGAGTTGGTTGAGGAGTTTAAAGTGATACGATGGTAAACGGAAAAGATATAGTGATATTTCGCCGCGGTATACGTCAAATTTACATAGATTAAGCTTCTAGTGTTAAATACTATTCATATATAGATAAATAACACCCAGACCCATAATCGTGCACATCACAAAAATAATAAATTGGTTCTGGGTGAGAATCGAGCCCTCTACTTTCGGCTTAGCAATTAAGGCCACTACACCACTACACCAACACAATCAAGATTATCCACGGCTTACGAGAATACTTGAAATGAAATAAAAATTGTAATTTTATGTTTAACCCTTTCAAAGGAAGCCATTATTAATATTGAAAAGATGCCTTGTCTTGAAAAGAACGGGTATAAAATCTCAAAGTATCACCGTAGATCGGCAGGTACTTTCACAATCTTATTTATACTATAAAACGCTTATACTTGGAAAACTGCACACACGCACTTCCTTTTCACTCTAAGCTCTTGCAGGTAGAATAATCCCATCAAAGTACCTACCCGACAATGCCTTGAAGACATTTTGTGTCCTTTTATTTACCGTTTTAAGAAGGACAGGAGCATTTACAATTTTTCAAAATTTGCAATTTTTATGAAAAATACACATTATCATAAAAAAATTAAATCTTTGTGTAAGAGATTTTACTTTCTTCGTGTAAGAGAGTTGCTAGATGCGGTTCTGGTATCACCAGTGGGATATTGGAATTGCCTATAAACATATAGCAAAAGCTAGATCTATCTGACAGATCCCAATAGACTGATGATTATAGCATCAAAAACTTTTTGAAGTAAAAAAGAAACCATGTTATGAATTTACTTTATCAAGTGTGTGTATTTTCTTAAAACAAATTGTTCGTCTTACAACGTCTTGGCGGTGCCCGAGCGAATGCTTTAGTGTATCAGCACCTTTGTAATAAGTTGCACATCGTTTAATTAGGCTAATTTAATATGCATATCTCTTATTTCAATCAGGCATCAAACCTGATATACATGTTACACTTGTACACAAACTATAATACCTAGCTGGTAGCATATTACTAACCAAAATAAATCAACCTCGGATATAAATCAATTTCTAAAAAAACAGCTTACTTATTATCAGACAGATTTAAATAGAATAACTAAGAATCACTCGAGTCCGTGGATGAAGCTTCTCAGTCCATTTCTATTAAGTTTTCCGTCATTTTCTGAACAGTTCTTCCGATCACACAAGCTTCGTGGAAACGATATTATTATCATATAGTAATCTATAGTTACACTGAATAAAGTATATCAAACTTATTATCCAAACTATTTTGAGATATATATTAATTTTTATGTACAAGACTCGTCTTGGAACTTGCATTACACTTTTAATTTTCACTTAATTTCACAGGCTTTTTCACAAAGCTGTTTGCCTTATGCCCAAATATACATATATACTATACTAAACCCAAAGAGTTTAAGGGATAGTCTCTATTGATTGGTCAAGTGATCAGTGTCAGAATATTCGAAGAAAATGACTGTCCGTAACGACTATCAAAGATCTTAATGACAGCCGGGACCGACGGCTTTACGATTTATATATATACATATATAGCCGAGTGGATATACCAATAGACTGCCATGCAGAGGGTATCGGGTTCGAATCCACGGCGCACACCAATGACTTTTCGGAGTTATGTGCGTATTGAATGGTTAATTATCGCTTGTCCCGTGCCTCGGAGAGCACGTTAAGCCGTCGCGTCGGTACCGGTTGTCATGATCAAGATCTTTGACAGTCGTTACAGGGCGTCAGAACCTTCTAAATAAACTGACACTAGTCTAAACCATGGAATATCGCTATACCTTCGGGTTGCGGAGGTCAGACAGGCAGTCGTTCCGTGGAAAAGCTAATATTCAGCCAAATCCGGTTAGACTAGAAAGCGGACCCCAGATTGAAACTGGGATAACGCTCAGAGGATGATATATAAATATTATATATATATATATATATATATATATATATATATATATATATAACTGATTTATTAGGTATTATTTGATTTAAGATATTTTGTCAAGTTGACAAAGCTTTTCATTATAACATAATACCTACGCTAAATAAATCTCTTAGGTAAATTCTAACTCGCAAACCCTTCGATTATTATAAGACGATTACGGAGAACAATGTAAAAAAAACGGAACGCTAAATTTATTCGTAAATGGTTGAATAATGTATTACAGGGAAAACGGCAGAACTAATTTTAAATCAATATTTAGTAGAATATAGTAGAAATATATTTAAAGGGTAGATGTCGTTCAGAGTAGTTGTGAATATATTTTACTAGTTTCCAAGTCATAGTTGGAGCTAGTTTCTCGTTCTCATACTTTTTGAAACAATTGTCTGAATATAAGGTCGGCAAAGAGAAAAGTAGGTGAAAAAATATCGAAGAAAGTTTTGAAACATGAATTTTACTGTTTCAGGTTCCAGTATTCTAATTCGCGGGCAAAAAGCGTTTCAAAAGTTTCCTTTCGTCAAATCATTACCGTTAAGCTATCTTTGGCATTTATCGTGTATACCTAATACATGTAGTTTGATTTTTCACCACAAGATACCGATAGGAAAACAATATATTTAGTTTTGTATTATTGCGTTCTTTTAATTGTCAGAAATAACATACCTACTTGCTTTCCTTTGTCTACATAATGATATTAATATCATAATACCTAAGTAAATAAAAGTAACGATGATTTGACTATTTGTCATAGCTTCATATCACTACATAGTATAACACAAAGTCTGTCTTCTGTCTGTCTGTCCCTATGTAGGCTTAAATCTTAAAAACTACGCAATGGACTTTAATGCGCTTTTTTAATATATAGAATGATTCATGAGGAAGGCTTATATTATGTATAATTGACGCGGGCGAAGCCGCTGGCGACGTCTAGTATTGTATAAGTCAAATATTTGAGAACCTATTTAACGTCTAAAAAGAATTGAGTAAGTATGTAGGTAATACTTCAAACAAAATTTTAAAACGGCAAATGTTTCAGTAGAAAAGTATTTAAACTTGTTATTGAGTCGATAACATACATTATTAATCATAAAACAATATTAAGTAAAAGTTAACGCATAAATTAATAAAAAGCAACTCACCCGCACACAAATCCAAAAAGGCGCTAAAAACATCACAACAAAATTAAATCACAACACCACACACCTCACCAACTACAAGTTCAAAACACTCTAATTTCAAAAATACCATCACACCATGTTCATTTTTTTCTAAAAAGAATATCTACTATTTTTTTAAACATCCGCCGGAAAGTTAAGGCGTGGATCGCGTTCAGCCCGTCCGTGCCAATAGACGTCCTAACGTCGGGAAATCGCGTCGCTTACTGTTTCTCGCGCACCGCTCGCGCCGTTTTCACACAATACAAGCTTTTCAGAGACGTCCGGTGCAATATGTTTTCACTAGGTTTTATATGCATAACACAACTGTTGCTTTTGCCTTAAAGCTTTTAAAAACACGTTTCAGATAACACAGTGTATGTTGGATATAGGTTTTATGATTTCTTGTAGGTACAAGTAAGGTATAAGTAAGGATTGAAAATATTGTTATAGGCTGTTGTGTTATTTAACATTTTTATAAGAGACACAAACAAAGCACGCATCTGATCAAACGGTATGGATCGGCATCAGATACAGATTTTATTTTATTGTAGAAATCATCATCAATCAGTCAATCGCTATTCATGCAATAATTATTTGAAAGCTTCTCATACTATCTTGACTTTTAATACACTGGTATCATCCATTACGATTGACTTTTTTAGTTAATTGAAAAGTTTAGTATGCCTGCTTATTTTCTGTAATTATTTTGATGTTTTTTTAGGTCTGACAGAGAATTACACTTAGGTATGTTTTCCGTTAGCTAGCGATCTTAGGTTCAATGTCGGATTGATCAAAATAACATAAAAAATTATTGGAATATATCTTATAATAGTTTCTTGTTATATAAATTTGAATAATCACTAATAGTATGTGGTCCCATACTAGTGAAGCATTAGTCATTTACTTAGACTGAAAAAGCCAACTCGCCTGAAAAAGTACTTTTAACCGATTAGATCGCAGCCATATTTATTTTTGTGTTCCCGTGATACTAATAATATACGCGGCCTAGAATTAAATATTTCGTAAAGTGAGAATTATGAAAATAAATATTCACTGCAGCCTGCCATTAAAAAGTATCTATTTATTTAGATCTTGCCGTGTGGTTGACAGCATAGAATACAAGTCGACACCCACGGGAAGATAGGGGGTGGTGACCCCCCTATCTTCCCGTGGGTGTCGTAAGAGGCGACTAAGGGATAACACGATGCAAATACCATCTTTGCGTAGAGACGGAAAACTCGACATCAAACCCTATACGACTGCCTCGTTGGTCTCGTGGCATAAATGTGCGCGTGGGATCGGGTTCGATTCCTGGGTCGGGCAGTGTTATTGGGTTTTTCTGTCACGAAATTCTCAGTAGCAGCACGGAGTCTGGAAATGTGCCCGGTACGGCAATGGGCTCGCCCCTTATTACGTGGGACTAAAGTATATCTGGCGAAAAGTGGGTGTAGAAATACACCTCTGCCTACCCCTTCGGAGATAAAAGGCGTGACGATATGTTTGTATGTATGTTATTTAGATCTTGCTGCTATTGCAAAGATGCTAACCTGGGCGTTAGGTTACCAGGCCAGTGCTAAAATGCTAATATCGATAATTTAAAAACAGAATAATAACTAGGTACCTTCTTTGTCAGTGACCGTATCTAAAAGTCCAATAAAAGCACTTAAGCAAGGGTTCACCATGGTCCAAAAACGCGATATACCTAATGCAAAAACATTTTCAGTTTAAGCCATTTTCTTTTCAATAACTGTACATACGAAAGAACCAACGTCCCTTCAGAAATCACGCCCCTTCCGAACATAGATCTAATAATAATCTGTGTAACTCAATTTTACACATTGCTAAACGTAAATTAGCGACGGAACCCAGGTGTGCTGTGCCGAGTGCGTTATGTTGCCAGTTACAAAATATCGCTCTCCCCAACTACCGCTTTCGATTTTTATTTCAAAATATGAGCACTAGAGATTTAATGTTTTATTTTTATGTTTGTGTTCTTGTTGTGCTCGCATAATAAAAACTGAGACTGTTGCCGACTGCTATGCATATTTGCAGACGAAGTGGTGTGAGTCACATTTAGACTTTAGAGTTTTAGGAAAGATTCTGATCTCTCGAACCTCAGATGTGATGACATCTGTGATCACTTATATAATCGTGTTACTTAAAATCCAACAAGCCGAAAAATTTAAATGCCTTACAAAAGTTTTATTCTTATTCATTTTTCTTTTCTAGCGATTATCTTTATCATTTTTAATCAGCGCTTGTTTCAATTCAATTGTACCTTTTACCTTTTAAATTTTACCTTATTACGAAGAAAAATCCTCAACATGGCAATACAGCGTGCCTAATGATTGATGTTTTAGCGCCAAAAAGAATTACGGGCTAGTTTATGAAACATAGCGGACAAACATGTTTTACATAATAACGCCTTGTTTCCCGCGCGATCCAAATAAAAGATAAAAATAAACACATTATCAACTCGGCTTTTGGTATATTAGCTTGTCAGCAGATTTATCACGGTTGCCGGCAGCTTCAGTGCGTGGTTTTTTTATCTTGCAACATATTTGTATACAACACTACGGCGATTAAATAAATTTAACGGAATGTAAAATAAAGAACTATTGTTTGAATGACCAGCTGGTTATGTAAAGCATCTTCTTTTGCCTGCCCTGTTCCCATATTACTTGGGGTCGGCGCAGAATGTCTTTCGCTTCCATTCTCCCCTATCAGACGTCATCTGATTATTCCCTTTTCATTCATGTCATCCTTCACACAATCTATCCATCTTTTCTTTGGTCTTCCTCTTGCCTTATATCCGTCAACTCTTATATTAATCACCTTTCTAGTCACATGCTTTTCATCCCTCCTCATTACATGCCCATACCACGCTACACGATTTCCTCTCAGCTTTTCTTGCACCGGTGCAACTTTCAAACTTCCCCTAATATACTCATTTCTAATTTTATCCATCCTTGTCACTCCACACATCCATCTCAACATCCTCATATCAGCTACATGTAATTTTCTTTCATCCGTCTTCATCATGGCCCAGCATTCCGATCCATACAGTGCGACAGGTCTAATAACAGATTTGTGTATTTTGCCCTTTAGTTTAAGGTGCATCTGTGGGTCGCAAGTTGTACCTGTGACCTGTCGCCTTTACATCAACCCTGAGTTGATCCGGTGCGTGATATCGCAGTCTATTTCACCGTCCCCTTGAATAAGTGACCCGAAGTACCCGAAGTCGGAGCAGACTGGTATGGGCTCTGCAGCAAGGGATATGGACACAGGACTGGAGAGACCGCCGAAGTCGCAAAACATGTATTCAGTTTTGCTTTTGCTGACTTTCAGGCCCACACTCTCCAGTCTTTGCCACCAATGTGTCAGTCTGCTCTGGACCTCAAGGCCACTCTCGGCAATTAGCACAATGTCATCGGCGAATAGCATACACCAGGGAGCCTCTTCCTGTATGTCCGCCGTCCGCCGTAAGAGCGTCCATTATTAGCAGGAAGAGGTAAGGGCTAAGAGCCGACCCCTGGTGCAAGCCTACAGCCACATTGAAGTTGCCGGTATTGCCCGCTGTGGACCGGACATGAACATGACCGGCTGGTTATGTAAAGCATGTGTTACTTTAACAAAATCATATTATCTGTTCACCGATAGCTTGGTGAGAATTATTTATTTACGGTAAAACATTTATTTTTACCTTACCACAGATTAAAATATTTCAATTCCTAGAACGTATATCTGCGGTTGCTGTGCAAATCGAATGTAAGTCAGCAAGGTCCTCATAAGAAATGGATTGGTTGTAAGGCGTACCTACATAAGCGGGGAATGAGTGACCGATTAGTGATCTCTGGAAGCGAGGAGAGCAAAAGCCGACTAGGTTTACTCCTTATAACCCAACTAGGCTTTCTTCTTTTAATGTCATGTTCTAATAAGTAGTAAGTACTGACTGATAATACTATGTACTATTTCAACATAAATCCAAACTTATTAAACAGTTAGTCTCGACTAATCTATGACAACAGCCAAAATTACAAAGTCGGAAATCAATTGTCTTTGCAATGTTTACTTTATTGAGGAAATAAAAAAAATACGTTTAAACAAAACGACTTCAAAAGCTCCTCAAATATATAAACTAAAAATCACCCAAAGTTCTCCTATTTAGAAAAAAATACTATGGGTAGACTTTTATACGATTTTTGGCTTGACTTTTAAACATTTTAAGACAAGTAGACGTCTGTCAGCTTAAGTAGTCTATATCACTGAATACAGATTTATCGGATCTGGCGTTTTTGGTGATTGTGGCCTGTTTTGTGATTGCGTAATTGGTGATTTATGCGTATGTTTTTGTTTTGCGTCTGCTGCGTGTTTT
Source organism: Euclidia mi (assembly GCA_944739405.2). Classification (NCBI taxonomy): domain Eukaryota; kingdom Metazoa; phylum Arthropoda; class Insecta; order Lepidoptera; family Erebidae; genus Euclidia; species Euclidia mi. The sequence goes on from OX123187.2 coordinate 17,210,271, forward strand.
GCGTATGTTGCATGTGAGTTACTATGCTTCCCCTTCCCCTACCTCTCCCTCTCATTCTTCCAATTCCTCTTGGTACCTGTATGGTTGCTGTCTGCTGTGTGTCTGGTGTTTGACTTGTGTTTACTGGGTTTGGTGTATCTGGTGACTGTGATAAGTTGGCTGACTGTGATAAGCTGGGTGACTGTATAATTTGCGACTGCTGCGTGTTTTGTGTGTGTTGGTTTTGCGTATTGTTTATGAATAGTGCATCTCCTAAAAGCTTTTCTTAGTATGGTTACTGTGTGTATAGCTGCTTGCTTCTGTAGGATGTTGACGTCGATGTTAGCTTCCAATTTATCTAAGTATTTTTTAATGCTTTTTGCAACTACTCCCGTTGCCCATATTGCTACCGGTATTACAAATGTTTGTGTGCTCCAAAGACGACTAATTTCTGTTCTTAAAAGGTGGTATTTACTCAATTTGTCAATCTCCTTAGCTCTTATATTGTAGTCAGATAGTACGGTGATATCTATTAAATATGTTCTAACTTATAATATAATAAAGAGGAAAGATTTGTATTTTTGTATGTTTGTTACAAATAAACTAAAAAAGTACTGAACGGATTTGAAAAATTCATGCACCATTATAATAGAAAATTATATCTGAGTAACATAGGCTACATTCATTTCTAAAAAATATTAGGGATCCCTACTAAAACATCAATAATGTAAACCACGGCGTAAGAAAATTTTCCAGAAAATCTTTTTCATCGAGTGCGCTGCTAAAACTATTAATGATACATAAAAATTATGTACTACTTTATTAAAGCATTTATTATTACCTACAAAAAAGTCCGCGATGATATAGGTCTATCTCCTAAGGAAAATCCCCAGTGACCATTTTTATTAATACAAAAATATAATGGGTTATATTCGAAGCTATTTTAAGCAATACAGTATTATTTCTTATCCAATTAAATTCACTAGATATGTTGTGTATTTAATCTAGATAGACATTGTTGTTTCCAGTATATAATTTTATTGAATATTTTAGAAGATATAGCAAAATAAAAATAATTATTTTCAGCCTGTAGCGTCCCACTGCAGGGCAAAGGCCTCCCTCTCCTTTTTCCACAGATCTCTATTTTGTGCCAGCACAGGCCAGTCCTTCCTATACGAGTCCAGTTCGTCCCGCCATCTTCGTCTCGGCCTTCCACGCTGTCGCCTAGCACCTTCGAGGACCCAGTTAGTGGCGGTTTTGGCCCAAAGCTCTTCCGGCATGCGGCAAACGTGGCCTGCCCAGTCCCATTTAAGTTTGCAAGCTTTGTGGGTGACATCGGCAATTTTCGTTTTGGAGCGTAGTATTGTATTTTTACGCGGTCTGTTAAGAGGAAACACTACGGGCGAGAGAATTGAAAAATAGGTATTTGTAAAATCTATTGCTGTCACGCAGCCTCAAGCCTCCCTCTGCAGAGCGCGATAGAGACAACGCTACTGCTGGACCAAAAATACCTATTAAATGTACACAAAATCAAGGTTTCGTATTCCCCTGATTCCTTCTCCAAAACTTCATCGATTTAACTACTTTTTCATATTAAATTAAAAAAAGGCTTTGGCCGTGTTCTTATGTTTTCCTTTTTTTAAATAATCTAGCCAAATTTGTTTTTTGGATGTTTGAACACAGCGAAAAATCTGGCCAATTTTTGAGATATTTGAAGCTTCATATCTTTTTTAATATTTAATTTATGAGAAAAAGGAAAACATAGGGACATGCCAATCGGGGCCATACATCTTTTGGAAAAAAATAATTGCTCTAATAGCATTATCCAGGGAGAAAACAGGAGACTACGTTTGTATGGAAAAACGGCCGTGGTGTTTCCTCTTAAACGGACTCCTAGGATACTACGCTCCATTGCTCGCTGGCAAACTTCGAGTGCGGACCTCTGCTGAACAGTCAAAGACCATGTTTGTGCACCATACGTGAGAATGGGGAGAACGCACATGTCCATGAGTTTACGCTTATGGCATAGTGGGAGATCTCCTTTCATTATGTCTTTCATCGACCAGTAGCTCTTCCAGGCGTTTACTATGCAACGCATGACTTCCTTGTCTCGCCTGGAAATATAATGCGGAAGAAAATAAATTCACCGCTCGCACACCGATATTCCGCCGGGACGAGATTCGCTTGATGCGATCGATTATATAAAATGTATTATTATAAAATAAATAATTTCACGTTCAAGAAGACTGTTTCAATACCTGTCTCGGATTACATTTTGTATTATTTAAATCGAATATGCCATTCAAAAGATATTACGAATGTAAAAATACGGCAGTGGGGTGCATCAAATGAAAATGTAGAAAATTGCCATGGAAATGGATTACTTAAGTATCATACAATAAGTCTACCATTTATTCACATACAGTATTTCGCAGTACACTGCTGGACCCGTGCGAATCCGGGACAGGGCGCTAGTCTTGAATAAATCTGAATAATGAATGGAATGGATTGGAAATTAAGAAAGATGTAAAAACAAGTTATCAACATTGACTAATCTCTTCAGCTTTATAACATTACTAGCTGAGCCGGCGGCTACATCCGCGTTTAAGTGGCTACTGCTCAGCACTTGTGGCTTAAAGCATGATGTTATATTATATGCTATAGCCTTTCAATTACATAATAAAAGTCCCTCAGATTAGTGCGTTCAACAATACTAACAAACTCATTTAAGAAAGTACCTGCTTAGTAATAATAATAATAATAATATTCCACTACATTCACACAACACCATCTAGTCCCAAACTAAGCAGAAGCTTGTACTATGGGTACTAGATAATGGATAAACATACATACATACTTTTTTTTTGTAAATACATACATATTATACATAGAAACACCCAGACTAAGACAAACATCCATGTTCATGTACACAAATGTTTGACTTGAGCGGGAATCGAACCCGCGACCTTCGGCGTAGCAGTCGCTTACACTCCCGCGGCGCCAACCGGTCGTCAAAATAAGACGAATAGATCTTTATGTAGAGGGTTACCTGTACTATACAAATGAGTAAAACAAAAACATGTTTTTATTGTCAAAATAATAGTAGTTTTTAAATGAATTAACGAAATACCAAATATCACTATGAACATAATAACTACTTTCGCTTAAGTACCTAGTCGTATTGCTATATTAAAATATTTTCGTTTTACTCATTATTTTTATTTTACAAGCGTTGTAATTGTTATAAAAAACAAGTGTAGCAGACGAAATTATTGCAAAGATGCGATTATAAGCTCTTCATAACTTCAATAATATACCTACATACTAATCTTTACCTGAAGTTCAACGATTATGATAACAAAAGTAATTTTTAAGTATTATCTGTTAATACATAATAATATGTATGCTACACGGCTAATCTTCAGAGCTGTTTGTGATGAAATTTGACATGAATAGTCTGAAACCCGGGGAAGGACATATCCTACTCTTTATTAAAATTTCTTGCTGGCGAAGCCTAAAGGGTGAAAGCTAGTATTAAATATTATGACTAATTAAATTCGTATTCTTCAAATTTAATTCGCTTTAAACCGTTATCATACGGTTCATTTTACATTAGGGTGCATAGGGTTCCCACCAAGAACTTAGGGTCCCAAGCCAACCTCACCTGCAAGTGGTGCACCTGCCGATCAACGGACGAGGCTCTGGCAAACAAAATATCCCGATAAGCGGCAATAGGCTCGCCATTACCGGCGAAAAGTGGGCGTTTAATATGCCTCTGCCTTCCCCTTCGGGGAAACAGGCGTGAGTCTATGTATGTATGTATGCCATTTTACTGCAATGGGTGTTAGATTAAGGATATTTATTTTCAATAAAACGTTTTACATAAAGGTTGTTGCGGCCTTCTTTTAAGTACTAAGATACTTGTGTCAGAACTTCAGAAGACCACGGATCCAGGCAAAGTTTGTAAATATCTTCTATTTCTAATGGGAGCCTCATAAATATATTTCATGTTGAATTTAATCATCTTTTGAGAGAAACCGCTCCAATTGCTTTATGCACCTCATAAGTGCATAACGCGACGGCAATTATTGGTCGTTGATATTTAACGGTTTTTGCACTTGGAACACGATCTGGTTCTATCATTCGATTTACCGATTTCCGCTTTACCAATTTTAATACTTTTTTTAAACTGAAAACGAGCAAGAATGAACGAAAATTAATTAAACAAAATACGTATGCTATTGAACTTTGCGAAGACGCCATATTGGTGATTTTGATATTGAAATAAGTACATACATACATACATATCGCTCCTTGAATACAAAAGGGACACAAATCGAAATCCATTAATTTTACAGGACAGCCAAAACAAATTTTTGAAACGGTTTTTTTATAATATTTCATATATTTAATAATTAAATATAAGATGTTGATATATCATTAGATGCGTATTTCTTAGCTCTATCTATCTACAATATAAACTTTGTAATAGCTGTTACATATTAAGAAAAAAAAGCATAAACGTCCCTTTTGCATTCAAAATTTGAACCACTATTATAAAAAATATGTCAAAAATTAAACACAGTTTTACAAATAAAAATGGTTTTTTGTACCTTTTTGGTAAAAAACCGTACCAAAAAGTTTAATCTTATTACTAGGTAAAAACATAAGTGAAAGGACACCAGGAAAACATTGTATTAAAAAATCTAAACTAAAAAATCTTAACTTATTATTAAGTAATTTAATTGAGATCAGCTTTGTACGTAACTATTATTCAGTAAAATAAAACATCTCTCTAAAACTATTTGTAAGAATAATAGAAAAAACAAGAGATAAAACTGTAATAATCATTATCAAAATATACATAAAATAACCATATTCATTAATAAATTCTCTAAAAAACTCAAAAAGTAATCAACTGACGACACTAATTTGTCTCTCTTTAACATTAATAATTTAAACAAAACAAAATACGAGATCAGTTCTAAAGGCACATAATTCAGTAGCAAAATATTATAGCTTATATGTAATAATACTATTGCACAATAACAATCTAAGTAGTCTTACAAAATCACAGTTATAAACAATTTAAGGCACTTTTTACGTAAACTATTTTAAGTTACAATAATTTATAATCGTTATTTGTTATTGTTATGTAAATGTTTGTATGAAATATATAAGTCTTTATTATCAAAAGGAACTTTTAAAATTAACTATTCTAAATATTATCACAGATACCTAATGTATCTATTATTAAAATTACAAATTTTCGTAAAAGCTTTTAAATACTTAGGAATGATATTTTTCTCAATAAGTTTAAGAATACCCTGTTTTTTAGTTTCAGTTATTTTAAGTTTTTGATTGCACAGTTGTTTGGCACTATAGGATCAGCAGACCTTCTTTTTGTAAGCGTGGCTATCGGGGTAAACTCTTCAGTTTCGTAAGAAGTCTTGAAGAAAAATATTGTGGCCAGGTAATGCTTGCACTTTTTCAGATTCTTGAACGGAGGTTGCCTTATTCAACATTTTTCGTGCTCTATTCATTTTGTCAATCTGTTAAAAAAAACGTCTTTAAGGTTTTATAACTAAAAAACATAAAATACACACAATTCTATACATATATTATACAGTCCTTAGTACATACACACAATACCATACAATATTCTTGTATTACATCTAGTGATTAAACTGTTGCTGTGCTTATGAATAAATAAATAAATACATACATACACTAAAACATACACACAATCAAATACATAACAATCCTTAATATGACATTTTCAATACTAATTTGCTAGGAATAACACCTTAATTATATTTAACAAATTTAAGCTACCACCTCATATTTAACATTCAAATTCACAGAAAATATATGGCAATGCATCTTAATCACATATTTTTCAAAATTTACGAATATCTACCCATATTATTACAGGTCCCTATAAACACTCACTGGTATTATTTAAAAAACTTTAAATTAGTGACGAAAGCTACAGGGACAGGGCTTCAATTTTTTTTTTTCAACAAATAAATACATTTGTATTATTTCTATGTAAAAATCACTGAAGTAATAAGAATAGAACAAAATTAACATCAAAATGGTAATTTTTATTTTTAAAATGGTAACGAAAACTAAAATTATTATCATGCAAAACGTCCATATTTCTACCCTTCCCATTCTAGCACGCTAAAAATAATTATTTATTTCACTATAATTTAATGCAAACGGGACGTATTTCAAAATATGCTACTGTTGTATTATAAAAAATAATTATACTTAATTAATATTGGATTACAAAAAGGACGCATTTCAAATATGGCAACTTTGTATTACAAAATATAATAACAAATACTAATGTTAGAATGCAAAACGGACGTTTTCAAAAATATGGCACTTTTGTATAACAAGATATGGTTACAAATCCTAATGTTAGAATGCAAAACGGACGTTTTCCAAAATATGGCACTTTTGTATTGTAAAATATAATCACACTTACCTGAAATTTTGAATCCAACATAGACGTATTTTGGATTGTGGCACTTTTTCACGCAACCGACGTGCGTTTGCGTTGAATCTCCGGGCGCAACTAACAAAATGGCGGTTTTGCACTGACATTACCTATCAAAGTGAGCTAATGCAAAAATGGCGGTAGGTCAGTGCAGCCATAATATAAGCAAAAATGATGGGAGTTTTTTTTTCACTATAAAATATAGTCGGTTCAGGTGTCATTTTTGCAATAAAACGGTTTTCATTTTTTTTTATTGTGGCCCTTTTGTATTCAAGGAGCGATATACTCACGCCTTTTTCCCGTCGGGGTAGGCAGAGACAACGGAACGCCACTTGCTTCTATCCTTACAAACCTCACGCGCTTCCTTTACATTCATTACTCTTTTCATACATGCTCGCCGGTTGCGGGTGCTTCGGACCTTGTCGTTTTTCAGAACGTCACCAATTTGGTCGACGAATGTCCTACGACGTCGGCCGCGACCGGCTTGCCCATACACGTTTGCCTCATATATTTGGTGCGTCATTCTTTCTTCACTCATTCGCTCCACGTGTCCAAACCATCTCAGCATTCCTTTCTCAATTCTTGTCACAACATCTTCTTTCAGGCCACATCGCTCTCGTATTACTGCATTCGGAATTCTATCAATCAGTCTCACCCCACACATACTACGCAGTGATCGCATCTCAACTGCGTTAATTCTGCTTTCATGCTTTTTCTGCCATACCCAACACTCACTACCATACATCAGTGTGGGCACAAGTACACCATTATGAACCGCCAGTCGCGCCTCTTTCGGCACAGTCTGACCGTTCATAAAGGCATGCAGCGCTCCATTCACACAGTTTCCCGCAGTCACTCTCCTTTCAATATCTTCTTCACATCTTCCATCTCTTGTAAACATGCTACCCAAATATAAAAATTCTTCAACTTGTTCAACATGCTCATCTTCAATCGCAATATTACACTCAGTCACACTTTCATCCTTCTCAAACACCATCACTTTCGTCTTTCTTGCATTTAATTTCATACCCTTCGCTTGAAAGCTCTCGTTCATGCAGTCCATCATTTGCTGCAACTCTTTCGCCGAGGACGCAAGAATGAGTTGATCATCGGCGTACAAGAGGCATTTAGCACGCAATCCTACCATATCGACCCCGCATTCACTTTCTCTTATATCATTCATGCAGCTACCCATGAAAAGATTGAACAACCAGGGCGAGGCTGCACAACCCTGTCTGACACCTTTGGAGATATCAAACCATTCTGTATAGGCACCTAATAAGTGTGCACGAGAAAAGAAAAAAAATTGTAATGAGAAAAAATTGAGTACTTAATCTTATAAGTATTATATACAAAACTACTAGAAAATAAGTGTAGATTTCATATTGAGTTATAGTTTTTCGAAGAGTGATCAATATTACAGTGAAAAAGTAACGAAACTTTTGTAATGCACTTATTACGCTCCCAAAGAATGGCGGCCGTTATTTTTCGTCGCGTTAACAAAAACGTTTTAGGGTGAAATTATGATTCTAAAGTAAAATGTGTTGTTTTAGGGTGAAATTATGATTCTAAAGTAAAATGTGTTGTATTATCTTTGCACATTGTATATTGTTTTAACGTAATAAAGTATTCGTTTGGTAAATAAGTGTGGATATTCGATAAATTGTGATAAAGTTTACAAGTTATACCAGCGATGTAATATTTTGACAACACGTCTATGACCAAAGTGGAGCTACTTGTATATTTCAAAACAGCTTTTTTCACAACGTATTTATCAATTTTATTTTGATGAGATTACCATTTTAATGATGAAGAAATTGAAGCACATCGGTGGGTGGTAATTTGTCTTAAAATGTTTTTTGCACAATGTTGTACTGTTTTTATACAACGTAATACTTTTGTTTTGTATAGTTCTTCACTGTTTATTATAAATGTCCACTTTCTTTTTCACTGATTGAATATTTTCACAAACATTATCACATATAGATCACAACATTTATTATCTATTGTACTACTTTTTCGTCGCTATTTATAATGTTTTACTCTTAATATTTAGGAATTTATTTAAGACTGTGTAAACAAAACGAGTGTTGCCAGTTTTATTTGATGTGGACCTTCCCATAATATGTTGCCAATTGAGGAGGTACATTCTTGACTTGTATTATGTAAATGTGATTTTTTATGCCGAATGTATTTTAATGCTATGATTTTATATTATTATACTTTTATGTTAATGGTTATGTTCTTGTACGAGTTATATGATTTTTATTTTATTTAATTTAGAACTGATTCGTTGATTATTGTTCTTTTGTAATTTATTTTTGATATATGGACCCCGTGTCCGAAATAAAGTGATATTATTATAGCCAATATAAATCTAAAGGTCGTTTATATGTATTTATTACTAAAGTAAAATTTAAGACTTATTCAAATATTTTCGAGATGAATAGGTAGAAATTATGGAACTTGTCTCAATGTCTGACTGCATCTAAAAATAAATCTAGAAATTTCATATTATGTCGTATCCCTTTTGGTCCAAAATCTAGTACGATCTTGGCCTATCACCTACCTAGGTAATAATTTGGAATTGAATTAGATTTTTGCCCACTTGATGGTGTAGAACCTGTAATTGTCAATTTGTGGTCTTCACTACTATCACTCAATATGGCAGCCTCTTGTCCTTTCATCAACAAAACGTGTCTATTCATAGTTTTCCTTAGATTAATGCCGCTATAACATATATTTTTAATATATTGACTAAAATAATCACTGAAAGAGTTTTGCCGAAGAGAGAGCGACTGGTGATGTGACTTGTTCGCTTTAGTTACGGTTAAAGAATATATTTATTTCCTCAAATGAATAACAATACAAATCACTTAAAGAGAAAATAACAATAGATATTATATATCATGTAAGTATGTATAATATCTAATTTAAGTATGTATAATAATTATTTTGTACCTTAGAGAGCTTCTGACTCTTTAAAATAATCAGGAGTGTTTTCACACAACTTTAGACTGAAAGTAGACATGTGTGACCTCGAATTCAACGCGCGCGAAGCCGCGGACAAAAGCAAGTCGTTCATATAAAAAAGTCTTGTTAACTCGAAAAACTTAATAGGTCATGTTAGGTTTAGTTGTGACCCTTTATACAAAAATAGGACCCGTCAAGCTAGTTTCTCGAGTTAACTAGACTTTTTCATATGAACGATACGTCGGCCTATCATACTTCGCTGCTGTGAACTTTCGAACTGGCGTACATCGAGACCCTGTACTTTAGAACTAACATACGTCGACATTTCAAACTTCGACATTCAGTAGCCGAGTGAAAACCGTCGTACCCACACGTAGAGTGTAATTAAGTAATCAAATATTTTTATCGTCAGACATCTTTGACAGCTCCTGTACCCAGTCTACCTCCCAAAGGGCGTCGTTGGTTGCCAGCCAGGGTGGTTTTTAGTGGTAACACCAAATACTACGGGTCTCGTTCCCAAGAGCCGGAGATCCCAAGGGATTTTCCACCTCGTAAAAAAAGCTACGTGTTATGTTGTACGATGTTTGTTTATATATAAAAGGCATGAATTCAACTTACTATATAAAGCCCTTTGTCTATAAACTATTTTAAATGTGTTTGCAATATTTTGTCCAGTCTTTTACCTAAAAAGATCAAAAGAGCCACTCGCCCATTACAAAAGGGCCAATAACAGATAATAAAGTTCGAGTTATGATATCTGCAAGTCTGCAACTTCAAAACCACACAACCCGTGTGTCATTACTTAATCTAGCAACCAATATCTCATTTTGGCGTATTTATTACAGTATTTTAGTAATAGGCTAACGGTATTGATGAAGCTTAGTGATTTGTCGAAAAACGGTTCGGGCGGCGGCGAAGGAGAATAATTAATTTAAGGTGAGTCCACACGGTGTGAAATTTATTTCGAGCGACGTCGGGTTTTATGAATCGAATCCTGTCATATTATGGCGTTTTAATGTAATATAAAATCTGGGAGCTGTACGGTCTGGTTGTCTCTGTATTACGTTAGGTTGCTTTTGATTTTATTATTTTTTTGAGTCCAGGTGTTATGTGAAATACGATTGCCAGCATACGTGGAAATATGCAGATTGGCTTAAAATATACCGAATTATTTATCGTTGAAATACCGACGTTGCTGAAATAGTCTAGTGGGGAGAGCGTTCTCGTAGGTGGTGGTTTGTGGATGAATTTTCGAAGCAATTTGCGAATTGTTAATTGATACTTCTTTTAACGATAAATTAACACACCGTCAGAAAACTAACACGTGAGATGGTGTGTTTCTGTTATATACGTATTTTCGAGAATACTTACTTGCGCATGTCAGACTATGGTATTAGTTAACCTTATTCATAAGAGCCAAGGTTTTTCTCAAGCTATGATACAGTTTATGATTCAGCGCTGATGATTTTTTAACAAAGGTTTCGCCTTTACTTCTGGCTCGACCCTCTTCTTTAAACTTATTCATAAATTCTCTATAGAATTACCTTAATAGTATAATACGCTTTTTCTACTTATTTGTACGGATATTCAGCGTAATTTCAAAACATCCCTGCATCAAACAAACTCTTTGGTAGGTGTGCAAAAGTTTTACTATGCGTCCTTTGAACGATAACTTTCTAGTAGCTTAAACGTGTTCAGGAAGTTTGATTTCCTGAAATGAATATGCAGTTTTAAATAAGTACCTCACATATTGCGTCATGCTTACTGTATTTGATGTTTTTGAACAATTATTTATGGTACGGATGGTATAGAGATCTAAGTGGTGTAAGCTTATTTTTTATAGCATCACGCCTATATTCCCGAACAGGTAGGCAGTGGTGAAGTATTATACACACATTTCGCCATATGAATTTTAGGTCCTACATAATAGGGGAGCCTATTGCCGTTACGAGTACATTGCCAGACTCTGTGCTGCTACTGAGAATTCGGAAAAATTCAGTTACACTTTTGCCCGACTCGAGAATCGAACCCGGGACCGATTAGCAGACGCATACGATATCCATTGGACCAGTGGCTAAAGCTAGTTAAACATTCCTCACAGTCATGTTGCCTGTGCATGAAGCTATACTTCGTGTGATCAGCAAAATATTAATTTTAAGTCTGAGTGCTTTATATGCTCTTCATTGTTAAAACCACGACAGACTTTTATTCTTCTGTAGGGCTTTCATTGTACCAACTTAAACAAAATAATACTTCAATTTAAACATTTACTTGTAGAAATCAATTAGTAACCAAGAGATTTAATTTGCGGTCAGCATTTAAAAACTGACAGTGAAACTGATAATAGAAACTGTAATTTTTTTGTTCTAAGCAACCCTACGCACAACCCGGAAATGGACCCTCAAATTAATCAACCAATAGATTCAACAAAGACTAATTGATGTATTCAAATCAATATCTTCACTATGTTCTATTCAAAGGGTAAGTTCATGAAATAAATGATCAATTTTATAGTTGCCCAGTGCGATGTAATTGCGGCGATAATCGGTTCGGCGTCACTTTGGCCGGCAGTTACGAAGTGGAGTGGTTAGAAGGTAATTACTAACCTTTCTAAACTATTGCTACTCGAGGTAAAGACTTGCAGTTCAAGAGCTATTTTACGTTATGAATAGCAACGAAATAATATTGTGTAACATTTTGGGTTTTTCTTAACTTCTTCTTATCTATGGCAATTGATAACACTATTTATGGTCGATATCTAAGTCCCTATGGTTAGCACACGTATACTTTTAATGTTTATGCCCTACACGATACTTCTTATTATCGATTCGCGAAATTTCACTGTCCTGTCGTTATTCTTACATTTTGACGCGTCCGTGAATCGAACCCGGTATACCGCACGATTGGATAGCACAGCACTATTTTTACACGATTTTCACTCGCGGTTTCGAATGCACTATTCACGATCACAGTTTTTAATGTCTGTCGCGAACACAATAGTTTCATTTATTTTCAGGATTGAGTTGTGGGGCAAAATAGAACTTAAATTAGAATTTTATAGGAGTCAATGAGTTTTATGAATTAGATTTTAAATTGGTATACCAACTCTAATCTCATTATTCCATCTACCAAACCATTACCATTGAAAGCTAATTTAATTATATATAATAATATGATATTCTACCACAGACAGAAAAATATACTGGGTGTAAGGAAAACCGATATCAAAGATTCAGTACAGTCATGATACAGAGGCCCTTGGAGGTCGAATAATGATACTTTTCATTCTCATAATCTGACAATTGTCAAATCATATTCTTGGCAAAAAGAAATTACAAGAACAAAAAACGCATTTAAAAGAATTGTCAAAATTACATGATGCAGTAGGTACTTATTATTAGTTATCGCATCAAAATTGGTCTATCAAACAGTGCCTGAGATTTATTATAGAATAATAGCACATAAAAAATTCCATCTCCATAAATCTAATATTTAGAGAGATGCATTGTGATTTAAAAATAAAATATATAAAGCCAACACACGCAACAGGCGGAGTACACAAAATATTGTTATTTCCTTAAATATGTTAGATTTTCTCGTAGATTCCCGGCGGACTGATGTATTGTATTGTTTGCGCATAGGAAATAGACAATAGCCGGCTTGCTACTTTCTATTTTGCTTTTATTTTGTTCACCTTTTGTAGTAACAATCTGTATTATCTATATTCAAACTTGTTGCTCTCGAAGTTTGCGTTTATGTTTTCATACTGTAAAGCTTGGGTTCGATAGTTAGCATATTTAGAATGTAGTTGGATTCTGTGAATAAGGATTGATAATTTATGTTATATAAGTGAGTCACCTCCGCTTCACATGCATAACAAAATATACATGTCAACTTATGTCAAAAAATCCTTTATTGGTGTAAACCACACGAAAATAACAGTTCAATAGTTTTAGAGCTTTCAATATCTAGTAGTAGAGTTTGCGTTCGCTTTGCTTTCTTTCTTTTTTAAAATTTAGCTTAGCACTAGAAATAAGGATACGCCAAGACCTACCAAAATGTCACTCGGACTAGGACTCGCTTAAAAATGCGGATTTCGCAATCTAGGTGAATAAGGTATAATTTTCTATGTATTATTTGCGCCGTATCGAATGCAACCAAAAACATACTGATATTATACCAATATTTTGCTAGTTATGAAGGGAATAGAAAGAATTAGCATTAAATCAATCCCATTTAATGCTTGTACATATCCGGATAGAGCTGTTTATTTATTTCTTAAAATATACAAATGGGTTATGTTGGTTTCATCGGCTTCCTGTCTCAAATACTAAAATAGAGTTCGTTACAGATGCCTCTAAATGGTTAGTCCTATTGGCATTAAATCAATAGCTACAATACCCTTAAACTGTTAAAATAGTTTTTAGTTTACAACTGTATAGCGCCCTCAATTATTATACTCTTTATGCTACAGCTGCCTTCATAGTGTAAATTTTATTGACTATGCTTATGCGGCAACAATCTTCATTGCGACTAAATGAGGAATATGTCGGGGTAGGTGGTATGTGATGTCTAAGAATGTATGTGTATATATTTTATAAATATAAATTTAAACTACATACTTATTTATACCATATTCCGATAATAATTTAAAATTCAATAAAGGATACGCACGGCTTCTCAGTTCCCTCACTAACGAGAAACGAGAAATAAAATTCTCTAAACCACGTAGACGAGCATTTATCCTTATGCATACATAAATTTTTGTTCGCCCATTTGCGAAAAAGACCGTTCGCAAAATACTCCTTTTGAACAGAATTAAACAAAAATGTTCGGGGAAGTTTCATTCAATACTCTACTATTGTAACATTGATTCTGTGAAATCTGTTCAGGAATTTTCAGCCACTGTGATTATACTTATCTGTTATATACAAGGCTGTCTGTTGCACATTTATTGATTTTTCTTTGAGATATTTATTATGTTTGTTACTTATCTATTGTTTGGAATAACTTAACAATATTTTTAGAGGCTTATGTAGAAATAATGTCTTCACAAATATCTGATTCTCGTCTTAATCACGATGTGATTTGTAAATCGCGCCTCGGCGAGTTCGCAAAACTGACGGATATCATAAAGCTTGCAGTCGATATCTTATAGACAAATGATTACAAAAATAAAATATGAATTAGTAAAACTACTTCACTTCTCTTATAATATATTTTCTTATATAAATGCAAAATTATTGAACGAATATTGGTATAGCGTAAAATAATCTCTGAAAAAACGAACAGACTGGTTTTTAATTATACTAACTTTGTAAAGTTTTCTATCCTAGATAAAATAAGCATTCAGAGATTTATGGGTTAATTTATATTAAACTTTAATATTTCATTCACTCGTAAAAACCTCTAGCTTAATTGAGATTTATTTTATGAACTCACACCGTTTTATAGACTTATTAAACCACCATACTGCCCGACAAAGTATAATTTGATTTTAGTTAACATTATATCCTACTTTACTTCTTAGTTCGGTGACGGATTTAGAACACGGAATGTCACCACCCATATCATCCCATGGGTGTCGTAAGAGTCGACAGAGGGAGCATATTATGCAGAAAACAGCACTGTAAGAGAAGAATAACTTGATACAAACCCTATAACAACCCGTTTGGCCAGCGTGGTATAGTAGGCCAATTCCTCCTTTCAAAGGAGAGGCCTAGTCCAGCAGTGGACTGTTAAAGGCTGAAGATGATGATGATACTTTATTGGTTAACGTTTAAAATTATTATGATTGTTGGGTAAAATAAAAACGTTTGTCTTATACAGTAAACGGTAATATAGTAATTACAACAACTAGAGTCGGAACATATCTGACGGGAAATGCGCCGAGCGTATCTGCATCGGTCGCGTCTATTCCGTTAAATTAGACCTGCCACATTACGCGTCTAGTCAGTTTCTGCGCACAGCATCTACAGTGCGGTTGCATTGTGTGATATTTAATTGTAAAACGCCCCAAGAATCAGTCAAAATACACGTGGACAATGCGTTGACAGAAACGGAACAAACGCCGTACGCTCGACGCACTAAGGCATCATCGGTTAGGTGTGAAAGGTTGAATGTTTTATTATATATTTGTCTGTTTGGGCGTTACGCAACCGATAATACGCGACGCATTTTCCGTCAGATATGTACCGACCCTTAATTACTTTCATCATCATCCACAGCCTGACTTTGTCCACTGCTGAACATAGGCCTCTCTTTGTTGATGCCATTTCCCTCTATCTTGTGCTAATCTAGCCCAGGCTCGGCCCGCGATCGCAACAATATCGTCGGCCCATCTTGCCAAGGGCCGGCCGACACTCCTTTTCCCCATTCGTGGCCACCATTCCGTTACGGCCCAACTCCACCTGTTGTCACCGCGTCTAGCCAGATGTCCTGCCTAATCCCATTTCGATGTCATTATTCGATTTCCCACGTCGAGCACCTTTGTACGTTTTCGAATTTCAACGTTGGGAACTCGGTCTATTTGACGGATACCAAGCATGGAGCGCTCCATGGCTCTTTGTAGCTACTTTACTAGCTATTATTCAAAAGGTACCTTCGCAAATATGAAATAAAATTTGACTTTTGGCGTCACTACGCCACCACTGTATGCGTGGATTCGATTTCCACGTGGAAAATTTTGTGCGATGCGCATAATATTATTGATTCGAGTTCGTAGCTGACGTTTTTATGTCAAAGTCAATCCATGTACAAATGTATCCAAATATACTAGTACACGGAAAAATATTAAAAATAATTGGTTGATCAAGACGTGCAACAATAATTGTGGCGGGCCTAGTTTTCACTTTCAACGTCCATGCAAATTTTCTTCATCAACATCATAACAATATACCAGGATAATTGATGCGTGCTCATCTGATACCAAACTAATACAAAATGTAGATAATTTACATCCAGACAGATAAAGTGTGCTCTACACACTAAGATTTGTCCTGGATGGGAATCAAATCCACGGCTTAGCAGTTTGGATCACTGTCCACTACACACATAGGACAGTCCCTTTCTTACCTGATCATATTGCCATCTCACTTATCTCAAAACAAAAAGTATAATACTGACTTACCTACATTATAACTACTTGAAAGGTTACAGCTCTGTCAAGATCCTTTACTTGTTGTTTTGATTGAGTAGGAAGGGACTAGCTTAGAGTTTGCTTATATTGTCCATTTTGTAACAACAAACCCAAATATTAACGGTGCGTTTCTCTAAAAACTTTCAACCTCGCACATCTAAACTGTAGAATGATCTGTCGCCTGCGGTTTTTCCGAACCAATACGACCTTCAAACCTTCAGGAAAATAGCGTTTTCCTTTTAAAATGCCGGCAACGCACTTGTGACTCCTCTGGTGATGTGGGTAAAAAAAATATAGGCAGGATAGAAGAAGATTATCTCGAAAAGTACAATATGAAAGGTACTTTTATTAACCTTATTTTTCGTATTCTTTGAACTTTTATATGTAATCCATTTATATAAATAAAATTCTACTGATGATGAAATCTGCAAAGCTTTATTAACTGCATATTTTTTATTAAAGCGAGCACTGATATTGATTTAAGGATTTTATTCCCGTTTTGTTGAAATTGATTGTTATTCTATTGAAAATAATCGCAGAAAGAATCAACAGCCATAGTGTTCAGTAAATTATTTTATGCTGTATTTAATATACGCAGTAACGAAATTTGAATATGAATTTCAGATTTTCCATTGGAATGATAGAGAAGATACTGTGCGATATACACGAAGGTATAGTTTTAAATGAAATCAAAACATATGCTGTCTGTCTCTTTCTAAATAAAAATGATGGGACAGTTAGAGCCGCCCGCATTTTCATGCCCGAACTAAACATAAAATGTTTATTTCTGTTTACTGACTATTTTCTGTTAAAGCATGGTACCACTACGTTTAAGTAGCAGGTAGCTTTTAATAATAATAATATTTAGCTGACAACAAAGTTCATAGCCTCACCTTGGTAGGTATAGTTAACTGGAACATAAGATCCATTTAATAATAATATGGTACGGCGCACTGAAATTATGACCCTTAAAATATGCATTTAAATGGATTGAATTCTTGTTTGACCAATGACTATGAAATCGTTTTAGTTGTTTTTGTTATTAAGCGGTGAAAACGTACCTATTTATGAAGTCCTCACCCCAAAATTTGGGCTTCAGTTGAGGGGCACTGTAAGACTTCCCTGGAGGCTTTCATTTTGGGAGGCGGGGTCACGGGAACTACTTTAGCATGATATATCCGTGAACCCATCTGAGAAGGGAATTATACCATACACTTTTAGAAGACAAATCTCCCATAACAAAAGGGTAATTTTTATCATATTTAACCTGATTTGATTATATTATATTGTGCCTGCGGGAAATGATCATAATTTTGAGAATAAAACTTCTGAGAGCGTCATGATTTCGGCATTAACCAGTCGATAAACATAAACATTTGTATTTATTGCTCTGTTTGGTAGAATTTGTTCATAATGTAATCGACCGTGTAAGAATATTGTGATGTGTAGGTATATATAATAATCATAATAATCCACTCTACCACATTCACACAATACCGTCTAGTCCCAAACTAAGCAGAGCTTGTACTATGGGTACTAGACAATGGATCATCATCATCAGCCCCTTACAGTCCACTGCTGGACTAGGCCTCTCCTTTGAAAAGAGGAATTGGCCTACTATACCACGCTGGCCAAACGGGTTGGTATAGGGTTTGTTTCAAGTTTTCCTTCTCTTACAGTGCTGTTCTCTGCATACTATGCTCCCTCTGTCGGCTCTTACGACACCCATGGGATGATATGGGGTGGTGACATTCCGTATTCTTAATCCGTCGCCACACGGACAACAGACAATGGATAAACATACATATATACTTTCATTTTAAAAATACAAAGTTATTATACATAGAAACAGACCAGACCAATATCCATGTTCACGCACACAAATGTTTAAATTGAGCGGGAATCGAACCCGCGACTTTCGGCGTAGCAGTCGCTTACAATAAACGTACAATTTGACCGGACATCTGGTTGAAATTGCGAGCTTTTATTTTGCAGAATTGGTAAAAAATAACTGATAAATCTTAGGAAGCATCGTTTAAATTTATGACCACAAACCTGTAATGTTTTGGGATTAAGTATTACTAAAGTTAGTGTTGCTTAATTCAACTTCCACGCGAGCATGGTATTAGTATGCAGATAGAATAATGAAGCCTAAAACATGGTACCCATACTATTTATAACATATCTATAATCTACCTAAAGAGTTTGTTTGGTTGAACGCGCTAATCTCAAGAACTACTGGTCCGATCTGAATAGTATTTTGTTGGGTAGCTCATTTATTTAGAAAGGTTACAGTCTATATAACGTTACGCAATAAGCCACAGGTGCGGAGCAGTAGCCCTAAATAGCGCAGCTGCAAACTAAGGCACGTCTAGTGTTAAAATATGTGTCAAATATGATGCAAAATTTTGCAGTATTTAAACAACAAGACGAACAACAATACATCTAAACAGAAAATTAATTATCAAACTCAAACTAATTAACACGTTGTCATTATTCAAAGCAGCATACCCCATACATTGCACCCCATCGACTAAGTCATCGTAGAGTACACTTTCCATATAACATGACATCAATCACTGGTGTCAAACGCTCAAGGTCGATGCGCGAAGGTGGTACTATCACGTCACTACTACCTAGTGAATTGCTCCAAACCAGGTCAATGAACTCGCCACCTTTATGGGTGAAATGACAGGCCTATGGCTTTTGCAATTGTTCTTATGGTTGAATCGTTTTATAGGTTTATATGAGGTACATATACGACACTAAAACTACATCCTTTATGTTTGTTGTTGTGTGATAAGTTGGAGTATAATCATGTAAAGCATTTCTTGACTTTTATCCCCTAATTATGTGGGTTCCCAGAGCATCTTAAAGGTATGTTTGCTTTATACTTCTGCTTTATTTTGGTTTCTTGTATTTTTCTTTAATTTAACTGAGTGTACGTTCTAGTTCTAAAAATATTCTTGCATTATGTTATAAACAGCGTGTGTTAGTAAGCCCGAAACTAATTCTACTTACATTCAATAGAAACAGAACAAAAAGCGTAAAACAGAACAAAATTTAAATAGCTTTCGGTAGAATTAAAATCCAATTATCGTAACACACCCAAATCGCCAGCCTGCTACTCTGGATATACTTAATATTCTACTCAGATCAAACCACCATACTCATTAGTAACTAACGAATAACTTATTCAAAAATGTTTTCAACGCATTTGATGAATATCGGGAGTACCTTCCTCATGTAATCTTAGTACAGCAGCAGAACTGACTTGATTGATCCATCTATTCATCTTGGACTAAATTGTAGCACTCTTTAACATGGCCGGCAATGATTGATGTCACCCTGTATATGTCCAACGCGGCGATAACATGATGCCAGAAGCGGTCAACACCCCCTCTCTGAGATTATTTCGTAGATAAATCAGACCCTTATAGATTTATTTGTTTAAATAAATCTTTGGTTGACCTCCTTAGAAAAATAATGTTATGTCTATTTTTGGAACTTATTAACCGTGTTTTCTAGCAGGAAGCAGTTGTGTTAGTGCTTGTTTTGGTTTATCTACAACGTTTGTGGTGTATCATAATCTTTTTGGGTCATTTTGCTTTCATTTCACACTCAATAGGGTCAAGCTTATTATCTAGCCAGAACAGTTCCATGGATCCGGCTTCGGAAATACCCGTTTTAAAACTTAATTACTATTTACTACTACCGCACATGGTTCACGTTTATGAAATAAATAATGTGGCGCATACAAACCACTACTAAATGATAATTGATTTTGAACATTATTTTGAATGAAAACAATGTAGATAATCGTATGACAGTGAAAAATGCTCTCCGTTGCGCTAGCTGTATATTATGTGTATCGGCCTTTATTCTATAGTAACATATCTAAAAAATTATGAACACACAATGTTGTTACATAAATAATGGCAAAAGTTTACATACTACAACACTATTCGCAAAGAAGTGGTAGTCAGACATAATTCCACGATAAAAGTAGCTTTGCAAATAGTTGCCTATTTATAATTACTTACTTCACAAAACATCTGTAAATTTTCTAAACAACAAGTACTTACCTCATATGAATAATGAAACTACTGGATAATATAGCCGTAACATATCAGCAACAAGTCGGGGCAAATAAGTACATTTCATCTCAATTTTCGGATATTTACACAAACACGGCACTTTACATTGAAATGAGCAGGTTCTTTGAAATCCTACAAGAAGATTTAGATAGTGTTCACACGTTTCAAACATAATTGGGATCCCAGTGTAGTAAAGTAGCAATTAGGCTAATAATGTGTTTAGCTACTTTCGTTTGAGGCGGGTAAATGAAGATCACGTTTGGCCCTCGGGAATCCGAAACTACACTGAAATTAGCATCGGTTCTTTCCTACTTACATATGATTACAATGACGGATTTTTATTCCTGTTCACTAAGAATAACAAAGTCTTGGGTCTTCGGCGTTCTAGAGACCATGAAGGAACAAACAGATAATTCATAATAGTTAAAAATAAATTAAATTATTTTTGCTACTTGATTGCTGCTGATGATATATTTAATGCTGTAATTTTGCTACTACATAATGCGACTGAATTTTTTAATTATTTTAGAGCGAAAAACTCTTATCACAAAAAAGGAAGTAATTTTGTTGACTGGAATTTAGGCATATCAATAAATACTCAATGATTTTGTGAGAAGTTGCAACAAGCAATATTAAGGGTAGGAATAAAAAGATTTGTAAAGTTTCTCAAAGAAGCTTCAGTTGTAATGTACATAACTCTAACCCGTTCATAATTTAATTACAATACTACCCTTTTTATACTATATTTTGTAGCATTCAAACTCAAACTAAACTCAAACTCAAATATGTTTATTTCCATAAAAAAATTTAAATTTTTTGGACACGTCAGAAGGTCATACAAATAAAAATAAAAAAGTAACTTTAAATGCATACTCATATTAACATAATTAAGCATTGAAAAAAATGCCTGTTCAGAAAGTAGAGCCTCGTGAGAAGAATCAGGCAATAAACTCCGGGCATTCTGTGTAGTTTGACATGTATGCAAAAATTTGTGACGTGTTTACAAAGTAGTGTTTACTTTGAAGGACTTTTAGCGAGCAATATAACAATTATATCTACTACTTAAAGTAACAAAATTTAAGAAATAATAAGAATAGAAAGATTGATAACTACAATAAATGACTAGACCTATATTTAAGAATCTATTAGGGCACTATAGAAGTTGCTTAAAAAACCACTACTACACAGTTCAAGTGGCAGTTCATTACATTCTGTAAGTGCTACACTAACTACACCGCTGTGCTAAAAGTTCATTCCGTCATGACTTCACACACAGAACTACTGTGAGCGACGCTTTTGAATAACGCGCCAGTACCGTGTGACAACGCATTAGTGCCTATTGTATCGCACAACAGCTTAAATATAATTGTTTGTTCACTGATTCTAGATACTTTTATAAGTACACTGTTTTATTTCCTAAAGAATTAAAAAAAAAGAAATCTTTCTACCCTATCTCAATCCGTGGTTTCCGTTAGAGGCGCCTAAGAAAAATAAACGAATCAAATTGAATATTTGCGAAGAGACCGAAAAACTTGACAATAATCTCGTCTGGCCATCGCGGTGTAGTGTTGTGTGTGTCAAATCTTTATATTGACTTACAGTGCTACTGTGAAACAAAGTAGAAGAGACCTATATCCAGCAGTAGACTACAAAAGGCTATGAAGGATAAGTTAATTGTTACAGAACAGTAACAAGACTATTCAATGATACAACTCATGGTTATATGTAGGCAAAGCTGACCCAACAGAAGTGATTCTCTCGATATCTCACATTGCAGGACCAAGTTAGTCATTTCCCCTAGGTAATTCCAAAACCAAGGCAATACGTCTTACCCAGTATAATGTCAGTGACACGTTGTGCTACAAAACATGATGTACTGTACTCAGAGATAGTTTAACAACTTAAATCCAAAATGTAATCAAAATCGGTCACTGTTGCATTTTATTGTCGTAAAGACACTAGCAGTTTTCTTCTTTTTCTGTGATCACATACAAATAACTTTTGAATTTTATGGAATGCCTAATTAGCACCAAGCAAACAGTCAATCTAAACATCACTATGGATATCATACAAAGCTTGATGTGATAAATGATGAAGAATACTCCCCATACAAACATTTATATGATAAAATCTAAACTAAGCTACATCCCATTTTAATTAGAAAACACGTCTAAACTCACAATAAAGTTATCGCGTAAAGCACGCATAACAAAACTTTTAGGTTTCCTGCACACTATCAAAGAATTTGTTTCTTGCAGGGACTTTTAATTAAATGGCTGAATATAAAAGCAAGTAGAAATTGAATGGATTTTTTAATGCAAATCTTAGTTCTTTATTTCTAGTAGAGAGCCTGTATGGAAAAATGTTTAAGTTCTTTATTTCTAGTACAGTTGTAACGTACTAACTTTATGTACGTTTTCATGACGCTTTAAGTTATATTGAAATTAATTTGAGTTCAGATTGAAACTGAAAGATAAAATTAAAACAATCTTCATCGTTTTTGTTGATTTATTAGAGCCGCGGTCGCGGGAAGTCTCATCAGCAGGCATAAGTATTTCCGTGCCTGTTTCTGTTAACTGAAACTAGGCACTGAACCCGCGACCTATTGATCGTAGATCATTATTTATTTGCATGGGCTGCAGAAATGGTGCAAGTGGTTACATTTAATCATAGGCGGTTACTTGGTCAGAGTCAGTACTTAGATTGTTATGGTAATTTTAACCCGGCGAGCATGAGGCAGGGTATGTCACACCCTGGTGCAATTCTAAAGATGTGTATTTTTGTAAATATACGTCTGACAACACTAGCGCACTGAATAGCTGGAGCCAGGGGACTGCGGGAGGGGATAATGGCGTGATCGCAGTTTGGCGTCGAGCGTCGTGTCGGCTGGAATATTGGTGTGCTAACTTGTCTCGGGTACGTTATACCCTGCCACATGCTTAACGTATTTTTTTTACGTAATGTATTTTTTATTGTTTTATATTATTTTGTCTTTGTTTTTGTTCAATTTTGTGTGTTTTTAAAATCAGGTAATATCTCGTGGTTTTTTAGTTTAACGACTTATTATTTTATTTGTTTTTAAGTCATTCAGATGGTACAGAGTGCAAGAAAAATATTCCAGTTTTTATACGCTAGCGAATCATGAATCAGTTTGGTGAAACATCACCTGAACTGAATATGACTGGACGATATGTCAAATGTCAGGAATGAATGCCCAAACAAGAAATATAGAAAAACTAAGTATTCCTGCAACATTTTCGCCAAGCCTATATGTATCGAGTATGCTAAGTTCGGATGTAAAAATTGTACTGATTTTAAGAGTAGTGACTAGTAACTTATGTTTGTAAAAAAAATATCACTTTTGTTTTTTCTGATGGAAGATCTTATAATCTTTATGTTTATGTTGATTTAAAATGTTAAAAACGATTTTCTTTTTATAAGTGTTGATTTTTCTAAATCTCTAAAATATTTTTCCTATAATTAGACTGTATAAGAAAACAATGAATAAGAAATAATAATGTCATAATTTAAAACTTTTGTGTTTAATTTCATTATAGTGATCCTATATACTACATCTATCTATCTATCTTAACGTCACGCCTGTCTCCCATTGGGGTAGGAATATGGAACGCCAAACGCTCCGGTTCAAACATACCTCTTTCGCTTCTTCGACATTCATTAACCTCGTCATGCATGCTCATCGGTTACGGGTACTTCTGATTTGGCCCTTACACAGTACGTCACCAATTTGGTCGGCGTAGGTCCGTCTTGGGCGTCCTCTACCGACATCTCCATTCGTTCTTACTCGATACACATCTTTCGTGAATCTCCTTGCATCCATCCGTTCCAAATGTCCAAACCATCGCAACATACCTTTCTCAATCTTTGACACTACATCTTCTTTCAAACCACACTTTTCTCGAATAACACTATTTCTCACTTTATCTGCCATTCTTACTCTGCACAATCTCCTCAAAGCTCTCATCTCCACAGCATTAATTCTACTTTCATGCTTCTTCTGCCATACCCACGATTCACTTCCATACATCAACGTTGACGCCAATACTCCCTGCAAGGCGAGCCTTACTCGGTATAATTTTACTGCTAAAAATGGTCTGTAACGCGCCATTCACACAATTTCCTGCTTTCACTCTCCTTTCAATATCTCCCTCACATTTTCCATCTCTTGTAAACAATGACCCTAAATAGACAAACTCATTCACTTGTTCCACTTTTTCATCTCCTATCATTATGTTACATTCAGTTACGCTATCTTCCCTCTCTATGACCATGACCTTAGTCTTGCTAACATTCCCTTCTTCTTATACGCCTCATTCATTACAGTGACCATCTGCTGTAAATCAGACGCTGACGACGCAAAAAGAACCTGATCGTCAGCGTATAACAGGGTCTTAAACACAAATTCACCCATTCTTAAACCACATTCAGACTCTTTCAAATCAGTCAAACAACTATCCATGAATATATTGAACAGCCAAGGGGACGCTACACATCCCTGTCTAACACCACGATCAATGTTAAACCAGTCTGTGTAGGCCACGTTTATTCTGACACAGGCACTTGAATCAAAAGGCAGCGATAGCCGAGTGGATATACCAACAGACTGCCATGCAGAGGGTATCGGGTTCGAATCCACGGCGCGCACCTATGACTTTTCGGAGTTATGTGCGTATTGAATTGTTAATTATCGCTTGTCCCGTGCCTCGGAGAGCACGTTAAGCCGTCGGTCCCGGTTGTCATGAAGATCTTTGACAGTCGTTACAGGGCTTCAGTACCTTCTAAATAAACTGACACTAGTCTAAACCATGGAATATCGCTATCCCTTTGGGTTGCGGAGGTCAGACAGGCAGTCGCTCCGTGGAAAAGCTAATATTCAGCCAAATCCGGTTAGACTAGTAAGCGGACCCCAGATTGAAACTGGGATAACGCTAAGAGAAAGAAGAAGGCACTTGAATCCCTATATAAGGATGTAAGTGCCCGTATCAGACTGCTGCTCACTCCATACCCGGAAAGTGTTGACCAAATTTCATCCCTCACCACTCGATCGTAAGCCTTTTCCAAGTCAATAAAGGCGCAGAAAACCTTCTGGTGTTTCATTAAGATTTTCTCTGCAATGCACCTTAAGGAAAAGACTTGATCCGTACATCCCATGCCCTTTCTAAATCCCGCTTGTACATCCCAAATCTTACTATCCGTTTCGGAAATCATTCTTTCGATCAGTATCTTTGCATACAATTTGCCAACAACTCTCAGGAGGCTTATACCGCGGTAGTTTTTGCATTCCTGCTGAGACCCTTTACACTTGTAAAGTGGCACAATTACTGCCTTGTTCCAGTCACCTGGGACACGACCGGACCGCCAACATTTGTTAAAAAGCAGGTACAGCAGGCTTGCCGTGACGCCTTCGCCTACCTTGAGCATTTTAGCAGATATCCTGTCATATCCCGCAGCTTTACCCGCTTTCATACTTTTCAATGCATTCTTCCATACTTATATTATTTTCACTATCATGTTCCTCATCCGCTACTATATTCCTGGTAACACTTTCTCCTTGCTCAAACAAATTTTCAAAATATACCTTCCACTGATTCAGAACATCTCCATGCTCTCTAATAATATTTCCATTCATATCACCCCAACTTTCGAGTCTCCTGACGAATTGCCCCGGGCTGTTCTGACCAAGTGCCAGAATAATTTAATATTGGCCCGAAAATTCTTAGCAAAGGACATTGGGCGTATTCCGACCCGGTCACGGACATTGACGAACTTGGTATAAAATGAAAGAGCATGAATACTCTTACCAGTACATACGAGTTTTTTTTTTTGAATCCATGGGAGAACAAAGTTTGAGCTAGAAATATATTTATAAAAAGAGCAAAAATCTCATACTCTATTTAAGTGATATAAATTGTGGTTCTGTTAAAAATAGCTACAAATCGGGTTGTCGAGTGCATGTATGTGCCTACCGAGTGATCATTCATGCCTTTAGATGGAAACAATCCAGATTTTAGAGATTTCCCACAGTTGACATACGAAGAACTGATATTTTTATTATCATCAAAGATTGGACAAGTCCTACTGTCATGAGCATGTGAGACCGAGATTTTATAAACAATAAAATATTGATCATCATCATCATCATCGCCCTAGCGTTATCCCAGTTGCATCCAAGACTTACACGTCTTGGAGCCCGAGGGCCGCTTACTGGTCTGACAAGCTATGACAGAATATCAACTTTCCACCGAGCGACTGCCGTCTGACCTCTGCAACCCAAAGGCATAGCGATATTCCATGGTTTGGACCAGTATCTGTTTTTATTTAGGGTACTGATTCCCCGTAACGACTGTCAAAAATCTTCATGACAGCCAGGACCGACGCTTTAACGTGCTCTTCGAGGCACGGGGAAGCGATAATTAACAATATAATACACACTTAACTTCGAAAAGTCATTGGTGTGCGCCGTGGATTCGAAACCCTCAGCATGGCTGTCCGTTGGTATCTCCACTAGGCTATCGCTGCCTTAAACAACCAATACAATATTCTAATTCTAATAATATTCTACCACATACACTCGTCACCATCTAGTCCCAAACTAATCAAAGCTTGTACTATGGGTACTAGATAATAGATATACATACATATACAGGGTGTCACAAGACCCATCACCAAGCCGAAGTCTACTCGTTGTGGACATCATGCCAAGTTATACTAACCAAAAGTAATAATAATAATAATATTCTACCACATTCACACAACACCATCTAGTCCCAAACTAAGCAGAAGCTTGTACTATGGGTACTAGATAATGGATAAACATACATATATACTTTTTTTTTGTAAATACATACATATTATAATGCCTGGGAAATGATTTTTTTTTAAGTTTTCACATTTTTCAAACCGCTATTATAAGCGCGCGCGTGTAATGATCGAAATACCTACTTATCCATGGGGTCATAGGGCATCTAAAGAACATATTGGTGGGGTAAATGGATCGATTTTGTACCTAATTAGAAAAATTCCATACTAACTTTGAGCCTCAATATCTCCTGAACCAGTAGTTTCCCAGGTATGGTGCCGAAGTAAAAAATGTTCGTAGTGATTGGTACAACACGGGATTTTAGTTTTCGTTAAGGCTCTTTTTACACTCTGTATACTTTGTTTTTTGTAGATACATACATATTATATATAGAAACACCTAGACCATGAGAAACATCCATGTTCATGCACACAAATGTTTGACTTGAGCGGGAATCTAACCCGCGACCATCGGCGTAGCAGTCGCATACACTCCCGCTGCGCCAACCAGTCGTCATGTCAGAGCGCGAAAATACTACGTACACAGATATTTTGATAAACCAGGCGAGACAAGGAAGACAAACTGTTGAAGATTATTACTGCTCGTGTATACATGGCCTCCGTACCATAAGCAGTTGGGCGCATATTGTTAGTATCATTTATTTTTTATCCTCGGCTAGACACCAACAGGAAATCGAAATGTTTGCGGTATTTTTAGATAAAATCACAATAGACATTGATTACGCCGAATCAATATTGTTAAAATATGTTTTTTTTTATATTCCCACAACTCACAAGAAAGCGACCCTTACCATGATAAACTAGAGATAATTACTGATATATACTCACAATTCCATGTCTGTCCGCCGTGGGTTTTTCTCCCATACTATTTGACCAATGACCTTTCTTATCAAACTTATCCTTACATTCCTCTTTCTTTCTTCTCACTGTCTCTTTTACTTTATATTTCAACCTGTCATACTTTTCTTTTACAATCCTCTCGTTGTCATTCACACTAGCTTGTATCCTTTTGTTGGCTTTTATGGCCAGCAAGTCCATCCATGCTTTACGTTTTACCGCGACCAATCCCACCATTCATTACATATCTTTTTAACGTGCTTCCTCTTACTTACGCCACATACTTGTGTTGCTGTATCTATTACTCCATTCTTAAACTCCTTCCAAAATTCTTTTATCACGCGATCATCTTCCTCAAACAATTCTTTAAACCTTTCTTCCAATGCTTCCTTATACTGACTACGTACATCCTCTTCTTCAAATCTTTTAACTTTCACTCTTCCTATGGCAGGTAAGTGCGTGCGAGGACGACGGCGCCATTTAGTGGTTAGACCAGTTATACGACTAACTACCAAAAAATGATCAGTACCCACATTTGTGCCTCGGTACACCCTTGTATCTTTTACTTTCGCTTTTAAACGTTCATCTATCACAACAAAATCTATCATACTTCTTTCTGTCTGCCTTTGCCATGTATACATGTGAATCATTTTGTGACTAAACATAGTGTTTGTCACCACAAGCTTTCTCTCCATACATATATCCAATAAACTTTCACCATTTTCATTCACTCTACTGTCACCAAATCGCCCTAGAACTCTTTCATATCCATCACGATACACACCCACCCATCCATTAAAATCGCCTAACATAATTATTCTTTCATTATTCTCACACATAGCAAACACATCTCTGAGCCCATCCCAGAATTCCTGTCTGACATTCAATGGTTTGGACATATCCGGAGCATAAACACAAACAATGAAAACTTACATACTACACTATATGATTAATACAATTATATGAAACATAATAGGATTAGTGTTATAGTACTTTATGTTCTGGGTATGTCACACCCTGCCTCATTGTTGATGTAACTTTTTTTCACCTCATGCTCGCCGGGTTAATGCAGACAGAAAAATAGCAACGCAGATTATCTGAATTGTCATGATTCGACGGTGATTTTTTTTACTTAAATGTCACGCAGTGATGAGGATCTTTTTTTGGGTTCCGTAGTCCACAAGGAACCCTTATAGTTTCGTCATGTCCGTCCGTCTTTCCGTCCGCAGCCTAGCTCAAAGACGCCTGGTGCTAGAAAGCTGATATTTGACATGAATATAGACATAAAATATTGCAACAAAACTGTAGAATAAAATTTAGGGAAATATTTTTTTTAAGGGTATCTCCTCTACATATATAGTGGGGTTGAATTTTTTTTTGGTTGAGTACCCCATCATGTGGAGTATCATTGGATAGGTTTTAAAAAAATATTATTAGTTTGCTCAAATAAGTTTTCGATCAAGTGATTGGTTTGTCAAATATCAAGCTTTGAAGTGAAAAAATTGTTAGACTCAAGTGTCCCCCCCTCTGCCGGCTAAACTATTAATTTGGAGGAGGTGAAAAAAATCACAAATGTAGTACATATAACGAATTTAAAAGGAAAACTATCACGGCTAAGAAGATATCACTAGTTTACGAGTAATCGTCGGTTAACTTATAAATACCTATTTCTGTGAGTTTACATTGGGCGCGCTGGCTTAATCTTAAAGATATACGTACTTTGGTATGTAATGTTCTACGGTACTACGTATGTATAGTAGTAGTATATCTTGGAAACCACATTTTATGTTTACAATACATAACTGGATACATACCTAGTATTTTTCTAAACAAAACTTAGGTTCTTATAATAGTGTTATTAAAATTATTGTTTCAGCAAAATAAACAGTCGGATTTGTTGTACATTAATACCCTTTGCAGCAAGTCATTATGGGCAACTACGGAACCCTACATTGCGCGTGGCCCGACACGCACTTGGCCGGTTTTTTAAATATTTGATGACGCGGATTAGGTTTTAAGGGTTTGATATTTTCTAACCTTTTGTGTATTATTTTGTTTAATGTAACTAACTTTTTCTAACCGTACTAATCAAATGAATATTTTTACGTAATAAAATACTAAACACAATGAGTGAAAATGCACCCTAATGAAATAATAATATGCCATGCCGAATTCAATGTCAACTAAATCTTACTACAGCGGTAAAAAATAATTGCGCAATAAATCATATGAAATCATCGCCTAATATAACATAAATCACAACGTATTATACTTCTATAATGTTAAACTCGAACGTAGACCGTACGGCATAAATACGCAAACGTCGCGGGTCATTGAGCACGACTTGTGTGAAATAAAATGCTCCGCCAAGTGAATACGCCGCTTCCCGCGGTGGTGTTGAGGATAATCTGCTCTGAATGTAATCGGGACAAGTATATATATCCGCTTCAAATAAAGTGTACTTGTTTCCTTGATTTTATAGTCGTTGTTATCGTATCAGACCCGTGCCTAACTGTCCCACTGCTGGGAACGGTCTTCTTCTTATTATGTAAAGGGGTTAAATCCTGCCTCGCTATTAAGGTGCCGATTGGCAGGCTTCACATGTCATTCAAGAATATGGTGAAACTCTCTGAGGTGCAATTTTCTACGGACTTATGTTTCAATTCACCATTAAAATAACGACCATTTACACTGTAATACGCACGTAGCTTTGAGAAGTCAGTAGATGTTGTCGTGGAACTCAACCCGAGACTTTCCGTGTAACAGATTTACACATATCTATTTGACTGCACGAATGGCGTAGTCGTTTATTCAGTTGCCTCACCGCTTAGAACTACGCCGCGTATCGTGGTTTCGATTCCCCTAAAAGACAACATTTTGTGTGATGCACAAATAGTAGTTTCGAGTCTAGTAATCTATGCGTTCGTTGATTGAATGTTTGCTAAGTCCCAGGCGACACACGATTTATTCCCAATGATGGAGTTGTCATTTTAAAAATAAAAAAAAAACATTCCGTTGGTCTTCTAACCTATTGCTGCCTTAAGAAAGTTTATTTATGGTAATTTAGATCCAAATCTTTCAGCTGACGTAAATTTATTGTTATCTGCCACGTGTTTGAACGATGGATATATTTATAAACTTCTTATTTGGGATCAAAGGGTAATTGGCGTCCTCGTTATTAGAAGATTTCGAGTCTAATTAGAATCAAAATAATTTTGTCCAATTTTATCCGCAATAAATGTCTAAAATATAAATTAGATATGAAGTAAAAAATAGAATATGTTCGTTCATTTCCGTTATATATTGACTTCATGTCGATAAAAGCTACGATGGAGGAAATTTTCCAGACTTAGTCGAATGACAAGTTGTTATCATTCAATCAGTTTATAACGAAATAACTCGCTTTATTGAAGAAACATGTATATTTTAAAAGAATTTGTCACTTGCCAACATAATTATGCATAAAGCGAAATTATGCGAAAGCGAGAAAGAAAACGAGATACTTTCATCGAATTATAAAAATATTCATAAAATTAAAAGCCACTATAATAGTACGAGCCACTAACTACAACATGATCATTGTCATTTATAGCCTAGTGAAAATATTAGTTCAGTTTATGAATATTTTTTTGTAAAGTATAGTGCATAGATGCAAGAGTCCCACACTTAGTATAATTATGACATATAATACTACCTCGATGATTTCAACATTATTGTAGAGAATTGAAGAGTTGTATGGGTGTATAGAATGCCTAAAACAATTGTGTTCTACGAGCCCTATATATCTACGGCTCGGCTACGACAAGCTACGAATACGTGCTACAAGAAATGTGCATGCGACACGGTTTCTCTACAACTTGATTTTCCTTCAGTTTTAAGAGTTTTGTTAACTATTGTACAATGGGTGAGTTCAAAACTAGTGGAACTAGGTAAACAATCTTAATTATTCATTCGATACGAATGCAATATTCAATTGACTTGAATTTAAGATAGAGGTGGAAGTGAGTTGTTTATTTATTTCTAACTAATATTGGGCGATGTGTATACTTTAAAATGTAATAAAATTAAACAAACAAGTATTTAGATTGCAATTACTTAGATATCAATTTGAGATGAACATATTTTCTTTCATTTGTCCACTTATACCACACAAAATCTCTAGTCAAGATTCTGAATCAAGATTATCGATGGACAGCGAGAGGAACAAGTGAATGAGTTTGTATACTTAGGTACGTTGTTTACAAGAGATGGTAAGAATGAAGAAGATATTGAAAGAAAATTGAATGCAGGTAATAGAGTGAATGGAGCTCTGAATGCGTTAATGAACAGTCAAAACGTGTCCAAAAAGGCACGTTTGGCTGTGCATAGGGGGTGTTAGAGCCTACCCTTATGTATATTAATGAGTGCACTGAAAAGTATGTGTGGTGTATCTTTGACCGACAGAGTAAAGAATAGTGTGATAAGAAAGTGGTGTGGGGAAAAAAAAAGAAGATGTAGTGACCAGGGTTGTTGCGAATATTCGCATCCGCATCCGCAATTGCGGAACATCCGCTTCAATTCAGACATCTGCATTCGCATTCGCATCCGCATAAATCGATGCGGAGCATTAGCAAATGCGGATGTAAGTCACGTTTCAGGTCATCAGTCCTGCTTATAGAGTGATCTTGCGATGATGCTCGATTCATCAAGTGAATATGAGACATAAGATACATAAAAATTTGTCAGCCCTGGCGCAATTCTTAAGGCGCTTTTATACCTCAGAAGCCGTGAAACACCTAATTTTTCGTCGCGCATCTAGCCATAACGGTACATATTACAAACTAGCAAAAATTAGAGCTTAAAGTCAAAAGTCTGAACAAAAGACTTTTGAAAGAATTTTTCGTGTACGTAAGATAGAATCACGGTAAAAAAATCACAAAATCAAGGCAGAAAATAATCTTTCGTCTCACTGTTTGCAATATTTTGATCGTAAGCTGTGATATTTTTTTTGATAATATTGT
Source organism: Euclidia mi (assembly GCA_944739405.2). NCBI lineage: Eukaryota > Metazoa > Arthropoda > Insecta > Lepidoptera > Erebidae > Euclidia > Euclidia mi. The sequence continues at coordinate 17,243,643 of OX123187.2, forward strand.
AGGAAATCTAATGAACTAAAGAATTACCCTATTTATTTTCATATTATACGTGTATATTTTGTAAAATTAAATAAAATCTGCCAAACGTCTATGATTTTGACGCTCGGTAGATCCCATCAATATCAAACGCTTCAGCAATTTAAACCTTATTAGCATAAGCGGTGTACTGAGTGTCAGTTGCTAGTTTACGCCCCGCCCAGACCTCATCATTCGGCTATGAGCCCTGTGAGAGATAGGTCGCTTGCGTCTCCGCTGCACGAAATTTTACGTAAACCTGTTTGTTATTATAATACGCCGATTTGGGTTCGTAATTTCATGTTTTATGTTATAGACTGAATACTTTGAATCAAATAGGCTTTTCATGTAACTATGGGCACATATAATTAGGACCTAAGTTAATACTCTTGTTGCGTTTAATGTGTTATTGTTTCTGTGCTTATAAATATATAATTAGAAGAATAAAATATGGACAATTAGTGAAATGAAGTTCAACGAAGGATTTGTTCAAGAAAGCGTCGTAATAAAATAGAAATTTATCCATGGCCAAGTGATTATGAAATATGTAACATTTTTACAAAAATTATTTTCATAAGAGTCTTTTATGACTAACTATGTTACTTATATATTATCGATTATGCATAATATAATTATATAAATTATTCTCACAATACATAGCTGCCACAGTTTTTAATTTTTGAAAGAGTAATAACATAAAATCGAATCATTTTATGTACCTACTAGCTGACCCGGCAAACGTTGTTTTGCAAAATTTTTTTTTTTTTTATGAAAAATAGATGTTGGCCGATTCTCATAGATACCGGATAAGCACAAAAAATTTCATCAAAATCGGTCAAGCCGTTTCGGAGGAGTATGGCAACGAAAACTGTGACACGATTCATTAGCTTGTCAGAGCGCCTGGAGCGCTAAGATGCCGCCACGGCGAACAATAATCATGACAGCGCTAATATGGCGCTCCGCAATCCACACACAAGCGGTAACGAATGTTGTATTATTGTGTTTTGAACATAACCTTTTTAGGTACATCGGGTAAAACTTTGATTATTCATAAACTATTAGGTATGTCTCAGTACATCTAATATCTTTTTAATTTCTAAAATCAATAATTTATAAGTAAGAAGGTGACTTCTCTGTTTGCTATAACACAAGATATAGTGTTTTTTTAATAATAAAGTACGTAACTAATTATCATTATTGTAATTACAGTGAAGTTAAAGATAACAGTTCTGCAACGTCTTACACACATTTGACTTCAGTCATTCCTAACACGATCTGTTCAAGAGCTAGCCAAGAAATGCCAAACCATTTTTTTAACAAATTTGACTCAAATTCCGTAGTGATGAGCAAAAATTACAAGAGGGATAGCAGTGACTGGTTCGAATCGCGTAAGAATATGTTGACAGATTGAAATTTTTGTATAGTGGTAAAAAGAAGAGATAACAGCAGTAAAGCCAACTTACTAAAAAATATTTTGTACAAATATTTGCAATGTAGAATCAGTTGCGCATGGAATCTAAAATGAACAACTGGCTTTGCAACAACTAGCGAAGCAAGAAAATGTAACAATCGAGCCTTGTGGATTATTCGATTATTGGTGCCACGCCAGATGGATTAATAGGTCCAAACACGATTGTGGAAATTTAATGTTCTAAAGTTGCCTATAAGAATGGCCTGGAGAATAGTATAAGAGCAAATAAAATACAAATATGGAAACATGATAAAAAAGTGAACTGACTAGTCTAAACAAATATTGTAATTGTTATTACCAAATTCAGGGGCAACGCCACGTTACACGCAAACAAAAGTGTTTATTTGCTGTGTGGAGTGGCGAAAGTATACCACTAAAAATAGAAATTATAGAAAGAGATGATGTTTTCTGGGAGAAGCTTGTGGCGTTTTATATGAATTGGCAGTTGCCTGAAATTGTTGATTCTCGTCAAGCTCAAGGGATGGCATTGCGAGATCACGGAGAGGAAAATGTTTCATCAGTGCTTGAAACTTCTACAATACCAAACCGTAAAAGGAAAGTAAATAAAACTGTGTCTCGTGAACAACAGCAAATAATAAGTCTTATCACCTCACACACTGCCTTTAACATTCGATGAGAATAAACAAAACCTGCCGGGTTGTAGCAGACAGCTAACTTTTGATGAGCTGTAAACTCTGTATTTCGTTAATAAATTATAAATGAATATAAATAAATATCTTTTAATATTTATTTTCTTTGAAACAACACATATTTGAAGCGAAAGAATTTTTTTATATTTTTCCATACAAAATTGTATGACGAGAGCTAACGAAAAAGCAGTAACTCAAATTCTAATTCTATAATTTTCTAACGACATAGCAGTATCTCATGAATAAGGTATATCCACATATATTTTTGATGTTACATCTATTTTGAAAAATAATAATAGGTTGGGTTTCGAAACGAGTCGCCTGAATTTGAGGGTATTGGTAGTGTAGGGGGCTTAAGGTAGTTCGTTTTAATCCCCTAAAAGTAATTTTGGCTGCCGGAGTTGCGTCTAAATATTTTTAAACAATTTCCAAAATTTCATAAATACTTCGGCAATTATGCAAAACGGAACATAGTTTTTATACTTTAGTACAGTTTTACAAATGTAATTTTTAGGTTTTATGTGAAAAACGTGAAACGAAACGCAAAACTGTCATCTTGGAATGATCATATTGACAGTTAATGTCAAATTTGTGCGTCATTACTTTCGAGTGCCTTGGGTTTGGTGCGACTGTAATAAGTAAATAAATAGGTTATGTTAGGTTCTCTTTTGACCCTTAATCCGAAAATAGGAGCCCTTCGCAGGGCTCCGACAACCTTAGTTTATTAAACTAGTGTGATGAATGTGGAAGTTGGCAGTGCCATACACACCGATGTTTGGAGATTTTTTTTTCAGAGTAGTGAGGGGGGTTTCTAGACCTCCCCTGCTCCCTCTCCAATCACTCACAACCCCTAAAAACGGCGACGTATTTCGAAACCTTTGCCATAATAATTATACCTATAATAACAATAAACATCCATAAATAAATAAAAGAAATCAACTTTTACTAAACTTTAATTATCTCGTAACTCGCTTTAGTTGAGATACGGCTTTTGCGCTTAGTAGAGCAGTATTGTGTTTTTTAGGGTACCGTAGCCAAAAATTTAAAAAACGGAACCCTTATAGATTCGCAATGTCTGTCTGTCCGCCCGTATGACACAGCCAATTTATTGCAAAACAGATATGAAAACTGGCAGGAATGGAATTAGATGTAGGTATTCTATGAACTGCTTCACTATTTTTATACAAAAACAAAACAAACATAATAATGGCCTCTCCATACATGGAACTGACTTAATTATTTTTATCATCTTACGGCACGTAGGTATTTACCTACTTTCGTCAACATTTAATACCTATAACGTCTAATGTAAACCAGTTTTGCTCATGGCTGCACTGAGAACAAAAATTGCGCTATGCCTATATTGTACAAACAGATTGATGTATGTAATATAAATTTTAATATCAGTATCTCAATTCAATATGCTAAAACGTTTTGCTTGCGATTTTGAAATATTGGAATACGGATGTCGCCAGAATACGGCCGCACGCGACGAGAATGAAGGGGGGCGCCCCGCAGTAGACGGAGCTAAGCTCCCTTCACCTCCCCTGCTTCACCTCCTCATTTACCAAAACAGTCGCTTAGGACAGCGCCTTAAAAAAGAGTTACTTGCTTTCCGCAATAAAAAGCGAATTGGTTTAAATGAGAATCCAGTGGTGGAGTGTTAATCGAAGCGTGTTCAAGCTTTTATCTAAAATAGCACGCAAATTCTTGTTAGTCTCACCAGCTAGTGTTCCAAGTGAACAGTTATTTAGTAGCGCAGGATTAGGGTCGTAGCACATGTATCAACTCGGAAAGGAATCGGCCCGTATCAACTGGAGCCGTTCAGTATTATTTGTATGGAACTCCTTACTGCAACGCACACTAATCGGAATCGTAACGTAATCGCCTCGCCTCGGGACAAGCTCATGAACGCGGTATATACGAACCGTTGCGGAGTAAGTTTGATCCTGAAAAATCAACTATCCTTCTGTTCATTAAATATAATGCTCCTGTCTTCAAATTTGATTATTAAAATACTTAGAATTTGAACTTTAATTATTAAATAAAAACAGATTGTTACTTTGCATTCGTATTTTGTTCACATCCGCATCCGCATCTGCATCCGCGGATGTGGGTCTGCAAAAATCCGCATCCGCATTCGCATCCGCGGATGTGAAAAAATCTGCATCCGCAACATCCCTGGTAGTGACAAGCATCGAGAAGGGCATGTTAAGACGGTTTGGGCACATGGAGAGGATGAATGACGAAAGACTGACGAAGAAGATATATAAGGCAAATTTGAATGGGACAGGACGAAGGGGAAGACCTAGGCGGATGTTCTCTGACCAGATTGGAGACATCCTAAAAAAAGGACAGGTCAGAAGTACCCTAAACAGAAGACCATGCATGAGAAACTTGACGGAACTGAATGAAGCAAGAGAGGTATGTCAGGATCGTTGCAAATGGCGTTCCGTAGTCTCTGCTTACCCCTCCGAGCAACAGGCGTGAGTCTATGTATGTATGCCCAACTAGCACAAACTGCTGCTTAAGAGCTTTGGAGCTAATCCGATTATTCGCAAAGGCGCCAGGCTCAAGCGCCAGAGCGTGCACTGCAGACCTTATGCAGCCGCTTTGGAGCCATAGGGGCACACTTGTTTGCAACCTATAGTTCCATTAGCCCCTCACCTGATACGGTCGCGGCGGCTATGTTGCCGTAATTTGATTGCCGAATTGAGACGCGCCGCGGCGCGATTTGAGTGGGTCACATATTTAGCATTTTATGGCCTTTCTGTTAATAAATACCTGACAAATTATATATTGATGGAATCCTTGATAAATTATCTACAATGTTACAGTACAACGGTAACATTATATCGTACTGTTACCGAACTGTATTCAAGAGAAAAATAAAAATGTAATGAAATTGGGTACATTCTGACTTTCTGATGAAATATATAAAAAAATAAACAAATTGTAGTTTTCTCTTTCCTTTTTATTTAACTTGCTATTATAAAGGAATAAGCATATTGAAAAACATTTACACCTTTTCATAATAATATCTAACGTAAATCAACAAATTCCATAAGCGGTTTTTGTCGTTTTCATACCGTACGCGTAAAAACTGCATAAAAATGTCTGAACTTTGCACCTTCACTTTGTTAAACATATTTCATTAAACTCATGAGAGATATATATATTTAGAAAGCTTGTTTGATGGTTAAAAGAATCACAATAAATTTAGGCGACAGAATTGCATTAATTTTAAACAAAAGGTAAATTAACAAGACCCTCGTTTTAGGAGGTCCAAAGCAGGGCATATTTAAAACTATGCTCATTATAACAAAATCAAACCAAAATACAAAATAAAGACTTATGAGTCTTAAAGAGTATAAAAGGAGCTTTAAGTTTCAACAAAGGACAATCTTATAGTTATTGTAAATAATTATTAATAAAAAAAAAATTGCAGTAACAAAGGACAATGACTCGGCCTGACAGCCGGTCATAAAATGACCGACTGTTACCTGCATTATATTTTTCGTGAATATTTAGAAAATACATGAATTTAAGGACTTCTGCATATTATATACTATTTATTTATGAAATTATTCAAACAATACAACAAAAAAAATACCAACAAGTGCAGAAACAATACGTAAAATCATATGAAATATACGGGTGCGGGGCGAATTGGTTCTTACCTAAGGAAAAGTGTTTTTAATCTTAAATTACACTACGAATATTATCAACTTAAACATAAAACGAAAAAATACTTACTAAGGCATGATTAAATTGCTTCTTACTGATGCTGCAACGTTTTTTTGGTATCAAAATTTATTATTGCGACAGGACACGCACAGCGACGCGGGAACTTTCTTTTGATTAGACGAATCTTTTTTTTTTTTTTGGAGCATGTCTGTTTCCATTTACAATACGCAAGGCGTGTTATTGTTCTACCAACCAAAGCAATCGCAAGCCGCTACAAATCGGTAAAACAGAGAAAACAGACTTGAAATGCGAACATAAAAAATGGTCATAATATGACTACGTATCAAAAATCGCCCTACTTTCTTCGGTCATAATATGACTATAGATCAGGTGAGGGGTTAGAGCTTCATAATAGTGGCATAAAAGCGCTACAGGAGCGGCAACTAATAATTACACCACACTAAAGCTCTTGTGGCGCTTATTGAATGAATGACAGGTTTAACTGAACGAATAAAGGATCACTGATCATTCACCTTGTCTCTCATTTATTAAATAGGTACATCTGTTGTTCCTGAGTCAGACATTACTGAATACAAATAAATAATAAGTGAAGAGAAGGTAAGTGTTTTTGAGCTATATTTTGTATTATATGCAAGTGGCGACAAACGCAGCTCAGTTTATCGTGCATATAGTTGATATTATTGGAGTATTTTTAACGCGCCTCAATAATTACCTCAGAATATCGTAAAATATGTAAAATGTTATTATATAAATATTTTTATATCACATACCTACACGATATTAAAATTACAAACTTGACTAAATTTGTATTTAGTAAGTTACTGGTTCTATATTTACTTATATTTTACTACAAATTGCGATAAAAACCTATAAATTCTCAAGTAATGATAAATAATTGTCTTGTAAACATGTCGTCTATGAGAAGCAGCTTTAACTTGCAACTTCAACCTTAAAACTGCCTCTGTGCGCGTCATAGCACTAAGTTTCACTCTTCTGAAGGTCCAAGTAATACCTGTACCACTAATGCAGTTCAAGTCTTTACAATCTCTTTTATTTCGTACTTACTGCAGATATCGATTCACACTAATACTTATTTGTTTATAGATCCGTAGAACTCGTTGAAAACTCTAAAATACGATGATCATTTGTAGCTGCTTCTATATTTTTCGCTCTTTCAATTGTTTAACACTTACTATGTCTTACCATGTTTTCAGAATGCCTTTCAAAATAATTCAGACTTATAATGAACAACAAAATAAACAAGAACTTAGCATCTGGCCGAACAAGAAAAGTAAAAAAATATATGTAAAATAGAAAATACCAGCACGCAAGACCATCATCGACCAGTCATCGCAAGTAGCACCCGTTCACGAGTATGACGCTTGGGCCAGCCATCATCCCTCTTGCCATATAAGAGGGACAGGGATGACCCGACACACGACGCCACCACAAGAAATGACATTTAGTAAGCATGACGACAACGGTATATGAACCGGCAGTAAGAAACAATCTATTGGTATACTGACCATGATCGCCAATTACCTCCACTTTCAAGATCGTTATTATTAACATAAATTAGTGGAACGCGTGAAGGAATACAAATGTAGAAAGAATTTTGTGAACGTGACAAGTGAACAATGATATGATCAGGGATAAATAATGTTAAACTACATTCAACAAATCATAAAAATATCCAAATCCTGCAAAAATCATGTGTTCACGAGGCACCTCCACTTAACATGTAACTTATCAAAATAAGAATTTAACAAATTTATATAACACTAGAGGACGCCAGCAGCTACGCCTGCATTTTTTTTAATTTACCTGTTTTGGTCGATCCCGTGGGAATTTCGGGAAATCCCTTCTTAGTGCACCCCTACGGTCCCCAAGGAACATACATGGCAAATTTCAGCTTCCTGCGCCCAATAGTTTCATCTGTAGCGTGTCTGTCAGTCAGTCAGTAACGCAAGGATTTTATATATTAAGATTATATTAAACGGTCAGAAAAGAAAATATAGCCTAAGCCTATCAAAGCCAGGCTATCTTATCATTTAAAAATTCCTTAATAGTGTAATAACTTCTTTGTAAAAGAAAGTTCCTAATTATTCGTTTGTATTTGTGCATGGGTAAATTCATTATTTCAAGAGGCAATTTGTTGGAAAATCGTATACTAAATTCTAAATACTCTAGTTTATATTCAGTATCGCTGTCCGATTCCAGTCTAGAAGAAAGAAACAATAAATTACGCAAAGAAGGTTATTTAACATTATTTTTATAATATGCCACACCAAGCTGTAACTTACTTTTCCTCTGTAACTGGTCCGTTATCAGTTATAGAGAAAACAAAATCTACAGGACCCTCGCTTGTGTTTGTTGAACTCGAACTTGGCGTGTTGTGAAGCCTTAATGTCGCTATTAGTAAAACAGATGATCAAATTACTACTTAAGTCTGCGCAAAAGAACAAATCACTTCTGCAATGAAACTTTCTGTGGCAGAACAGTGATAAATGTATCTTTTATACAGTTCCGTTAAAATGTCTGTAATTAAAGTCTTTATGCAGTTCTGAAGCGTACAGCAGCGGCAATAGAAGCTCTTTAGCAGCTTTAAGCTTTATCATACTTGTTTTAACTGTCTTTTAAAGCTATAGACGGTAAATGGGTTGTAAAATTAACTCTTATAAAATCTAGAGTGGCTATTGGTTTAGTTTCTGCTACCCCTAGTGATATTTACAGCTATGAGCAGTTACGGAAGCAATAGTAGAACTTAAAACCACTTTCTGAACCCATAAAGTGCTATTGTACAGCTAAAAGTTGCAAAATAGGCTGCTATTTCCACTAGAGTGCTAGTTGGGTGATTATCATATATTCGCTATCACATATCGATTCAATAATGGCATCAAGTTTGAGGTTGATCGCAATACTGACGCCTCGGTATCGTTCGTCCGTGGTGCCGCGGAATTAGCATCACGTGACTTACAACACGTACGTACAGCCTTATCCTGTACGTACGTACTACATAACAGTACTATATGGTTGACTTTAATCACAAATCACAGTATGAGCTATAAGTTCATACTGTGATTTATGCTCTGTATTTTAGGTTTATGGTTTTATGGTTGTATTTTTGTTTTTACCCGACTACGGCGAAGCCAAAAGGAAGAGTTATATTTTTGGCAGTCTATGTATGTATGTATATATGTTTGTATGTTCCACCCTAGCGCTTTAACTACTGAACTTTTGATGAGTGGGGTGTCAATAGATTCGTAATAATGGCCCGGGTGACATAGGCTATATAATTTTCATCAATATTTTCTATAAAGGATTTCATACTTCAGATTCCAGCCTCAAAAAAAATTAACTTAGATAACCATTACGTGTTTGGTATCAAAAGAAAGGTATTAATGAGTACATTACAAATATGTACATATATTATACTGTTTCAGTCAAAATATAAGTTTTAAACGCGGCTGTACTTACAATTCGTGCGGTTCAGACGCTTTGAGTTACCTATTTTACTTCCTTTCTTCCTTTAAATGTGACAGTGTAAATATTGCAGGGTTGGTATACATGCCCATGCCCGGGATACGGAAAAGGATTAAATAAAAAAAAATAGTTTTAAAACTATAACCCGACTACGTAAAAAAGGGGGTCTAAAAACGACGAAATAAGCAAAGTATAAGTAAAGAAATGCTCCAGATAGAGCCGTGGTCACACCTATTCTACCCTACCTAGGTACTAAAAACACCTAGCACTCGAAGACCCGTCTGTCCAAGCGACGCTATGCGTTCCCGACACTTGAGTGTTTGGCCGGCACATGTCAGCTTAAGTAGCCGTTACGCATCACTGCTCCGAGTGCTGAGAGTTTTTTTTTCGCGATTAGATCCATCAACAAAAAAATATTAGTACATGTCCCAAAATTTTCTTAATTTCAACACAGAGGCACACTGGTGCCGAAACCATCCTCTTTTTACAGATGAATACCATAATTATGCATTTAACCAATCGGAGCATCAAAATAAGTATAAAAATTATATTTAAGATAAAGCAATCGATAACTAATTCAATTTGTAAGCAAATTTATTTAATTCAATCTTGCAAAATAAATATCGATTAAAACAAACCATGTTTACTCCATGAAATGCTCACTAACCGCAGAGCCTTCGCAATTGCGCGCTCATTCAAACTTTGACGTACTCCGTGAAATCAAAATGAAAATTAAAATGCACTGAGCATCCATTGGCGTGTAAATTTGTTTGTTTTATTTGTGAATTCGAAGCGACGCAGCAATAACACCTTATGCAATATATTGTTCGTCGACTCGCCGGTTCGTCAGTCAAAACGTCAACAATGCCAATATAAATGTAAATCATGGTACACATTGGGACTTCATACGTACTACAAAGCCTAGATCAGATAGGCTATTGGAGAGATGTGTATATTGTAAAGCAATGCTTTTATTCATGACATCAGTAACAAAGTTGCATGGATATATATCACGCTTGTTTTATTGTGGGCTGGATTGTTGCTGTGAACTATTGGCGACAAAACAGTTATTTATTGGACGATATATGGGCTATAATCAAAATAAAGTTTTATATCTAACACTCGAAAACTACTAAAATTGGATTCGTTCAAACAAACGAGGAGCAATTATTTCTATGTATTTATTTTCGAAGTGTGCCGATTCAATACTCAACATATTTTTGTTAGCAGGTACTTAACTTCAGGCCAGAGGTCACCAAAATGAATTTATGACCATCGTGTAATCTAACTGCTTTAAACACTACCTCATTGATCAGATAGGTAAAAGCTGATATACAGCAACAGATCAAATTATGTGCACAGCGGCTACAGTCTCATTCACTTAGAATTTGAATTATTCTTTAATTAAAATACTTATTTCGTCAGGACAATGTATTTATAACTTATTAGTTAAAATTTACTACTAGTATTACCCTTCAAATCGCTACTCAATATTTTGATGTGTAGTCTTGAAAATTAGTATACAGTATACTTAATCATCATCATTGTTTTAGCGCTATTCCAGTTCCATCCAAATATGGACCCGATAACCGAACTCTGCGTGCAGTCTGTTTGTAGCTCCACTAGGCTATCGCTGCTTTATAAGTTAGTTTAAAATTTAAATGTACTGGTTTTTTATCTTCCTCAGTTTTCCTACAATCGAAGGAACCATGACACCAAACCGACAAAAGAATCAAAAAAATCACTGACATTATTATAGTAATATATTGAGACACTATCGACATCTGAGAGCTGTAGTAACAGATTGTATAAACGCATCTCACACATGTACAATACACAAGCATAAGATAATAAACTGAGGAGTATTGTTGTACAAAATAAAGCGTAGTCCGAACGAGAACGAGTTTTAGTACAACAAACACCAGCTGTTATGCATCTCCATCAATCTTTTAACTAACGCGCCGTGTTATAACGAAATAAAATTCTTCTTTTCAAATTGAGCCTGCGTTTTATATTACGTTTTGGACGTTATTATATGAAACAAATAATATAATATTTTATCGTGGCGATTTTTTTCATTCTGGATTTGAAAGAAATCGCAGGCAAAGTAAATTTTGTTTCACTTATGTCCGAAATTTTCTTGACCGACTTAATATTTAATACTTTCTGCGCAGCAATCTGTTATTATTGTCTACAACGCCATCGTCGCGACTTCGGTACTCTATGCTACAAAGTAAACATGCAGTAATTTGATTTACCTACTTAAAAAATCAATAACAGTATTCGTTCATCTGTCTTGATTATCTATAAATAAATTCGAACTATATCCGCACCGCATGTGTAACTATTTATAATTTTAAAACAAATAAATACTCCAAAATCGGCATGTTTATGTGATACGAATAAAGTTTAAACAGAGTTCGTTTTATTTACGCGTCCTAGATTATTTTATTAGTAGACTAGAGGACGCCAGCAGCTACGTCTGCATTTTTTTTAATTTACCCGTTTTGGCCGATCCCGTGGGAATTTCGGGAAATCCCTTCTTAGTGCAGCCCCACGGTTCCCAAGGAACATACATGCCAAATTTTAGCTTCCTGCGCCCAATAGTTTCGGCTGTAGCGTGTCTGTCAGTCAGTCAGTAACGCAAGGATTTTATATATTAAGATTAGTCTATAGAAATTCCTTTAACTTTCTTACATCAGTTGATGTGTAGCGGTTTTTGACTGTCGTATAGGTAAGGTTAAAGTAAGCGCTATCCGAATCATATCTGACACATTTGAAAGTTTCTTTGATATTCTAATCAGATTTGAAATATATGTCTTTTCTTCGTAAAGACTGCCGCTTGACTTTGTCAACCAAAAGAGCTATGCATATAATTTATGCTCAGATTACTGACAGCTGCCGTTACCAATGTATGTAGTCTCAAAAGCACGGTTCAAAATTTTAATCAAATCTTCTACGTAACAGTCCCACTGAATAAAATGTTAATAAAATGAAGTTCAAATCGTTCTTCGTTAAAACAAATTTTCAATCTAGGTTTGGATAGATGGCGTGCGTGTCTAAAACATGTATGCCTGGCGGCTAATGCATCCTGCGCAATACAGGCAGTAACTTTGTAAAAGAGATTAGTGAATGATGATAAAGTTACAATATTGTACAAATAACAAACATTGTTAGCTTTTCTTCAAAGAATAGATTAATTAGTGACAACGTAGCTACTGTGTTGCATTCCTTCAATAACTTACACAGACAAACTTTCATCAAGTGTCACAAAATTCTTCTTTCAGTGAAAATGCAGCAACTTTGTCCTTGTAGTTAGTTTGGTCCAGAAGTTTTCCAACTATGTTTCGGATGATCGAAGATGTTTAGCGGTATCAATCTTATACGTGCTAACGCTGACTGGCAAATAAATATGGTTCTCGCAACAATTTGCAATTGCAATACATGATTAGGTCAATTTAGGCAAAATTGCAACGAATTTATTTTCTTTTTCTACCATGTCATTATTTGTTCGTTCAGAGCCTACATCTTTCGTTACGGCTTAATTCTTTAATTATTATTAATAATAGAACAAACTAAAATCCAGATAATCCGGTTTACATGCTATACTTTATTTGGAAATAATTTATTGGAAATTTAAAAAGCTTAAATTTATTTATAAAACTTATGCTACAAAACCACCTGCACTTTTAAAGATAAGTAACAATTTTGTCGTTTGTGAATTACGTTAAAAATAACTTCACTTCGTATTAACCGGGCACATAAAGTTTTTTTCGCTAACGAACTAGTTCCATGACCTAAAGTCTATATTGGAAAAGGTATGAATCAATCGGTTGGACTAGTGGTTTTTCTATACATATAGCACCGTAGGCATATATTTTTATTTTTAGACACGTGTCTGGCAGACATCCTCTTCAAACGATGAGTTTACCGAAGAGCCGGTACTAAAATCGATAATTTATTAATGGGATGTTTTAACTCATATGTACATTATGGTGGAGTGGGTAATAAATTAAAAAGTTGTGATGTATAAGTAATTATTATTTGTGGTGGTAACAATTGTTAGGAAAAGACATACAAAATGTAGATATAGTTGTATATCGATTTTGTAAATGTTTTTTTACTTAATCAACAAGTTAAAAAAGTTGTTGTCAAGCATTTTATTAAACCTCATCGACTAAATGAGTTTTTAAACATACCATGTGAATATACTCAAATCTGTTGAAAAAAGCGTGAAAACCATCGATATATATGTACTAAAGTACTAGATGTAGCATTCAGAACATTTACTTTGTTCAAATGCTTTGCATGAACATACCGGCAAAGCAATCTAGTGTCACTTTGACTTTCCTGCAGTGTGGGTCCGCTTCGTTTATTGACTGTTTGGCGACGATATATCGATTAATTTGAATCAGAACTAGTATCCGTAGTAGCGTTAGTCAATATTTTTAATTATTTATGTAAATAAAAGAGTTAAATTTATCATAAAACCACACTAAAATGTATTTCTTTATTTTTATGTGACGTCATTTACGATCATAGACTAACTACTATGCAGAAATACATTGCAAGTGATTGTAGGTAAAATATATGACTAAGACCAGACTTCGTGGAGGTATTGGTTTTAAGAGCTTTTTAGTTTGATTAATGTTATAAAACCAATTTGACGTTGTATAACACTAATTCTGTGTTCTTTTTATTTTTTGGTATATTGATCGTAATAACCGTATTAACGAATATTTCAACACTTCATCATAGTAGGTACACATTTGCAGTTATAGAAAAACACGCAAAAATAATATTGAACCATGAGGCCAAAACAGATCCTGATTTCAATTATCCGACCAATAGACAAAAAACCACAAAATTAATTGTGTTTGGTGGCAATTGAATAGTTATTGAAATATATTTTTGAGTCAACCACGTAATTTCGTCGTCATTACCCTGTGGTTATTTCAGCGCGTAGCATCTTTAAATTAGTTATATAAAAGTACGCGTCCAATATGGACGCGTACTTGTACCAATTGATTTTTATTTACTGTACAAGTAGGCGTCAACATGTCCACATTGTATTTACGTATCGGACGCTTCGTATTAGACCTTTCCTAGCGGAGCGTGTCCATAGGGTGTTTCCTCTGATCAGCATTTCATATGGCACCACCGGAATGCCGTATGACGTCATTGGCATTGCCGACAATGAGAGCTTCGCGACGCATAGGGACGATGTGGAATAGTGTACGCACTAGTTTGACATCCTACATTGTATATTGTGAAGTCTTGTTTATCCGGCAGCAAGACTTCACAATGCAGTACTAGACATATCGTGTAGTTCCGCTGCCGTATGCCATAATTTGATGAAATCTTATTAAGAAATACCTTTTAGCGCCGCTTTACGCATTCGCCCCTCATAGTGCATCAGCCTTACAACGTTAGTGAATCATAGTATAATTCGCTGCATAATATGGAGCATATCATAATAGGTCGCGCAAGGTGCACGCTTTAACGTCGAAGGCAATGATAGCGAGGCTCAATAATTAACCCGACGACGTGAACAGCCTGCGTTCATAATTTCAGGGCCGCCATCAGGATATGTAATGCGATCGTATAAACATTGAATCAATTTAAAGAAGGTCACCAAGTCTTAGGCTTCAAATTTTTATGGAAGCACTTTCCTGGAGTTTATAAGAATAAATCACAAACGATACTGACATCTGCACGTAGCTTTGCCCGCGTGGGATCGGTCATCGGGACAAAAAGTAGCCCACGTGTTATTCTGAAGTGTAAAATATTTTACTGCAAAGTTTCGTCATAATCCGTTCCTTAATTTTTATGTGACAGAGTATAACAAACATCCATATGGATGCCTGATCCATGCTCAAAAGCTATCAAAAGTTTATAATAGTAGGTACAAATGGTTATTCCTTGGGGTTGCTTGTATCAAATAGTAGTCCCTCTTTTTTGCAAAGCTTATATTCAGAACGATGATCTAATATTTTTATCGAGTTCAAAGACTAATGCATAATGCAAATATTTTGTGTTAATCCCTTTATGTGCTTTATTTATATTAGATAGGTAACTTGCGTGAGTATCCGGAAGACCTTTTATCAAGAACCAGCGCTCACTAAATAACAATAGCCCTCTCTCACTTTCAAATGAAATATTAGTCAATATTAAAGTACAGTGTTTAGGTAAGCAAAAGCGAAAAGTTTGGAAACTTCGAGAAAGATTAAAAAAAACGTACAGTCTATTAATAAAATGAAGTTAAAAAATTCACTGAAGTAAAATATCTAAAAGTTATATCAATGAAGTGAAACTTTGTAAAAGTTATATCAATTTTGTATTCATCCACTTTGTTTCATCCGAAGTTGGGGACAGTTACAAAGTTCCGGTATTCTGTAAACAGTTTGCTCGGCGTCATGTCATGTGCGAGGTTTTATGTTGTAGTTGGTGATATGAAATAATTTCAGTATGAGTTTTAAGATTGATCTTTTAAATACCAGTAGACAGAGAGATCAGGCTATGAATATTTACTTGTATTGTGTTCTACTATATGTGTATATATTTTTATGTACAAAATTCTTGTGCCGTTGACTGACTGACAGACAACGCACAACCAAAAATATCGGGCGGAAGAAGCTGAAATTTGGCATGTAAGTTGCTTGGAGATCTTAGGGATTGCCTGAACTTTTCACAAGATCGGGCAGCATCGAGAAGGGTTAAAATAAAAAAATCTGCAGTCCTAGCTGCGGGCATCCTTAGTTTAAAAGAATACTTAATGAATAAAAATCAACGGTGACTGCCTCCGTGGTCCAGTGGATAGCGTATGCGACTGCTGATCGGAGGTCCCGAGTTTGATTTCCGGGTCGGGCAAAAGTGCTACTGGGTTTTTCCGAATTCTCAGTAGCAGCACGGAGTCTGGTGATGTGTCCGGTAACGGCAATAGGCTCGCCCCCTATTACGTGGGACCTAAAAATTCATGGCAAAATGTGGCTGTAATATTACACCTCTACTTATTACCTCTTCGCAGATACAGGCGTGAGTCTATAAAATAAAAATCAACGGCTCCGGGATAGCACTACGGTGACTTGCGCGGTACCGCCGGCGGTACCGCTATTATTATTCTCGATATGCTCCGCGATGCGCGGTACCGCCGGCGGTACCACCGGTGCGATGCATTTAAAACCCATTTTTTTAATACATAGGGTTGATTTTTGTTCAACGATTTTTTTTATTGAGACCATAGATAAATTGTGCTTGTGTTTTAAAACGAATATAAGCACTTGCACCTTTCTAAGAGCCAAAGAAAATAAACAAAATGTCACATTTCACTTGCTTACGAGGCGTGGCTGTGTCTAGTGCAGTAATGCAGTTATGATCGTTACCGCTATGGCAATATGGGTCATAATAGGGTGAACGTAGAAGAGCTTTGTAATTTGATCCATTGCTTAGTTTATTTATTTATTATTCAAATTTCGTTCATTTATTATCAAAGAAGGTATTTCAAATGAAAAAAGTAATAGTTTACCTAGTCTTTCATAGCAATTTTGTATGTCGTAAGCCATGTAAAAATCATTTTCATGGCTTTTAACTTGCGACGTGTACACAGCCGTCGCGTCGGCTTATCTCGGTATCGTATTTCAAGGTCTGTTTATAGAAACTGTGAGACTGAACATACTTTATTGTTTTATTTATTGAAGAATAGTTCTTGTTCATGGTGTTATAATAAGTTGTTACGACATTTATGGATAAAACATTCATTTATATCGTCCTACTCTTTTAGAGACCTGAAAACACATTTACGAAATCTTACAAGATCTTATTAGAAACTTATGCCGATCCACTTGTCGTGTTATTAGTATTTGCAATTAGAAAAACTATTCATAAAAACAACACAGCTTACAGAACAACGATAAGTGGTGTCGTTTGTTTTTTGTGGATGTTTATCTGAAGTGAGTCATAAGTGCGCGATAAAATGCGCCATGTTTACAACCACCCGGTAGCAAACATAAACTTCATAAAAAGTGACGTAAGCAGTTTTGACAGCTGAAAGGAAGGTGATAACTTAATGTTAAAAAAATGATTTTTATAAATAAAAGGTATACCGTTTTAACGCGTCTAGATATAGAAGACACATAATTATTATTTAAAACTTAATAAAATGTTATAATTTAATTTTTATCTGAAATTAAAAAAAATATTTTTGATAAAAAGCTCTTCATTAAATACTTATAAATGCAAATATGACTTGGTATATTTTATAACGATTACACAACCCTATTTCCCACAGTCTTTGTGGAATCAACTCGGCGGTGTGCATCTGACTCTTTGATTCCACACGCACCGCCGATAACGAGCTCTATTTCACGCTGAACATATAAAGAATTGTACGCGTCTGTTGGTATTAATTGCCCACCATACATAAATACTAGTAGTAGATAACTATCACGTATTTTGCATTGAAGGAAAAATCAGTGCTGGCGTCGTACAATAGACCCACAGAAAAATTACCATGCTAAAATCTCCAGTGTTTACGCTATCTTCTTACAAAAAGCGCAAAATTCAGTCATCCTGATGAGGCTGTAATAAACAAAATGTGACCGCATGAGAAGTGATAATGTTAAAGTAGAAAATTTTTTTTTTATATCTTCACGCCTTTATCCCCGAAAGGGTAGGCAGATGTGTAATATTACACCCATATTTCGCCTTATGAATTATAGGTCCCACGTAGTAGGGGGCGAGTCTAATGCCGTAACCGGTCACATTATCAGACTCTGTGCTGCTACTGAGAATTCGAAAAAACCCAGTAACACTTTTGCCCGACTCAGGAATCGAATCCGGGACCAGCAGACGCATGCGCTATTCACTGGGCTACGGAGGCAGTCAATATTTCTAATAAAACAAACGATGAAATAAATACTTCAAAACTAGAGGAAAGTACCGACAGTTCCGAACAAAAAACAATAAATAGCTGAAACCCGCATTCGTCAGACAGCGCTGAAAGATATCAGACATCGCGTGGCCGGTGTTGACAAATAGATGTTATTTACCCAATAGATAAGATACATTTAAAGGCTCGGACAGGCCAATATCAGACCGATCCATGGTTTTAGTGGGCGAATTTCTAAACGATATACCGTACTTTTGTATTCACTTTTAATCACGCTTATATAATTTTATATAACAAAATAAACTTCACACATTAACGTTCTCATCACAGTTTAACCATTAAACACAAAATATACTATAAATCAGCAAAGATTACGATGGAAATTTGAGATTCGTCCGATACGTGGTGCTCGAGCGGTCTTGAACACGATTGTGTCGTTACAAGATGGCCGCTCCGCTACCATCGACAAACGCTTCCCTAGAGTGCTGCCAACTTAATAATCTATAACACTCTTTTCCATCCTTAAAAATCAACATGGCGCGCCATGCGCCATGTTGATTTTCACGGCCGGACTGACATTCGACCGTCCTCGGGCGTCACTCTACTGACGTCTTCCTGAAACAAAGGAAAATCACATTTCTAAATAAGCTATCCGCTCGTCAATCCTGACAACCAGACTCTCCAAACCGTAAGCCTGGACCGGACGAGTGAGCCCTTCGACCAACCCTTCCACACGGGTCTGGACCGGACGACACTGTCCTCTCAACCGATTTCCAAACATAAGTCTGGACCGGACGAGTGCGCCCTTTCCACCAACCCTTCCACATGGGTCTGGATCAGGCAACACTGTCCTCAGTGAGGACTCCTCTCAACCACTTTCCAAACATGAGTCTGGACCGGACAACACTGTCCTCCTAACTTTCCAAACATAAGTCTGGACCGGACGAGTGCGCCCTTTCGACCATCCTCCGAATGAGGCATGGACTGGACAACACTGTCCTCCTACCTAACCACTTTCCAAACATAAGTCTGGACCGGACGATTGCGCCCTTTCGACTATCCTCCAAACAAGGCATGGACCGGACGGCACTGTCCTCACGCCAAGCCTGTCCCCTACAAAACCACAAAGACACCATACACGTTAAGCATACACATACCTACTAATTATGAAAGATCTTGCTCAGAGTGAATTTCAACTTCGTACTGTACGTCCATTGTTTCTGGGTCGGAACAGACGCTTATGGTATCAGAAGTAGCGGAAATAGTATCTGAGTTTGCTGTGGCGGTATCTGAGCCAGCAGTGTTAGCAGGAGCTGCCTCTATGGTTGGTATTGTACGGTCTGTATGACCTTCGTCTTCAAGGTTCGATTGCAACTCTACATCATCCTCCGGTGCCGTCACGGTCTCCTTGTCATTCATTAAGTTAGCAGTGATTTCCAACAAACCATCATGGCCCCGTGGCACTGAACGCAAATTTTCGTGGGCATATTTAAAAACACGTTGCGAACCGATAATGTTCTACAGTTCATAGCGATCATTATCCAGTACAGAAGTTATAACGTACGGACCTTTAATTTTTTTATCTAATTTGGTCTGATTACGTTCACTGTTTTCAATAAAGACAAAGTCGCCTTTAGAAAACGGTTTAATTGTGGCTCTGCCACGATTAAACCGCTTTGTATCCGATTCTGCAGCTTTTTTTTAATATTTTATGAAGCATTTTCCCTAATGAGATCTAAATCCAAGCGGTTATCTTGTTCGGTAGAATTGATTGGAGAAATCTTGGACATTCCTAAAGACTGAGCACGAATACCTAGCATTAACTCGGTAGGGGAGTACTTAGTGACACTCGATGTTGTGCTATTAAGGGCCAAATGAATTTCACTCAGGCTATCCCGCCATGTTTTATTAGGATGATTCTCAACAATAGTGAGCAGGCTTTTGAGCGTACGCATAACGCGCTCAACTTGCCCGTTTGCTCGACTAGACCCTGTTGCTATAAAATGAAGGTCAATTTTATGCTCAGTACAAAAAGCTTTGAATTCCGTACTAACATAACAGCGTCCTTGATCAGCAATTATGCGTCTTGGCGCTCCAAAGAGACAAACTGCCTTTTTAAGCGCGTTTACAGCACTATTAGCATCTAGTGATGAGGTGTGTTCCAACAAAACATATTTAGAGAACGCGTCTATTATGACAGAGCAGTATTCTTTGCGGTCGCTCTTGCCGCTAAGTTTCCCTGTGAAGTCTATATGGACGGTGTGCCATGGCACTGAGGTTTTGGGAATAGAGTGCATCTGAACGGGTTGTGCCCCAGATGGGCCCTTTGATGCTTTTCAAATGATACACGACTCTATAAACTTTCGCACACATTTTGCCATTCCCGGGAACCAAAACTGTTCATACAGTTTGCCTAACGTCTTATCAGCTCCTAAATGTTGTAATTCATTATGAACATGGTTTATCAATGTCCAGATTAGAGAACGAGGAACAATCGGTAACCAACAAGTTATTTTGTTCTGATGCTTTATGATTAGGTCTTGGATTTTGGTATCGCGCTTCTGTTCGACTGAAAGCCAACCCTCATGTAATTCTACATAATTTACAGTCTTTACCTGAGAGGTCTTTGTACTAGACCCAGTACTAACATCAGCTTGCGGATTGCGAGATAAGCCGCATGTTTCATTTTATGTCCCTCTCGGTAGACTATATCGAAATCATAAGCTTGTAGAAAAGCCCACCAACGATGTACTCGTGGAGTGAGATCAGTTTTTGATTTCGATGCCTTCAGTGAATTGCAGTCAGTATAGACTGTAAAATGTCGACCGTATAAATAATGCCGGAAATGTTCAACTGCTCGTACGACTGCCATTGTCTCAAGCTCGTACGAGTGGTAGCGCGACTCTACTTAAGATGTTTGGCGACTATAGTACTCTACTACATGAGGTAGATCATTCTTTTTTTGGATTAATATTGCCCCATAGCCTTCGGAGCTAGCGTCGGTATGTACCTCAACCGCCAAATCAGGGTCAAAAATTGTTAGGACTGGCTCCGACGTAAGTATGCCTATGATTGTATTACGGATTTCCTCATGCTTCCCATTCCACTTGATCGGACCTTTAGTTTAGTTAATGGGTACAGAGGACCAGCAATGTTTGTAAATCCGGAAATGAATTTTCGGAAATAAGACGCAAGTCCGAGAAATTGCCGAACATGAGTTGCAGTCCTAGGAGGAGGTGCACCTACCAATGCCTGAATCTTTCGGGAATTTGGCCTTACTTCGCCAGACTATAAGGAATACCCTAAATACTCAATTTTGCGTTTCATGAATTTACATTTTCCAAGGTTAAAAGTGAAACCAGCTTCTGTTAAAGCACATAGGGCCTCACCTAGACGTTCTAAGCCTTGGGTAACGTCAAAAGAATGACACAAAACGTCATCCATGTAAATTAAAGCTGGGAGGCAATGGACCAATCAAATCAATACTAATCGTCTGAAAGGGCTTTTGACATGATTTGGGTTTTCCCATTAGACCTAAATTTGGGTGATTTTGGTGTTTATGGGTGATACAAGGTTCACATGAACTGACGAACTTGACAACATCGGTGTACATACCAGGCCAAAAGTAATTAAGTGCGAGACGTTTGTATGTCTTAAAAATACCCAGATGTCCAGCAGTGGGCGAAGAATGATTCTCCCTTAGAATGTCATTTCTTTGGTCAGACGGAATAACCTCTTTCCATTGAAATTCTCTAGTGAGAGGGTTTAATGTTTTTTTAAAACAATACAATTTATTGTTTATTACTTGATAGTTAACAAAGGAAGTCGGAGAACTTAAACAGCCTTTATAGATATTTAAATACCAAGGATCATTAGTAGAAACTGGTAAATTCTGATTAAAATTAATATCTATATTATATCATTAGCAATAGCAGAAACGGGTAAAGAGCGAGACAGAAAATCAGGTAAAACGTTATCGGAACCCCGACGATGACGTATTTCGAAATTATAGGAAGATAAGCGAACTCCCCATCTGGCTAACCGGCCAGTAGGGTTATTTAAGGTCAAGAACCATTTCAAAGCAGCGTGATCTGTGTAAACAATAAACTTTTTACCATTTTCAACATAACAACGCCAGTGTTCTATAGCAGATAGAACAGCCAGGGCTTCGCGCTCTGTGGCACTGTAATTTTTTTCTTGCTTAGTGAGTGATTTGCTATAGTACGCTATGACTCTTTCCTCACCATTTGACCTTTGACAGAGGATCGCGCCAAGTCCAAAATCGCTAGCATCTGAGTGTATTTCAAAAGGTTGCGAGTAGTCAGGACAAGCCAACACCGAGGAGGAAATCAAACAATTCTTTAGGTTATTAAACGCCTCATTAGCCTCTGTCGTCCAACAGAATGGAGGTGCGTTTTTACTTTGAGATGTTAACTTATTTAAGGGTGCAGCAATAGAGCTAAAATTCGGTATAAAACGCCTGTACCACGAGGCTGCGCCTAAAAAACGACGTACTTCTTTTCTATTAGAAGGAGTGGGATAATTTTTCATTGAATTTACTTTATCCGGATCGGGATGCAATCCA
Organism: Euclidia mi; assembly: GCA_944739405.2. Taxonomy (NCBI): domain Eukaryota; kingdom Metazoa; phylum Arthropoda; class Insecta; order Lepidoptera; family Erebidae; genus Euclidia; species Euclidia mi. Next base: position 17,266,442 of record OX123187.2, read on the forward strand.
CTAGAGTCGACAACATAGCCTAAATATTTTAGTTTATCTAAAAAAAATTGACATTTTTCGAGATTAATTGTTAAATTAGCGCTTTTTAGTTTATCAAGAATGCGTAATAAAAGAGTAATATGCTCGTTGAAGCTGGACGTGATACAGATTATGTCATCGATAAAACAGAAAACCTTATTTTCAAATTCTGGACCATAAAATAACATATCAACTAATCGTTGTTGAGTAGCTGGCGCATTCGTAAGACCGAAGGGCATTCTTTTGAATTGAAATGTGCCACGCGTAGGAATATAAAAGGCTGTTTTGCAACGGTCCTCTTCTTTAATTAATGTTTGCCAAAAAGATTTAGACAAGTCTAAACTAGACAAGTATTTAGCATCTCTCAGATTATCTAAAATTTCCGAAATATAAGGCAAGCTATAAGCATCTTTTTTTGTAACGGAATTTAATTTACGACTGTCCAAACAGAAACGCAGTTCACCATTCTTCTTAGGGGTCAAAATGACCGGGTTTGACCACGGGCTTTCAGATCGTTCAACAACATCCTCTGAGAGCATGTCGTCAAGATGCTTTATTAAAATACTTTGTTTATCCGGAGACATGCGATAAAATCTTTGCCGAATAGGGGGGCAATCACCTGTATTGAATGAGAAATAATATTTGTGCAACCGAGACCCCGCTTCTCGTATGAAATATCGGTAAATTTAGAAATAATGTTGTCAGCGGTAGCTCTCTGGTCGACTGTAAGATGATCATAAGAAACAAGATGTGTAGGGGGAACTGCCTGCAACTCCATTACTTGAGCGTCAGACTTGTTCACAATCAAAACAGACTCTAATTTGTTAGGAAATAGGCCGAAGCTTCGCCAAAAATCCATGCCAAGGATAAGGGAATTTTGAATCCCAGGTACAACATGAACTTCTAAGTTATTCAATTTATCCTGAAACTCAAAGGGTAGAAACACCGATCCCAAAGACTCAAATCGTTCGCCGCCAGCTGTTATTAACCTTAAAGGTTTCGATTTATATAAAACATCGTCTTTCAAAAATAAGTTATGCGAATTATTACCTAAAATTGTAACGCAAGATCCAGAATCTAAAAGACCAGTGGTAGGTATTCCGTTTAATTTTAGAGTAACGTAAGGTAAATATTCTACTTTAAAATTACGGATTGAGGAAATATGATAGCTACTAAAGAATTTTTTTAAAAAGTCCAACCAATTATTCCACTCTGTTTTATTACAATTAGTTGTATCATTTGATTTTCCACAATCCTTGTTAACTAGTTTTTTGAAACTGTAGGGGTCGACTTAGATTTACAATTGGGGCAGTCTGATACCTTGAAACCCTTTGTACCGCACTTAAAACAGATTAGGTAGTGTGGTTGACGGCAATTACGTAATGAGTGCGAATTGCATCTACAACGCACGCAAAAAATTTTATTTATATTAGAAGTACTCGATACGGCGTTAACTTGTGGTACAGACTTGTATCTCGATGTATCAGCGACAGAGTTATATTTATTGAAGTGATTATGATTGTAAACATTTTTGTTTGAAGAAAAATTAGAAAACGGATAATTATACGCTAGATCAGGTGCTACAGTATTCTTTGAAACTTTAGGGGGTTCAGAAAATTGCTTACTGCGACTTTGGTAATTTTCGAAAAGACGACAAACTTCGACCAGACTATCCACATCAACAACCTTTGCAGTGAGCAGAAAATTAGTGTAACAAGGTCTAATATTATTTAGCAAAATTTCTAGCTTCTCCGAATCAGCGATAGGAGAACTAAGTCGCGAAAACAGACCGTGCATTTTTGCCACGTAAATAGTTATTGATTCGTTTTCGCCCTGTGAGCGCTGACGAATCTCCGTCATAAGCCGATAATCGTAGTTATGCGGACTAAAATCTCGTTTCAAAAGTTCGCAAAGTTCTAACCAAGTCTTTACATTATTTTTAACAGAGCGATACCAAACTAATGCGTCACCCGAAAATATTTCAAAAGCGAAAGACAACATCTTGTCGTGAGGAATAGATCTACAGGACATAAATTCATCAATTTTTTCAATAAAGGATCTTACACATGATTTACCGTTAAATTTGAATTTACCTAATTCCGAAAAAAGCTTACGGTCGTAATTATAGGAAGTATTTCCCTCTGCCACTGAGCAATCCGACCGCGAATTACGGCTCGTGATTAATTGTAATTTCGCATATAAGTCATTAAATTTATTCCACACAGACTCAATTTTTTTAATATCAAGACTGCCGGTATCCACCCTATTCAGTCGATGAAAACAATGGTGTAGCACGGTTTCGACCTTCTGTTGAAGCTCGGAAGTATAGTTTGCTTCCAACATAGATAAGTGTTTATTTGATCTTAATAGCGACTTTTCCACTTCTGCCACATCCTCCTCTGGTGGGAAAGGTGAAGATAATATATCCTCTGAGAGAGTTTTAACTGAAAGTTTAGCGATTTGTTTGCGGGGATCGTCAGGCTTTGAAACACCGCGTATTGTGGTCTCATATTCTAATTCCGCTTTAGTTAATAATGAGAAATTTATAATGTAAGCCATTATTACAAAACAATAATAGAAAATCTAAGTATTTACGCCGGCACTAGAAAAGAAATTAAATATCGCCAGAAAATCGAATACCGTGCTAAAAAAAGCTGAAATACACTAAATTATACAATGGTGTGATGATTGGTCAAGGAAGAAAAATTTCTTAAAGGTCACTCAAAGGTTGAATCACAATATTCTTTCGCGAACCCGTGGCTCGTTAGTTCAACGGCTAAGCGGTTAGAACCGGTTGGCGGCTCGACACGCTGCCCGCGGTGGAAACGTGATTTTAGACCGACGTTAATTAAATCACCGTTATGTTATTTACACAGTTAAATTGTTTATGGCCAACAAAAATTGATAGAAACTGTACCTGTACGCAATTCACCACACCAGAATATATGCACACACAGGAGAAAAATATACATGAGAAAAAGAAATTATTTCACTCACCTGTAAAGTGCCAACTTACGTTTTAAAAATTATATATATAATATAATTAAAAGTTCTATTGGGCGCCAATGTCGCACGGGTGATTGATTTCCACGGGGTAGCCGGGATCGATCACTCGCCGAGCAATTAAAGAGAGATAATTAGGTTGACTTACGGGAAATAAATAAAAAATATCACCTGGAAAGTTTAAACTCGCGTTATAATTCCAGTTATTCGATACAAAAAGAACTGACGGTTAAGGCTAACAGAAGAGACAATTATCCAGGGCGTGGTCGACGTTGGCACTTCACAGGTCTTCAGATGGTCTTGTACTCAACTCGGTGGTGCTGGCCGGAGCAAAGGGCCAAGCCTCGTGTGTCCCCTGTATTTATAGGGCCGGCGTGGAGGGGCGCGAGGGAACGGCCCACTGCTGTGCGTCACTCGTAGCGAGGCTCGCGGCGCAGGGGCGCGATGTGACGTCACATCTTATCTTAAAGCTCGCTTTGCTCATATTTCTTAAATGAAGGTAATGTACTAAAAACACATAGCACTCGAACACCCGTCTGTCTCAGCGACGCTATGCGTTCCCGACACTTGAGTGTTTGGCCGGCACATGGCGGCTTAAGTAGCCGTTACGCATCACTGCTCCGAGTGCTGAGAGTTTATTTTTCGTGATTAGATCCATCAATAAAAAAGTTATTGGTCATGTACCCCAACATTTTCTTAATTATGACACAGAGGCACATTGGTCCCGAAACCAAACACTTTTTACAGATGAATACTATAATTTTATTATGTATTTAACTAATCGGGGCATCAAAATAAGTATAAAAAAAGATTTAAGATAAACCAATCTATTACAAAATCAATCTGTAAACAAATTTATTTAATTCAATCTTGTAAAATAAATATCGATAAAACACAAACCACGTTTACTCCATGAAATGCTCATTAACCGCGGAGCCTTTGATATTGCGCGCTCATTCATGTTTTGACGTTCTCCGTGAAATCAAAATGAAAATTAAAATACACGGAGCATCCTTTGGCGTGTAAATTTGTTTGTTTTATTTGTGAATTCGATGCGACGCAGCAATAACATCGTATATTGTTTGTCGACTCGCCGGTTCGTCAGTCAAAACGTCAACAATGCCAATATAAATGTAAATCATGGAACACATTGGGACTTCATACATACTACAAAGCCTAGATCAGATAGGCTATTGGAGAGATGTGTGTATTGTAAACCAATGCTTTTATTCATGATATCAGTAACAAAGTTGCATGGATATACGAGTATATCACGCTTGCTTTATTGTGGGCTGGATTGCTGGTGTGAACTATTGGCAACAAAAAAGTTATTTATTGGTTGACATTAGGGGCTATAATCAAAATAAAGTTTTCTATCCAACAGTCAACGACTTCTCAAATTGGATTCGGTCAAACAAACAACAAGCGATTATTTCTAATGTATTTTTTTCGAAGTGTGCCGGTTCAAAGTTCAGTGTGTATTCAGACGACGTATGTATACCTAACTACTTAGTTAAATCACAACTAGTATAAAATTGTTGTAAATATCGATGGACTAACTGAAAGCAAGAGTCGCTGCGCACAATTTTGATAGGTATTTAGTACATCAATCTCTGCTCAGTCGTTTGAAGAATCAGATACATCATCAATATATTATATAAAATTCTTGCGTGACTAACTGACTGACTGACAGAACACGCACAACCGAGACTACTGGGCGCAAGAAGTTAGCTGAAATTTGCATAGTTGTTCCTAGAGCAGCTTAGGTGCACTGAGGAGAAATTTGTCGAATTGCCTTTGGATGGGGTATCCTCTTGTATACAATAAAAAGTCAGTATACTTAATTATCATCATCGTATTAGTTCCATCCAAGGTTGAACCCGATACTCTCTTCACTGAGCTATCGCCGCTTTATAAGTTAGTATCTTTCTTTCGCCTAGCGTTATCGCAGTTTCAACCCGTGGTCCGCTTACTAGTCTAACCGGATTTGACTGAATATTAGCTTTGCCACGGAGCGACTGCCTATCTGACCTCCGCAACCCAAAGGGATAGCGATATTCCGTGGTTTAGACTAGTGTTAGTTTATTCAGAGATAGGTACTGACTCCCTATAATGACTTTCAAAGATCTTCATGACAACCGGGACCGACGGCTTAACGTGTTCTCCGAGGCACGAGACAAGCGAGAATAAAATCTCAGGCAAAGTAAATTTGTTTAATTAATGTCACAGATTTTCATGACCGACGGCTTCATATACTCTCCGAGACATGAGACAAACTATAAATATTTCTTTTGATCCCAATTCTTTTTGCACAGCAATCTATTATTATCGTCCACAAAGCCATCGTCGCCACTTCGGTTCTCTATGCTACTAAATAAACATGTGGTCATTTAATTAACATACTCAAAAAATCAATAACCGTCTTCGTTCATCTGTCGTGTTTATAAATAAATTCGAAATAAATCCGTACCGCATGTGTAACTGTTTACAATTTTAAAACAAATAAGTACTCCAAAATCGGCATGTTTACGTGATACGGATAAAGTTATAGAGTTCGTTTTAAAATAGTTTTATTTACGCGTCCTAGATTATTTTATTAGTCGATTAGTCTATAGAAATTACTTTAACTTGCTTGATACATCACTAGCTGACATTGGAACGATTTGTAGCGGTTTTTGATTATCGTATAGGTAAGTAAGGTTGTAAGCGTTATCCGAATTATATCTGACACATTTGAAAGTTTCTTTGATATTCTAATCAGATTTAAATTATTTGACTTTTCTTCGTAAAGACTGCCGCTTGACTTTGTCAACCAAAAGAGCTATGCATATAATTTGTGCTCAGATTACTAACAGCTGCCGTTACCAATGTAGTCTCAATAGCACGGGACAAGTAATAAAAATGATTTCAAAATTTTAATCAAATCTTCTACGTAACAGTCCCACTGAATAAAATGTAAATAAAATAAAGTTTAAATCATTCTTCGTTAAAACAAATTTTCTATCTAGGTTTGGATGGATGGCGTGCGTGTCAAAAACATGTACCTATGCCTGGCGGCTAATGCATCCGGCGCAGTACAGACAGTAATTTTGTAAAAGAGATTAGTGAACGATGATAAAGTTACAGTATTGTACAAATAACAAACATTGTTAGCTTTTCTTCAAAGAATAGTTAATTAGTGACAACGTAGCTACTGTGTTGCATTCCTACAATAACTTATACAGACAAACTTTCATCAAGTGATACAAAATTCTTTCAGTGAAAATGCAGCAACTTTGTCGTTGTAGTTAGTTCGGTCTAGAAGTTTACCAACTATGTTCCGGATGATCGAAGATGTTTAACGGTAGGCAATATTATACGTGCTAACGCTGTCTGGCAAATTAATATGGTTCTCGCAACAATTTGCAATTACAATACATGATTAGGTCAATTTATGCAAAATTCCAAAGAATTTATTTTCTTTTTCTACCATGTCATTATTTGTTCGTCCAGAGCCTACATCTTTCGTTACGGCTTAATTCTTTAATTATTATTAATAATAGAACAAACTAAAATCCAGATAACCCGGTTTACATGCTTTACTTTATTTGGAAATAATTTATTGGAAATTTAAAAAACTTAAATTTATTTGTACAACTTATGCTACAAAACCACATGCACTTTTCAAGATAAGTAACAATATTGTCGTTTGTGAATTACGTTAAAAATAACTTCACTTCGTATTAACCGGGCACATAAAGTTTAGTTCCATGAACTAAAGTCTAGATTGGAAAAGGTATGAATCAATCGGTTGGAGTGGATTGGTGTGTTTTTAGTGGAGTGGTTTTTCTGTACATATAGCACCGTAGGCATTTATTTTTAGACACGTATCTGGCACACATCCTCTTCAAACGAGTTTATCGAAGAGCCGGTATTAAAATCGATAATTTATTAATGGGATGTTTTAACTCATATGTACATTATGGTGGAGTGGGTAATAAATTAAAAAGTGGTGATGTATAGGTAATTATTATTTGTGGTGGTAACAATTGTTAGTAATAGACATAAAAAATGTAGATATAGTTGCATATCGATTTTGTAAATGATTTTTTACTTAATCAACAAGATAAAAAAAAAGTTGTTGTCAAGCATTTTATTAAGCCTCATCGACTAAATAGAGTTTGTAACATACCATGTCAATATGCTCAAATCTGTTGAAAAAAGTGTGAAAACTAGTAAATCATTTTCTTCTGCTATAGGTATGATGTTCAAAGGTGCTACTTACTCATGTCTCACGACTGAAAGCCGGTTTTGTGATTAGCAAGTCTCATTTTTTTCTCCCGATGCTGCTTACCGTACGCTCCAACAACCTTAAGATCTGTGATTTAGCTAATAACGTTTTCATTTTATTTGTTTACATTATTAAATTATTTTATCCCAAGCTAGAGATGCAATTCAGTCGCGTTGTACATAAGTTTGTTAAGCACTTAATCCAGAGACTAAAGGATTATACGGAGCACGGACAAAGTTAAACTTTATGTATTAAAATACATACGTAGTACATACCAGATAACTCTGCTTCAAGCTGTGACCTTCAAGATGTGCTATTTATTTTAAAATGGTGACATTCCATTACCTGAAACAAAATAAAAATATAAAATGACGGTTAAAATTTTAATAAGTCATGGTCGTTACACTATATCATGATACAAAAATAAAACAGGCCTTAAAATCCATCGGGAAAACAGTCTATGTATTGTCTAATCAGCTTAACAGTATATGAAATTACCCGCAAAGCGACTGCCGTGTGGCTCTCGGAGTTGGTAGGACAGTTCCTGAATATTTTTTGCAATAGTAATAAAAATGACTCAAGTCTGAACCGCTGACTTCCGTCTGCAATTGCCGTCTGACCTCCGCAACCCAAAGGGATAGCGATATTCCATGGCTTAGACCAGTAACAGTTTATTTGAGGGTACTGACTCCCCGAAACGACTGTCAAAGATCTTCATGACAGCCGCGACCGACGATTTAACGTGCTCTCCGAGGCACAGGGCAAGCGAACAATTTAATACACACTTAATTTCTAAAAGTCTTTGGTGTGCGCCGTGGATTTTGACCCGATACCATCTGCATGGCAGTCCGTTGGTGACCTTAATCCTCCTATTTATTTGTATACACATAATTATTGTGACTCGAATTGAGAGACGCTTACGTCTAGCCGTGAACTGTGGAAGACACTATATGATGATAATCCGCTGATGATGTAAGTATTTATTAAAACTTACCTCATTAGCGGATTGTGGTGCTGAATAATGCTATAATCATATTCAGCTTCAAAGTAATTTATTCAACTTAGATCTCAGAGTTACACGTATGAATGTCAAAAGAAGTCTATTAACAAGGTAGGAAAGAAAAGTACAACAATTAAAAGAAAATGAACATGTTAATCTTTATAAGCCACAACACATACAAAAAATATAAAATGCCATAATTTTCTTCAAAAAGCAGTGCGTTTTATGTAGTAATCGTAATAGTAATCCCGACATTATTAACATAAAAACGTAACGTAAACCAGCACGTGTAATATATACAAGGCTAATTATAAAAAAAAATGGTATGGTATGAATCATATTGCAATAAACATTATACGGGAATCGTATATACAGTACAAAGCTTGTATTGAATAGTATATGTGCTTACAAATAACTACAATAAAATAAGAAGTATGAATAAGACAATATTTCTTGTCTAAATAATGTGACGGCGCATGGCGCGCCATGTTGATTTTTAAGGATGGAAAAGAGTGTTATCGATTATTAAGTTGGCAGCACTCTACTCTAAAGTGAATACAAAAGTACGGTATATCGTTTAGAAATTCGCCCACTAAAACCGTGGATCGGTCTGATATTGGCCTGTCCGAGCCTTTAAATGTATCTTATCTATTGGGTAAATAACATCTATTTGTCAACACCGGCCACGCGATGTCTGATATCTTTCAGCGCTGTCTGACTAATGCGGGTTTCAGCTATTTATTGTTTTTTGTTCGGAACTGTCGGTACTTTCCTCTAGTTTTGAAGTATTTATTTCATCGTTTGTTTTATTAGAAATATTGACTGCCTCCGTAGCCCAGTGAATAGCGCATGCGTCTGCTGGTCTCGGATTCGATTCGACTAAAAGTGTTACTGGGTTTTTTCGAATTCTCAGTAGCAGCACAGAGTCTGATAATGTGACCGGTTACGGCATTAGACTCGCTCCCTACTACGTGGGACCTATAATTCATAAGGCGAAATATGGGTGTAATATTACACATCTGCCTACCCTTTCGGGGATATAGGCGTGAAGATATAAAAAAGAAATATATAACATTTTCTACTTTAACATTATCACTTCTCATGCGGTCACATTTTGTCTATTACAGCCTCATCAGGATGACTGAATTTTGCGTTTTTTGTAAGAAGATAGCGTAAACACTGGAGATTTTAGCATGGTAATTTTTCTGTGGGTCTATTGTACGACGCCAGCACTGATTTTTCCTTCAATGCAAAATACGTGATAGTTATCTACTACTAGTATTTATGTATGGTGGGCAATTAATACCAACAGACGCGTACAATTCTTTATATGTTCAGCGTGAATAAAGCTCGTTATCGGCGGTGCGTGTGGAATCAAAGAGTCAGATGCACTCCGCCGAGTTGATTCCACAAAGACTGTGGGAAATAGGGTTGTGTAATCGTTATAAAATATACCAAGTCATATTTGCATTTATAAGTATTTAATGAAGAGCTTTTTATCAAAAATATATTTTTTAATTTCAGATAAAAATTAAATTATAACATTTTATTAAGTTTTACATAATAATTATGTGTCTTCTATATCTAGACGCGTTCAAACGGTATACCTTTTATTTATAAAAATCATTTTTTTAACATTAAGTTATCACCTTCCTTTCAGCTGTCAAAACTGCTTACGTCACTTTTTATGAAGTTTATGTTTACTACCGGGTGGTTGTAAATATGGCGCATTTTATCGCGCACTTATGACTCACTTCAGATAAACATCCATAAAAAACAAACGACACCACTTATCGTTGTTCTGTAAGCTGTGTTGTTTTTATGAATATTTTTTCTAATTGCAAATACTAATAACACTACAAGTGGATCGGCATAAGTTTCTAATAAGATCTTGTAAGATTTCGTAAATGTGTTTTCAGGTCTCTAAAAGATTAGGACGATATAAATGAATGTTTTATCCATAAATGTCGTATGTAGAGGAAACACCCTAACAACTTATTATAACACCATGAACAAGAACTATTCTTCAATAAATAAAACAATAAAGTATGTTCAGTCTCACAGTTTCTATAAACAGACCTTGAAATACGATACCGAGATAAGCCGACGCGACGGCTGTGTACACGTCGCAAGTTAAAAGCCATGAAAATAATTTTTACATGGCTTACGACATACAGAATTGCTATGAAAGACTATGTAAACTATTACTTTTTTCATTTGAAATACCTTCTTTGATAATAAATGAACGAAATTTGAATAATAAATAAATAAACTAAGCAAAGGATCAAATTACAAAGCTCTTCTACGTTCACCCTATTATGACCCATATTGCCATAGCGGTAACGATCATAACTGCATTACTGCACTAGACGCAGCCACGCCTCGTAAGCAAGTGAAATGTGGCATTTTGTTTTTTTTTTTGGCTCTTAGAAAGGTGCAAGTGCTTATATTCGTTTTAAAACACAAGCACAATTTATCTATGATCTCAATTAAAAAAAATCGTTGAACAAAAATCAACCCTCTGTATTAAGAAAATGGGTTTTAAATGCATCGCACCGGTGGTACCGCCGGCGGTACCGCGCATCGCGGAGCATATCGAGAATAATAATAGCGGTACCGCCGGCGGTACCGCGCAAGTCACGGTAATATAATCTAACAGTATTGTAACTCGGCCGTCTTCGTGAGTTATATACCTACAGACGCGCCGTACGCAAACCAGCGGTAGGGCTGCCCGCCTCAAGTATTTTAATTACATCTACCTACTTGACGTTTTTTTCTGGTTTTATGATTGTTCATATTACTTATATTTGTATTCAAACAAATGAAAATCGAATGAATGAAATAGTAAACTGCAGTCGCCGAAGGTTACAAAACTTATATTTTTACTTCAACACCTACCTTCTGAGCCAAAATGCAAGTACCTACGTCCTTAATAACTGACGACTATAATAATAACTTTTTCATTTCGTAAATTAACGTCCCTATTACTATCAGCACAGAGCAACTTGAAATAACAGTTATTTGGTCACCCATCCGATGTCCAACCGCTTGGAACGTTACTTAACGTCAACCATCTAATTGTGTATGCGCTACTTACAGTAATATCTAATCATTGCCAACTTGTTCGATAACACTACATACCATCCACCTTATCATTATAATTTCATAACGATATTACGTTTAATTCAATATATATTTCCAAAAACCTATAATTCAGGGTGCTTTAAAATTAAGCGAAAAATAATGTACTTTGTTAAGTAAGTACCCTAAGAAATTACCTATTGGTTATGTAATAAGCAGATTCCCATTGGCTTCCATTTCGAAAATTACCCTGTAGGTAGTACTAATCATAGACAACAATGAAATAATACATTGTCCATAACGCAGGTAAAAGTGTCCTGTTAGTATACATTATATTATAACCGCAATATGTTTTAAAAATAATAAACATAATAATAGATTAAGCTTATCAAATTACGACTTTATCACGCTAAAGTTAATTACCGTGTCAGAAGGTAGGTGTGAAAAGCGCAGTTATCATTTAAAATAAGGTAGGTAATAGTACTAGCAGGAACCTTCGTAATTTGAAACAAAAAACAACATTGTATAAATAGTCTTATCTTACGGAGTTTACAGGTAATTAAAAAATATATATATAGTTGGTGAGTTATCAAAGAATTTAAACAACCAAAAACTGCACTTCGCCATAATAATTATTTGAATAACAAAACACTGGTACAAAAATCGTCACCGTCTGTTCGTCACTGCGAGCTGCGGCACGATCGCGGCTGTGCGTACTTAAGGTACAGTCTATTAGACTGGGTACCCATTGGATACCGGCGAAGAGGCGCGTAGGTAAAACTCGAGTTTCGTGCGTTTGTATGGAGTTACAATACTGTTAGATATTATTACCGTGCCTTAGTGCTATCCCGGAGCCGTTGATTTTTATTTTATAGACTCACGCCTGTATCTGCGAAGAGGTAAAAAGTAGAGGTGTAATATTACACCCACATTTTGCCATGAATTTTTAGGTCCCACGTAACAGGGGGCGAGCCTATTGCCGTTACCGGACACATCACCAGACTCCGTGCTGCTACTGAGAATTCGGAAAAACCCAGTAGCACTTTTGCCCGACCCGGAAATCAAACTCGGGACCTCCGATCAGCAGTCGCATACGCTATCCACTGGACCACGGAGGCAGTCACCGTTGATTTTTATTCATTAAGTATTCTTTTAAACTAAGGATGCCCGCAGCTATCTGCAGATTTTTTTTATTTTAACCCTTCTCGATGCTGCCCGATCTTGTGAAAAGTTCGGGCAATCCCTAAGATCTCCAAGCTACTAACATGCCAAATGTTAGCTTCTCCGCCCGATATTTTTGGTTGTGCGTTGTCTGTCAGTCAGTCAACGGCACAAGAATTTTGTACATAAATATATATACACATATAGTAGAACACAATACAAGTAAATATTCATAGCCTGATCTCTCTGTCTACTGGTATTTAAAAGATCAATCTTAAAACTCATACTGAAATTATTTCATATCACCAACTACAACATAAAACCTCGCACATGACATGACGCCGAGCAAACTGTTTACCGAATACCGGAACTTTGTAACTGTCCCCAACTTCGGATGAAACAAAGTGGATGAATACAAAATTGATATAACTTTTACAAAGTTTCACTTCATTGATATAACTTTTAGATATTTTACTTCAGTGAATGTTTTAACTTCATTTTATTAATAGACTGTACGTTTTTTTAAATCTTTCTCGAAGTTTCCAAACTTTTCGCTTTTGCTTACCTAAACACTATACTTTAATATTGACTAATATTTCATTTGAAAGTGAGAGAGGGCTATTGTTATTTAGTGAGCGCTGGTTCTTGATAAAAGGTCTTCCGGATACTCACGCAAGTTACCTATCTAATATAAATAAAGCACATAAAGGGATTAACACAAAATATTTGCATTATGCATTAGTCTTTGAACTCGATAAAAATATTAGATCATCGTTCTGAATATAAGCTTTGCAAAAAAGAGGGACTACTATTTGATACAAGCAACCCCAAGGAATAACCATTTGTACCTACTATTATAAACTTTTGATAGCTTTTGAGCATGGATCAGGCATCCATATGGATGTTTGTTATACTCTGTCACATAAAAATTAAGGAACGGATTATGACGAAACTTTGCAGTAAAATATTTTACACTTCAGAATAACACGTGGGCTACTTTTTGTCCCGATGACCGATCCCACGCGGGCAAAGCTACGTGCAGATGTCAGTATCGTTTGTGATTTATTCTTATAAACTCCAGGAAAGTGCTTCCATAAAAATTTGAAGCCTAAGACTTGGTGACCTTCTTTAAATTGTTTCAATGTTTATACGATCGCATTACATATCCTGATGGCGGCCCTGAAATTATGAACGCAGGCTGTTCACGTCGTCGGGTTAATTATTGAGCCTCGCTATCATTGCCTTCGACGTTAAAGCGTGCACCTTGCGCGACCTATTATGATATGCCCCATATTATGCAGCGAATTATACTATGATTCACTAACGTTGTAAGGCTAATGCAGTCTATGAGGGGCGAATGCGTAAAGCGGCGCTAAAAGGTATTTCTTAATAAGATTTCATCAAATTATGGCATACGGCAGCGGAACTACACGATATGTCTAGTACTGCATTGTGAAGTCTTGCTGCCGGATAAACAAGACTTCACAATATACAATGTAGGATGTCAAACTAGTGCGTACACTATTCCACATCGTCCCTATGGGTCGCGAAGCTTTGATTGTCGGCAATGCCAATGACGTCATACGGCATTCCGGTGGTGCCATATGAAATGCTGATCAGAGGAAACACCCTATGGACACGCTCCGCTAGGAAAGGTCTAATACGAAGCGTCCGATACGTAAATACAATGTGGACATGTTGACGCCTACTTGTACTGTAAATAAAAATCATTTGGTTTTTGTTATTGTGTACGCGTACTTTTATACAACTAATTTAAAGATGCTACGTGCTGAAATATCCACAGGGTATTAATGACGACGCAATTATTTGTTTATCAGATAAATGAGATGATTTTACAGCTAATACCGTATTTTCAATAAAATACATCATTTTAGTATAACCACGCTCAAATTTAGTACTTATTTGTTTATGTGGTAACATGAAGAAAAAAGAGATTGATTACAAAAATAATCAAAACTTCAATTTAGATGAATACGCATTTATAACAACACATAAAGTAGGTACACTACAACAAAGTGAGATTAATTTGTTTCCAGTGAATCAAATCAATTCGATCTACCTAATCAATTAATCTTTGTAGTCTTTAATCCGATTTATTAGAGACTATTTTATGAAATAGATCCTGTCAAAATAGATATTTTTGCTTTATTTCGTATTAAAGCTTTATTTCTTGGCTTTTATATCGTGATTTCATCTACAAAATTGAACTCCTATAACTAAAAATTCTAAGCCCTTGCTCGTATACATAGTTGGATTCCGTGAGTCTCTGTTACGGGTACCTATCGTAAAATTACCCTCAGTACATACCTTACTTCAACAGTAATAATTTGCCAAAAGGCAATGTCCTACGTATTGCACAATACTAATCTGTCTGTATATATAAAATTCTTGCGTTACTGACTGACTGACAGACAACGCACAGCCAAAACTATAAGGAGGAAGAAGCTGAAATTTGGCATGTATTATTCTTGGAGAAATGAAGAGTGGAGACCGTAGGGATGCACTAAGAAGGTATTTCCCTAATAATCTCACGGGATCGGACAGAAGCCGTTAAATTAAAACGAAATTTGTGAGTTTAGCTGCGAGCATCTCCTAGTTAGATAAATTTGTTTACCACAAATATGCGTCCAAACTAATTATAAATCAGAAACTACAGACGATTTAACCCTTTTGGAAGAGAATAGATTTGCATTTGGGAAATGTTGTCGGTGGACATACTAGCCCCTCGCAAATGTGAAGAAGATAGGGCTACAGCTGTGCATATTTGTCAACATGTAAAATAACTGCATTGGTTTATTATATAAAATACAATGTTTCAAACAAGCGCAGTTGGCAACCACAAAATGTTAGGTATGTTATAAAACTATTTGTAAGCCAGTGCTCCCGGACATCGCTCCGGTTTACAATATAAAAGTTATATCTGGCGAGCAATGCGTATACATATAACATACGTTACAGCACACGGCTGCTCTGGTATTTAGCATGTGAGGATGTAAGTATATTGCATATTAGAGCAAATAATTATGACTGAAATTAATATTGTTAATTAAGTTCTTATTTTCATTTTTCATAATACTTACGGTTACGAAACACTGAACAATACAAGTTCACAATACAAGCTTGTTATCTGCCGCTATCCACTAATGTGCACAATCGATATATACAATCTTGTGTTCTATGTTTCAGGCACAATACAATACAGGCATTTCTATCGAAGGCGTCAAGCTGGCGTTGCTAATTTGCTATCATGTGCACTTAAAAAGCTTAGTCACCAGCGAGAATAAAAGTCCACGTAGACTTCGCATTACGCGAAATTGATAATTCCACGTATTGTGTAACCACATTGGAATACCTACGCTGTAATCCTTCAACAAAATACCTACTAACGAAGTGAGGTGTTGGACGCTAAAAATTTCAATCACGTAGTTTACGGGGCTCATGCTGGACACACAGTAACACTAATAACTTATTTGTAAGCAATCTAAATAACAAGCGGCGCCTGGATTACGTGCCGGGCGCATGGGTAGAAATGCGATGACAACTTGATCCAGGTATAGCGGCGATATTGTTTACCAGTTGGTAGATTTTGCACCTAAATACTAAGTGTTTTATGAATTTTATCTGATATATCATCACCATACATATTATTCATATGATTTGATGTAAGTAAAATCATCGTTATTATCAGCCTGTTGTAGTCTACTGCTGAACAAGGCCTCTCCTATGGTTAGCCACTGAGCTTGATATCCACCTCTTCATGTCCAGCCGCTGCCAGCCACTTAAAGCGTAAATAGTCACTCCCGCGCGCGCCGCATTTTGATTTATGACAGTAATGACATTCCACGATGTGGCTTCATTAGAAAACAATCAATTTGGTCATCTTAATATATAAAATCCTTGCGTTACTGACTGACTGACAGAAACGCTACAGCTGAAACTATTGGGCGCAGGAAGCTGAAATTTGGCATGTATGTTCCTTGGGGACCGTAGGGGTGCACTAAGAAGGGATTTCCCGAAATACTCACGGGATCGGCCAAAACGGGTAAATTAAATAAAAATGCAAGCGTAGCTGCTGGCGTCCTCTAGTATAAAAATATTTGGCAAAGCATACTCGGCTAGAATTCTAAAAATCAGTCATTGTTTCATCCAGTGAGAACGCCAAATGCGACGTGTTTTGCCTTTGACGTCCTTACATCGTTTCCTTACTCATACTATGCGCGATTACTTATGCGCTGTAATTTTTAGCACTACCTGAAACTGTATTAAAATTTTTGCAGCAAACACTTCAGACGAGGTTTGCTTCAAGCACATGCACGGAATAAACTCGCAAGCAGTTTGATGGATTGGAATTATAACTCGTAATTATGTTGAGGAAGTTGTTACCAAGCCTTCTCCATTACACGAGATGGTACAGTGTCCTTAAAACTTTTAATAGAAAAAAGGGAGATAGGTTACACTTCGGAAGCCAGCTTTATGAATAAACTTGTTGCGTATTGCGTTTGCGAGATCTTGTTATTTCGTTCTCGGTGATTTCTGTAACTGTATTTGCATGCTGTTTAATATGCCGCAAAATAATGTTGTAGAGATGTCGCAAAATAATGTAATACATTATACGAGCGATTTGAATACTTTATACGAGGTTATTTACCGGGACTTACTCGTGATATCGCGAGTAAGACCCGCTAAATAACCTTGTATAAGACATATTTAAGGCCTTACTTTGATCTAAAAGAAAGTCTATGTATAGTATCAGACTTAGCCCTAAAAGTATTTTGTACTCATGTGTTACGGCAGCAATATGAGACAAAATGAGCAGTTCTCATATAAAGGGAAGGTACAGAAAATGAATAGGCAGGCAGCCGCTAGTCTAATCATCTGATATTCAAGTAATAGAAGGGGTAGCAATATGGAAAAAATCATTCGCCATACGCTATGAACGTATACAATTTCTCACAAGTCCACAACCTATACACGAAATACAAAACTAATTTACATGCACGTGCTTACTTCGTATCTGTATGAAGGCAGCACAATACGAAATAGATTACTGTATAGTGTTGCATCTCCGCGCACCTTGGAAACAATGAAGCCTTGTTATATGCAGCCAGCTTCATTTCGGACCGACAGCGTCACTGATTTGACGGACGAAGGGACAGATACATAGACTTACATGACATATGCATTATGTTTCAAGCTCCCTAATCGTTACATATAAGTACCTTACAGGTATTAAAAAAATATTACGATGTAAATACAGTGTCTCAAGACGAAGGCACTGACCAGTATGCACACACTGGTCTATACCAGTGATAGCTTACGGAGCAGACACACTATGGACCTTATCTGAAAGCCCATAGTGAGCGACCTCACTCAGATTCTTAGACCAGACACAAAACATGGCTTGTCGACCTAGGTACATTTTTTTAATAATGAAATATTCATAACTCTGCCACTACAGCTATAACACCACAGTAGCATAGAACATATTTTTTAATATACTGCGACCTCTATAAACAAATTTCGGTCAACAAAACGTAAATAAAATATTGACAGAAAAGAAAATACGAGCACAACAAATAATATGTTGATTGAAACAAACACCTTTATTTCATGTGTGTTTCACCTAAACAAACAGAACAGCGGCCATTACACTCTAATTGCGCCACTCTTCACCTTAAGAATCCCACACACTGCCAAATAATACACTCATTTTATTACTTCGTTTATTAAATTTACACAAAGGCTCCGTATCCGTGTATTTTCTTTTTGTCTGTAAGGCAAAAAGCAGATGTATTTATTTTGCCGTAAACGTTTCCCATCTTACTAATATAGACATAGAAAACGATAGCCTAGTGGTGATACCAACAGACTGCCATGCACAGGGTATAAGTTTCGAATCCTTGGCGCAGAAAACTGATTTTTCGGAGTTATGTGCTCATGAACATCTAGTCGCTGCTCATAAACATTAGATGCCAATCAGGCTTCACTCGTGTATTCAAAAAGAGAAACAAGAAGGTGAAGCTTCCTTAATTCTTTTCCCTCAAACATCAACGCTCTGCCGTTCGGCTATAGTCAGCATCGTCGGCCTTGCTTTATATCTGTTGCATCCTACACTTTCCCTTAGACCTTACCTATTTACCTTAGACCTCGGCGTACGCCTCCAGTGTAACAATATTTTACAAAGCGACTGCCGTCTGATCTTTGTAACCCAGATGCGTATTTATATGCCATCGTTAAGACTTGTGTCAGTATGTTTGAGGCTAATAATACCTTGTAATGACTGTCATTATTATAGATCACATATGAGGTCGATGGCTCTCCGAGATTCTGAAAGATAACTTTTTGAAATCGGCTACCTATCTATAAACTAGACTAGATGCGTCACTTATATATATACACTATACACTTATATATATAAATCGACTCATTCGTGCGCCCGCCACGTCACCACTTTCCTAACATGACCTCACTGTATTCGATTTCAGGCCACATCACTCAAGAACTCAACAAACAACTCCGTCGCAACATCGCTTATCAGTGTAATATCCCCCTTACATCGGCCACACACGGGGAGCCTAATAAGTTTAAACCAATCAACCAAAAGGGTATTGGTCGCACGCTGGTCAGCTTTGTCGCGGCTTAATTAATTCGCTGTTTATTACTTTGTTTTAAAGGCTTAATGTGTTTGCTACTTTTTATTGATCGACGTTTATCTTCATTCTTTTAGCGATTAAATGTTACGCTCATGGCGTGATTTGCCTTGCCCTTTGTAATAGATCGGCGAAGTTAAGCAACGCTTAAACAGGCCATCGCTCGGTTAGGTGACCGCGTGAGGCACATCAGAACGCTACGGTTACATGTACAGCAAATATTCAGCCAGTTAAATTCTCTAGTAAACTGTATTTCTTGTAAATGAAACAACTGACAGAGAACTAACTTTAAGTAAGTTCATCA
Source organism: Euclidia mi (assembly GCA_944739405.2). NCBI lineage: Eukaryota > Metazoa > Arthropoda > Insecta > Lepidoptera > Erebidae > Euclidia > Euclidia mi. The sequence continues at coordinate 17,285,950 of OX123187.2, forward strand.
TCATCATCATGCAGCCCTAGGTATCTCTCCTCTCCTCTCTCTCATTTCCGTCATAGCAGCATTGTAAGTCAATATGAGGATTTAGCCTACTGAACCTTGCTGCCTTAAAAGGACATATTTTTAAACAATAGTAATTTGATTTGACTTGAAAAGGTAACTTGAAGACTATCATCATCAGCCTTTAACAGTCCACTGCTGGACTAGCTCAATAGCTCTCTCCTTTGAAAGGACACTGGTCAAATGGGTTACAGTGCTGTTCCCTGCATAATATGATCGCTCTGTCGGCTCTTGCGACACCCACGGAATGATATGGGGTGGTAACATTCCGTATTCCTAATCCGTCACCACACGGACGTAACTTGAAGGCTATACGTATTACATAAGCGAAATGTAATAACTTAATTGGTTCACAGCCGCTCCCGCACCATTATCTACTCGTAAACAAATCTTAAAAGCGTAAGAAAATCCCTGTCCCGAGACAAAACCGACATCATCTTAAAACTCGGGTATATATTTTCTAGTTCACAACAAAAGTTGTTCAATATTTATTTTTGGTATTTCGGCTACCTGTTGCTTTGTCCCGGGAAGTGAAAAAGGTGTCGTACTATCAGCCTTAACTTTATATAAATAAGGTTTAGGATAGATGTTACTGGTCTGATTGATAATAAAAATATAGCCCAAATAAAACATTGAAGCGAGCCTATATTTTTACGAGACTTTGAGGATCTATATTCTGAAATATTTATTTTAATCCGACATCTTTGGTAACGCAGGCACTAGGACTGAATCGAGGCTCGTGGGGAAATTTCATTCAACCAAGAAACACACAGAATGCCCAGAATCAAAACTTCAAAACAACAATATGTGGATCACACAAAGAGTCGCACCTTAAGGAGATCGAACTTACAACACTTGATGCAGAATTCAGAGGCAAGGCGCCCGTTTAAAATAGTACTTCGAGATTACATTGATTATAAACGTTAAATAACTTAGATGTCAATATTTAAGTAATCCAAACAACGCGCTCTTGATAGTAATAAAGCTTGTTTTTCAAACAACATTTATTTTGCAAATGTGTTGTGTTGGGTACCAAATCAAATACTCAGATAACAACCTTAATTCAATTTATGTTAGGACTGGCTCATCTAGTGCGTTCCAAACCATATAATCTAAAATTGTGAATAAAAGAGTTGAATACAAATTCTAAAACACCTAAATGAAGATAATTGAAATATCCCAAAAAAATATTAGAAACTCAAATTTTACGCGATAACGCGCCATTTTAAATCAATTGAATGCAATAAAACAGAAATAATGGTCACAATTTGAAAGCTTTGTCTCATTTGGTCGTTTTTAGGGCTCCGTACCTCACAAGGTAAAAAAAGGAACCCTTATAAGATCACTTTCTTGTCCGTCTGTCTGTCTGTCTGTCCGTGTGTAACCACCGATTTTCTCAGGAACGGGTGAACCTAGCAAATTGAAATTTATACCAGATACTGTCTGGTCGATGGTTCCTATTAGGTGTATAAAAATCAGGGTCCTGGGTTAACCCGATAAAAAGATATGGTCAAAATTAGATTTTTGCGAAAACTTGTAAGTACCAAAATTAACCTTAATTTTCAACTGTGGGTGCATAGGGTTCCCACCAAGAACTTAGGGTCCCAAGCCAACCTCACCTGCAAGTGGTGCACCTGCCGATCAACGGACGAGGCTCTGGCAAACAAAATATCCCGATAAGCGGCAATAGACTCGCCACCTATTACGTGGGATCAAAACACTGGCGAAAAGTGGGCGTTTAATATGCCTCTGCCTACCCCTTCGGGGAAACAGGCGTGAGTCTATGTATGTATGTATGTAATTTTCAACTTTTATAATTTTCGGAATTTTTCCTTTACTTGTGCTGTAAGACCTTACTTTTAACCAAAATTGACGATTCTAGGTCCCTTTGAACTAGAATTAGTTCCCGTTGAACTAGAATCACGAAATTTGGCCAACAGGGTCTTATAGCACAAATAAAGGAAAAATTACAAAAAATAAAAAAGTGGAAAATTTAAGGGTGTCGTGCATAGTATACTCCATTTAAGATAGTTCTCTAAGTTGTATGGGCGCTCATACAGATTTAGAGGACTAGCGTAATTAGCACCAACCTCAAATAAGGTAAAATGCGTACGGAACCCTCGGTGCACGGGTCAGACTCGCACTTGCCCGAATTTTTTGTTATGGTTTTCGTTTTTCAAGCCCAGTTCTTTATGTCAATAGGCTCATTACGAAGGGTCTGTGTTTTTGTATCTGTTCTGCGTTTCTGTATTAAGTTTATTATTCTTTGATTCTTTCATTGTTCTGCCATAAAAGTTTCGAATGGATGGGCGTTAGTGCTTTTACATAATTTCCAATTCAGAGTTCTTGACTTTATGAAAGTTCTATTTCCTACGATGTCTAGACAACGTCTTTACGCATAATACAGCTTAAAAATGAACTTCATAAATTATATTTATTAATGATCATCATTGTAGCGTTGTTCTCAGATAATTGTATGTTTTATTGATACCGTATGAAACTACATGTCTCTTTCGGTATAAATAAAAAAATCGATGCAAAATAGTTATTAAATAAAGATTTGAAACATGACTTTTAGATCTCCAGATTTCCCAGTGCCAGTCTATTACATGTTATCAAATTTCACATAATACTAGCTTTCTATGCAAAGGCAAAAGGCAGCGATAGCCGAGTGGATATACCAAAAGACTGCCATGCAGAGGGTATCGGGTTCGAATCCACGGCGCGCACCAATGACTTTTCGGAGTTAAGTGCGTATTGAATTGTTAATTATCGCTTGTCCCGTGCCTCGGAGAGCACGTTAAGCCGTCGGTCCCGGTTGTCATGAAGATCTTTGACAGTCGTTACAGGGCGTCAGTACCTTCTAAATAAACTGACACTAGTCTAAACCATGGAATATCGCTATCCCTTCGGGTTGCAGCGGTCAGACAGGCAGTCGCTCTGTGGAAAAGCTAATATTCAGCCAAATCCGGTTAGACTAGTAAGCGGACCCCAGATTGAAACTGGGATAACGCTAAGAGAAAGAAGAAGACTAGCTTTCTATGCAACAGAACTTCATTATGTAGTATCAAATTCCAGAATACTATTATTCGAAACCTTTAGCTACCTGCATAATATCAAACGCTGATATTGTAATCTGATTGCCCTCAATGCCAATCAATCTGTTTATTACAAACTGATGGAATCACATGCGGAATTCAATCGATAAATTGGCAAATGTTAATAGTCTAGTTAAGGGTTTGATAAAATTTTAAATTAAGTCATCATTATGCATTGATTATTGGAATGTTGATCCTAGATTTTTATCCGATAGGGCTAACATTTCCTATCGAGGTTAAATGTCAATGTAGAAATAATTTATTCACTTGAATCACAACGTGACGATTATGAACGTCAAATTTACAAAATAATTACTGATAGATTCTACATTTACATTTTTTGTTTTTCGTGTGAGTGTGTGGCCAACTCGGTGTCGGAGTTTTCAGACTGCCTAAAAGCCTCCGATATGGCTTAACGATTCTTATCCTTAGACAAGAACCGGGACCGACAGCTTCACGTGCTCTCCGAAGCACGGTAGCGCTCAGATGTAAATGCCACACTCGGTCACCCATCCAAGTGGTGAACTTTGCAAGCGTTTCTTAACATTGCCGATCTGTTACAAACGGCAAGCCAAGTCTCGCTATGAGCGCTACTATATTTAATATTTACATTTGGTGCCACAGTTTCAATGCGAAGGAACAGAACTTGCTTCAACAACAAGGATTTTCCCAGGGTCGAAAGGATTCAATGACCCTCAGATTTGCAGTCAGAGCTCAAAGACTAAACTAACAGCCAACAGGTTAGGCTAACAGTCCAAACACGTGTGCACTTTCTCTTACCCGATTAGCAAACCCAGCCATACAATGTTTTGCAAATACGAGGCAAGAAAGCAACTACAAGCTTACAACATCCAGTCAATGAAACCTGTTTCTTTCAGTTGTGTGCTAATTATCTACTTTTAAGGCGAGAAATACTTTTTAACAAAGAGCGACAGAGCTTTTCATTATGTTCTTGAAAGACTTTAATCTGCCGCCAGACTTTTTAATAGTCGTACATACAAGAAGTTTATTAAACAAACATCTAAATGTTTTAAATGTTTGTTAAATCGCATCGCTCGCTCGTGCTATTGCATCCTTCTTGCGGTATTTTCGTCTTTGTTCAGCTTCTAGGAGTCCTAGCATGACGTTACAGAGCCAAATGCAGTCCTCATGTCTATAATTTGCTAAAATGATTTTCAAATCGGTTTCGTAGTTCTAGAAATTAGCGCGTTCAAACAAAAAAAACTGCAGTTTGCTTGCTTAACAAGCTACCATAACGATTTGTGACTCTATCAATTTATTTGTGCTACTATATCTCGTGAGTTTACACCAAACAATTGCGTTAGTCTCAGCTCAACGGTGTTAACAAATCATCATCATCAGCCCTATATACTGTCCCACTGCTGGGCACAGGCCTCTTCTCACTATGAGAAGGGTAAGGTCATAGTCCACCACGCTCTGGCTAAGTGCGGGTTGGCAGACTTCACATGTCTTTCGAGACCATTATGGAGAACTCAGAGATGCAGGTTACCTCACCATGTTTGTCTTGACCGATAAGCAAGCGATAATAAACAGTTTAATACGCACATAACGTCGAAAAGTCATTGGTGCGTGCCGTGGCCTCGAACCCGAGACCCTCTGCGTAGCAGTCTGTCGGTCTCTCCACTCGGCTATCGCTAATGTAGGCTAAAAAAAAAGAAAATAATCTTACAAATAAATATATATTGAATCCATGCTGTATTTTTTTACGTTTACTGTCAAACTGTGACAAGAACCAATATTTTCCGTGTAAACATAATAAGTTTCCTTAAGTTCTTGTCACTTAGCCATTACCTATACCACGAAAAAGCTATGAATATATGAATTCTAATGACCACCGTATATCGCACAGTATGGGGTTGTAACGTAATTTCATTTGTTGACCACCTATCGCCATGACAACCTGTTGGTCCCGGAACATTTTACGATCGAACATTTATTGTTCCAAGTGTCAAAAATGCTATAAACCTGGACAAATGTGATGCATGGGACATTAATCGGATTTATGTTGTAAAAGGAAATCAAATAATATATATTATTATACTTTTGTCTTTGTTCGAGACCTAGCGAACAGCGGTACTGAAGGTATCAGGTTCAAAACCACGACGCGTACATCACTGAATTTTCTAAGTTTAAACGATGCGGTGATGGGATAAAGTTAGGACGATGATAATGATATTATCTTTGCCTGGAAGAAATCGCTTTTAGAAATATGACTGACTATTTATGTTCCTTGTGTCTTTGTATCATAAACTTTTATCTTTTGTAGGTACAATAAGGTATTACTTATCTTATGCGTTCAATTACTAACATTTTCACCCCGCGTAGATAGACAAACAGATTGAGTCACTTAGTAGTCGCCAAAGCGAGTTTATAAAATTCATGTTATCTGCTACGAAGAATGCATGTAGTGGTTCTGGCTTTGAGTTTTACTTGAGATCAAATCGTAGAATTTGCTTTGGGAGGCTTGATATATTTGTGTTTAGATGCTTGTAAAGTCCAGTTTGAGAATTGTACCGAGCATACGAGCATTATTTTGCACCAACAGCATAAAAAACTAATACATCCACACTGAACGGGCTGACCCATCATATCATTATTAATTGTCAACATCAGAGGCGTTCTACTAAAATTTCCAGTACCTACACTATAACATATGTGTGGATAGCACAACGCCCCGAGGTGATTCAGTTTAGTTGTTTATCTCAAATCCAGTATTTGCTACCGAAAGTTCAGCTAAAGTGTCAAGAGAGGCGTTCAGTATCCGAGGGCTCAAAGTTTTCAATTGTCACAACTGTTTTATTTATAAACAACATGTAGTAATCTTAATCCGGAAAAGCTAAGTAGAGCTTTTCCGGATTAAGAATACTAAGTGTCACTAACCCATTTAATTCCGTGAGTGTCGTAAAAGGCAATTATGGAAAACACTCGAAGCAGATAGTATCTTACGGAATAGATCGAAAACTCGATATCAAACCGTAATTCAAACCATCTGACCAGCGCAGCGTGGTATAGTAGACAAAATCGTCCTATTGCCTTACAATGCTTTGCATTCTTTTCTTTAGATACCTATGTATTATGTTTATGTTGTAATATGATAAATATTATCAATCTATTAAACAGAAGATATTATTCCGAAAAGGATAGGTAACGAAATTCCCATTTATAAAAGTATTGCGAATATACGATACTTTTACGATTTCCATATTTGCCCTGATTTTTCAACATGGGATATACAAGATTTTGGACACGTGAAAATTTATGGTGTAAATTACACCAAAAGTCTTCACGTATTAGTAGGTACCTACATAGGTTTACTTTGTTGTCTGATTGAGAATTTATAGTAACAAATTCACCAGCTGTTTTGACACGCTAAATATCAGACAATAATATTGAAATGCATTTATTATCTTCATACAAAAACACTTATCATACGCCTACACAAATCGGATATAGCAACATTTTTCTAAATCATTTAAATTAAAATTCATGCAATTCTCATAAAACCTAAAAATTACGATAAAAATTTACGATAATGTCAGATTTATATGCATTGCGTACTAGAACTATAAATTGGCATATTTATTCGCAGAACCGGTGGTGGGGGGGCTTAGTAACCGTGGATTTGATTTTCTCCCACGGTGAAGCTAAGCGGCATCCCGGGAGGGGACGCTCTACGTGGGCTTGCGTGAGGCCTGCGTAGGATGCGTCCATAGGTGCGGGTGCGGGGGACAGTTCTATCTGTCACTCGCAGTCGGGTGCGGTCGCGGGAGGAGAGGCGTGTCGGTGTTGCGTTGACGCGCGCCCTATCTCCCGCGACCAAATGGGGGCGCACCATCGTTGCGTCGCGGTGGGGCCGCAGAGGAAGAGTAGATGCGGTGTTGCGTTGCCGTCCTCGCTATACTTTGCGGCCGCTGGGTGTTTTGGCGGCGGAGCCCAACACCTTCATCCGCCGCCAAGGGGGTTTCGTTCGGGGCCCGCCTGACCATCTGGCGGGCCAATACCCGTCGGGGGGTAGCGAGGAATGCTTTGGTGAAACCCTACCCTCTGACACATGGGTACATGAGGAGCACGGGTTGGTTTTTAGTCAGTAAGAGTCTGACAGTCCCCTTCGTCCTTCCCCCCCAGGGCGAAAGGACTCCATGAGGATTTTCCAACCCGACACCAAAAAAAAAAAGGACCGATACCCAATCGAGTAGTAGTGTTCTAGAGTGGAAACCTTGGCAAACGTAGTATAGTACGCTCTCTAGGTGGAGTGACGATATACGCAACGTGGCTGGCAGCGGCTGGACAAGAAGAGCCGAAAATCGGGCACAGTGGCGTGTCATTGAAGAGGTCTATATCCAGCAATGGACTATGGTAGGCTGATGATGATGATGGTGATTACTGCTGGCACAACCTTTACACAGTACAGTTTTAGATGTATCTTTATACTGTTTCATCACAAGACTTTTGCTTTGCCTCTATCGCTTTCGTCTACACGTCATATAAAAGAGACAAAAGAGAGAATACGTTCAATCACCGTAGCACTTGCACCCCAACTATGGTGAAATCGCCACCCATGTCGCTACTTAATATACGACCCGTCTTCAAGGTTATAGGGAATAATTGTTATTATAATACTGATACCAATTTGCATATACACGAGGCGATCAGAGCCCTCTCTTCGTAGTGTTCCACGCAACTAGCATGATATTGCTACCGATTTTAGGGTTGGAGTTGCATGAAATTGTAATACATTTTTTGCCGTTGTTACTAAAAATGTATTACAATCATGACTAATATACCAAGTATTGCCACTTAACCTCCAAAATATAACTGAGAAAATGTGTCTATATAATATACCTCTGTCAATTTAGTTAACTTTTAATCAGAAAAAATTGTGCCCGAAATAGTTTTTGTTCCTAGATCCCTGATCTTTGAAGAACTGTAACGATACTTAATAAACTAAAATCTCTTAGAAACGAACGAAAGAGAGTCTTGGAGGTATGAATGGTATATTATTTCAAAAAAGTTCTCGACCCACTCAGCTTCCATATGCGTCATCATAAAATAATCTCTATACAATAGTCAGTGACGTAAATGTATGTTGTGAATTTGTGTTCTCGGGGAGAAAGGTCAGACGTCAGCCGTAAAGTGTACATTGATGTGGGTGTTATATCTCCTTCATATTTCATTATCGACGGTCGTTGCCTAATCTGACAGGCATTGGGCTTGACACCAACTTTACCCTTTCGGCGTACTGCTGTCAGGACCAAGGTGAATATGAAAGAGGTAAGACCGTAACATTAGATTCTAAAGACAATAGTGAAGTAATTTTTAATAAATTGAAAGTCGGATGACAAGGTTTAGGTTTTAAAATAAGCCTTAGCTTCTAATAGTTTTTTGCCTGCTAACTCAGCTTTCATGAATTCGATGGCAGAACAAAACATTTCGTGACGAGAACGGCTGTTTGCTCTGTGTCTGCCTGTAATTAAGTATTTTGGTATTATGTATTGACTGCTTCCGTGGTCCAGTGGATAGCGTATGCGACTGCTGATCGGAGGTCCCGGGTTCGATTCCACAGTCAGGCAAAAGTTACTGGGTTTTGCCGAATTCTCAGTAAGAGCACGGAGTCTAGGGATGTGCCCGATAACGGCAATAGACTCGCCCCCTATTAAGTGGGACCTAAAAATTCATGGCGAAGGGTGTAATATTACACCTCTGCCTACCCCTTCGGGGATACAGGCGTGAGTCAATAAAAAATATGGAAGGATGAATTCAATTAAGTTGTATACCAATACTTAAATTGGATTAAATTCCTTTAAATTATCAAGTAAACATCGATCTACATTTTAACATTCCCTATTTGCATTTCAGGCTTAAATCAAATTAAGAAACTTTCTCAAATGGGTCTCAATCTCTTCCACTGGCATAAATACTGTCAGAATGTAAAAACATTCCGTACAAGTGTTCCTTGCGGACAACACTCAACTATCTGATTGTGGCTTGTGGTAGTAATTGTTCGAAACCTACTTTCATCCTACATACATACATTTTTACCCTGAATTCTGCAGGAAGTTGCGGGGTCTTTTGTATCCCAAGGTTGTTTTCCCTCCGAATATTGATCACAGAGATATTTTCGGGATGAAAATAATTTCTTACGTCAATAGTAAGTAAATAGTGTGTGTATTACGCCTACGTCGAATGTATTTTCATATAGAAGTTTATGATTTGCGCAGCAGATCATAAATATGGATATTGAGCTAGTACATTTGTCGCTTTATGATAGTTTTGGGTCATAATTGATGAATTTTCTCAATAATTTGGTTTTTATCTATTGCCTAATGTATTACTTTGATGACGTTTTGATTGCCAAAGGTTTTCTTTATTTTAACTATTTACTGTTGACTTAATACGTACCAAGAAGTCTAGTTTATAGACTTCTTGGTGCTACAAGAATAAAAAAAAGCCCTGTAGAGGAGCATATTTGTATCTATTAAGATTTAGATTAAAGTAAGTCACTCCTTCATATTATAATAAAGATAGCAAAGTAATTTGCCGATGCGTTTAAAAATATACCTACCCTTATTGTTTCCTGCCATGTTTTTATAATAATAAAGATTGTGGATGTCCAATATTATAGCCGACCTGACAATGTATGAAATAAAATAAATTACAAAATATTCAAAAAACCAATAACTTCGTTAAAATGTTAACCTTGTTACGGTCAGGCTATAAATGGTATCAAAGGCGACAAAAGCTCTTAATCGATACTAATTTCAGCCAACTAAGCAAATAAATTAGTACTTTCTTATATTTATTACTAAATACAAAATGAGAATTAACTACGCAATTTTAGTTAGAAAACTTCGCCAGCAATATGATACTTTTCAACGTTTAGTTACTAAGAAAGTTTTATAAGAACTATTTCGATTTAACAGTAAAACTTTGTAATGATACTTTACTTAAATGTTATCAAAGTGCTAATTAGGACTAATTTGTTTTCATTTATGTTTGGAATAAAATTTTAGCAACCATTTGTTAAGGGCAGTTTCAGATTAGCGTATTTTTCTGCGCGTTTATTGGTATTTTGTTTCAGCATACGCTTTTACACGCGCGTTACATTATGCGCTTCCTAAAACCGGACTCGCGTAAACGGACATATTTCAGAGTTCGCTCATAACGGTAGTGATATACTACGGAATTCAATATTCGAACTTTAGATAGATCTGTAGATTTTAGATTTGTTTTTGACATAAGCTCCATACAAAATATGTCAAACACGAATCTCGAATCTCAAAATCCACGTATGGATCGAATATTGAAAATGGCCGATAGTGTCAGTATCGCGCTTATACGAGCCTAGAAGCGCGTCTACTCGCGTACGACATGTGCGTGTGTCAGAATCGTCTATACGCGCCTACATGCGCTTCCTAAAACCAGTTTATACGTGCGTATAAAACGCTATTCTGAAACCGCTGTAACTGACTGGTCGACGACATCGTTGGAGTGACGTACCTATTATTTAGCAATTACAAATAAGGTTGCCAAATTTAGTAACCGGGATTAGCACTACAAGCTAGAAAAACACGGTTACCCATCTTTTAACAGACCTAGTTACGTGACTTTCCAGAACTTAGCATTCCTATCAGTAGTTAATACTAGCTATACTGCTTTCTAGCACCGAAGTTTGACACTAAGATAACTCATCCGAGATAATTTTATAAGTACTAAACATTATTTTCTCCGAACCCTACTGACGCTTCGTGTACTTACCAAAATGTTCATAATCCCCTCATTTCCCGCCATCGGGATACCGTAAAGTATAACAGAACCTTGCAAACTGGATTAGGAAAGATCTCTTTAATCGAGTTACACCTAACAAGAGCTCTCCCGTTTTTTAATCTGCACTAAGTCGATTAGAATTAGGCCGTTGAAGATAACCGGAGGAAGGGATCATTTGTGTAAGCTCCTCATCACGAACAACACGTAGACTATGAATATATTCTTATTTCTTTTTGTTATTGTTTTTAAAGATCCCGACATTTTTATCTTAGTATGTTGAGGTTTGGCTTTTTGTTCACAGATTTTCATCTGTGAACAACTTTCGTTATTAATTATAGAATCATAATTAAATAGAGTAAATAGAGTGAGCATCCCCATTTACAGACATATATTCTGGTTATATAGCCAAATCGAGGTTAGCATTTGCGATATAAGCGAGTTTATGTGTAATACCGTGATGGTTGAATGATTTCTTACCCTTTTGATCATCGTCTAAGTCATTGGCAGCAATAAAAGCTTTAATTTTCATTCTGTGCTTTAAAATGTATTAATATTAGTAAAAAAACAAGCTTGAAAAAGTGGTCTTACAAAAGTATAAAAAATCTGTTGAGATATTTTGACAAAATGAGTCATGATCTTGTGAGACTATCTAAGCATCTATTCTTCAACAATTTAAACAGTTTTAAGAAACTTATTAATTTGATCTATTTTAAAGTCAGATTAGACAGAAATATCCGCTTAAAAAAACCGTAGCCTATTCTGTTTCTCACTGGCTTAAATTAAACGCAGAACAACAATACTTATGCACATAGGTATTATCTATTTTATGAGAATAAAGTGAGGCAATTAGAAATATAAATTTCTATCCCTGCAGATCTAAACATTTATTAGATTTGGCTGTTAGTACATAAATCTCTTTGTGCACAAACACTAATAGTTTTATGAGGGAATTCGCGTCAATGCAATGAGTAGAAATTAAGTTACTGGCTCTCGATCGCAAGCCAACGCCATCAGGTTGGTTTAACCGTCGCGTCGTTGATAATAATGTTTGTAAGTAAAACTGGTGAATGCGCAGATGAAAGCTAAAGAAAGGAAATGTACAAAAAATATATTAATAAGTAATAAGTAGATAGTGCCATTAATATTACATAATTATTGCTTGATGATACGGCACCAGATGATACTTTGTACGCGAGTCTGACTTGGGCATGACTGTCGTTTTATTATTTGCAATCGTAGTAGAGCCTTGCTGATTTTAGCATGAATGGGCCGGCTCGACCGGGGAAGTACTACCCACTCACAGAAAATCGACGTAAAGTAACAGTCCCTAAACTGTTGCGTTTCGTTCGGTACGTGAGAGTGCCAGAGACCCTATTCCTGCTCCCTCATCCCACTCCTTATCCTATCCCTTTTCCCAACCCGAAGGGGCGACAACGCACTTCTAACTCTTGTTTGTGGTGTTACTTGTGTCCATGGGCGGTGGTAATTGCTTACCATCAGGCGAACCGTCTGCTCGTTTGCCGCCTATTACTATAAAAAAGTAATAGAAATGAACACTCTCAAAAATGACAACGGTGCATCGACATATACACAGACGTACAACAATGATTTATTAGCTTCCCGTTCGTCTTCTTCGGATACAGAACAGCCAAAACCTCTTTAAAAAAATATATTCTCAAACAAAAATTTTTTTTTGCCATACTCACTTCTCAAACATAAAGTACCAACGTCGGTTCTGCCACGAATAGTTAATATTCTGTAAGCAACATAATATACTTCACGGGACAAGCCATTCTTGTTGAAACCATTAAAACTTATCTAAAGAAAGGATGAACTACAGTAATTTATAAGTAGGTGTAATGGGGAATGTAAAATTTTCTGATAGTTTCACGCATTAAGAGCAACAGAATATATATTTTTTTTAATGACAACTCCCGCATTAGGACTAAATCCTGCGTTGCGGGGGACTTTAAAAACATAAAACTAATGGACACAATGAACACCCAGACTCGAAACAACAATTTGTGAACCCACAACACTCGGCGCAGTGTCAAGCGGCAAGGCGGCCGCTTAAACCACTACGCCAACCGTGCAGTCAACTGCATCGCCATTGTGAATAATAAGTATTGTAATGCAGTGGGTCAAGTATGTTTAGGAAAATGGTAAGTAAAGTGACCAGAAGTTATTCGAAAGTGGTGCTAGCTAGCTGGTACTAGGTCCCTTAAAACGGCGATGAATTAAAGGTAAAATGCCTGTAAATATTATAATGAGTTAAATGTGTTTTTAGGTAACATACCTATACTCTGTATAAGTTTTAATCTAGATATGTCTGCCCACTACGTAGTGGGCAGTGCACTGACTTATGGTAGTCAGACTAAATTATAAAAAAAGAAGAAGTCAAATTGGTTAAAAGATGGTTAATTCGCTTTCACACAGAAAATTTAAAGCAGAACCAGCTTTAAATTTTCTCTTAAAACCAACCGAAACGTGCACTTAAAACAACTTTTAACTTTATTATGTTTTGTTAACTTTCTGTATCTAAGCCTTGTCCGAATCACTACCATTACTTTATTGAAATTCCTCATAGGCAGTGCAAGTGACAAAGAGAAATGAGAAAATGCTTTGACCAAATTTCCGAAGAGTTAAAAATGCTGGTTTCTTGGGCACTCAATCAGCATATCGTGAAAAAAGTGAAGTTTGATACAAAGTTTCCGTCAGTTTCCTTTCTTTTGAGGCGGAAAATGAGGGAGTATTATACTTAGGTACCATTTCACTGTGTTGTAAACGTTTTTACGCTGAAAGTTATGAACCATCATTTAGTATATAAAAATCATAAACGAATACCCCTTTAAGCAATCTACTTAATATTCAATAAATTACACCAACCGCCAAAAAGCCATTTGATCAGAGTGACTGGCATTTGCATAGGTGCGGTACAAAGTTTGCGAATGCTTCATCGATCTTTTGAAAGGTCACCCGTCGCTAGTTTCCGAAGCTTCACGAAACTAACAGTAATTTGTGTAAAATTCATGCATTACGCTTCGCATGTTGTTATGGCTGCTGGTAAGTGGTACGGTAGCCTAGGGCTATCTGCTCTTACGACCATCATTTATTTCGATCATTGTGTGGATACTCTATTATATTATAAATACATGGAATTTCTAACACAATTTTAAGTTTGTATTTGAGGCAAGCTAAAAACTTTTCTCATATCTCTCCTATTATAGCCCCAACACGTAACTGCAGACTTGGCTGGTGAGTCCGCTACTCACCACCTTGTTTGTTGCTTTTGTCCATTAATGTATTTGAGGCAACATGCAATTTTAAAATGTTGTAGTTTAGTGTTTAAAGAATGTAAAAAAATAAGCCTCGACATTAAACCCTATGCCACTCGTCTCGCGAGAGTGATCAAATAGGTCAAATCCTCTCATGGGTCAGGGTCATTATTACTCATAATTCTACTGTGAAGCAGATTAGGAGAGACAAGACCAGCAGTAGACTGCGTAAGGCTGTAAAGGAAAGTCGATACGTCCAGCCAAAAATGGGGCTCAGTGTCGATCCATCAGAGAGCTATGCAGCTGTGAACTATGGCCGGCTGACAACGATGATTATTTTAAAGATTAGCATGTCACTGCCCACAATGAAGATTGCAATGATCATCATTGGTTGCAGAAATAATGTAACTTTTATTTCAAAATAAAGGTACTTGGTTTTAAATTTATAGATTCAATTTTTTTTAGGTTATATAGTAATATTTTCGAAATTTTAATAGGTAACCTAAAAAAAATAAATTATTTTTGATTTTATTAGTATAACCTCCTCAGCCCTGAGGATGATTTTGAAAAGTTACAAAATTGAAATTTTGTGTATAGATTTAGTAGGCAACTTTAGAGTAATTTAAGTATTATTTTTATTTTTATTGTGTATATATTTTTATATATAACATGTTTCCTAAAGGGGACTTGGGGTCTAGTGATAGCAAAAAATGTTATGTATGGAAATAAAATAGCATTAAGTTTTGGCGACATTTATTTATTGTAATAGAAAAGTCAACATTAATTTGAGATTGTAGTTCAAGTATGATATTTTAAGAAACAGTTACGGCCTGAGACTAGACACAAATAATGCATATTACAAGTGGAACATTTCACCCTAGCTTTTCTGCTGTTGCCACCGGGTAAACGGCACCTATGGTCATTTCTCATATCAATGATTAGCATATGCGCTACCATTGCTGTTCGCAATTGAAGAGGAGGTTGCGGCGTAGGTATAGGTTCTCTTGCGGCTGGTAGTAGGTCCATTTGAATCGTCACGCTCTAAAGAGCTCCTTTTACGACTGGTAGATGGGGATGCGTCTATCGATTGATTGTGCTCCAAATGCATTCGTTTGGTACTAGGAGTGAAGTACAGCAATGAGTTTGCTATAGATATATTAAAATCCAAATAGTCCATTACATCCTTCTTTGGAAGTTCTAGCTCTGGAAGAACAGTATCTCCTTTTCCTTCATACATAAAGGAATCTAAGGGTACTCCATCAGGCGTGGTGCACACAAAGTTATTGAGGCCGCAAGGATTTGGTTTGCCTCTTACAAATTGCCTCATGGAAACCTGACCCCAAAACGGAATCATTTGTTCGTCTATGCTCACATGTTGGGTTCTGGGAGTGTCCAAACAAGCTTTTCTAACAGATACAATTGAGAGGGTCGATTTTCCAATATTTGTTTTGTTTGGCTATTTCATCTACTTCAAGATCATTGACATTGACAAGTTTTAAGTTGGTTCTTAATGAAAACAAAAAACCTTCTCTTGTCATTTTGTTAGCTACCATTTGAATTCGTGTTTTTTCGGCCCAGTACATACGAATCCTAGGCAAGCCAAGATAACTCATAGTTAGACAAATACCAAAAAACAATTTTATCTCATCTTTAGTTGTCTTGAGATTGTGACCGGTCCTTAACAAATAAGTTTGGTTTGTGTTAACACTGAATAAATCGAGGATCGTCTCTGGAATATACCTTGTAAAATATTCAATGGATGTTTGTACCATACGTACATGAGTAGCAGCTAAAGGTTGACAAAATATGCCTGGTGGATCTGGTGTAAAAGTATTCTGGTATTTCCAAAAAAATCGACGTGAAGATAAAGAGGCTGAAGGTTGCAGTTCTTCTGCCTCTTCCGTTTCCGAATCATCGCTTGTCCCATTAGATTCTTGAACATCAGGCACAAAATCTGGACTGTCATCCAAATCGTCGAACAGTCCATCTACTTCGGCGATATTATCACCAAATTCTAAAAGTTGCACAATACTTTCGCCGTCCATTACGTCCATACTATAATTAGCAAAAACATTTGGTAAAAAGTTTAAATATCGATAGAAAATCCTATGAATTATTAGGTACTTGTCGAAATTATACACACTGACACCGGGAGTCCCCTATAAGAGACATTTACTTAACGGGGACGATAACAATACAAAACGAGTATGAAATTAAAAAATAACATATTCACCATATAATATGTGCCCCAAATATTGCAAATTGTATTTAACAAGTTTTATTGCAAAACGCGGCAATATAATAAAAAAATAATAATCACTTACCACGATCAGCCGTTTCTTGCAAAAGTTCAGTTGCAATCGTTGTCAAGTGTCGGATCAAAAAAATAGAGGATAGTATAATAAAAACTCAGTTGTTGTGAGAAAATTTAGTCATTCAACTGTAAAGTTATTAGAATTCGCTTAGAGTTATTGATGCGGGTCACTAGATAGCATTGAAATTAAAATTGTCCCATTTAGGAGACCTATGGTCTGAAGAGGATATGGGTAATTCTTCAGAGGCAAAATTTTCGATGTCTATGGGAATACTTCTGTAACCAACTAACAAAACGATCTGTATTTTTTTTGTTGTACAGTTTAGCTTTATCCCTATCTTGGCCAAATGATATATTTGAATTAATTGCAGTCTAGATACAAAATAAACATATTTGAACCTCGTTCTTTTGATTAATATTTTCGAAATTTTAATTATCATCATCAGCATCACATTCCACTGCTGGACTAGGTCTCTCCTTTGAAAGGACGAATTGGCCTACTATACCACGCTGGCCAAACGGGTTGGTATACTTAGTTGTATCAAGTTTTCCTTCTCTTACAGTGCTGTTCTCTGCATAATATGCTCTCTCTGTCGGCTTTTACGACACCCTTGGGATGATATGGGGTGGTGACAATCCGTATTCATAATCCGTCACCACACGGACAAATTTTAATAGATAAGCTAAAAAATAGATTTTTGTTTATTATGTTATTCTTATACTTTTACGGTTCTGATTCATATCGTAATACATCGTCAATTTGTCTGGCTCAGGAAAATCATTTTTCACATATCCACAAATTGCCAACAAATCATAAAGTGAGATCACAACGCAATCTCTTTCAAGCTGTTAAACAGAGTGAACATCTGACTGATGCAACTACAACCCAAAAGGTAACAAATGTTTTTAGTTAAGACCAGTGACTAGATAGTACTCGTACATAATAATATATATTTACACACAAGCACGCTCTTACACATATAACATATATTGCTTTCGTATAAACTAGAATGTGATAAGGGCGATCTCATTGGTCTATGTATATTCATATGGTTGCCAGAAACCTCTAATATTACATATTAGAAAGTTCAGTAAAACCTTACAGAAACGATTGTTTATAATAATTATATAAATAGTGAGACATGTTATATTCTGCTCACAGAAGCTGTGATTCCCGGTGGTTACTTTTATACCTTATTTCTATGAAATTCAATCAAACACTTCTTGGCATTTCAGTCCTCGAGCTTCCGCATAATTTAAAGATGACGGTTGTATTAATTTGCAACAAATGCGAACTTATATTATTATTTTCGTAAATGTAATATCTAGTTTCATTTAAATTGCATCTGTGACTATTGAGCGAAAACTTTTCATTCTATGATATTGTGGATAAAATATAAAACATATTTTTTCATGAAAGTCGCTCAAATATTCGTAATCATTTCGCTGATAATATTTATTTGTAATATGTGGGACGTATCCTTTGACAGTGCACACTACGTAATATTTAAAAACATTCCGCTTTGCATGTTTAATAGACAAAATAAATTTTAGCTTTGAGCTCATCGACATAGAAAAACACACATGTGAGCGACTGAGTACGTTTGTTGACTTTATACATATAGCACTGTAATTCTCCGTCTGAGATATAAGTACATATTGATATAGGTAACTAACGATTTCTAGAGCGCAAGTACTGTTCAATGCCTTATTTGCACTCATTCTGTCAAAATACTGAATCCAGTACACAGAAATTGAATCAGACAAAAAAAACAGTTTGAGTCCAACAGTTTTGCTTTTTAATTTACCTTGACTGAGCATATATATATGTATATAACAAAACATACGATTACATAAAAACTAGTGTAGATATTCAAGGGTCCGAACCAGCAGATAGCCGACCATACCCATATATTTAATCGGTGATAAAGGACCCAGATTAGAAAAATATATTACAGACCCAATTCAGCAATAAAGGAATTGATAGAGCTAATTAGATTTATATAGTCGAAAAAGATTTGTCCACGAAAAAATATAGCACAGGAACTAAATCTCTTGTTGTCTCAACTATAATACCACCAACTATTTGTATGCCTATATACTCTTCAATATACTAAAACCGTATATATATATATATCTGAATCAACCATGAAAACTACGTAACTGAATTTTATAACATCACTTCACTATTACCTGCGTCTCGGAGAGGCACTTAGCAAAAGGTTCTACCGAGTAGTAAACAGCCAATAAAACCATCGATGAATGAATGAATGAATGAATGAATGATTTATTTATTTCTGAGAATATGGTACATCGAGATCTTTAGTACATAAATATTCACACATATTCTACCGTGATTCGGTGTAGAAATATTATAACATAAATGTCATGCAGTATTACATATAAAAAACAATTTACATTATTACAATTATTCTCTCACTAAATAACAAATTAGGCATATTTTTTAAAGATTAAAAATAAAATCAGATAAATTAAATCATTTTACATATAATATATTTATAATATGATATAAATGTCATAAAATGTCATATTATTCATTTCAATAGTAATTAATGGAATAGATTTAAATAATTAAATGTTATTAAATTTGTAATTAATAAAATCATTGACTGTGTAGAAACATTTGTCAATTAGTATATTGAATAAATTCTTTTTAAATTTATGAAATGACAGTGATCTTATACTAATTGGCAATTTATTGTATATTTTAATTGCCATACAGTATGTATTTCTAGAATATAATTGCAATCTTTGTCGTGGTACTAGAAGTTTATAAGGATCTCTGCTGTTGGCTTTATTTAACGCCTGGTCATGTAGTGTAAACATTTGCGGATACTTTTTAACAAAAAGACACATCTCAAATATGTACAGACAAGGAAGAGGTAAAATTTTCAGCTCTTTAAAAATGGGTGTACAGTGATCTAAATACTCGGCTTCCTGCAATGCACGAACACATTTTTTCTGGGCTTTGAACACTTTATTCATTTCTACTGAGTTTCCCCATACAACAATTCCATATCGTAACACTGATGAAATGTACCCATGATATGCGGCAAGTGCAGTACTTTTCGATACTAACAGTCTAAGTTTTCTTAAAGTAAACACAAATTTATCCAGCTTTGTACATGTTTTCTCAGTGTGATCTTTCCAATTTAGGTTCCTATCTATAATTATACCGAGAAATGAAGCTGAATTAACTGGTCTAATTAATAAATTATTTGTCTGTATATTGGGTATAATATTAATTTCATTATATGTCTGAAATTTAACAATTTTTGTTTTGTCAGCATTGATTCGCAAATTATTATTTTCAAGCCAATTTATCACTCTATTCAATTCATTATTGGTTTCATTTTGTATGTCAAATTTATTTTTGCATTTAATTATTAGTGTAGTATCGTCAGCAAATAGTATACATTTGTGTTTGAGAATTTTATTAATGTCATTAATATAGAGCAAGGAGAGTAACGGTCCTAAAATACTCCTTGTGGCACGCCATAGCTATTTACTTTTAAATTTGATATATAAGTCATTTCTGTGTTCTTAACTATTTTGGTAATAGATGTACATTGTTGACGATCCGCAAGATAACTTTAAAAGTTATCTTAGTTAGCCAGGTAAAAGCATTACCTCTTATGCCATACATTTCTAATTTATGAAGTATGTAAGATGGGAAAAATATCCTTCAGAAACGAGATTATAAGATAAGAGACAACAAATGCGATTGCTTACTTAGTCCCTCCAAACATTTTATGGGGGATGTCGTTTTGTTTTTGATATTAAATCTTAAGGCTACTAAGATATACATTACGAGTAAAAGGATATCACTGTAGGCACGCGTCTATAAAATATGTATGGATGTATTTTCTTTGTATTCCGTGGAATCAGCTTCGAGAATTTTCTTTCACTTCAAGTTGAAGAAGAAAATATAAAGTGAATGAGATCTGATGTATTAAAAACGGATAAGGGTATTTATTGAAGGTTATTTAGAGCGTGTTTAAGAGTTCTTTAGGTAGAAAGCTCTGCATACATTCTTTAGGAATATTATTTATTCTTATATCTTCAAGTAGGTATGTCTTTGAATTGATACAAAGGCTTAACATGTCCAAAATTATTGGCATGCGTATGTAATTTACATCTCAATCCTTCGAGTATTGATTGGCAACATTCTATACGAATTACAACTAACTTTCGTGAAATTAATACATACATATTCAAATCCATACATACTCCCAAACGGACACACCTATCGATAACATGTGAAGCACATATCAGCTCACTTACACACATGTATATGTTACTGTAAAAGCCCACTTTACGGTAAAAGTATGAGTTGGTAAATGTTAAATGTCACAAGAGAATCTAACATGACCTTACAGATCATATTTTGCAATTCGTCTTTTTTATGCACACTGTATCAGATATAAGAATTATTGTATATACATACATATGTTACTGTAAAAGCCCGTGACGTTAGGTGAGACTGTAACTCAAGTAACTTGGTTACGTTAGGTTCTCTTGTGGCCCCCCCGTGGGATCTCCACCTTATCGTGGTGGGGGGGCTCAGTAACCGTGGCCTGGAACCCCGCGGTGAAGCTAAGAAGTGATCCCTGGAGTGGACGCTCCGCGTGGGCTTGGCAGTGGGCCTGCGCAGGATGCGTCCAACAGTGAGGGTGCGGGGGACAGTTCTGTCTGTCCCTCGCAGTCGGGCGCGGTCACGGGAGGAGAGGCGTGTCGATGTTGCGTTGCCACGCGCCCTATCTCCCGCGACCAAATGGGGGCGCACCATTCGATGCGTCGCGGTGGGGCCGCAGAGGAAGAGGAGATGCGGTGTTGCGTTGCCGTCCTCCCTATCCTCTTCGGCCGCTGAGTGTTTTGGCGGCGGAGCCCAACACCTTCATCCGCCGCCAAGGGGGTTTTGTTCGGGGCCCGCCTGACCATCTGGCGGGCCAATACCCGTTGGGGGTTGCGACGTATGCTCGTGAGAAACCCGACCCTCCGACACATGGGACCATGAGGCACACGGGTTGGTTTTTAGTCAGTAAGAGTCTGACAGTCCCCTTCGCCCATCCCCCAGGGCGGAGGGACTCCATGAGGATTTTCCAACACGACACCAAAAAAAAAAAGGTCCTCTTGTAGGCCACAAGAGAACCTTTTTTTTTTGGTGTCGGACCCAAAAATAGGGGCCATGCGAAGCAGGGCTCGTATTTTTCGTTTACCGTACTTCGCGCTTTTACAGTAACATATACATACATGTGATGTATAACAGTGGCCAATACATGGCTTAATTAATCTTCAACAAACACACAGTTCACTTCATGGTTCAATTGCTGTGGGTTTTAATTGTCTTTACGCAACTTAAATAAGATAAACAGAGTAGTTTCTGCTGTGTTATTGTAAAACTGCCCATAGCTTTTGCGCTGACCGAAGGAACGATATAGTTAGTATTGTGGAGTCTGTTTGTTTCAACGTGCTTATATCGGGAATTACGGGAACTAGATATTATGCAGTAGACAGCTCTATCATTAGGCGTTTACTTGCTTTGTTTCTAATTTGTTGAAACGACTTTATCAAGCAAGGAGTAAAGACAAAGAACGCAGGTATAAGGATCATGTACGTAGTTTTTTAGCTTTAAATTCAGGCGTTTTTTTTTTAATATTATTTCATGGTACGATCTTGGCAGAAGTTTATATGTGTATGGCGGGTATTAATATACCCGCCATATACATATAAACTTCTACCAATACTAATGTATTAGAAGAATAAATTGTGACTCATGCGATTTTGTGTTTATTTATACTACTTGAACACGTTGTACCTTCGGCAAATATACATAGATTTGCCTTGTGCCTACATTTTTCTTATATTTCGTAGCCGCATATTAAAGTAAGCCGGGTATTCAGGTTTTTATAAACAAAGCCCAATAATACTGCCCGATTTAGAGACAATGCCATTAAAGGAAATAAGCAAGGTAAAAAAAAAATACTCCGCGGCGTAATTTATGTTTTATAGTCATTGATTTATACTTTACTTCTTTAGCTTACTAAACCCTGTATCCCATCATATGTGTTATAAAGAAAGTAGTACTTACCCATAACAAAACATTAAGACAGTCATATACATACATATATTATATTGTTACGCCTCTTAATGACTAAATACGCAATGCCATCGGCGAACGACGCATTAACACGTCATATTTTAGTAAATCATATTAATATGGTGATTAAACCGTATTTTTCCTCGTAGAAAACAAAAGCTCTTCGTCATGTTATGACGCGGTGACATTATTTATGTTTGTCGTAATTAGTATTTTAATTAAGTACGTATAG
Source organism: Euclidia mi (assembly GCA_944739405.2). Classification (NCBI taxonomy): domain Eukaryota; kingdom Metazoa; phylum Arthropoda; class Insecta; order Lepidoptera; family Erebidae; genus Euclidia; species Euclidia mi. The sequence continues at coordinate 17,308,832 of OX123187.2, forward strand.
TTAAAATCACATTTACGTGAGCTGCGGTAAATAATGAAAGTAATTTATGTTGCGACTAACCTAGTCTAAAAAATAGAGGACCAAACATGAAAAATTTAATAAACAAAAACAATTGCTTATTTATTTTAGGTGAGACTGCATAGATGGCGTACCTAATGTAAATCCGCCTCTCCGCTCGAACTCCACAGCAGACACTTTGTATCATGTCATTTCGAATCTTTACGTTATGTATTTGTAAATTAAGTGATTTTTGTGAGTGTAATATTACACCTCTGCCTACCCCTTCGGGGATACAAGCGTGAGTCTAAAAAAAAAATATTAAGTGATTTTGCTTAAAGAAGTTTGGCTCAGCATTAGCCGTAACACCTTTATTGGTCACAAATAAAACCAAGTAATTTTTGTCGACACACTCGGGAATGTTTTTAAACTGTAGATGACGGTCATGATGATAGAATAGCAATTCCAAGCGTCTGATTTGCTTAGGTTCCTTTAGTTATTTTCAATAACTACTTCAAAGGTAGTATTTAGGCAGCGATAGCCTAGTGGAGATACCAACGGACTGCCATGCAGAGGGTATCGGGTTCGAATCCACGGCGCGCACCAACGACTTTTCGACGTTAAGTGCGTATTAAATTGTTAATTATCGCTTGCCTCGTGCCTCGGACAGTACGTTAAATCGTCGAAACTGACTGTCAGAAAGCTCTTTGACAGTTGTTATGGGGAGGCAGTACCCTCAAATAAACTGAAACTGGTCTATATGTATAATAATATCGCTATCCCTTTGGGTTGCGGCGGTCAGACGGCAGTCTGTGGAAAAGTTGATATTCTGTCATATCTGGTTAGACCAGTAAGCGGACCTCGGGATCCAAAGCGTGCAAGTCTTGGATGCAACCGAGATAACGCTAAGGCGATGATAATAACTTCAAAATTAGTGTTTGCAGCCTTTAGTGTAGTTTTCTTAGACATTTTATGTACATTTTGTCTAAAGAACTAATATTTATATAACAGATCTTAATTGCGTAATAATTTTAAAATATTAGGGATATTTTCCCGTCATTTCGGCGAATTGTTTACCAACCATTTTGCTGTTGCAATAACTCAATTTGTCTTATTTATGGGATCAAGCTGTCCTGATCATAATTTTTCAGTTCTTCCTTTATTTGAATGAACAAAAAGTGACTCGGAAATAAGGAAAAACATAATAACATTTTGCTGTTAACTCAAATCCAGCTGCCAAAAATATTGATGAATCTAACAATATTTATTTTTCAATTCAGCTACAGACGATGATTGATTAAACATTGCATTTTTGCCAAAAATAGTTCTACGAAAAATATGTCTTCGAATGAACATTTTATTATTTCCAAATAGTCTGTATTTTTATAAGTCTTTACTAGCTTTGCACACTCATTATCTTAGAATATTTCTGCATAGTATTTGTTTCTTTCTAGATGTTAATGGTAGACCAATAAACTGCCTTTGTGTTTCTCCCTCAGTCTAGGCAATAGAGTGTTAGGACAGCAATGTAATAATTGCTCTATTGATACCGCAGACTATTGCCTGTATTATATTAAACCTGGCACGCTATTCTTACTCAGTACGAGTAAGAATAGCAATATTAAAATAGTAGCTTCACTTACAACGTATTAATTCCATACAATAAAATTTCAATTTCATAACAAACAAACTGCCTCCGTGGTTCAGTAAATAGCGCCTGCTGATCGGAGGTCCTAGTTACGATTCCCGGATCAGACAAAAGTGTTACTTACTAAGTTTTTACCGGTAAATTCAGTAGCAGCACGGAGTCTGGCAAAGTGTCCGGTAACGGCAATAGGCTCGTCCCCCATAATGTGAGACCTAAAATTCATGCCATAGTGAAATGTGGGTGTAATATGCCACCTCTGCCTACCTTTTCTGGGATACAGGTGTGATTCCATAAAAAATATATAACACAAACAAACCTTTTGGGGGGAATTTTCAATAAGTTTGCTTCGAGTGTACCAACCTGCCAATCAAAATAAAATTGAAACTGATTTCTCGAGGAGAAATTACCGTAAAGTGTTTAAAGGTTTATTTTTTATTTAGGCTTTAAGCGTCTTCTACTCGGCATCCTTTGGATGGAGATATTGGCAAGAAAGAAGTAGCACATAGTTGGAAGGTTTTAAGTGATTCATATAAATATGGAAAATATTCTATTAAAATATCTCAGTAGTTTTCTTTTTATTTATATAAGCACTAGCTTTTGCCCGCGGCTTTGCTCCCGTAAATTCGGGGTTCTCTATTTCTACACTAATATTATAAAGAGGAAAAAAATGTATTTTTGTTTGTTTGTTTGTTTGTTTGTAATGGATAAACTCAAAAACTACTGGACCGATTTTAAAAATTCTTTCACCAATAGAAAGCTACATTATTTGCGAGTAACATAGGCTATATTTTATTTTAGAAAAAATAGGGGTCCGTAAGATATTTGGGATTTTCGGGTACGCGAAGTAGTTCCCTCAGGACGCGGGTGACATCGCGGGAAACGGCTAGTATAGTATATCGTCTATGTTCGGGGTTACACAAATCTCCTTTATTGGGCGGATACTTCTATTCATTTTAACTGTTTACATACATATAAATAACATTGAAGTGACTGCCTGTGATTTCAAAATAACTATGTTTTTTTCAAGTGCATATAGTTAGTTACACGATTCTAAGTCCTAAACAACCCTTTTTAACATTTTTGTCTGTCTGTCTTTCTGTTTGTCCGGGGTAATCTCCGGAATGGCTGAATCGATTCAAATGAGACTTTCACTGAAAGGTAGAGGACTTGATAGCGCTACATATAGGCTACAATTAGACCTGGTAGGTAGAGCTGTTGTCATGTCACTTATTGTTGTACTAGAGGACGCAAGCAGCTACGCCTGCATTTTTTTTATATTAACCCGTTTTGATCGATCCCGTGGGAATTTTGGGAAATCCCTTCTTAGTGCACCCCTACGGTCTCCAAGAAACATACATGCCAAATTTCAGCTTCCTGCACCCAATAGTTTCGGCTGTAGCGTGTCTGTCAGTCAGTCAGTAACGCCAGGATTTTATATATTAAGATTATATATAACAGCAAAGGATCAGTCATCTTGAAATCTGGAAAATCGCCGGCTGTATAAAGATTATATTTGGCAGAGAACTTTTTAAAACGTAACTTCTTTCCGCGTGCGAAGCCGCGGAACCAGCTAGTTTTTACAATATAAAAACAAACTATGTATCTACTTCAACCAGAAACAGTACATATCCATTTAATAAATAAACAAACATCGTACGCACTCGGTTCTTACAAAATCGGACATAAATAGGAAGCCATAACTATGCCCCCGCTCACAAGATGTAGTTCTGCTTGTTCATTTTAACTTTAATTAATACTGCACAGTCCTTTGTGTGCCACTGTCAATAACATGTGGGGACTTGCTTCTGTGAACGACGCGGTTCGCTTTAATTATAATGTAAAATTTGTAGAATTTATTTATACGAGGCATAAATATATGCCATTAAAACTACTGGCTTAATTATTTTATTTTACGAAGATTTTGCTGCATTTGTAAATGCAAACATGCTGTACGCATGATAAAAAATAGCAAGTATTCTTTTGTAAACAAATTTTTGCAGCATTCTCGGTATGCGATGGTTGCTTAAATACGGGAGTTGTTTTCGTTTGTAAGTACGAACTGTGATTAGATTACCATAGTTGTACGTTATCTCGGCTCGGATAACTAGAAGTGTAAAAACTCTACTGTGTATCGAAGTATAATTGTGCATAAGGGAAAGGAATGAGCCGTCTCTCCCCGGTGTCGTAAAGATCATTGTCAGTCATTGTGGCTACTCTCATAATCATAAAACATTTTGGATAGTGTCATACTCATAAAATATTGCTATCTCTTTGAATTGCGGAGAAGGCGACTGTCATTTTATAAAAGCTAATATTCTGCCCGAATCTGGTTAGACTGTAAACGTGGGTGCCTGAACCCAAGGGTATCAGTAGATGCTGTGATGAGAAAAATGTGGTTAGATTGTAAAGGTGGGTGCCTGAACCCAAGGGTATCAGTAGATGCTGTGAGATTGTAAACGTGGGTGCCAAACCCAAGGGTATCAATAGATGCTGTGATGAGAAAAATGAATTTTTTGATACAAAGCATTTAATAAATTGTGCTTATAGTATTCACCAAACAGCCACAGTTCGACTGGTAATGAGTAAGTGAAAACTACGTTATCTGCGTCTATTACAATTTGAGAATCGGCCTCAATAAGATAAACAGTTAGTTAGTATTATTACATTGCCTATTGTACTCATATAACAATGGGAAGCAAGATTGATTCAAAATTGCAGGAACCGAACGAAATAATATTCTGTGAACCGTTGTGAAGGTTGAAGGGCTTCCGGCAAACGGCAGTACCGACTCATTATGCAAACCATATTGGTAGTAATCTTATTAACAAGCTATTTATGCACGGCACGTTAATAATGCTCAGAGGATAATGCATTGTACTGGTGCTTACTGATTTTATTTATTGCTATAAATTGTAAGATTTTTATAAGAGAGGAACGCTGGCCACGTATGACTATGGTGAGAGATTTGGGTATGAAAAAAAAAACAATAACATGTTAATCTAGTGGTTTATAACTCAGGGCCGGTAGAGCAGCGGTCGTAGGATTTTCCCACCCAGAACCAATTCTAGTGGGATAAGCAAATTCACTTTTCATTCAAATTCGTCATAATATTTTTAGACCTATTATTTGGTTTATCGGTTAAATTACTGTTTTCTTAGTCTCTATTCTTATTCATCATAAAATTAAGTGAGTTTTACTATTTAACATGAGTCCATTGAAAACGTTAAATTTCATGACTTCCACCAAGATATACCTACTAAAAATTATGTCCACATTTCTGTCCCCTTCATTTAAATAAATAGAGACCGCTCTCGCCGTCTGGTTGTAAGCTATTTAATCTGCGTCTGGCTAAGTTAAATGAGATAAATCAATCAGCAATCTCCATCTCGTACCGATGCAAGTCCTCACCTAAATTTGCTGTTTGTAGTACTGAAGATAGCTTTGCACGGCTTAGCGTATTTACACTTATTTGATTTGTTTGATATCGAAACTAATGCTAATAAAACATGAAGGTAGACAGAATAGGTGTATTTGACAAATTGTTTGACGTTTCAAGTGTCCTTAAAAAGTTTATGACTACAAGAAAAGTTCAATTTGATCGATATTTCCAGATTGTCTCAGAAGTTTAGCAGACGTGATTTACAATTTTACTCACATTTTGCAAACTGTACTCTAATTTTAGTCCCATTGGCGAACCATTAGAGAAAATATTTAACAATTAATTCTCACATATGTTCATGAATTTCAAATTTGATTCATACTACATACTAGAATATTTATTAAAAGGTTAACCCTCCGTATAGAGGCAAGCCTGTCAGTGAGTAAATTTCACACAAGCTTTTAATTAATTTAAAAGTTAGTTCTTACTACATACCCTATAACAATATTGAATCCTAAAATATACTCTATCGTATCTTGTTGTCTATTGTCATTGCTTTGGGTTGCCGAGGTCAGACAGGGAGTCGCTCTGTGGAAAAGCTAATACAGGGTGTAAAAATACCCTAAACGAAAAATGAAATCCCATGATGTACCAATCACTACAAACATTTTTTAGTTCGGCACCATACCTGCGAAATTACCGATTCAGGAGATATTGAGGCTCAAAGATAGTATGGATATTTTCTAATTAGTTACAAAATCGATGCATTCACACCGCCAATATGTTCTTTATATTGATTGATTCCCTATGACCCCATGGATATGTGGGTATTTCGAGCATTGCACGCGCGCGCTTTTAATTGCGGTTTAAAAAATGTGAAAACTTAAAATAACATCGTGTCCCAGGTATTATTTTTGGTTAGTATGACTTGGCATTATGTCCAACTACGAGTAGACTTTGGCGTGGTGATGGGTCTTGTGACACCCTGTATTTAGTCAGATCTGGTAAGACTACTAAGCGGGAACCGGGTTGCCACTGGGATAACGCTAGGAGGATGCATCTTGTCAGACTAGAAAGTGGATACCAGGCTCTAAGGCGAAAGCGATGAATGAAACAATACAGACCGAACAGCAAAATCCATGTTTTATGTAACCATTTCAATATTTAGTTGTAAATGTGCTGCTAAGTGGAAGCCCGTTACATGTCAATGTTCCATTTCAGTTGACATTACCTCAAGGATCGCACGTGTCAAATATACCTATTGTACAACTAGTTAGTATGACGCGTAGAAGTAGCGGGTTTAATAGCGTTTAAAAAGCGAGGCATCATGTTACGACCTGAAGGGAATGTGCGTCTTTGTACATGGCGTACTTAAGAATAAGTCTAGTCAAATTACAAGACTTAAGTAATTGTATATTATACGAACCAGTTTTTGCCAGTGATTTTGACTACTTAGACTAGGTACAGAATGAACATTATATTTAAATGCGAAAGATTTTCTGCATGGATATTTATGTATAGATGTTTGTATGTTTGTTACTTTTTCTCGCAAAACCTCATATACAGCATCAGAATTACCTTTAGCTTTAAGCGATATTGATTGATTTTTTATGAAACTTAAGTTACTTTTTCCCTACTGGACGGTGCAACATAGTATTTCAAATCCTTTAGCTTTCCTTATTAGAAAGGTAAATATTTATACTAAACTTACATCCCTTCTAGTGTTGCTTTTTTGGTGAGTATTTTTTTCATCTTGCACATAATAAATAGGTAACAATAATAATTAATTTTTCCTTGAAGTATAACAATATTTATGTGGTCAAAACGTAAGCCAATTTCGTTCACTAATCGCAGATCGAAGAGTGATCAATCGCGGCGTTGACTGGTAGATCAACTGACTCGGTCAACTCGACTGAATCGATATGACCCCACATGTGGACACGTCGTCGATGGGAAAATCTTTGATTGATTATGTGATTTCGCTGCCGCTGCTTTCGGTAAGAATGTCCGTATCTAAATCGAAAATATAAAAACACTCCCGTTCTGTTTTTCAATGATATGAGAATAAAGTGTTGATAATTTAGCAAACAAAGCAGTTTACAATTTAAATTCAAGTTCTATCGTCAAAGGGGTTTTCAATCTAAGCCACATTTGGAAAAGTCATTATACTCTCAAAACGACAGCAATATTGTCGTCAAATCAAGTATTTAAATTAAATCTAAAGCCGTAGAATTTCTAACATCACCCCATGCACATATGGTGACGTCACATACGCCTCGATCCTCGACGAACACTTAAGTCATTTACGAACTCCATGCACCCACTCTAGGCTTAAGCTTCTGTGTAGTTATGAGGACTTACAAAACGTAAGCACCATATTAGTCCCTGTTCGCAGACAGACGAAACGGGTCCTAACATCCCAGGGGGACGGTGGGCTGATAAAGGATGGGGAGGCAAACTAGTCAACAGGTGCCCCGAGCGTTGCCAAGCCGCCCCTCTACTAAATCAAACTTCAACAATATTTCCAATTTCCCTCTACATTGAACCGCGCAACCAGGCGTACACAATCGTAGTTTATTAACAGCGCGCGTTGGATACTGTTTACACTGAAACGGTCGGATAATTTTGCGAACGTTCATTGTAACGGGAGGAGTCTGCAACGACCTGTAAATTAACAAATAACGTAAAGATTGCAGGCGAGTTGATTACGGTGCTACATTAAAATCTCGAATTTTGACACCGAATTACTGTACCTTTGTTATAACAATATTCTCTGTTAGACGCCTATTAACATATTTTATTATGCAGATAATTATTTTTAATAAATGTCGTCCGAATAAAAGCTACCGAATGAAATAGCCATCGTCATATTAATTAACCTGACAACAGTATAGTGTGATGCCTTTCTCAGCTTCATGTTATTTATGAATAATAGCAATTTTCTTTTGCAATAAAAATATCAATATGGCTTTTTAATGCCAATTTGGATAAGGCCTGACATGAACAACGACTATTATTTAAATATTCACATTCTTTTTCCATGGTAAGAGCAATTAAGCAAACATTTATACGCCACTAATATTCGCTATTTATGATTATTTATTCTAATTTAATAGCAAACAGCTTATTTCGATGTTTTATGCGAAACGTACTGTGTCATTGTAGGTACTTGCAAAAGCTGATATTTTCTAATAGCTTTGCTTTTTTAAGGAGTGACAGTTTATGCTAGGCTGACATTGGGTGTCAAGACATTGATGTCAACATGGCACACATTTTATTGAGCATTCACAAACACTCGTTAAATTTTTGATACATACTTAAGTACACATTTTCAAAAGTTGTAATTTGTAAAAAGAAACGAATCTTGTCTTCATCTACTAGTGATATGAAATAGGTGAAAATGGTTTACTAGTCATTCTCGAAATATACACAATAATGTAATGTAAATATACACAATAAATACTAGGTCATCTCGAGGTTTTTCAAAAGAGTCCTTCGTGAAGCTTCGGGAAGTGCTTTTGTCAAAATAAGGGCTTTGTATAGGGTCACACTAGAACTTTAACAACGAGAGAATAATTGGGGAACATTGAACAGAACTGACCTAAATGTATTGTGTATGTGAATGTTGAATCAGATTTCTACAGCTTTTGATACCTGAATGTATGAACGAAAATGTGAAATATTTATGTGAAATAGCTGTCGCTTTTACTTTTTGTACATTATATCTCACATGTGATACTTTGTTAATCTTTTTTGGTTTCTTGATCTTGGGCTTTCGTACTTTATAAAACATTAACTTTCTTTCTTGCCTTTATTCATCTTTTAAACTCTTATATCAGTCTCTACTAAGGCAGATTTCACAATTTAACGGTGACTTTATGGCAAAGCTAGATATCATCTATAAATCATCACTTTATTTTTACTTTTTCAGGTTCATCCGTTTCTGTTGCATCACTGAGTCAATTTTTTGGACGTTGGGTTCTAATTTACATAGTAAGCCTGTTTAAGAATAGTTTAAGGCTTTTAAATTATGACCCTTGGCCACGTTTAGTTTTTTCAAGTGACTATTTTAACCTCTATTTCTATCTAATTTTATCTGAATATAAAAACAATTGAAATTTTTGCCAAGCATTTCTAGTAAAAATTTCACCTCCAGAGAAAACCAAACTCTTTAGAACCATTTTAAGGTCAAAAAATTCTATCGGGCGACACTTCAATCTCTTGACCGCATAATCAATAAGTAATTTGTCGAGCCAACTGGCGGCCCGAGGCACGCGGCACAGGTATAGAGCATAGATATTTACATAGAGGCGCATTTCTTATGGGCGATTGTAAAGAAGAATGCCCATTTCTGGCCCAGTTTGGAACTCATGAACAACTGAATAAAGTTTCAATTTGTTGTTGAATAATCCTTTTTATTTATAACTTAATTTATAGGCATTACTAAAGGTGTGCCGAGTAACTTATTCAATAAATAGGTTTAAAAAGATGTGTTAACGTCTAAATAGCCAACACGTAATAGATCAGAAATTGTCAGTAAAGAAATCATAATATTAAATCGATTATCACTTCTTCTTTATCGATTTTACATTTTCTCTACTCAAAATGATTTGAGTTAATAGCAAATCTCTACTTGGTCCTTAAACATTTAAAATGTGTGTATTTTAAGGTATATATGCGGTTAACTACAAATAAGTTCGATTTTGAACCAAATATATAGATTATAACCTATGTCCGACATCCATATCGATTAATCAGTATCATTTAAAACTGTAAAATGGCAACACTTTTTTGACTCTTAAGAAAAATGGGCATTGTTCTTTCTGACAAACTTTTTGTGACCGAAATTGCCGCTTGGCGGCATGGCAGTCGCGCTGTGACAGCTGTCTCTATGAGTGCAAGAGAGACGAACGTTCCTCCTGTGTTTCTTAACTACGAGAGCAAGAGAGACGGAGAACGACGCCAGCGCCGCCAACGGCGCTAACTGCGTACTACACTGACGACAGTCGCCAACTCGCCACTTGGAATCAGCACACGAAATCCTTAAGAAATGCGCTTCTAGAGGCGAGTGTCCACCGCGACGGACAACTGATGAAAATTAAATGAACTCAAGTTTAGCTAGGGCTGTAAACGCATTAGGTTATAGCGAGTCTCGGCTTGCCTTTCTTTGTAGGTCGACAAAGTTAAGCAACGAGAGCACGGGTCGCCACTTGGATGGTGACCGCGTGTGACATTTACATCAGAGCGCTACCGTGCTTCAGAGGGCACATAAAACTGTCTGTCTCGGTTCTTGTTTCAGGACAAGGATCGTTAAGCCATGTCGGAGGCCTTTCGGCGGTCTGAAAACTCTGACACCAGAGTTAGCCACACATTCAACCGAAAAGAAAGAAGATAAAGATAATTGAGTAGAGAATTAAAGTAACGTGAAAAGGCATTCAAATAGCGCATCCTCATGACAACCAAAGCTTGTAAACAAGTGGTGTTACGCATGTAGTAGCTACACGTAAAGCCACTACTAAGGGAAGTCGGGGCCTCTGCGGTTGTTTTAGTGCTTAGGTCGCACTTATTTCGAAAGAAGCACATACTAGCTCTAAAAGGCTTCAAGTTAAAGTTGAACTCAACTGTGATTGGCATCTGCCAATCCATTTTCAGAGAAGCTTGGTAGGGTATCTACCCTACTACTAAACTTCTCTGAAAATAGAATTATTTGACTGGGACTACAGCACTGAGGCTAATATTAAAAATTTATAGAACCCTACATCAGTTTGAATCAAATTATTGAATAATATTTATAATAGTTTTTAGTACAAAATAACATCATATTTACGTCAATTACATTTCATAATCAAGTAGCTTGTTAGGTACTTATTTCAAAACAAATAATAGTTTTTAAGAAATGTAACCAACCTTAGTGTCAATGTCCTAGTGCAAGTTTACAGATGTTAATGTTAAAGTTGAGTGGAATAACGAGTATGATTGTATAGTACTCGTAGTAGTCGTGTAGAAGGTAGGAACGAAGGAAGAAGAACACCTACACCTATCTGCACAAAAACTGTAATCAAGCATGCTAAAATAGGTTGTTGCCGCATTCAGTAAATAAATTTGTCAGGGAAAAATTATGTGTAAATTCACAATTCTAATTACGAAACGCCAAATAAGTTTATGTAAAATCGGATTTGAAAAATTATATGTACCATTAGCATCTTAATAAACGGGTTTTTGAGTTTTTTTTTTATTCTAGTCTTTATTACTGGTACAAAACATACATATACATTGTTATAATTAAATATTAAAGATAAAAGCTAAACCTAAAACTAATCTATAATTAAGAAAAAAAAGAACAAAAGAGCGTGCCCAAAAGACTGGCAACATTGCCACGCTGGATGGCAATGCTTATTCTCTCTGCGAAAAAAAGGCCAGCCTTCTGGTCACGGGAAGCATCGATCAGCCCTTTTGTTATTTCTCTGTATAGAGCACGAGCACTCGGGCCCCATGGCCGCAGCGTTTCGAACCCAAACGGCTCAAAAACGTAATTCTACATTTTGGTATTTGCGCCGTTTGAGCGTCTCCGCCGATGCAGCAGCAGCGCCAACTGAACCAGCTGTGCTTAGAAGATGTGACGGCGCAAGGGAATCGACGCAGGTTGCGTCCCACACCAGAGGCCTACCCATCTTTCAACGTAATAATGACATACCGTCTAGTCTCTTCTCATCGTCACGTACCAGACCATTAGGTTCAAGATGAGCTGGTACACTGGCGGTGGAAAGAGCATGACGCATTATCTCATTAATATGGGCGTGTCTGGAAACAGACACATAAACCGACATTTTATTTGTAAATGGAGATGAATAATATAACAAAAATATTCCTTCATCCATCCTTGAGCCATGAATGAGTTATGTAATTTAATTTATAAGTAAGACGCGTCTGACAGACAGGCGGACGGGTGAAAAGTATTGCTACAACAGTAACTTACCTTTTGGTATGAAACCCGTAGAAATGAATGTTGAATTTATCCTTCTCTGTCCCAAATTAATTAAAATCATGTGGTAAATATCCTTCTGGCTAGTGAAAGATTTTGTATAGATAACGTTACATTCATAACTCATGATATGGTTGTGTAATCTCCAAAAATAGGACTATTGAATTTAAAAAATTATAACCAAGATTTATAAATTAGTCTTCTTTTTTCGGTTTCCCTAGTTTTAGAGTTTTAAACCGGAACAAAGCACAACTTTTTTCCTTTTGTTCTTCTACCCGACGTTTCTTTGCAATAATATTAAAAAATAATATAAATTATTTAACTTTCGCAGCATGTTAGAGCAATGTAAGTAGCAAGACTACCTGTATAATAAATAAAAAATATCTTATTTTTTTCTTTTAAGTCGAGCTAAAAAGCGGCTCTTCCGTACCATCCTTTACTCGAAGCAGTTCAGGCCATTTTCGACCCCTTATAACTTCGTTGTGGATAAAACTAGAAGCCTGATTTGAGCTACTGAAGAATCTAATTTATATATGTATTATTTATGAGATATATTGTGTTTTCATGCGATGGCCGTAATAATAAATAAATAAATATTTAAAACATTAAAGATTTTTAATTAACCGACTTGGTATTACATGGATCTCACAACTTTTTACCGTGCTAGACTTGGTTTCTTGATAAGTATTGTTTTTTATGAGATAATAGACACAGTGCTCTCGTTGGATCCATGCATAAAATTAGACACTTTGTATTATTTGTTTAAACATTCATGTTACACCAATGAAAAAATAATATAAGTACCTATTACAATTCCAGCCATTTTTCAGTATCAATAAACGTTTTGGCATATAAATACTGACCACGCGCCAAGCTGCTAATAAAAATCTTGAACTAAAACCCTACAACTCTTTATGCGTCAACTTCCATTAGGTAAAACAAAAAACCAACATCCACTTTTCACTATAATACCTTATAAACGCAACCACGTGATTCTATTACACGTAGGTAATAAAAACACTAAATAATTTCTCGAACTAATACGTACCGAAGCAGACAACAGCAATAATAATATTACTAACAAAGTTGTGAACTTCATTGCGTAGTTAAAGTAAGGTACCTGACACTGACCCAGGCTTGTAAAGGCACGAACCTACTAGAGTGTGTCAAGGATACGCAGTCTTCAAATGCTTGACGAGTGCGTTCGCATTCGTGTCTAATGCTTTTTGGATGCAGCACTCGTTATTTGTCGATATTCGCAATCATGGCGGATACGTGCTGCATGTATGCAACACTATGTGTATGCTCGTTTGACAATCGCTGACTAATATTTGTAATGGCTTTCCTGACGACCTGGAACTAACGTTACAAGTCCTTTCACGTCGTAGGTCAGTAGATTGCAGCACTTGTTTTTATTGCATTTGCAGTCATGACTGACCGCGTTGCTCCAATGCTTGAGTTACACTACGCGTGCACAGGGCGGCGTTTACGTCGCGTGTACGAACGCCCCAGTACGCTCGTAGGGACGGTCACTTGTATGTCGAATACTCTTACGTTTAAATAATTTCGACGCTGCCCTGCTGATACAAGCCCTTAAACTGTATAATTAATAGAGTCGTTGCTCTGAGCTGCAGTTATATGGGGTTTGAGCTGCGAGCTACAACTGTTGCTACAGCAGTTGCATTTGTGTCTATTATAATATTGTTCTATTCAATCTGCAACGAATCAGGAATAGTCGAAGCTATTGTTGAAAGCTAATTTAACTGAATTGCAAGTAACAGCAGAATTTCTCTATGTTCATATTTTAGGCACCATCTTCCTATCCGATGAAAGCGCATGATTTTCCTGACATTCATTTATGATCACATCAAAAATAATGATTTTCATTTTAAGCTAACAAAATAAAAATCAGCTAATGCAAAAGTACAAATGTTAATTGTTCCAACTAAAATGTCGATTTCAGAACATGATAACTCGATCGCGCTGCAAAGGGCTTAAATATGTAGCGCTAAACCAATTATGTTCCTAATCAAATGAAATATCAAACGGAGTAATATCGGTGGCGCAGTAATATCGATCTAAAACTATTAATATCTTCAAAGGTACAAGCGATTTAATTAATGAAAAGCCCTGCATATATTACGTAGGTATACGCGCATTGCATACAGCTGCTCGTATTACACGATACAAGACAGACTGTATAGGGGATCGGGCTACATACCCTATTAATAATATATCCTGAGACAGCACACACACGTTATCTGATCCCAAACTAGGCAAAGCCTGTACTGGTAAACAAGACAATAGGGTTCTTTCCAACAATTATATGACGTAGTGACGTCATAGTGTTTTGCTGTCAAGTAGAATACTTATCTTAATATATAAAATCCTTGCGTTACTGACTGACTGACAGACACGCTACAGCCGAAACTATTGGGCGCAGGAAGCTGAAATTTGCATGTATGTTCCATGGGGACCGTAGGGGTGCACTAAGAAGGGATTTCCCGAAATTCCCACGGGATCAGTCAAAACGGGTAAATTTAAAAAAATGCAAGCGTAGCTGCTGGCGTCCTCTAGTTATCAATAAATTGACGATAAAAAATGTTAAATAAAGTTTTAACATTAATTGATGAATGAAACTACTATTATTTTGACATGTTTCACTAGATAAAAATACTTGTATAATTTATTTCACTTGCAGGAAACTTCCCTATTACTGTAAACATACTGATACATATATGTATTTATTACAGTACGCCCGCACCTAAAACCGCACATTTCATTTTAATTTAACCGTTTCTTCCTGATCCCGTCCCAGGATGTTCAGCAAATCTTAGTGTGTAGATGGATATAGATTCTTGATGAAAAGAATAAGTTTTTATAAGCAAGTCTAAGCAATCAAGTTGTATCTACTGGAAAAGTAATAAGTTGATATGCACCCATGTGAATGAACCAAGCCGCTAATATGATTTCTTTGCTAATATCACCTGAAGCAACATCGTAATAATCATATCAAGATATGAGGTATGTAATAATTTTATATGAGCCTTGCTGCATCTCTTTCGTAATATTTCGAATTTTATTCTATAATGGCATCCCATTTCGTATATTATGTCAGTTACTGGTATTAGAAATTTGAATTTATTGACTGCTCACTTGACGATCTTGATTGAATTGCGTAGCATTAATTTTCATTGTAATAAAAATCTTGTATCAGCGCAAAACCCGCCAATTTACCTGGCCGACGGTAATTGACGGGTCTGAATAATTACCAAGTTAAAACCAGTGGAACGATAGTAAAATTACTAGATAACATGACATGCTCATCACCTGATTTTTAGCAGAGAGAAATAGAGCGACTGAAATCAAAAGTGCCTGCGTTTTAATTTGAAGTCAATCATCAAGTCTCTTTCTTTACAGTCATGAATTTAAGCTAAGCTAAGTTAAGGCTCCTTTCATGAAATTTTAACCCAGCCGAACACAGAGATGGCAAAGATTCTGTTTGAATTCATGGCGCAGGTATAAGTGGTTTGATTTAAATTGATATTTATTTGATAAGTATCTGTACGTGTTAAGGGTACGATGGGACCGACATCTGCAATGTATAAAGTATCCCTTTAAATAAAATATAATAAAAAAAAAAACAAAAAAAAAAACAAGTCTCTTTCGTGTGTACGTATAGTGTGAACAGTATGATAATAATCTTGTATGAATTGACTGAACGAAATATAACAGTTAATAAACCCGAGATGCTACTAATAATGTAGATATCAAAATTCTAGATTTTCTTTTTATCGATTCTTGTAAGACTTTACTTATTGCCATTATTTAAATATGTACCTATTCACAATATAAAATATCAGAGACTTTTCATGCTTGACAGTCAATTAGAGAATACAAAATAGTGAAAATAAATAAAGTAGAACTAATGTAATATGGCGAAGTTACATGTAACATAGATTTGTTTGAATTTTCATACTTTAAAGACAAACTGCCTTTACACTGAGTGGTTTTATTACTCTCGACGAGCGGAACTTTGTGTACACAATCGATTCCTACATTGTCTCTACTAGCACTGTCGTTGAAATGTAAGCACATTTTAATAGATCTCTATTGGAAACGAATTCATACATAAGTGGCAAACCAGTCAAGACGGTATACTAGTCATCATCAGCCTTTAACAGTCCACTGCTGGACTAAGCCTCTCCTTTGAAAGGAGGAATTGGCCTACTATACCACGCTGGCCAAACGGATTGGTATAGGGTTTGTATCAAGTTTTCCTTCTCCTACAGTGCTTTTCTCTGCATAATATGCTCTCTCTGTCGGCTCTTACGCCACCCATGGGATGATATGGGGTGGTGACATTCCGTAATCTTAATCCGTCACCACACGGACCACGGTATACTAGGTACTCTTTAAATAAATTGCTTACGTCCTAGCTTGAGGTTCAAAACACATGCCGTAAAAACATTTATTTGAATCAGTTTAACCGTTTAGTTGTAAAAACTAAATAAAGATACACTGCGTTACGTTCATATTTCAAATGTAACAGTCGCTACCTATTTTTGAGTTGCTTTCGCTTATTTTTTTCGTGATTTGTTTATAGCAATATGATATTTATTATTAAATTACTTAGTAATGAAAAATATAATACAACTTAATCTTTCGGTTTTAGTTTCAGTATAAACCGTGATAAAATCCGTAAAAAGTAGTTAATTCTCAAAAACAGGAGACAATACTAAGAAACCCATGTAATAATTGACTGCCAGTTGAAATATATATACAAATATTGTTTGCTACAAAGCCAAGTGCCATCAACCTGTGCAGATGAAAGCTTTAGTAATATTCCAGAATTTCCAAAATATAATCCGCCTCTACAATCTCGCGAGACCTTTTGCCGCACCAAACTAATTTCCACGTAAATGCTGAAACAAATTAATCCATTTTAAATCACAAATATTGACCTTTTAGATACTTGTTTTCGTCGAAAGATCTATTAATATAAGTGGCTTAATAAGGGCAAGTACGAGTATAAATTGATTTTAATATAGCTTGACGCCTGTCTTATAGATGGCGCCTGATAGACAACTGAGTATGCAAATCAGTATTATTAAAGTTATATCCCCTCGTGGTAGGCAGGTAAATAGGTGAGCTAATGGGTTGCCTGTAATAGTTGCAAATGCTTGTCATTACTTATTAATATATTAAGTTTATGCCTTTAATAGGTGTCTCATGAAAATTACATAAGACGCTTTGATGTGAGGAAACACAGATGTAACTGTAAGATATAGTCATATAAAGAACAATAATATCTGCATCCTTCTATAATGGAAATCATGTATATTTACAATCCGGTTTAATTTATAAGTATTATTTTTGACGACGGGTTGGCGCAGCGGTAGTGTAAGCGACTGCTACGCCGATGGTCGCGGGAATCGATCCCGCTCAAGTCAAACATTTGTGTGCATGAACATGGATGTTTGTCTTGGTCTGGGTGTTTCTATGTATAATATGAATGTATTTACAAAAAAATAAAGTATGTATGTATGTTTATCCATTATCTAGTACCCATAGTACAAGCTCTGCTTAGTTTGGGACTAGATGGTGATGTGTGTATGTGGTAGAATAGAATATTAGAATATTATTTATTTATGAAACACTCTGTTACACTCACGCAACAGAGTGTTTCATAAATAAATAGTAGCGTGCTCTATTTAATAAATAAATTAATCAAACCGAGTAAATCAGATACAACTGTATCGACTTTTGCTATACTTAGTGTATTTTTATCTTAAGTATTGCTAACGAACTACGGAACGCTACAGACTGTTAATAAGCGGCTAACGGTTGCCTATTAATGCCGATTGATATTAGCAAAAGGGAAGGCGTATGATGTTTGCTATGATTTTCCTAACATTTTTGTCATTGTCATCTTTGTAATTATTGTTATACCATTTTATATAATATGTGTATAATAATCAAGGATATAAAAAAAAATATATTCGTACCTATACTTACTTCAAAGAATTAACTGTACACTTGGTAGATATAACATTACCATGAACGCTTAAAAAGTTATTTAAAAGCATCGTAACCGTAACTTATCTACGGTATTCAGACGTTAACCAAATAAAACTCTGGGCACTGGATTAATTTTGGAGAGGCTGAATGATAAAATATATTCAATTCTATGAAGTCGAATTATATTATCTTCTGAATATAATTTAATGTAGAAGATCATTAATCAATATTTATCTATAAAAATCTTCTGTTACTGACGGGCACAACGCACAGCCGAAACTACTTGAAAAATTATCTAAAGTTTTGCATATATTTTACTTTTACTGTAGAGCAGCATGAAAAGAGGGTTTCTTTAAATAACCCCAAATATAAAGAAAATTAAAGGGGTAGAGATTTCATACAGGCGGAGCCGCGGGCGATTTTTTGTATTTTATAAATAAGGGAAATGCATATAGTTAAAAGTGGTTGTTTTATTACGTACATAACATGCATTTTTGTGCAAAAGCTTCACTGTCTGGTATGTTTCATTTCGAAATTATAACTTTCAGTAACGTATAATACCAAGCGAGTAATAGAGCATCAAAGTCAAATAAATAATGGGTCTGCAATTAAATACGCCCTCCCTTCGTCGTTTTGTTATCTAAACTTATATATATAATATTATAATCTGTTTTAAAAATTCTTTCACCATTAGAAAGCTACATTATCTGCGAGTAACATAGGCTTATATTTTATTTTAGAAAAATAGGGGTACGTAAGATAATTGGGTTTTTCGGATACGCGGAGTAGTTCCCTCAGCACGCGGGTGAAACCGCGGCAAACGGCTAGTCATTCATAAAAAAGACAGGCTGAAAATGAATTATTTTTACCTTGGCTGTACAATAAACAACAAAGCTTTTATTTTATTCGTTAAATTTTACTAATATAAGAAATTCAAAGTCTGTGTATGTATGTTCCGTTTTCACATCGACAGAGCTGGATCGAATTTCATAACCATTATCATGCAAATGGCTACCAAGCTTTAATATAATTATAAATTAAATATTTAAAAAAATATACGTTTGATATAGAAGGTTTTAATACTATGGTGAGATGAGGCTAAAAGCTTTGTATTACGAGTATAAAAACTTTCCATAATGGTTAGAGCCTTACATTTTTAGTATCATCATTCCGTATTGCCATTCAAATTTCACTGTTGAAATATTGTACCTAGGTAAGTACTTAATTAGATTAGTCTTCATTTATTCCGTTTGGCCATCTCTAGACTTGTGGCTGGGATCCTCACACGGAGCACTTTTAAAATCCACAAATTGTTGTTTCTAGTCTTTATGTACGTTGATGTAAAGTTAATGTAAAGTCCCAACATTTGAATCCAACTTAGTTAGTTGTTCTATAATTTTATAACATTGTAGGTATAAATAGACTAACCATAAAACTATTATTAAACACCCGTTGTCATAAATACGAACTTTATTATGGAGACGTCGATAAAATATCTTACAAAGTTAAGAAATTGGTAATATTTATAGTAATTACATTTTATGTTTATTAATATTGGAATATGTGATATTACAATGTTATAAATGCTTTTGATATTGACATATTTATTTATCTATAAACCAGAAAATACTTATTTTAGTGCAACTTTATATCACTCCAAAAATGTTAAGGGTAAGTACGTATAGAAATAAATGACTAGCTTAATAAATAGTGGAACTTTTATTTATATACATTCATTGCTATAATATGTTTGAGATAAAAACGAATTAAATATTTAAAATAAAAACTAAACCTTAAACTAACCGATGATTAAGAAAAAAAATAAGAGTACGGGTATGCTAAAAATTTTAAATGTCTTTACAAACTAATTTGGTGTCGTAAGAGGCGACTAAGGGATAACACGATGCAAATACCATCTTTGCGTAGAGACGGAAAACTCGACATCAAACCCTATACGACTGCCTCGTTGGTCTCGCGGCATAAATGTGCGCGTGGGATCGGGAGGTCCCGGGTTCGATTCCTGGGTCGGGCAGTGTTATTGGGTTTTTCTGTCACGAAATTCTCAGTAGCAGCACGGAGTCTGGAAATGTGCCCGGTACGGCAATAGGCTCGCCCCTTATTACGTGGGACTAAAGTATATCTGGCGAAAAGTGGGTGTAGAAATACACCTCTGCCTACCCCTTCGGGGATAAAAGGCGTGACGATATGTATGTATGTATGTATGTAACTAATTTGGTTGTTTATAAAGGATTGGTTAGATAAAACTTCTGTTCGTCAATATTATACAGTTATATACAAAACACAAAGACAATGCTAAAAATCTTCTATTTTACAAAATGTTCTTTACTCATCAAGCTGCGTTTCAATAAAATTCCACGGAACCAAAGTCAAAAAGTTGGTCAAAACTGAGGTAAAACTCATAAATAATTACTAACATTATATTGTTAAAACTTGGTGATCAATGAACAAAATAAAGTTGTACTCAACTCATTTTCTATGTAAAATGTTTTAATTTAATTTGCTACTGAAAGTATGGACCGTATAAAATACAATATAAAGTTGAGATATTGTTAATTATTTCAAGTTTAATTTCAATATTTAGATTAATTATAATTTGTTAAGATAATATATGAGTTGGGTTGTAAATATTTGAATTTATTTATCGGTCTGTTTATATTAACTTGGCCGTGTGGTGACATATACGAATAGTCGGAAGAAAAGAAGAAAGAATACGGAATGTCACCTCCCATGGGTGTTGTAATAGGCGACAGAGGGAGCATATTATGCAGAGAACAGCACTGTAAGAGAAGGAAAACTTGATACAAACCCTATACCAACCCGTTTGGCCAGCGTGTTATAGTAGGCCAATTTCTCCTTTCAAAGGAAATGCCTAGTTCAGCAGTAGACTGTTAAAGGCTGATGATGATGATGATGATGATAATATATTAAATCCTGGCGTTACTGACTGACAGACAATGAACACCCAAAACTATTGGTATGTTCCTTGGCAAGCGTAAAAAGATTATCCAAATTCCCAAGGGATTTAAAATATATATAATGTATTTGTGACCGGACTAAAATATCTCGTAATCGAGCTCCGACAGATCTGTCTCATCTCGGAGTCAGAAATACTCACGTAGTATACATGACATTATTGCATTCCAAGTTTTCCGGCCAAGTAAATAGAGCTTACTTTACACTATAACGCATAAAGTTGCATGTAGATCACACAGAAAACGCACAGTTGACACATTCTCTCGGCATCAAAGCCTTGTTTCGGTTCAGCATTTGAATACCATTAGGGGCGGAACATATCTGACGGAAGATCCGTCGCGTTTTATCCGTCGCGTAACGCCAATACATACAAATGTATAGAAAAACGTTCAACCTTTCACACCTGACCAAAGATCCGTTAGTACGTCGAGCGTACTGACGGATTATCCGTCGACGTCGCGCCCACCACGCACCACGTGAATTTTGACCATTGAGTAAGGAATATACATGGAGAGGGCAAATAGTCCATATAGAAAAATTAAATTATACACATATATTATTGTATTTTTTATTTTATAGACTCACGCCTGTATCCCCGGAGCGGTAGGCAGAGGTGTAATATTACACCCACATTTCACCATGTCTTTTTTATACACATATATACGAAATCGACATAAAGCCACCAAACATTGTGTTGTCTCGTTTTGTCTTAGGGATATCTCTGTAAGAAAAAAGAGAGTTTACTGAATAAGTTAATCATGATGATATTTTATTAGAAATGTCATTCGTGCCATTGTCGCCATATTTTTTGCCAAGGTTTGTGGTACATCTGCTGTGAAATCGTTGTATATCGAACATAATAATCGCTTTAAGCGATAAGGCCGCCCTTTGTACTTTACCTATTATATAAGATTTGTACAATGTTGATACTGGTGTACAATAAAGTTTAAAATAAATAAATAATTATTTTGTTTTTCTGCATAAAAACCAGATGAATCAGTGCTTCAGGCTGTGTGTTTCATTACCGTATGTATGGTGCCATTCATGTCCGCTACTTTCTCAGCGACACAGTATCGATATTGGCTCTCAGAGAATATTTTGTTACATGTTTCATACAAGGGTCGTCTTTCGCTTTGCCATGTTCATCCACATTTGCATTATGAAATAAACTAATCTGGCAAAAGATTTAAAGTAACTAAAGTTACTTACTACAAAAACGTATTATTTTCCTCTGACCGCCTCCATATCGATATCGATTATATTCTGGAGTACAACCCAAATGGTAGCCATTTTAAATTGCCCAACGTTGCGTAGGTATGCATGCTAATTTCGTAGGTATGCACGCTAAATTCGTAGGTATTGGACATGCCATATCCATGTCATTCCCAGATCGGTGATTTTGAGTGACGCGTAGTAGAGTAAGATTCCAGGGCCGCCAGACCTTACTTATTTTTTCAGAAAAGAAATGTGTAGAATAATGTAGTGTTAGTATGTGCTATGAGTGTACGCATACTTGCTAGCCTGGATCGTGGGCCAATTTTTTGGTATGAGGTTCTAAAGGTCTACGGGAATTACTGCCGTCGTAATGAGTCTGGCAGAATTATTTATGATTTTAGTAATATTTTCTAAAAAATACCTAAAAACCAGCACTGAGAATTTGTCTGAGTCTGAGTGTTCATTGTGTCCGTTAGTTGTATGTTTGTAAAGTCCCCCGCGACACAGGATTTATTCCTAGTGCGGGAGTTGTCTTATTAAACAAAAAAAAATGAATATAAAACATGAAGAACACGATTTGTAACCAAAATACACTTTTACCACAGATTCTACATTTACAGTTAATGCGACGTAGAGGCGTAGAAGTTAAAACCATGAGAAATAACAGGCAATAAATCTCACGGCTACGCCTTTTAATTTCCAAACTTTATATATTAAAATACCTACATAGAAAACATTTTGTGTCATGCGCTGCAACTGTAACCCCTTCTATATCATTTGTAAAAAAAAATCTTAAAAACCGTAACCAAATCGTATCATCGTCTTTTAATTTTGAATCTCCATACCTATATAGGAAATATATTCAAATAACGCTTGTTGGCTACTATAAAAATCTCTTAAGTCCGACATATTTTTAATAGTCAAACTCGAATTACAATATAAATAACTACCGGACTTCAGTGACTACATAACATCAGGGAACACGAAAAATGATTAGGTAAAAGAATATGACAGTTAAATATTGAGCTGCCTTGAGTACGGCCCTGCACGAACAAACTTATATGTGTGCATAATAGCCACGCTTTTAGCAAATGTGTGCAGATACGCTCGACGCATTTTCCGTCAGATGTGTACCGACTCATTTGACGGAATATACGCGACCGAAGATACGTTCGACGGATCTTCCGTCAGGTATGTTCCGCCCCTTAATTTGTACATTAAGTCAGCGTACTTGTAAAATGAACTTTATAAATATTGGAAACGACAGACAAAAGAAACATGCAACTCGCAAAAAGGAATTTGAGTTGACACTTATTATCTAGCTATAAGGAAACCTTTGGGGCAAAGTAAAGAAAACTAAACAGCAAAATTATTAATGTTATATTTAGATACTCACTTTTGAAACGTCATTCTAAAAGGGCCGCAGCGAAGTATACTTTAAAAATATATTCCTAAAACAGCGAAAATAGCTTCGTATGGTCTACTAAGCAGGGGCGCCTGACAATGGGCCTACCTGTGCAATATTATGAGACTGCGACATTGTAGGCTTAATGACAAGCTCAACATAATATAATACTGTCTCCACCCATCCTACTTCAAATACAATAATTAATTTTCAAAGACGCTTGTGCTGAGAGTAGGAATATTTTCCTTGGGTTTTAGTAATTCATTGTGAAATATTTTGGGAATATAATCTGGTTCTTGAGGTAAATTAGAACTGTCGGAGATTTTTTATGTTTGAATATGAGGCTGTTAACAAGAATTCTCCGTTTCTCCATGCTGAACACGCCTGTCTAAAGTAAACCTTTCTAGATATTTGCTCACCAAAGTAGTGTATTACAACTACTCACCGGAGAGGTTACCTGTATGTAATTCGATTCTATAGGTACAGCTCTTAAGACCTTTTCAGAAAGGTCGTTATTTATTTTAATTTAAAATGTCTTATAGTTTTAGAAATACGTACCTATAGGACTATAGGTACGTATTTCTAAAACTAAACGTGGACACGTTTAAGAAATTGTACACAGGTAAGCACTAAAGCAGCAATAGACTCACGCATCAATGGGTTTTTGAAGTTACATGCGTGTTAAAATTGTTGATTATCGCTTGCTAAACGGTTAAGGAAAACATCGTGAGGAAACCTGCATATCTGTGAGTTCTCTATAATGTTCTCGAAAGGTATGTGAAATCTGCCAAACCAAACTTGGCCTGCGTGGTGGACTATGGCCTTACCCTTCTCATATTGAGAGATGCCCGTGCAACAGTGCAAAAATTTACACAGGGCTGATGATGATGAAGCAGTAGGACTTAACCGATATTTAGTCCATGTTTTGTAAATCGGAATAAATTTGCTTATCCTTCTATGATAAACAACAATAAATCTGTGTTTGCAATGCTTTAAAGACAGATCTGCACTGATAAACGTAAGTTATATTCCACAATATAGTACCTAAGCAATGTATTGTGTTTCACATATTGTATCGGTAAGCGTGACGGATGCATGTTTCAATAGGAGCACGAAGAAACAAAGGGCTTGATATGTATTCTACAGGTCATGTAGGTCGCTATTTTATTGTATAGAATACATTATAATAGATAAATAGATGATATGACATGTGCTGCTTGTCTCCAGGGTGATCATACTCTTACATTTGTATGTTACACTCAAATTATACGACATTTGAGTGTTATAAGGATAAAATTTAAAGGTTAAAACCGTTGAGATATAGGATACACTATACCACTCTAATAGACTCACAAATTTATTCGTGTGCCAATTGCGGTTCAGTGCTCTGCAAGTGCACGATCAGGTCCGAAAGTCATTATTTTGAAGCTCGATAAGTATTATAATACTTTCTGGACACGTCACTGACTCTAGAAGCAAAGTTTCAAAGCGCGCTAGGGTATGGAGAAGAATCTGAAGAAAAAAGCAAGGACCTCCAAAGATATTCGCTAAGAATAATAATATGTAAGCTCTACAATGTGTTAGTAAATCTTTGGCACCTTGCTAGTGTACCGCCAGTTGGTAAGTCCATGGAAAGTAGCATGTCAGGTGATTAGGTGGTTGCTAGTATGTTCTAAATCATCACAACTAACTGATTAAAAAACAGAATTTTCATCTTGTTATAAAGGAATTCGAGCTTGATACGCTAAATATATCCACGCACAATTGCAAATTTCCTTCGTAACAAAACCTCGTCACAATATTCTCCATTGTGTAATTAATTTTACAAATAATACTTTGTTCGCGACAAATTTGTTTCAGGTGTCGTTAATTAATATTAATTTAACGTTGAAACACTGACACGTAAAATAAATTCTACGAGTATTCTTACTCATATGTGACACGTTGTTCTAATTTGTATCAAAATAAGTACAATGGAAGAATAAATTAATAAAAAACATGGGACATGTAATTTCAAATTGAATTAATTTTGTAACTGTGTTAAATTTTTAACTGCGACGTAGACTCTCTCTCTGTCACACTTAAGATTTTTTTTAAACTTTAGACAAAGCCAACTAAATTTTAAACGCAGAAAAATGTAAGAATGAATAGTACGCCCATTCTTAATTTTTTGTCGTTCGAATCATTATTGAAGAACTACTGAACGTATTTTGATAAAACTTTGCTGTAATAATATAGCTTACTAGAGGATGCGCGCAGCTACGTCCGCACATTTTTGTTTAATAAAATTAAAAATGTTTAGTTAAAATGTTTCTGCCCAATCCCGTAGGATTTTCAGGAAATCCCTTCTTAGTGCAGCTTTACGGTCCCCAATTTCAGCTTCCAGCGCCAAATAGTTAGTCAGTCAGTCAGTAATGCAAGGATTTTATAAATAAAGACAAATACATTACATTAACATTTACGGCCTGGTCACGAGATCGGTCTAAGCGGCGAGCGGCGCAGCGCGGCAAGGACGATGTACATTGCGCGTTTTGCTCTGAGGCGACATCGGTCGGCGCGGCGTAGAAAAGCGCGCCATGTACACGTAAATCGCTCGCCCCTGCTGCCGCGCCACTCGCCGCTTAGACCGATCTCGTGACCAGGCCGTTACACTACATACAATACTTTCATCGCGATAACCGACACCCACGCGGGCGGAACCACGGACAGAAGCTAGTATATTTTATAGTTCTTTTTTTGTCGTAACAACGTGGCATAAAGAAGCCTTCATTATACCTGCAACAAGGTGCAATATTAAATACAGCTTAAAGCGGTTGATCCATATTATTTTTTCGCTTCTAACGAGAGAAAGGAAAAAATGTCCACTTCCCGTAACTTCGTTTGTTACTTGGGGCTAATCAAAATTATTTGATTGTGCAACGGTTTAAATTGAATTTGTGAATTGTTTACCAGGATTTTCATTGTCATTGAAATGTTCGCTGCGAAGTTATTCTAGTGTAGTTTAGAATAGTAAATCAAGGCTGAAAAAGCAGGAATAGAATTCGAGGGTGCAAGTCTGAACAATGCATTGAGTAGATACACCTTGATTTCGTAGAATCGTAATACGGATTGATATCTTTTTTAAAGAGCGCCTTAGATTCACACTCTTAATTCAGATTCTTTCATTTATTCTCCGGATCACATTTTTGGGTCGTTTTGTTGTAAACTTAACATCATAGACATATCAATTATTTTATTAACTTTAGTATCAGATAGACCGCGTGCCCCTCAACCCACCAATGAAAACGATAAAGGAAATAATGGCTAGTGAACAATAAAATCTATTCTTGTTATTTTATATCTCGAAGCTTTCTATAGGACACATTTGATTGAACCTTCTGAAACATAATGCGCAATGTTATATGATATGAACGCAATGCAGTGCCTATACTAGTATTATAAAAAGCTCTGGTGCTTGTTTACCTCGTACTATAACAGATGCACTAGGCAAAGTATTTTTGTGTTCGAGCTTGTTCATTAAGAGAAGGCGTTAAAAATATTTAGGATCAGAGAAGCACATCTTCTTTTTCCGCCTGCACTCGTCCCACATTACTTGGGGTCGGCGCAGAATGTCTTTTTATTCCATTTTCCCCTATCAGATGGCATCTAGTTAATCACTCCCTTTTCATTCATGACATCCTTCACACAATTCATCCATCTTTTCTTTGGTCTGCCTCTTGCCTTATTTCCCTCAACTCTCATATAAGGTCAGATCAGAGTAGCACATAATAGTACACAAATATGCCTAATATCACGGATCACCTCTCAAAGTATTTCGCAGACCATATTGAGCGCGAGCGTGCGATACAGACGCAGGTGCGCTTGACCGACTACTTCAGTCAACGGCCGCGTGCATCTGTCGTAAAACCATGAAACGGTGTCATACATTCCCATACTCTGACATATGCGACAGAGCGCGCGGCGATGATTGGCCACGATACACTGGAATGTAACTTTATAGTGTATATGTCACAGGAATCTAAAAATTCAATTTAATGCGTGTGAAGTGGTAAACAAAAACTAATTATATCATAAAAAATATATTCGAAATAATAGTTTACTCATCAATCTTACGTGTGTCCGTCAGTTAACCTTGATTCTTAGTCACCGCGTTAATTTATTACAACGGTGTAAAGTTATTTTTGCAACCAATGATCAACTCTGTACTGGCCAAGCCGAAGATGCCGAATTTATACCAACATTTTTATAATACTCCTCGTTTCTAGCATTATCTGATTAGTCGCCCATAACTTTCTTAGATAAAACCATAAAAAGATGTTCTATTGCAAATTTGTCGGCACTACATGGCTTATCAGAAGTGATAAAACCGACCCAAATATAAAATATTCACATATACCCAACTATTACGTAAATATAAAAGCTTAAAAGTGCCTTAGGGATATGGAATAGGTTATTTATTACATTGGTGCGTGAGTAAGAAATTGTGTCCATTTCTAGTGAATGTCACATCAATTTTGCGAGGTCGCAGGCGCCGTATATTGTACGACGAGGTTCTGGTTGACAAACGTGTAATACCAAGGCACTTGCCCTTCATGTTGCTTGGGATTACCGTGATCCGGGGATTACAGAGGAAGTATGTCACTCCATTACTATTTAGGTACAAAACAACATTGTGGTGATGCATTCCATGTTACGATTATTGCTTTTTTGATGAAGGACGCTCGTAAAGTTGAAAGAATTCGAGAAATAAAACAGATTTTAAAATTCAAACACATCAATCAATCTTTTTACTTTTAAGGACAGTTAAAAAGTAATCTCGTCGAGTGTCGATACGGAGACGTTTAGATTACGTTCAGTAATGGACAGTACAGATACAATCGCGTCGTGATAATACGAAAGTAAGCTCATTTGCTTATTGACTTGGTACTTTTTTCCTTTATTGATCAAGGTGTTAATAAAGTCATTGACGAGTGATTTATTGGGTACTAATTACAACCTACGAAAAACAGATCTAAAAACGCTGACTGATTGTACGATGTCTACTTTCCTTGTTTTAATTTTCTAGTGATGAAATCAAATTCATCAAATTCGCAAAATAATATATTATAATCAAGTACCTATAATTAAAACATCGGTGCAAATAAAACACTCGTATTTTCCTCGTCTTCAGCATTTATTAATTCCATCCACTAATGGTGTCTCTTTTTCTAACTTTTCCATCCACTTTGCTTAGTCGATTGCGGCTCTCTTTAGATGTTGTATTGTTATAACATCCGTCCGTAACATCCGTAGGGGAAAGTTTAAATAAGTAAAAGCAAAATAAACTCCAGATTAATATATAACAATTGCGTAAAAATAGCACAGTACTGTATTGTGTACTAGTGGTACGAAGTCTGTATATCGGTATAGATAGCCACAGATACTTTATTACATAATAAAATGAAGTCACTTTTTCTTTATGTCTGTATGAGCGCGATAAACTCAAAAACTACCAAACAAATTCTGTACGGTTTTCACTAATATATAGAGTGGTGATAACACACGTGGGCGGAGCCGCAGGCGAAGTCTAGTTGATGATAATATTCGACTTTTGTATTTAGATAAGTATCAATTGCGAAGTTCCAATTCATTATAATCATATTGAAAATTAGTTCCCTTAACTATTGTCAGATACAACAATATACCATGCAATAAAGTGTGTACACAGGGTCGTCATTTGCATTAAATTAGGCGCGAGCATTGACAATCCTATCTCATATGTGAGCTAAACAAACACAAGTGAAGAGAAAATACTGTCAGTTATAGCGTTAGAACATAACAGATAAAACGCAATTTTTACCTCCACGTGTAATTGATGTGTGAATGTCATGACGTTGAGAAATTCATCTTTTTTGTTCTAAATGTTAGTGTCGCAGCCCTATTTGTGAGCAGCGAGAGTGGAATGTGAAATCAGCGGTGCTCGAGTGAAGGGCCCGCGAGACCGCGAGCGTGCCTCAACGTCCCACTTTGTCAAATGCGACCCAATATGATTTATCGTAAACCTGTATAATTCGAACATCTTGAAATCTGTCCCTCATGACCTGTTGGATTAGTGCACTGGAAATTGCTGCACAATTGTGGTGTTTTGTCGCAAATATAATATGGATTTTTTGGTTTCAAGAGCATTCTTCGTTTACCTACTAAGGTAAGCCATGTTGCACTGCGTAGAAAATAATAAATTGTTAAATTGGTGTGAAAGTCATGGCCGAAAATCAACTAATATTTCGCGTCCTCGTATAGAGTCATGTTTCACCGTTGAGATTCGGCGCGTTGGTGTGCTAAAGGTATTTTGATTTTTACTTTATACGACACACAAAGACGGACTTTATGCCATCCAACATCATAGTGGTGCATAAAAAAAAAGAAAAAAAATTCTATAACAGTATGTACTAACATACGTGTAATTTTACCTTTAGTAATTACACTGTCACACATGTATGTGAGTATCCCCACGTATGTATAAGGAATTCTAATACAGTGGAAACGGGACGGTCCAGTTTCTTACTTTTACAGGAGACAGACATTATTTTCCAATATATTGAACTTTTTAGGGTTCCGTAACTCGAAATGCAAAAATACGGAACCCATAAAGGATCACTTTGTTGTCCATCCGTCTGTCAAGACCCTTTTTCTCAGAAACGCGTGGAGGTATCAAACTGAAATTTATATCAAATAGTCAAATCTATTGTCCCTTGAAGCTGTGAAAAAAATCAAAATTCTAAGCCAACGCCAAGCCAATCAAAAGATACAAATTTGCGCAATTGTCGAAACTCGCAAAGGAACCAAAACCGGCAGGGTACTTCCCGTAAACTTAGAATCTTGAAATTTGGTACGAAGCAATGTCTTTTAGCACAGATGAAGCAAAAATTGCGAATACCGTAAATTTTTGGGAACATCATATCATAAAAATATTTATAATAATTTTAATGTTATTAC
Source organism: Euclidia mi (assembly GCA_944739405.2). Taxonomy (NCBI): domain Eukaryota; kingdom Metazoa; phylum Arthropoda; class Insecta; order Lepidoptera; family Erebidae; genus Euclidia; species Euclidia mi. The sequence continues at coordinate 17,339,448 of OX123187.2, forward strand.
CATTTTCTCATGACCGAGTAAAGGTATTTAATTGAAATTCGTATCAAATACTCAGGTCTATAATAACTTTAAGCTGTAACAAAATCCAACTTCTATGTCACCGCAATAAAAAGAAACAAAAATTTAAGCTGCATATTTTCTCGCAAATACTCGCAAGGGAATCAAAACCTACAGGGTACTTCCCGTGAACTCAGATTCTTGAAATTTGGTACGAACTAACGTCTTTATAGTTATAGTTGGTCGTGGGTTTTCCGCACTTAGCCACTTATTTGGGCCATTGTGCGTAAGTGGCGACTTGATTGACGCCGACTACTCATACCACCTTAGCTCCTTCCAGAAAGCCATTAGTTGGCTGGTGTCGTTCAAAGCCTCACACATGGTTCTGGGGTTGTTCAGCAGCTTTGCCCGTTGATCGCTCACACTTGTGCAGTGCAGAATGACGTGAGCGGGTGTTCCTTCGGTTTCCATGCAGCCCCTGCACAGTGGGCTGTCGGTAACGCCTATGTTGAATAGGTGCTTGTTGAGTGGACAGTGGCCGGTTATTATGCCCGTCAGATGCTTTAGAGTTTTTCTATTAGAATGCAGCAGCTTGTGCGAGAGTCGCTTGTTCAAGCATTCTGTTTTGTCTTATTATGTCGTATTCTGCATTTGTCTGCATTCTTTTATGTCTGCCCACTGTTTTTCGTGTTCATGTGCGGTTCTCTCGCGTAGCCACGTTTTGAGTTGACTTGCTGGTATCGGTACAATCGGCTCGGGTCCCATTATCATTGTGTCCGATCCTTGCCGTGCCAGTTGGTCTGCGGCGTCATTGCCTGCGGAGTTGCTGTGGCCTTTAATCCATTGCAGCGTAACCCGATTCTTCTCTGCAATATTTTGCAGCTCTAGGTGGCATTCCATGATGAGGCCGCTGTTAAAGCAGTTGCTGCCGAGAGCTTGTAGTACAGAGACACTGTCCGTGATAATGCGTATAGCCAGGTCACTTACGTTCCTAGATGCGATTGCTGTTGCGGCTCTTGTTATCCCAACATACTCGGCTTGGAATATGATGTTAAGAGTGCCAAGGGATTTTGAGATGTTGATATTTAAGTCATGGGAGAATACGCCCGCACCTGTCCCATAATTCGTTTTTGAGCCGTCTGTGTATACTCTGACTTCGTGTATACCAGATCTGTCTTTGTGTTCCTCCTGCAATTGGATGCGATATTTTTTGTCAAAGACAAAAGTTTTAGGGATGAGATCGCAAGCGGCCTCTAGCATCGGGATCTCTTTGGTTAAGGTCCCTTTTAGGCGTGCGTGGGTAATTCGATCATCCTTTCTGCATAGCCCGAGCTTGTCTAGACGGATTGCTGCAACGCCAGCTTCCTGCTGGATCATTAGGTGCAGCGGTCTTAGGTCCAGTAGTATCTCCAAGGCGGCTGTTGGGGTGGTCTTCATGCAGCCTGTTGTGGCCAAGCAGGCTAGGCGTTGAGGCTCTGTAGCTTTTTTGTGATTGTGCTTAGTTGCGTGCGTGGCCACCACACTACTGCACCATATGTAAGCATGGGGCTTATAATGGCAGTGTAGATCCACAGGATGATTGACGGTTTGAGACCCCATATTTTGGCTATGATTCTCCGACATTGCCAGAAGATTGTGCATGCTTTTGTTGTTTTTGTGCTGATATGCTTGCCCCAGTTTAGCTTATGGTCAAGTATTACGCCCAAGTACTTGACTTCATTCGATAGGGTAAGCTCCGTTCCAAAGAGTTTTGGTGTATTACACATATGGGTTTTCCTTTTGTTGGTGAAAAGTACTAGCTCCGTTTTGTTGGGGTTAACCGTCAGTTCATGTTGGTTGCACCATTCCTCCATGATCCTGATGGCTACTTGCATCCGATTGCGGATCGTGTCTTCTGAGTCACCTTTGATCAGGATTGTAATGTCGTATTCATAGCCGACCATGAAGAATCGTCTGTCGTTTAAGTTCCGTAACAGATCGTCCACCACAATGTTCCACAACAGGGGTGAGAGTACATCTCCCTGAGGGCAGCGTTTTGCAACTATGCCCCTCATGGTGGAGTTTACCGTGAATTATATTGCCCTCTGTTTCAGCAGTTGATCAATCCAGCCACTAAGGGTTTGCTCAACTCCGAACTTTTCGAAGGCCCCGCTGATACTGTTGAACTTAGTTTTGTCGAAGGCACCTTCTATGTCAATGAAGGCCCCCAGTGTCATTAACTTGTTGGTAAGCGCTGTTTCAATGGTTCCCACAACGGAATGCAGCGCCGATTCAGTTGACCTGCCACTTCTGTAGGCGCGAACTAACGTCTTATGGCACAGATAAAGTAAAAATTGCGAAAAAAGTAAATTTTTAGTTACATCATAAAAAAAAATATTTGTTTTAATTCAAAAGTTACTATCCTTTTCCTCATGAACGCGTAAAGTTATTAAATTGAAATTCAATAGCGAATACTCTGGTCTATAATACCTTTAAGCTGTAACAAAATCAAACTTCTACCTCAACGCAAGCAAAAGAAACAGTTATTTGACTATGATTCAAACTCGCAGCTACAGATAAAAGAAAAATTGCGAAACCGTAAACCGTATAAATAAAATATTTTTCATAAACTACCCCTTTCTAGTATCTTGAAATTTGGCATAAAGCAACGTTTTATTGCACATGGGAAAAATTTCAGTAAATTTTTTGTTACATCACATATTTTTTTAAATAATTATATATACTTACAGGTTTGTACGGGACCCTCGGTGCGTGAGTCCGACTCGCACTTGACCTGTTTTTGATTTTACACAACTAGGCCAGGTAGGGCTTTATATAATTTATTAACCACATTATCCCGCAATGATTGTTTATATAAAATATTATCCTCATCATCAGGCTCCCGTATTAATGCGAACATATGTATATCTATGCGAACGTATATATCTATACTTAATGTTATAGGGAAGAGCTTGTTTGTTTGTTTGGTTGAACTCGCTAATCTCATGAACTACTGGTCCAATTTCAATAATTCTTGTTGTGTTGCATTGCCCATTTAAAGACTATATAACATCAAGCTATAAGCTACGGGTGTCGAGCAGTAGCCCTATAAAATGCGCTGTAACTGCAGACTGAGATAGTTTCAAATAAAATGAATTTACCTAATTGAAAATAAAACAGCCTTGTTATAAATTACAATAATATTACATTACGAGCCATAAAATATTGAATATGTTCTTGCCGAAATGGGTCGTCAGTGTACTTCTTTTCATTCACATAATATCTGATGAAGGTGTGCCAATAAAATTGGGTAATAAAGAAAGAGTATATTGTTTCCACCATAACATAAGTGCAGACACAAAATATTGTTATATATTACTAGACGAAGGGAGACTAATGGTTTCACGACATCTATACTTATAAATGAATTGAATTGTCTGTTTGAGATTTCAAAATGAATGAATTTTAAGTGCTTTACAGCTAGATTAACCCATTCCCAGTCCCATTACCCACATGTGGCTCATAACAATTGAATTTCAATTGTGTCTGGCGTCGGACTGTGAAAGTGTTAATGGTAACTGTTTTGTCTGTCTGCCTGTCTTTTGTTTGTCCGAGTCTCTAGCGTCATTTTTGGAACGTCTTAACTGATTGTAATTGGATTAAAAATATAATTTCATCATCATCAGCCTTTAACAGTCCACTGCTGGACTAGGCCTCTCCTTTCAAAGGAGGAATATAGTAGGCCATACTATACCACGCTGGCCAAACGGGTTGGTATAGGGTTTGTATCAAGTTTTCTTTCTCTTACAGTGCTGTTCTCGGCACAATATGGTCTCTCTGTCGGCTCTTACGACACCCATGGGATGATATGGGGTGTGACATTCCGTATTCTTAATCCGTCACCACACGGAATGAAAATAGAATTTATTTGGCAGATAATAAAGGTTATCTGGCTTCATGTAGTCATTTTTTCCGAGATACGTCTTAATATATGAACTAATGAGTAATTTGATGATTTTGTGATACAGAGAATAATGTGGGTGAAACCGCGTAGAACATTAAGTTTCGTACCTATATTGTTACTTGCTCTAAATCTACTTTATCTATACACGAAAGATTTTATAAAAGATTAATTGTTTAACAACCTGAAACGCCCTTAGCGTGTCTAACGTACAATCGTATTAACTATTATCTATTTTTATGTCCACTGATAATAAATATATAAAACGTTCGGCTCCTTATTTTTGTTCAAAAGGTTTAGCTTAGTCAAATATATTGCTCACATTGTACTGCTTTACGTGATAGGGGCAGCGATATTACACTGGAGATACCAACAGACTGCTATGCAGAGGGTGTCGGGTTCAAATCCATGGCGCGCACTACTGATATTTTGAAGTTAGTTCTTATGAAGTTGTTAACTGTCGGATACTGCGCTCGAAGTTAAAATCCTTGGATGCTACTGGTATAACGCTAGGACCATGATGATTATGTGCAGAATGTTCTAGTAATAGGAGGCGAGCCTACTGCACCTCTGCCTACCCCTTCGGTGAATTAATACAGGGGTGAGTATATACAAATTAAAAAAAAATGTATAAATAATATTTAAGCTCAACTAGCTAGCAAACTAGCTATCATGTCAGTAATTTATTGCCTTGTTCATTTAAATGCTCACTCTTCACATATAACAAAACTATTTCAACAACAATCTCTGCCAGTGACGCTCAACAGTTGAGTATTCGCATTTGTGTACTCTTCTTTCATTTGTAGTAGTTTGGACCCTTTGGCCTTTGTCCCGGCTCGGTCACTCTCAAACAGCTAAGCCATAACCGCAAACTTTAATTAGGTTCACTTCAGTGGATGGTGACTGGAAATTCGGGATCACTGGCTTTTTTATTTACAAGATATCTAACTTTTTTGACTCAAGAGTTGTTAGCCAGATGAGGTAAAAGTTGAAATATAGTTAAAAATTGTATTTAAAAAATTAGACAATTCATAGACGAAATTTAATTAAGTTGAGCAAAAGTCGGTTTTGTGCAAAGTAAGCTCAATTAATAGTCACAATGTTCAGACATGCATAATTAATTCTAGCAGTGATGGTGATGAATCTAAAATATTTTTTTTTATTTGTGCTTTTCTAACTTAGCTAGTCCCAGACGTATTAGGTATTATTGAAAAATATAGGATAACATTTCACACGGTTGTTTCTCAAATTACGGTGTGTAAAAAGCATTCGGAGTCACGTCCACAAAATTTACATGGAACTTTGTAAGACACGCATTTGTTTTAACACTAGTTTTTTTCGCTCACCGGGTTTCTCTTCTGAAATCATTTACTCGGAATTGGATTCCAAATCTGTACAGAAAATTAAAACGAATTCTTTTATGTTTAATATTTCCATATTAAAGATAAGGATGTTTCCACGCTTAGCGTATATTGATCGGGTATAAGATTGTCTCAGCGACGATCGCTTGCTTCAGAGCATTTAAAACATGTTTAGACCATGATTTCTTCAACCGATCTTTAATAAATAGAGAAGTAGTATTTCAGTCATGACATTTATCATGTATGGAATGAAAAAAGTGCAACAATTTAAAAAAAGTTTATTCGCAGTTACAGACGATTTGCACAAATGAGTTCAATAATAATAGGTAACGATGAAAGTTGTCCATAAAAGGCGCATAAATATTGTACTTTATGATCATTTTATCTTTCGGGCAGTAGAAAAACTCGTATAAAGATGTGATTTGGCAGAGTGCATGTGACAAAAACACGCTTAGTGTGTTGAAAGACTAAGGTTGCGAATTGACTTCAGTAACTGACGAGATAACTACAGAAATCTGACAGACATGCATGCCAATAAAAAAAGAATAAGCACATAACCACGAAAAATCCGTGAGCTGGAATCCGAGACTCTCTAAACAGCGGCATATCAGTCTCGCTACAAGGCTATCCCTGCATAATAATAGTCCACTTAAGGGGGGATGAAAGTTTACTTTAAATTCCGCACTTTAAAAACACTCGAATTCAAAGTGCTTGATTCAAAATCAGCTTAGTTCATTATTCAAAAATAAATATATTTTAAGAATAACAGGGATAAGTGCGACCTATTCTTTAAAGTATGCTTTATAAATACTCTCAGACTCTCACGAGAATAATATATATATATTTTAAAGCTCATTAAATAACCTTTCAGAAATTCTACCATTCAGATATTATGAAACATAGTAATGTGCTAATACATTGTAACTTGTTCTACACAAATTACTCGCATGCACGGCATTCTCATAATCAGATTGTGTTGGATTACGCGTCAATTAACAAGAGCCTGGGGGCACTTACGCTTGTATGATGCTTATAACCTTTTTACAAGCACGATATTGAATTTAAACTGAAAATCTGCTCTGGTTATAATATTATGTATTAGAAAAAATTATGCTAGTGCAGACTTATATTTATTCGATGTTGAATGGCTGAACAGATAAAAAAGTTAGTGTTAGCTATATTTCAGCATACTGCAATCTACGTAAAAAGAAATTGTATTATGCTAGATTTGAATCACTTTCAATGTAAACAAAGAAAAAACTATTGCGCACACTCTTTATTTTTCTAATATGACATGCGGGTGTCAAGGATAAGCTGACCCAGATCATCAACAACTTTTTACTTTATATAAACTATTACTTATTGTTACCAACTCGGTTCGACCAATCCTCAGCCCACATCGAACAATATTGACGTAATGACAATCAGATTTATCTAAGCCCTCGTCCGGAACGTGCAAACGCACCGTGTTCAAGTATTTTCAACCTTTCAAGGCGAAAGAACAACATCGGCCATCCTACATAGCTATGCAATACACATGCATACGTAGCCGATCCATACAAAAGTCACTTAGAATGCCTTCCGTAGACGCCTACGTCATGCTACGCCGTAGTACATCTACGGCTATACCTAGGCACATCGTCGACGGACCGTACATTAGTTGTCGTCACAATGATCATTAATGGTTCTTTCCACAATACATAAACAGTACACAACTGCTTTCAAAGTTTACGACTGGCTATAAACTACATCCAGAGCGTTGATTTATTACCGTTCCCTAGACACAAGTGCTTTACGGCGCTTTTTCTGTGAAACGCACAATAGATACGCCCTAGATATTTTATCAGAGTGCCTGGATTAACTTGAATTTCAATAGGTTCATCGATGGCTCTGACGGGACGGCTCGCATAAATTACTCAACAGGTAGAGCGTATTCGTGAAAGTAGTAATGTGCCACTCAGGATTCGGTTTCAAATCTAACGAAATTAGCATTTTTCCGTAGCAGATTGAGTGAAATCAAACGAACTTTGTGAAAATGAGGAGACATTCACACAAGCGCATTTTCCTATTAACATACAGCCTCACACGGCACGTACACATTCGAAAGTTTGCGTGTCACCTAACATAATGACAAATGCGTGTTCGATGATTTCTCTCGTAGCAAAGGAGGAACAAAGGAGCACGCACTTCAAACGTGTCATTACCTACTTTCTAACACGCTAACAAGACTAATATACTATTGAAACACACACACGCACACATTGCTCTTGTCCCTTGAATGAAATATCTTCGTACATTCCAATGTCTAGTAGGTACGAACGAGGTACAACTATCGCGGGATTTTTAAAGAGCAGTCGGGTGTAAGGTTTTAATGAATACCCTTCACAAGACGAGCCTGCCTGCCGTTGTTCATACTTTCACTTTTGTTTAATTTTTGTTGCTAAAAGAGTGCTAGTCTGTAACAGGATTACTCAAAATTTACCAATTAGGCTAGAGCAATAGATGTTTTTGTTTTTGGTTGTGATTTTTATGCTACATTTATATTTTGCAATTACCTAACGCTTTGTTATTCTATCGCAATTTGATAAATGACGGTATTGAAAAACGATTCGTTAAATAACTTTACTACTAACGCTTGTATGGCTGTGAGTGAAACGTTCTGACGAACAGGGTTCGGCCAGTTTGTTTTAGCTCTTAATTACCAACGTCGCTAAATCTTCGAACTCCGTTGTGATCCTGCTTACAATATTAAACGAAAAAGTTGTTTTATTTTTTTAGCGTGTAGCACCAGTTAATTTGTACACCCGCGCGGTAAAGCACCACTTACACACAATGCACAACATGTAGCTTGTACACATTATGTACTATACCAGAAGTATGTCCTTACCTGCAGTGCGAGTGGTGTAGCGGCGTGAGGCGCGACCGGTCGCCGTCGTCAATTTAGCGGCATGTCGCCAGCCCCTGCGGCCCCCACTGCACAGCGCCACTTATACACACTGCACAACAGTTAGCTTTTACACATTATGTACTATACCAGAAGTATGTCCTTACCTGCAGTGCGAGTGGTGTAGCGGCGTGAGGCGCGGCCGGTCGCCGTCGTCAACTTAGCGGCATGTCGCCGGCCCCTGTGGCTCCCACTGCACCGGTGCGGCACTGCGCCACTTACACACACTGCACAACAGTTAGGTTGTACATATTTTCATTCACACACACAATTAACACACTTCACTTTTTACCTGGAACAAAAGAATATGATATTAAATAACATTCATAATTGTTTTGCATATTAATCTTTATATGTTATTGGTCAACCGATATATAATAAATTAAATTTAAATACTATAATAATAAAAAGTACTAGTTTTGTCTGGTGGTGTCGGTTATCGTGACAAAAGGAAGTATAATGTGCCTCTTTATGTGTCATTTTTATGACCTATAATCTTAATATATAAAATCCTTGCGTTACTGACTGACTGACAGACAAGCTACAGCCAAAACTATTAGGCGCAGGAAGCTGAAATTTGGCATGTATGTTCCTTGTGGACCGTAGGGGTGCACTAAGAAGGGATTTCCCGAAATACCCACGGGATCAGTCAAAACAGATACATTTAAAAAATGTGCGGGCGTAGCTGCTGGCGTCCTCTAGTTCTATTATAATATCCTTTTATAACTGCCAATTTCGCTAGAATTCGTTCAGTAGTTCTTGTATCCACACAAACTTACACTTTTATATAAAGAAAAAACAGACGTTATGTAGGATACCGAGTATTTATCTTCGCCTTCTGCTTTACGACATTCGTGGTCCTACTGTACTAAAACTAAAACTGTTAATGGAAGGGTTCATCCCACATATCAGTTAGCATGCAAGGCTTTAGGCCTCCTAGAAGACGATAGCAACTGGGATGCAACAATGGAAGAAGTAGCACTTTGTGATTCTCCATTTAAATTACGCGAAGTTTTTTCAGTTATGGTAATACGACAAACTGACGACACCCGCCAACTCGCCAATTGGAATTGGCACACGAAATCCTTAAGAAATACGCTTCTATTATGTATTCGCTCTGATATCTCCTTTCGATAACGCTTGGTTGCCATGACAATACAAGGAATTCCTTTTTCGTTGACCACGTGATATAACGAAGGCTTATGTCAGTTTCATACATTTTTGCACTTAGCAATTAGCGATATCGTTAGTCGAGTGCCATTTGGCTAAGGGGGCTGTGCAGCCGGTGAGCAACACTTTGATTATGTGCAGCTGTTGAGAAACTGTCTCTGATCTATGCAGCCTACATGAAGCTGATGTTTTTCTTCTTATGATTTTACTGCTCGCCACCTCACGCTAAACCGCCACTTATATCTGTTGTGAACAAGTCGTAAGTATACTGTAGTAGTATAATGAAATGTGAATTAATACGGCCTCAAAGCTATTCAAGATTGATAAACCGATAGACAGAAGGTATGTTGAATAAAGAAACATCAACTTATAATTCTCTTTATTTCCATCACACGGGTCAACAAAACATGTCACATAATAATAGTTTTACTATTCGATACTTGGCGTCATGCACGGAGTAATTTAAAACATAATAATATATAAATTTAGTGCAATTGCTGGAGGGACAATGATATATACAGCGACAACTAAATCGAGACAGTTACAATACGATTTTGATACTTATTTCGTACACCATAAGATCGGTACAAACGTCAGAGTGTCTAGCTTCACATGTAGCCGGGTATAAGCGTCCACGGTTTATTTGTTTACCCACTTTAGAATGGCTTAATTAAATTTAGCATAATCATAACCAAGGATCACTCTTGCCGCACCTTAAATCATAATTAAACAACTCATCATTATTATTAGACGAAAAAAGGAGCAAATAAAAAGAAAATGTTAATTATCGCTCGCTTTTAATAATGTGCCCCGTAGATGACAATGACTCCCTATTACATTGGGACCGAAACACAACTGGCAGTGCGGGTGTGTAATACACCTCTGCCTACCCCTGCGCGGCGTGCAGTTACGTATGTATGTACGAATGAAATAATATGCTAAGCCAAACTAAATTATGCAAAATTATAGTTATGCTAGCTTTTTTATGATACTAAAGTAGTATTATGTCATTAAGTTGTCCGAAAACGTTATGCTAACCAATATTATGCTTTAAAGTTTTATATAATGAATGCTTCGTACGTGAAACTGAATTGTAAAAATAGCATCCATCGGATGCTATTTTTACAATTCAGTTTCATCAGCCTGCCATAGTCCACTGTTGGATATATGCCTCTCTAACACCACCGAGCCGATTTTCGGCTTTTCGTTCCCAGCCACTGCCAGCTACTTTGCGTATATCTGTATTATAGTGTGCCAAATATGAAGACATTATACATTTTATTATTTGTCTCAAATTGTAGGTACATATTCTGTACAAAGAAAAGTGTACTCTTAAGATCTCACCAGAAGATATCTACGTTCATGTGTTTTCTAAATAAAATTACTTTTAGTGGTTAATACCTAAACTACGAATCTGTAAGCAGAAAAATGCTGGCCGCAAGAAATTCCATGTAGTCACTTGCATTTTTCTTAAATGTTACTTTATAATAAATAAATAATATTGTACCATATACACAAATCACCAACTAGAATCAGTCAGCCCAAGCAATTTTATATATATAGATAATCCTATTATATCCTTTTCTAACTGCCTGTCCTGTTATATGGCAGTGAGACGTGGCCTGTGCTTGAGCGACACAAGCAGAGTCTGCGTGTCACGGAGATGAACATGCTGCGCTGGATGTGTGGTGTCACGCGGAAGGACCGCATTAGGAACTCCCGCATCCGGGGTAGCCTTCATGTCCGTGACATTGCTGACAAACTGCAAGAGTGTCGTCTACGCTGGTATGGACACGTCTTACGTCAACCGGCATCTTACGTGGGTAACAAATGTCTTGCCATGCTACCTCCACCGGGCCCCGGTAAACGGGGAAGGCCAAAAAAATGCTGGCTTGACGTCGTAAGGGATGATATGCGTGCCAACCAGCTAACCACCAGGGATGCTGAAGACCGTGCGAAGTGGAGGAGACATAGCCGGAAAGCGGACCCCGGGCTCCAAGGCGTGGGTTTTGGAGCGCAACCGGGACAGCGCTAGGATGATGATGATGATGATCCTTTTCTAACTGCCAATTTTGCTAGAATTCGTTCAGTAGTTCTTGTATCCACACAAGCTTACACTTTTATAGAATTAGTAGGCTTTTTTCACGTATGTCATCTTCATACTTGCATTTTCATTTAATTGAAGAACCTCCGAAACTAAACAAGCGAGCCACCTACGCTGGCGATATTATGTTGCACAAGTGTGTACGCAAATACTAGTGTGCTCTCTATTCTCTAGTAATCTGATAGGACTGTAACCTGACACAACTGAAGTGAGATTGGGCACAGAACTAATAGCTTGATGTATTTTCGACGCACGGCGCTGTAACACTATCAACTAGCCAACTCCAATTCTATTCTATTTACCGTCGGATTCAATATCCGATCTATCCTTGGGTTTGGAAATTACAGATGCATATTTGCTATAAGCACCATAAATATATGTCACATATGTATCTTTAATCTCAAAATCCATGAAAAGAAAATATATAGGGACCGCCTGTTAAAAAGACAACTACCGCACTAGAAATAAATTGTGTATCGTGGGGGAATCTAAACGAACTTTAGACCAATGGACTCAAAAGACGCCCATTACACAAAACAACAATTTGCAGATCACGCTGTGGGAATCGAACCCACGATACGCGGCACAGTCAAGGCTAAGCGTGAGGTGGACCAATTTAATTTAATAAATTTAAGTCAGCATAAAATTGCAAAGAGTACTCAATTAAAATTACGCAAACCCTACACAAATATATTACAATGTTATTAATCTGTTAATGATCGTTATTGTTGTATGTGTTTTAATTACTTTGCAATGAAATTTCTGCATATGAATAGGTACACATTTTAATGAAGCTCTACTCGTTTTAAATACCAAAATTTCAATGAATAGCATTAAACAGTTTTAATGTATATTAAGTTAAGCCGATTTTGCACTATATTTTAGAGATTCACTCTGTACATTTTCAAAGAGGTCGGCAGAGGTGCTGTTTGACTGAGTAAATCTAAGAATCTAAAAATGGCTCAGCAAAACTTTAGACGAAAAAAATCATACATTAAAACTATCCTTGACAAGTTATTTTTTTTAAATACGGTAATTTCGGTTTGTATCTTGATTTCTTTTTTTTATCTTATTTATCCACATACACATTTGAAGCGATGTTAAACATTCACATTCCCATAAAACCTTTATAGCCTATTGCCAAAAAGCAATCAGGACCACAGACGACATGGCTGTTAAGGAAATATTAGATTTTATCTTAAACCGAAAACAATCTTCAAAATGTCAGTCATTTGGTTTGAACACATGAACACGTTTGATCTTAATAAAATGGTTCTACTGTTATGTCTGATCAAAATAAAAAGCATCAGTACTGAGTATACCTATGGGTTTTCTTATTTTGAAATATGTTTCTTGCTTAAAATGCTATAGGCGTGTCGGTGTGGACCGTGAAGACGGACGTTGCTCAGAACTAGTTACAATATTTAGTAATCGCATAAGCAAACCACTGCAACACACCACAATAATATTGAATAGATCACAATCTCAGTAATTTTAATCCGAACCTATAGTTCTATCCGTACTCAGCCTAAACACAAAAGTAGAGGCAGCAGTTGTAGATTTTGTAATGTCGAAATTACTGTAAGACTGGGCAATATCGTTACACGTAGCAAAGCAAATTAAACAGTAGCAAAAGCCATAATTTGGTGATCACGCGCCGCCATAAAAATGTCTTTGCAAAATAGCATTACTCACTACAGTAACAGTCATAAAAGCTTCGTAAACCACAGGACTACAGACACGAGTCACTACTATAGACTACAATCTAGAAATGGCCTAAACATCACGTGACAGAGTGCTTAATAGCTGTATGGGAGCTTATGGTCTTTAATTCGAATTACAATCGAGTTTGATGTGTATGGTAAAGTATGGTATCGTAACGTGGAATTGATGAATGCATGACACTAGATCACGTTTTTGCAGTGATTATTTAGTGGTGCCTGATTTATTATCCAATATCGGGCAGTTTCAGTAGCAGCTCCAGCCAGATAATTTCACGCTTCAACATTTAGATTTATAACGAAAACCCGCCGTCTTCGTTATATCGGCACCGCGTTGTTCGCGACAGTTTTAACAGCTATTAGGTTGTTGTCAAAATAAATATGTATAGCACTGGAACATGGGTTCACATTGTGAGAGAGCGATTTCTTTAAAAATAACAAGAAAACTGTTACATTGTCTATAGTAATATATTATTTATTGTTTCTGCTGTAAGTTTGACCAAATGCCAAAGCCATCTGTCTAAACACTATTTAAGTTTTAAAATAGTTTTGTGTTAACAGATTTAAAACTTTTGCAACTTGTACATGTAAGAATGTGTATAAAAAAACCGGCCAAGTGCGTGTCGGGCCACGCGCAATGTAGGGTTCCGTAGTTGCCCATAATGACTTGCTGCAAAGGGTATTAATGTACAACAAATCCGACTCTTTATTTTGCTGAAAAATAATTTTAATAACACTATTATAAGAACCTCAGTTTTGTTTAGAAAAATACTAGGTATGTATCCAGTTATGTATTGTAAACATAAAATGTGGTTTCCAAGATATACTACTACTATACATACGTAGTACCGTAGTACATTACATACCAAAGTACGTATATCTTTAAGATTAAGCCAGCGCACCCAATGCAAACTCACAGATATAGGTATTTATAAGTTAACCGAGGATTACTCGTAAACTAGTGATATCTACTTAGCCGTGATAGTTTTCCTTTTAAATTCGTTATATGAACTACATTTGTGATTTTTTTCACCTCTTCCAAATTAGTAGTTTAGCCGGCAGAGGTGGGGACACTTGAGTCTAACAATATTTTTCACTTCAAAGCTTGATATTCGACAAACCAGTCACTTGATCGAAAAATGATTTGAGCAAACTATTTTTTAAAACCTATCCAATGATATATATTTTTTTTAAACCTATCCAATGATACCCCACATGATGGGGTACTCAACCAAAAAAAAATTCAATCCCACTATATATGTAGGGGAGATACCCTTAAAAAATATTTTCCTAAATTGTATCCTACAGTTTTGTTGCAATATTTTATGTCTATATTCATGTCAAATATCAGCTTTCTAGCACCAGGCGTCTTTGAGCTAGGCTGCGGACGGACAGACGGACGGACATGACGAAACTATAAGGGTTCCTTGTAGACTACGGAACCCTAAAAAAAGTTGTTTATCTTGACAACAGTTACTAATTATACGAAATATATAAAATACGACACGATGCCACAGCTATGCATAAATCTTTTTTGTAATGAATCGTATTTTCCCAAAAATTTCAGGCAATCCCTTCTTGGTTCACCCTTACGCTTCCCAAAGAAAATGCCAAATTTCAACCTATTGCAAAAAATAGTTGCGGCTGTGCGTTGTTTGCCGGTTAGCCAGTAACGCAAGGATTTCATAAACCATCATTTTTTTCATGAACCATAATTTTTCTTCATTTCAATGCTTCATAAGTTTTAAACCTGACATATTTCTTTGTTTTATATTTTTTTATATACTCACGCCTGTATCCCCGAAGGGGTAGGCAGACGTGATATTACACCCAGATTTTGGCATGAATTTTTAGGTCCCACGTAATAGGGGCGAGCCTATTGCCGTACCGGGCACATTACCAGACTCCGTGCTGCTACTGAGAATTGTCTAACGGAAAAACCCAATAACACTATGCCCGATTCGGGATTCGAACCCGAGACCTCCCAATTCCACGCGTCCATTTATGCCGAGAGACCAACGAGCCAGTCTTTAGGTGTACTAATAATATTCAGACAATCGACATGAAAGATTACAAAAATACAAAATAAGTAGGTAAGACTTTTTATAAATGCTTTCAAAAATATAATTATTCTTTATAGTTGCGTTTTGTTTAATTTCAATACGCGAGCCTATTGCCGTTACCGGGCACATCACCAGACTACGTGTTGCTACTGAGAATTCGGAAAAACCCGGTAACACTTTTGCCCTACACGGGAAACGAACTCGGAACTTCTTTGATAACACAATAAGACGGCCACGCGCACCATGAAGATTAATGACTTGGGTAGGTCCTTCTGAGAGCTTTTCCAGTGATGTGTGCAACATGTTACATAACAACACAATATGTTTCGTATCAATAAAATTCTAGACAAATATATTTTTATTATTTTGAACGCAGTAGCGGTCGGCTGCGGTATAGACGTTGGCCGCAAATCAGCGCGTTTTCATATAAAAATTAAGTGCGCTCAGCCCTCAAGACGTGGCACATAGTGTTCACGCTCTTAGACTTTTTAAATGTGTCGATTTGCCTCCGCCTCAGTGAGCATATTAACATTGGTGCCAGCTGTCATGGAGATCTTTATTAACACATAGTTACAGGGTTACAATATACATCATTATGTGCCCTTAATTGTTGACAAAGCTCACATAATTCATTAAGTGATTCATGAAGTTGTCACACCTGAGTTAGAGAGTAAAAATCCACTAGACCAGGTGTGAGTTAAAAATAGAAATATCAAGTAACAAAAGCATTCGAAGTAAAATGGATGTCCTCATATTATTATGAGGACACGTGTCACGACTCAAAATCTTGTAATATAATATTATTTTATTCTTTTTATAGACGTCGTTTTCAGATAGAAATTCTACTATCCAATGTACGTAATGCTGAGATTATGATAGACAATTGCAGAAATGCTAACACAGCCACATCTTTATTTTTTAAGGTTCGCAGCTGGACAATGTATGTACCTGTAGGTATACATCGGTTACGTGGAATTTTACAATCAATGGGCACAAAGTATGTACTCCGAGACTCAAAACAAATTGTGGATCACACGTCAACTGTTTTCTCGTGTGTGGATCGAACCCACAACACAGTATTGAACGGCTAAACTAAAGCGACTACTCCACACCTACGAGTACGTGCAGTTAACAGCCGAAAAGCACATCTGTACTAAAAACCAAAGAATGTAACCGTGAACTCAAACAATAAAACTATAACGAGCCACAAAATCTTGTAACCGAGCTCGGTAACAGAGAATCACTGTGTGAATTTTTGCATCATAAAACTGATTGGTATGATAACCAGCCAAGATCACACGATTGGCCGATTGCCAAGAGGAAACGCAGTAAAATGGACTCGTGAACAGAGTCCAAGGTCCATAGGTCGTAACACCGCTGTATCCGAATGTGAACATCATACTGATCGACAGACTGACATACACTGTAACACCTTTTTGATCTGCCATATGGAACATCACAAAACAAAAAGCTTGATACCGAGATGAATATTGAATATTGAGACTTAAATGGTCCAGCTATTAAGCTAAGATTGATAAGTGTAGAAGACTCCTCCTGGAGTAGTGATAAAGCCTGTGGTGCTTTAAAATATTCGATCGAATATCTGATTATTACACAGATATGGCCATTGCAGAATTGCTAACACTATCTTTTTTTTTTAACTCATCTCTGTCTCTATGTATTGTTTAGAGCCTTACATTCACCATTGAATCACAAAGTAACGACAATTTGTGGATTACACAAAATGTTGTACTATGTGGGAATCGAACACACGACACTCGATCCAGTGGCTAGCAGTGAGGCGCCGCTTCTACCATTACGCGATCTCTACAGTCGTCCGTATACGTACGATTCGAGATTCTATGTCAGCTTTCTTCTCTAATTCATATAATACTTAAAAGCAAGTTGACCGTTTTTATGATATTATACAATATACATACATAAATATGTTATTAAAATAAACCAAAGCGAAAAAATATAATAACACTATCCATTTCCTATATAATAATATTAGATGCCTAAAAAAATACACGCGTAACCAATTTCATGAAACAGGATTAAATACCGGTTCGAATATTTAGTTTGCCATAAATATAATTACAGCTACCGCAATATAGTAAATTAATAAAGATTAAATAAACAAAATACGTTCTTCATTTAAAAAAAATGTATTTCAGTTTTTTGTTTATTCAAATGAACTTTCATATTTTATTCCAGCAGTACTTGATTAAATGAACGTTTAGTTATTGGACATATACACGCTGCAACAATGAGATGTGCAAGAGTGAAGCTTATGCATCTGCTCAATATCTATTAAGGCTATATTATAATTCCACAGCCAACACACATCTTAATCAGGAATGTGTATGATCTCGCGACTACATAAGGCTAACGTAACTCCTAAAAGCCCGTTCCTACTAAGACAGACTCACTGTTTTTCCGTTTAAACAGCTTACTCGGCGAATACACACTTAAATGCGGTGCATTAATAATGGAACAAGAAGCGATGAAGATGCCTTCTACGGATATAAAACCACTGGACGTCACACACGTGTGTCCAAAAGTAATGAAGCTTTTGTTCGTAATTAATCCATAATAATATTATTAAGTACATTTACCTACTTCTTCAAGTTGGCCTGTGTATGTACCACTAGATTCGGTCACAAAGCCTCACCGCACCGCGTCTCAGTGAGCACTGTGTATGTTCCAGCTGTCAAGAAGATCATGACAGCTTATTGGCTTTTATTGTGCATACCGTCATAAATTCTATGACAGTCGTAACAGAAAGCCAATATGCTTCTAGTTTATCCTTTTGTGTCCTAGCCTCAAGTGTTTATAATATTATTATTGTATTGAATTTGAATGTGTCATACAACATAAAATTCAGTAGGTAAACACAAATTCTAGTACCCTTAATACCTAAAAGAACAGACAACACAATCGCGCAATCATAAGGTGAAACTTACGCGAGCCAACGGAGCGGTATTTTTATTCACAAGCTATAAATTGTAATAAGGCTGAACGTTGAAGCGAGAAGGGCTAACAAGGTGCGAGGCATTACTCTGGCTAACGACTGCGCGCCACGACAGCACATAGTCGAGGAGCTGGCACACCGACTGTGACGTCACACACAACTATTTACACAATATGACCGAGCTACTCGCTCTGAAGAATGTCGTATTTAATCGATTAGACATTGTTGCGCTTGTTACTGAGTGCTTAATGGAAATACAGGTGCTATAATTATTGTTAGATTTGTTGAATGGAAAAGAGTAGGCACCTGCAGATATTCTGTTATGTAGGAAATAGATCTATAGTGACAGTGAGTTGACAAGTTGAACTAAAGACTTATATAAATCTAAGATTTAAATCCCTTACGAAACCATTCTTGTACAAATGGAAATTTACGATTTTTGAACGCTTACGTTGCCTAACGACTGCTGTCCACATGCTTAGAAAAACAAACAAATAAAATCACAATAAAATGTTTGATTGTCAGAAAAAAATTGGGCAAGTGCGAGTCGGGCTCGCGCACGAAGGGTTCCGTACCATCATCTATAAAAGAAAATTACGTTTGTTGTATATATACTTAAATATTTTTTAAGTTTCTACTTGTTTATTAAGATCGAGTAACAAATTGCTTAAAAATTACGTTTGTTGTATGGGAGCCCCCCTTTATTATTAACTTTTTTTAATTTAATTATTTATTTATTAAAGGTAATATACAACTACATCTTCCGTGAAAATTTTAAGCGTCTACCTGTTACCGTTAGTAATTTTGAGCAAAAATACGAAAAAAAAACAGGTTTATTGTATGGGACCCCCCCTTAATATGTTCATTTTTTTATTTTTAGTATTTGTTGTTATAGCGGCAACCGAAATACATAATTTGTGAAAATTTCAGCTTTCTAGCTATCACGGTTTATAAGATACAGCCTGGTGACAGACAGACAGACAGACAGACAGCGGAGGCTTAGTAATAGGGTTCCGATTTTTACCTTTTAGGTACGGAACCCTAAAAAGGGAATTAAAAGTCAAATTGCTGCTATATTTAATAAAAATTGTGCCAATACACCTTCTTCTCTACCAAAGCTCATGCACGATATATCTGTACTACTTATACAGGAAGTGAAACACTGGCTCCCCAGCTCCCTAATTATACGCAAGGCACTCAATAGACAAGGGTTTATCATGGTTTTATAATATTACACGGTCGAGGTGTTATGACCACGGTTTATTAATGTACTCTTGCGTCACTAACTGATTTTAGCGAGTGCTCTAGATAATGGCTTCATATGTTTTATCATTGGCCGTGTGGTTGACGGCATAGAATACAAGTGTCACCACCCCCTATCTTCCCGTGGGTGTCGTAAGAGGCGACTAAGGGATAACACGATGCAAATACCATCTTTGCGTAGAGACGGAAAACTCGACATCAAACCCTATACGACAGCCTCGTTGGTCTCGCGGCATAAATGTGCGCGTGGGATCGGGAGGTCCCGGGTCCTCGGTCCTGGGGCGGGCAGTGTTATTGGGTTTTTCTGTCACGAAATTCTCAGTAGCATCACGGAGTCTGGAAATGTGCCCGGTACGGCAATAGGCTCGCCCCTTATTACGTGGGACTAAAGTATATCTGGCGAAAAGTGGGTGTAGAAATACACCTCTGCCTACCTCTTCGGGGATAAAAGGCGTGACGATATGTATGTATGTATGTATGTATGTATGTTTTATCACATCTCAATGTATTATCAATATCGGTTTTTGACATAGCAGTTTTGCGGTGAAGAGTACTAATTACAATAATGTGGTATTAATCCTAAACGAGAGTGAAAATAATACTCTGTGAATTGTTATTTGCTTTTATGTATCCAACTGATAGTAAATTAGGTGTAATAAAAAATGTTTATTTTGCGAGGCTTCAAATATTATGCTCGGCTTAAGATGGTGCAACTTGCTGCACTCAAATATATTTGATTGACAATCTTTACGAGTATTATATAATATACTTTCTTATAGTAGAGCGAAGATGGGAAAGGAAACTTAATTTTTATTTTTATATGACTTAATAATTTTTAGGACATTGTTTTCATAGATATTGGTGTTCATATTATAAGCCATACAATACATGATAATCTGATGTGAATGAATGGAGCAAGAGAGATATGTCAGGATCGTTGCAAATGGCGTTCCGTAGTCTCTGCCATCCCCTTCGGGAAACAGGCTGAGTCTATGTATGTATGTATGTACATTATAAGCCAAATAACTGGCTATCATGGTCAATCTAAACAACAAGTCCGTATATGTTGTTATTCCTATTAATAAAGAGGTTATATAAAAACTAAAATATTCTATTTTGAACGGCAGATAACGATAGGTAGGTACGTTGTGAATGAGGCGACCAATACATTACCATCCTCTCACGAACATTTGTAATAATGTAGTAAGTAATAATCGTGCAATGCACAATAGCCCGCGGTCCCTTTATAAATAATACTCAATGACTTGGGCTCCCGAATGAATTGATACCTAATAGATTGTAACGGATTTTTAACACGCTTTTATTAGGTCGTCGTGTATATAACTAACTATGTAATGGCATCTAAGGTAACTAATTTAACCATCATCCAAGGGTCGTAGCGTAATGAAAATTGGCAATTATATGTAGTTCTGATGACAATACAATAATATGGTACTGTCAAACTGATCTGATGATGGAGCCGGAAGACATGAACTGGAACTTCATGATGGAAAATCGTATCATAGCTGTTTTGGATTTCTTAGAAAAGTCTTGTAATGAACTTTGGCCACAATTAGATTTCAAGGTCTGATAATTAAGCTGGAAGATAGGCACTGGCATTCTATGATGGAGTATCGTATCATAGTCGTGTTTGCACTTGTGAGAAAGGCCATGCAATGGACTTTGAACACGATCTGGTTTCAAGTTTATAACAAACCAATTATATATTGTAGACCACGCAGTGGTGTAGTTAGGGTCCCGTACTTTTGCGGCTGGACAGGCGTATGTGACCCTGAGTAGAGTAAAATCACTTAGTGGTCTCCTGATTGAAGATCTAGATTGTTATAAGCCGACAGATAAAACACCATGTAATACAGACGCACAGGCGGAGATTGAGAGGATGCGGGCTCATTTGCCTACATAAAATAAATGTATAAATGTTAAAAATATTTCGTTATCAAAGACCAAAAAGTATAAAATAAATTAATAGTTTAAAAAACACTAGAAAAATACGCTTTTATAAATGCCCGTAAAAACAAAAAATTAATTATGGATCGTTCAAGTTGTCTCTATTTCTGGGCTGAAGCGTAAACTATGTGCTTTTAATTATGATATTTGATAGTAAAAGCGTGGGGACGCTGGAACAGGAAAGACGTTCTTGTTTAACTTGTTCAAAAATCAAGTGAACAGATGTTACGGGAAGCAGGTTACACAGATTGGCGATCTAACTGGAGTTGCAGCACGATTAGTAAGTGGCTCTACATTAAACAGTCTGTTCAAAGTAGGTACCAGTTTGTTGAACTCAGACAAAACATGCGCCATCAGCGAGGAACACGACATTCACCGACATTTTTTAACGCCTCTTCTCTCAGGAAATTAAGTACATAAAGGTAATGCATTAACAGTGGCAAAATGTAGAGTTCTTGTTCGTGGACGAGATATCTTTGGTTCCCTTTGGTAACCTTTTGGTAGCATAATTGCTATGGTCTTGTGAGACCTCATGCAGCTTCCGCTAGGAAGGTAGTATTAGTATTTGTTAACAATAAAGTCTTTCCTGTTCCAGCGCCCCACGCTTTTACAATCAAATATCATAATTAAAAGCACATAGTTTACGCTTCAGCCCAGAAATAGAGACAACTTGAACGATCCATAATTTTTTTACGTGCATTTATAAAAGTGTGTTTTTCTAGTGTTTTTTAAACTATTAATTTATTAAATACTAATTAAATTATTATGTTTCTGGAGAAGATGATTCTGTAATAAATATTATAAATAAAAATGAATAAACTCGAAAATAAATGTGATTCTGGACGTGTTACCATTAAAAAACTTACTAAAATAGTTTAATTTAACATAATATAAATTCTGAAAATGTGATAGGTGTTAAAATGATGAGCATCTTGTAAAGCGAACTTTGTGAGATGCATAGAGTAAAAGGAGCATCACTTGCTGATATAAAGGAGTTACCTACTCAAAGACGTCGTGCGCGAATTGTACTTTACACTTATTAAACCCTAGTTATACGTTATTTTGTTTCATTTTTTTTAGTCTAATAAATATAATTGAACCAGACTTTGCCCGCGGCTCCAATTGCGTGAATTATACACTTAAACACTCCTCAGATATCACACTATCTTTTGTAACATGTTTCCTATAATTGACTCTCCTCCGTTCGCTGAAATAACGAGAACCATCTGTATACAAACATTCATGTTTTCATTTGATGTACATTGAAAACGATGTATGCTTGAACCGAAAACTTTGTATCGTGCATTCAGATATGTTATAATTGGGTATTGCGTTGCAAAGGGCGGTAGACTTCCATTCAAAGAGTTACATAGAATTTATTTGAACAGAATAAAGACTTGTCGCTATTTATGTATCTCAGATTGGGCGCTAACTTCCGTAAATAAATTAAGGTAGGTAGTACAGCCTTGCTAACTTACAGAATACCGACGTAAAGTAACTCTATCAATACTGTTGCGTTTCGATGAGTGACAGAGACAGTGGCTGCATGCGGTTTTTCCGTTTTCCTCATCCCGCTCCTCCTTTCAATCCTTTTTCGATCCTCGCGATAGGCAGCGGTTTGGTTGTGCTTTCGCATACAAACATGTTTATTAGCCGGGGTTATCACTTATCATCAGGTGGGCCACTAGTTCGCCTGTCTTTTGATAGAAAGAACGAAAATAAAAACTAGATTATTAATGTTTCAGTTCTTTAGATGCTTTAGATAAGTGTATCTAAAAAAATAATTTGTTAAAAACTGGTTAACTTCTGCAATGAAACGTTCTGCACCAAACGGCGGACAAGGCGTGGTGCTTTAAACAAATGTAAACCGAGCAAATCAGCAAAATTATCGCGTGAGGAAGTGAAAGATTGTAAAGGCAATTTCGCTTCCATTCGCTAGTCATTCAACTGACAAGTGGTATTCGTCCGCAGCGGAGGTGTGCTAAACACGCGAGTATGCTTGTAATACTAGATGGCCTTTTCTGCTTTTATTGCGGTCGATCATTGAAGGTTGGCAGTTAGCTGCTTAAACTTTTCTCGTCCTGAATAAGCCTAAACAAACACTTGTTCTGAACCTTTATTTCCCTTATACCAGAGGGCTACGGAGGTAAATAAATACAGAACTGTACCCTGGATGGGCGAAGGAAATTTAAAATTAAGGATGTCAGCTGTGTCAATAGCAATCAATCAATTAATCTGATTCAAATTTTTCATGGAAAAGGCCTGAAACTTGAGATTGAGATGCACAGTATTTGTTTGTTTAGATATGTACGTACCTATGCAGTATGTAAAATTGTTACGTATGCATTCAAAATTGTGAAAAAATTTACATTTTATATCTAGGATTCTCTTTATTATATTAGAAAATATTAACAAACATAGCTTACGACTATTTATAATCATAACGTATATTTTATAACCTTTTTAAACAACTGGCGTTAAAAATATAACAAAGTATTCGCGTAAACTTAGGTTTATAGCTACATGCTCGTATTATGAAAAAAATTGTACAATCATAGACCTTATATTATGTGTAATATAAATTATCCATACACCAGTATAAATGCATCAAATCAAATATTTCGATAATAATTCGTAGATATTGGTGTGCGACTAAATAAAAAGATCTGTCAGTTTTGTCGACGAATAGTAAAAAAAAAACTTTCGCTGCTCACCATCTAGCAGTTTATGCGGTGAAACACATTTCAAAAGATTTCTTAGAAAAGCAATATTATTTGTCGTGATAAAACTATGCTGATATTTTTCTATGTGAAACAACTTTTAACTTATATCATTTCAATAAGGATATAATATAGAAATTAGGTCAGTATATTAGTCGTAAAAAGGTCACCAAAATTAATGAATATATCGTTATTAAATGAAAAAAAAAATAAGACAACCGTCGCACTTAACCTTGTGTGGTAAAGGTGTTTTAAAATCATGGTAACTATGGACACGAGGTACACCCAGATTCGACAAAACCATTTAGGAAACACACAAAGTGCTCACGTGAGAGAATTGAACCCACAACACTCGGTACAATTTACGCCACAAATTATATATGTAGTGCGACTACGCACACGTGTAGTCGCATTATATACTTTGAACTACATAGAGTGTATATAGAGAATGTAATCAAAACAGTAATAATAATAATTAATCCACTAGGTTCAGATCTCGAGAACACTTCACAAAGTTGTATAGCGAGTCATCAGAAACAGATTAATTGCTATAATTATCGACAAACTGCAGGTGAATTTCGTAGAAATTCTATAAATCAAAGCAGAGCTATCTATTGCTATATCGTGTAACGCAAGCTCCACCCACTCTAGCTTTCCAATATGATTAGATTTCGCCGAAGTGATGGACGAATTCACTGCAACCCTATGAATTCAGCGAAACTGTAACCTGCTTGCTTACACGTGAGTAACCAACTGGTAGCTCTACATACCGTCTGTATATATCTGAAGCCTATTGCTAAAATGGTGTGGGCAGACTAGAGCTATATTACACCCACACACTCATTACATTTGTACGCTCTCATAAAATGAGAGGTTAGTCTATCGCTGTTCCATTTCTATTCTTTGTGCTAATATTGAGAAAATTTAACGGACTACAAAAATATCCTGTTCTTGAAATCACTACTTCTTAAACCTTGATGACGTTACTACCATAAAATCACGTTATAATTGATGCCTTTATGGCCGGTCCGAATATTTGATCTATCCATGGATTTGGCTACTAGAGACACTTAACTGACATATTTTGTATGGTGCTTCGAACAAATAAGGATATCTGGTAGCCAAATCTATGTTGTTTAAAGGCTGTTAATACTCTCCTTCTTCTCACGAAGAAGTCGCTAATTGAGATAATACTTAAATAAAAGATTACATGTGTATGTTAGAGATTTTATGATTGCAGTCTGCAATACATCTACCACATTATGTAAATAAATAACTGTAATTACGGAAACGTCGGCCGAAGATTATTTATTGATTTATCAAATCATCTGGAAATTATACTAACTGATGGCTTCATTCATTCAGTTTCTAGAAAGTGAGCATGTGGTTTGAATATTAATTTCAGCTAGGTACGTCTTTTTTTATTAGTATAGATACTTCAGAAATAGGAATAAGGTAGATACAAACTTTAGGTTCGCAAATCCGAAAATACAAATCTTCATGCATGTTTCTGGCGATCTTTTGTAAGATGGTGGGTTTTCCCCATTAAGGTACTGATAGACTCCAACTTTCACTTGAAACAATCCATCAAGCATTCGCCGTTTTAAAAACTGTTTTCCATCGGTATTCTGTAATATGGTAATAGTTCCCCATCAGAGTGGGGTTTGTCTCCGCAGGGGCTAATATGGGACTGGAGTGAAGGTAGTTGTGACTGAATGTTTCTGAAGTCCCCGGCGACACACGATTTATCGCAAGTGCGAGAGATACCTGTAAAAAAATATGAAGTAACATTTACTGACTCTTTGGAGGACAATATTTAATCGATTCAGTACATGTGCCCCTATATAAAAAGATATTTTAAAATTTTCTTTCATTATAATACTGATTTTTAGGATTACAACGTTATTATGTCTTGTGATGGTATCAGTTCAGTATGTATTGACCCTAAATGAATCGCTAGTAGCAACAATAGGTACGAAATAATTAATTAGACACTTCAGACTTGGCAAGTCGTTCTCATCCGGTTTAAAACCATAAAAATTATTACTGTATTTACTTGACTAAGTACTTAAAATGTCAAAAAATTACAATTTGCAAAATTAATTACAGACAAATTCTTAGAAGAGATAGGCGCAAAATAAAGTCTGTCAATCCGCAATTGGTCATTGTTATAAAAAAAACCCCTAGTAATTTACAGAAGAATAAATATAATGTTCAGCAAAATGGTAGTCTACCAAAGCATAATTATATCTTGCTACTCTTCGCCCGGAGCTCCGCCTGCGTAAGTTATGCACCTAAAGCTTCCTCAGGAGTGACATGGACTTTGTATTGGTGAAAACCGTACAAAAAACTGTTCGGTTGTTTTTAAGTTTATCGCGTTCATACAAACAGAAAGCAAAGGGGACTGCATTTTAAAATATGCATGTATGTCAGTTAATAAAATACATCAAATCTTTATGTCGCAAAGGCATACAAAATTCAGATTCTGATATGAGCATATTTTAGTTTGCAATGGAAAAATAATAAGATGTTGTTTATATAGCCACAACATTTTTAAGAAGTTGTTCACCCAATCCTTAAGTGGCTATTGGCGACATGTGGGATTATTGGATACAATTTCATACTAATAAACCGCACCTTTTATCGTTTATTCGCAAATATGTTTCTAATTATGGGGAAAACATATGCCAAAAAAATTGCTTGCGCCCATGGACACAAGCAACACCACAGGAGTTACAAGTGCGTTGCCGTCCCTTGGGGTTGGGAAAAGGGATAAAATGAGGAGTGGGTTGAGGGAGAAGGAATAGGGGATAGGACCTCCGGTACTCTCACTCACCGAACGAAACGCAACAGTTCAGGTACTGTTACTTTACGTCGATTTTCTGTGAGAGGGTAGTACTTCCCCGGACGAGCCGGCCCATTCATGCTGAAATCAGCAAGGCTCTACTACCTTGATATTTTGAATTTTCGCTACCTAAGCCACGTCTGCAATATTATGAAGTTACTAGAATTCGTTATATCTTAGAACAACACAAGGTTACAGGTTGTATTATAAAAGAAAATACTAAGTAGTCTTTAGGTGCGTAACTTTTTCTTATAATATTCAGATAATCAACATTAAATATTACAAAAATACAAAATAAGTAGATAAGAATTTTTCATAAATGCTTTCAAAAATATAATTTATCGTAATAGTTACGTTTATATTTAATCACAATATTTTTTAGAAAATCACAAAGATATTTTATATGCTGTAAAGTGCCGAGAACAATGAACTTTTGATCTGTTAATTATTTGCTTTGCTAAAAGTTTTTAAAAACCATCCAGTAAGTACATAAGCTACTACATTAATTTATGATATAGAATTTCATAGTTATATTCTACCACATTCACACAAACCCATCTAGTCCCAAACTAAGCAGAGCTTGTACTATGGGTACTAGATAATGGATAAACATACATATATACCTTTTTTTTCGTAAATACATACATATTACACATAGAAACACCCAGACCAAGACAAACATCCATGTTCATGCACACAAATGTTTGACTTGAGCGGGAATCGAACCCGCGACTTTCGACGTAGCAGTCGCTTACACTCCCGCTACGCCAACCGGCCGTCATATTCATAGTTTAAGACTGGAACTAATCTGTTTTTAGAATAAAGGAACGCTTCGTACTCTAAAATGCAACTAAGTTACTTTTATAGTATCTTCTTGGGTTTACGCGAATGTTACACATTGAAATTAAACTACAGTTTACGGATTTTATCGCGTTGTATTGGTTTCACTAAGTTATTACATTTGAAACTAAAGATCTAGAAACTATATTTTTAATTTATTACTAGCCGACGTTTCGAATTCTTTACAGAATTCATGTTCACGGCAGACTGATGTGATATTGGTCTTTTTCTTGAATGTATAAGTTATCTCAAAGTACCCGAACATTTTTCAACTACTGGTGTTACTATTTACGCAGAATGAGCTCACAGTGTCCTTAAGTCTTCTGGTGACTTTGTCCTTCTTGGGTTTCATTAGCCTTATGACAGGGTCCCAAGCTGGAGGAACACTCCAACCATCTTCCCTATTGAAATTAGGGTGTTTTTTAATTTCAATAGCCTCTCGTATCATCCTTGGAAGAAAACGATGTTCTTTTGCGAGTATCTGTGGTTCATCAAATCGCAGGTAGTGGTTGGGTCCTTGTTCCACATGTTCACACACAGCAGACTTTGTTGAGCGTTTATGTTTTATGTCAGCTATATGTTTTTTGAGTCGAATGCCTATGCTTCTCTTGGTTTGTCCAATGTATGAGAGCCCACATTCACAGTCAATTTTGTAGACACCGGCCTCTTGCAAGGGTAACTGACACTTGACAGATGGTAATAATTGACTGATCTTCGTTGGCGGCTTGCAGTAAGTTTTGATAGAAGCTCGCTTCAAGATGTAGCCAATTTTGTCGGTCACGCCCTTGATGTATGGGAGGATAGCAGGTTGTCTTTCTACTGTGGCTGGTTTTTCTTTCTTCTGGGATCTGTGACAGTGGCGCGGTGGTCGGAGCTTGTTGTCTTGCAGAACTTGCCTGACATGTTGAAGCTCAGCATCCAGGTGTTTCTTGTCACATATCCCGCGGGCTCTCTGAAACAGAGACATTCCTACAGTAGCTAACTGTTTAGGATGGTGGTGAGATTCACCGTTTAAGTACCTATTTGTATGGGTTTTTTTCCTATACACAGTATGGCTTAAGGAGTTGTTTTTATTTATGATGACAAGTACATCTAAGAAAGCTAAAGACTTGTTTGCCTCTAATTCCATTGTGAATTGTATTTGGTTATTAATAGAATTAAGATGGTTTAGGAAAGCATTAACACTATCTGTTGGTAAAATTGTGAAAGTGTCATCTACATACCGCTAGTAGAACCTCGGTGTGATGGTGGCAGTCTGCAGGGCTCGCGCCTCGAAGTCCTCCATGAAGATGTCAGCGACAACAGGCGATACTGGAGAGCCCATTGCTACACCGTCTACTTGTATGTAGTATTTCTTGTCCCATAACAGATAGCCCGTTGTCAGGCAGTGTTTGAGTATTTCTGCATATTCCTCAGGCATGTTGTTTACTGTCAGCTTCCTTCTAGTAATTTCTACACAGTCATGTACTGGTATGCATGTGAATAATGACTGTATATCAAAACTAACCATAGTTTCCTTGTCAGAGAGATGTAGGTGTTTGATTTCACTGACAAATTGGAAGGAATCTTTCACATGTGCTCTCGTATTGCCTCTGAGCGGTGAGAGAATCTTTGCCATGTGTTGAGCCAGTCTGTAAGTTGGTGCGCCTATCTGACTAACTATCGGGCGCAGAGGAGCGTTTTCCTTGTGTATTTTTGGTAGCCCATACATTTGAGGAGGTTTTACACACGATGGTATTAAATATTTCACGTCCAAATTAAGTTTTTCGGAGTATTTCTTAACAATATCACAAGTTTGCTTGAGTGTTTTGTTCGTAGGGTCTGACTTAACCAACTTGTAGGTACTTTCATCCGACAAAAAATGTTCCATTTTTTGTTTATACTCGGACGTGTCCATCACTACCGTTGCATTTCATTTATCTGCTCGGAGTACTGTAAGTTCAGGCCTAGCTTAGGAATGTCTCTGTTTCAGAGAACCCGCGGGATCTGTGACAAGAAACACCTGGACGCTGAGCTTCAACATGTCAGGCAAGTTCTGCAAGACAACAAGCTCCGACCGCCGCGCCACTGTCACAGATCCCAGAAGAAAGAAAAACCAGCCACAGTAGAAAGACAACCTGCTATCCTCCCATACATCAAGGGCGTGACCGACAAAATTGGCTACATCTTGAAGCGAGCTTCTATCAAAACTTACTACAAGCCGCCAACGAAGATCAGTCAATTATTACCATCTGTCAAGTGTCAGTTACCCTTGCAAGAGGCCGGTGTCTACAAAATTGACTGTGAATGTGGGCTCTCATACATTGGACAAACCAAGAGAAGCATAGGCATTCGACTCCAAAAACATATAGCTGACATAAAACATAAACGCTCAACAAAGTCTGCTGTGTGTGAACATGTGGAACAAGGACCCAACCACTACCTGCGATTTGATGAACCACAGATACTCGCAAAAGAACATCGTTTCCTTCCAAGGATGATACGAGAGGCTATTGAAATTAAAAAACACCCTAATTTCAATAGGGAAGATGGTTGGAGTGTTCCTCCAGCTTGGGACCCTGTCATAAGGCTAATGAAACCCAAGAAGGACAATGTCACCAGAAGACCTAAGGACACTGTGAGCTCATTCTGCGTAAATAGTAACACCAGTAGTTGAAAAATGTTCGGGTACTTTGAGATAACTTATACATTCAAGAAAAAGACAAATATCACCTCAGTCTGCCGTGAACATGAATTCTGTAAAGAATTCGAAACGTCGGCTAGTAATAAATTAAAAATATAGTTTCTAGATCTTTAGTTTCAAATGTAATAACTTAGTGAAACCAATACAACACAATAAAATCCGTAAACTGTAGTTTAATTTCAATAAGTTACTTTTATGTTTGGAAAATTTAATCTCTCCCGTCCAAAGATTTATGTACATCTACGTCGCATACATATTTTTATGTCACAAATCTATGAAATTTATAATTTCATAGATTTGTGACATAAAAATATGTCAAGCTTTCGTTGCAGCAGAAAACCTATAAATTGCGTACTGTGCAAAAATTTTACACATCGCTCAATTAAAACCATCTCAATAAATAAAATTGTATTACATACGTACACGGTATTCCAACCTCCTCAGTCCAAATACTGGCACTTCACAAGTTTCACTACTCAAAAAACTACACTCAACACTGCAGTTCAATATTTAAAAACAGCTTTTCAATTCAAATGTCCCGCCATTGTATTGTATGATAACACATAGCGTAACACGGTTGCCAACCTCACGTCAACAGGTCGCATCCAACTCTGAAGTCTGCCGCCCCGATCCCGTCCTGTTCGCGCTCGCACCAAAAATAATACTCTAAGAAGGACAAGGTTTCCAATGACCCTGTTGCTATTGGAAAATGGCTTTCCCTGGTACTCCATTGTCTGCCTCTGAGATCACATTGCTTTGTTGTGTACCCTGACTGGTAGGGGTTAATAAAATGTACCGTTTAATGTTCATCAGTTTAAAATTATGTTTTGGTTTCTAAAGCAATATCGTATTTTATTTAAGGACTTTTATACTTCAATAAATGTGAGATATTAAGTACTTTTATACTTAAATGAAATTTATACATTTACTGCTATACCCATTATGGAGATAAATCACAGGTAAAGCAAGACAAGTTTTATATTCATCGACGTAAACAATTCACTGCCTAATTATATTGACGACTTACTTAATTTTATGCATCAATATAATAAAGGTAAATCGTTTCCATTTTATAATAAGTATAATATTGCCTACAACAAGAAAACATATTATATTACAACTTCAAACATAAATACAGAAAATATTGAAAAAGCAAATATAAGATGTGATGGCCATAAGTGTTTTACTTGACTGATGAAATTGTTTGGATGTCAAATAAAAATAAAGTTCTTCTTTCTGTCGACAATTATTTACAAAATGCTTAAAATTAAACCATCAATTATTCATTCCTGGACTTGTGTTTGTCTGAGCGTCATCTATGTTTAAGTGAGTAGGCTCCTCGTATTTACATAAAAATAATCAGTGTTCGTCTTTAATCTGTTTTATTCGGTAATTTCTTTCATCTTGACTCATTTGATTTAATGGTGCTTATTAGTACGATGTCATCTCTCTGTGCTAATGATAGGTACCTAATGAAAAATAGTGTGAATAGATTATACTCGAGATAGGGTTCGAATTGGCAATGATTTCTGTTTATCTGTGAGTATCAAAGTACTACTATAAAAGCGACTGTTGGTGAGTACGGGAGGAAGGATGTTACTCTTTCATCTATAAAAACCGTACGTTTCATCGCGATAACCGAAACCTACGCCGACGAAGACGCGGTCAGAAGCTATTATTAGTTATATAATATATCAGCCAGCATCAGCTTTTGTCCCCGATGTATAGCAACAAGTAGATCGGTTACACCATTGAGGTAATAGATCAATGGGGTACTTACTACATAGAGTTGTCCGAATGCGCAACTCTAGCTTGGAAGCAATTACACCGCAGATTAGGTTTTATATAGTACCTAGTATATTTATGTAATAGTGACAGTCTACATCACTTATGGCAGTAC
Source organism: Euclidia mi (assembly GCA_944739405.2). Taxonomy (NCBI): domain Eukaryota; kingdom Metazoa; phylum Arthropoda; class Insecta; order Lepidoptera; family Erebidae; genus Euclidia; species Euclidia mi. Next base: position 17,371,941 of record OX123187.2, read on the forward strand.
AAAGCCTTATAACAAATATATACCTATTATTTTCATTACCTATTTTAGTTAATTCTTTCTGGTGTAGTGCTTATAAGTAAGTAAATTAATCATCTCAAATTCAAATCATGCGTCATTGTCGGTTGTATATAATAAACAAAATAAGGGTGTTTATATTAAAAGCCCAACCGAATAATAATCGGAGCTACTCAATCGGATAAACAGTGAGTTAAAATGTTGAGGCTTTGAAGGATTTCTTTAAGACAGTAAAAGGTTGAATTTTATTACGTAGTCCTGAACCTCGAGGGTGTCTGCTTATGCTAAATATGTATAGGAATGTACATACAATTTGTAATTTTTATAGTTTCGCATCTAGGCATTATTCACTTATTTATCTTTCTTGCGTAACACCTAATATGGATGAAAAAACGCTATAAATGTGTAGTTATTTTATGAAGTATGGAGATATGTAGGTACCATTAGGTACGTGAAAAACTATTACTAACGGTAAATTGAAAAATAAAGCATCGCATAAATACCCAAATGGGAGCGCAAAAGTGTATAAACTCAAACAATAGCTCCTTGATTATTTCATACATGTTGGCAAAAGTAATGACATTATTAGGATTGGCGCCCGTTTTGTTGATGATATCACATTTCTTTTGTGCAACGCGTTATAAATAGGAAAACCAACTTATTAACTGACCAACAAAAATGCCTTACACCATAACCTAATAATATTAGGTGATATTATCACAATATCAGGCCGCACCTCAATATAATCGCAAACTTACATTAATCAAATGATAATTTTAATAATAATTTCTAAAATCTGCCAGGCTTGATAATCTAATATCATCTCATAAGCAATCAGTGTTTTTTTTTCTAAGCGCAAACTATACCATCACACAAAAAATCCTGCAAGTTTATTATAAAAACAAAGTATCTCCAGACAAAAGACTGATTTTACAGCGAATCAATCTGTAATTTTCTAGACCTTTCTACTTAGATAGCTTCTTGTCTTGAACTGAAATGTAAAGACCCTTATCATTTAGAAATAATAACGTCGCGACGGACTACGTTTTAAGGTCTTTCACTCGATCCCCGAGACTGGAAAAGGTTGAAAAGTGGTTGTTTTCAAACATAAATGTTAGAACTTCTTAGTTATTTATCGTCCGGTGTAGAAAGTTTGCTCTAAAAATTACGATAGGTTCTTCTAAGTAATCTATAGGCAAATTGAAGTGCTAATTTTACCTGCATACGTTTGGTGCAAATGTTAGCATTAGTCCTAACTAGCAGCGTATTTTTAAGTTTACATGTAATAATATTACAAAAGACAAAACAAATCAAACGGCTGACCAATGTGTATTGCGGCTGACTTATAATAGAGAGAATAAGAGTTTTTATTCAACGTGGCAATTTTGCCTGAGTTTTAGGCTCAGTCGACAGCATCGCATAGTATTTGATCTGTATATATAAAATCCTTGCGTTCCTGACTGACAGACAAGCTACAGCCAAAACAATTAGACGTAGGAAGCTGAAATTTGGCATGTATGTTCCTTGGGGACCGTATAGGTGCACTAAGAACGGATTGCCCAAAATTCTTACGGCATCGAGCAGAAAGGGTTATGTAAAAAAAGTGCGGTATAAATCTGGATTAGAACGCTTTGAGCATAAAAGCCCACTTCAGGAAGGTGTAAGTTTACGGAACAAGAACCACATATAAGGCTCCAAAGATCATAATTTCTCATCCTAAAGGTGAATTGGTCATTCCATGACAACCGACAATAATCATTAGCCAGATCACCGCACAGTTACGCAAAGAGGTCCAATTAATATAATTGTTAATGTGTGTAGGTATGTGTAGCTTTATTCTATTGTAGGATAAAGGTACATGGCTACAAAATTGCTTGGATAACTGGACAGTTCGGTTTTAATGTGAAAATTTATTATTTTATAAATATTTTAGCACCGATTCTGATTAGTATAATTAGTTATTCAGTGTATAAATTCTAGTACATGAGATTCTAGTACATACGAAGCATGTCCAGAATTGAAAAGTATTCGCTTCATTCGAAGATAGTAATTGGAAATCTCGAATAATTATACATTAACAATGATACTATTGGAGCAATCAATAAAGTATGTGCGTTCTCAGCTTTAACGTACAGTCAATTGATAAGGTCAGATATTTTTTTTTAATTCTCAGCCACAAAAAGCTGCAGATTTCAATATAAAAATAAAAAAATGAAATGAAATATTTATTTTTGCCACAAATGGCACACACTAAACATGACAAAAAAATAGGTACAAAACAAATATTAAAAGAAAAACCGTAGCCTTAATAATAAAATAAAAAACAAAACATAATAAAATGAAACATTATAACCTAGACTATAACAAATAATATAAACAAAGGGCAGATCGTTACGTCTGCTCACTGGCAACCCAGCGCTTCCCGGCTGACCAATTGGAAGCCGTCTGCCGCCATTGGCCAAATAAAAATACACAAACAAACAAAACAACAAAGATGGTGTCAGTGAACAGCGATACCAATCGGAAAATTTATAAATTTATACTAGCCGCGCTCTACTCCGCGCGGCCGACGTGGCGCCAGAGTAGAACGCGTCATGGATATGGAAATCCTTCTGCTTCCCACTGTTTATCGTGGCTGCTTTGCAAAATGCCTACTGACCTAGCAAATGTCAATTAGTGGTCGGAAGCCTATAATAGTTTTATGTAATTATCTAGCACCCAAGTGAAATCATTCTATGGTGAAATGAGGACACCGAGAAGTCAACTTTGTTCACTCAGGTGATATCACTCGGGTGAACGGAGTGGTATAAACCTTTTCAATCAGTATAGCTGTACTATCTAGAGAGCACTTTAATATTTTTTATATTTTTATAGACTCACGCCTGAATACCCGAAAGGGTATGCAGAGGCGTAATATATCCACATTTCGCCATGAATTATTTAGGTCCCACGTAACAGGGGGCAAGCCTATTGCCGTTACCGGGCACATCACCAGACTCTGTGCTGCTACTGAGAATTCGGAAAAACCCAGTAACACTTTTGCCCGACCCGGGAACCGAACATGGGACCTCTGATCAGCAGTAGCATACACTATCCACTGGACCACGGAGGCAGTCTAGAGATCACTATAATACTTGACACGTTCGTGTGTACTGACAGCAGACGATAAGTAAGTTTTGTGTTATTTTATACCGAAAACCGACAGCTCAGTGGGTCATTGTCTAAGACGAGGGCAACGAGGTTATTGCGCGGCGCATTAAATACCAAGTCTTTTATGTGCCTCTACATTAAAGCATATCAGAAGGCAAACTAACTAGCTTATTATTATTATACTAGAGGACGCCAGCAGCTAAACATGCAAATTTTTTTAAATTTACCCGTTTTGGCCGATCCCGTGAGAATTTCAGGCAATACCTTCTTATTGCACCCCTACGGTCCCCAAGGAACATACATGCCAAATTTCAGCTTCCTGCGCCCAATAGTTTTGGCTGTAGCCTGTCTGTCAGTCAGTAAGTAACGCAAAGATTTTATAGATAAATTAAAATTATATCATATGAACGTATCTCGTTATTGCATATTGTACGGTACACGTGCATTTTCAAAGGTGGTCAATTTCGGACTGCTTTGAAGGATTTCACGCTTCACCAATTGAAAAAAAGTAATCGAACGGTCTAATGCTCATCAATTAAGCTTCCAGATGAGAACAGAGTTTTATTTAAAGCTTTAGTAAAAAGATTTTTGTGTTTATGTTTGGAAGTGACATGAATTCTATCCCTTTTGCATATACTTCATTACCTACCTACGCATGTATTACAGAAATTCTTCTAAATTCACCACATAGATGCTATGTTTAGTTTCCAGCGCCTTAAAATTTTCTAGTTTCGAAAATTTATGTCGTCGAGAGAAAAAACCATGCAGTTGACAGAAAGTATCTATACAAAACATAACAAACGCTTTTCATACAAACTTACAATCCAATTCAACTGATATCCATAGAGAAAATTCAAAAAGGCAACTTGTCAGTCCCGTCTAGCCGCCAGCTGCGATATGTCAACATGAGGCCCGATAACAAAGCGGAGTAGCCGTCGTGAACAGCACCACAGCCAAAGAGCTCAGATATTTACATAGAGGCGCATTTCCTATGGGCGCTCTGAAGGCCAAGTTTCTGTGACCCAAATTCCCTCTTGGCGGCGTGGCAGTCGCACTGTGACAGCTGTCTCTACGAGAGCAAGAGAGACGAACGTTCCCCCTGGGTACCTTAACTACGAGAGCAAGAGAGACGAAGAACGACGTCAGCGCCGCCAACGGTGCCAACTACGAACTAAACTGGAGACAGTCTCCACTTGGAATCGGCACAAGAAGTCTTTAAGAACTGCGCTTCTATGTAAATCTGAATTCATTGCGGCAGCACTGACGAGCCAAGGTACTGACGTTGTGACGTAGCGACCTATATCGCGACTGACAGTGATGACAGCCGTGGGAACCACGCATCTACCTGCTTTAATCGTTTGAAGCCTTAGCTCCATTTCTTGAATATAAGTTTTAGTACCAAGTAAGGGACTATGGAAATGTGTGTTTTTTTGTCATTATGCGTACTTAGTTGTTGACAAGGTGAATGACGTCTATAATTGACCGTGGTAAGTTATCCGGCTATGGTAGCTCAATAGAGTCGGATCCTCACACTTAATATAATTCAACGTGGCTTAATTTGTTAACAAGATTATCAGTTATTATATAACAACCAGTACGTACTGCCAGCTCTCTTCAGGAAGATGTTGAGTTTTGTTTAAAGGTGTTGATAAACTTGACCATTCATTTGTAATGAGCATTCTTGCGAATGTTAAATTACAGAAATATAAACGATAGCGGTTTAGCGAACATTCTGTTAAGCGTTCTGGCGAGCATTCTCACAAAAAAACGGTAGGTAGATTTGCTTCGAGATGTTTTCCGACTCTAACATTTGCTAAAAAGATTAGGAACATTTTCGTAGCAATGATTGGTTATATAATTGGCTATGTTAGTAGGTAGTTCGAGAATTTAAAAAAAAACGGCGATTACTCGATATACTGTTTCAAGTTTATGCTCAAGTCTATCATCACCTCAAGACACACGTTGTATATAAAAGCTACACCAAATACTTAACAAGATGTAGAGAGAAAATAAAATGTGTTCACATGCATAATAAACTTAAGCTTGATTTTAAATAATGTAAGAGTATGTAAATCCTTGGTCCTAGAAACACTTCAGAGCACACAAGTTGTGTTCCTAAACTAATTTGTTTCTACAGAACCAAAGAGCAGGAATGAACGTAATTTATTCAGTCGAAAACTAAAATATTTAACATATATTAACATAACACTTTTGCAGAGAGCTTTTAATTTAGTGTATTCTTGCTTCATTTCGTAATAAAAATTCTGTAAGATTGAGTGAGTCCGGAACTTGAGCCTGGCAATCATCATCATCTTAGCTCAGCATTAGCCTGCTTCCTCCACAGATTTCGCCTTAGATCACGGGGTCAGCTTTCCAATCTAACGAGTTGATAAATTATTAGCTTGACTATTGAGCGACTTTCATCTAATCTCCGAAATTCAAAGCGACTGATATATTATGTAGCTTATATAACTCGAACCAACTACTTGCATTCGAATATATACTGGGATTTCAACGCAGAGCTTAAACTTTTGAAGAAAACATGGCATTTGGATAGTGACCTTTTATGGGGTAGGCAATCATTTAGGAAGGATATTTTAATATACTACTGCGAGGAGTTTAAAATAAGGATAGAAGAATTTTTTTTCTAATTCCGCTTATTTTGAAGCTATTAAAATGCGTACCACAGCAAGTATTATATACTTTTATCCTGCCACTAGTAATGATATTCCTATAAAAAAATTGTTAGATTTTCTATAATTATTTGTTAGTCCAACTATTGACACATATTAAGATTGTCCTTGAAGCATTAATTGAATACATAACCCAACTAAAACTTCAGCAAGCAAAGTGGTATAGTAACACTAATTGCCATAGCCAAAGTTAGGTACGAATCAATCAACGTCATACTTCGTTGTCTAGTTAATGAGAATATGCTATATACTGAATTTATATGAATTAGGGGCCATTGATATCTACGGCATCACACAGCGTTAAAAGTTTGATCTGTTTGATAGGAGTAAAAATTTTATCCAAACTATTCCAAATCAGAAGGCCAACTCGTATTTTATCTGACATCAACACTGTATCCTAAACAAAATTAATATTATGAATTGATTTCTTCTTAACCTGGCTGAATGTGCATCTAAAACGTTTTCTATTTTATTCAACTATTCGTAAATATGAATCTCATGATTGAAAAATCAGCGCTCAATCATATAAATTTTATTGTACTATTTTTGACTATAAAACAAACTCTTAAAACATGATCCGAAGATTTTTATTACTTCTCAAGCGTCGATGGAATCTGATGGCATGTGGAGTTCGCCCGAAGCGATTATTTTCGTTCAATAAGTAATCATAGCATGTGTTGGTAATACCTCGCTTTTCTGAGAATCATCTCCGCTCACCTTCACCGCTGGTTGCCAACGATACTCTACGTAAATATAAACAAACCCTATAATAACGACAATACCAAAATAATGTGTACCGGTGGTCGGTAAAACAAACAATCATGTTCGTAAACATCCGATATGTATGTACTAAACAAGTATCGTCAACTCGTGTATTTATTCCGTGTTATTAAGAAGCAAATCTTTTAAAATTTTATCCATCGTATATTATTCCTGCTACTCCTTGTTAATAGGGCGTTCTAGATGGAAACTGTCTAGACAATTAGAGAAAAAACTCATTAAAATAATTTAAATGCTAAAAGTAAATTATGTACGTAACCATAATTATAAAAGTCCTAAGGATCAAAAACGCTGCCTGCCTCAATTTTGTGTCTAAGTTCAAGCACACTGGACGTGTGTTGAGTTGTATGATTATGTTGATTGATATAATAGTGGTATATTACGACTATGGGTCTTTCTACTAACAGACACACGTTTTATGATATTAATAAAACAAATAAGTTTAAAAACTATAACGCGACTATGAAAACGGGTGGTCTTAAATGGACGAAACAAGAAAATCTCCTCCTCGCGTCGTATTCCTCAGTACTGAGGGTCGTAACTGCCCCGCTGAATCAATTTTTCAGTGACTATCTCCCTCCATCTGTTCCGGTCTTTTGCTTCGTGGAGGGCTTTGTGGAGTTCGGTGTTCAGTGACGATCGGATTTGGTCCGACCATCTTATTGGACTGCGGCCTCTAGGTCTTTTGCCGTTAACTTTGCCTGTCACCATCAGCTGTTCGATGTTACGACCGTCTTCAGAAAATAGCTCATTCAAATATAAACCCAAAAAAATATAAGTACAGAAATGCTCAAGGTAGAGACGTGGTCGCACCTATTGTATACATGTAGTTACCTGCCGTGTTTGTTTAATGCAGGTAAGTGTTCCTGACACCCCCATTGGTATACATTTTACTTGACTGCACGGTTGGCATAGTGGTTTAAGCGGCCGCCTCGCCGCTTGACACTGCGCCATAAATTGTTGTCTCGAGTCTAGGTGTTCATTGTGTCCGTTATTTGTATCTATGTAAAGTCCCCCGCGACACAGGATTTAGTCCTTGTGCGGGAGTTGTCTTTTTGAGAGAAAATAAATAATATAAAATAAACGTTTTACTAAGACCACCTTCTAGTTTGCCGCCAAAAGTGTCGTGCGGCAGTATGCAGCTTATTTGAAGGCGCCCTAACAGCTACACCTAATGTTGTTAAGAGGAAAATGCTGTAAGATTTGCCGCCTTCTACATTTATTTTTGTTTTATTTTAGAAATTTGATCATCGGTGAAATGCATGTTAATTTATCCAAACAATCTGTAGCTAACACCGTAAGGACCGCTTCCAAAGTTTTAGGAATCTAACCGCACTGCCACCACAATTGTTCCAAACCCTTACACTAAATAGATGGCGAAAAATAGTCGAAGTACAGAAACCTCTCGAGCACTTAGGAGGCAAAACGATTTGTCACTCAAGAGACGTACCTTTCAGAAACCCGTCCCTCCACCTCCCAAAGAAATAAATTGAATTAGGCAAATAAAATTACCGACATCAAGAGCAAGATTGTATAATTTACGAAAGGGGCTTACTGGCTATTAATAAGCAATCATGAATTGAGTAATTACAGTTATTGAATACTTAAAATTTGTTACTACGTATGAAGTAGTGATTCAAAACATGATATAATAAGTTCCTGCAATATTTATGGACTTATATCTGTTCCGTTGTCAATGGTACTTAAATCAGTTGAAATTCATTGTACCTCCAATAAGTCTTGATATCTTGTAACGAGAAACTTGATTCTGCTCCGTTCGTCGATATTACGAAGTGCACCCACTCATAATCCAATCTTTAGTGCCATTGTCTAACTAATATTGTAATTTATATTTTGTTGCTAGCCGACTTCACCAACGAACGAAATGACAATCTAAACCTATGTTTTCTTTTTCTAAAGGGTTGAAACCCAATACCAGGAGCTGGCAGATCCAGTATCTCTATTTTTTGCCTACTGGCGTTCGTGGCCTGCTCACTAAAACCACCACGATGTCGGTCGACATCCCATTGTGACGGGGTCACAGCTTTTCACACTCGCACCACGTCTGAGATGAATTAGATCCAAACCCGTGAAAATAGGATCCGGTGGAGCCGTAGAATAATTTCTATGGTACGTTACGCATCCGTCATCCGATTTCTAACGAATTCGGTGCGTAATTTCTAAAACTGTATTTTCACAGATTCAGTTCAGATTCGGATCGATCGTTGTGCGAAAGCGCGTTTATCCAACTTCCAAAATAATACCTGCTTGGACTTGATTTCATAGAAAACATTGGCTTAAGTTGGTTTTCATTTCCAACATACGCCTCTGAATTCGCTTTGCAAGCAAATACGTAGAACAGCTTAGTTACCGAACAGCTTAGTTAGCTTACCGCATATTATGACATTATGAGTATCTAACGTACACACAGCTTCACAAGGCTATCCTTGCCAGTATAAGCTCATTGGTTTTTTCAAAGGCAAGAAAATATATTTGTGCTGAAGATATTAAATTTACGTAGCGTATTTGATCAAGTCTACAACCAGTTGATATCTCTGCACTGGCATTAATCCTATTATGGATTTCAACATGCAGCCAGATCTATTTCAAAACGAAATAAATAAAGATATGCACATGCTTCTTCAAAGATTGTGGGTTCCTTCTATCAAACTAGCTTTCCGTAGAGAATAAACAATGTTGTAATATTTACTACTAACTTACTTGCGTTATCGGCTCACAAATTGCGTTTATTGAGCTTATGTACTGGACCACACAAAGCAGTTAAAGATACGATATATACCTTACACAGATTATAATCTGTGTAAGGTATTGTAAAAGAATGATACAGCTTCTTCCAGCGGTCTACAGTGCAGCTCATGCTCCCAGTTAATCTGAGTAATCGCCTCATTGATAGCGTCGTAGTTGGCAGAAGCATATAAAAACATAAGGTCGAGTCGGTAAACTGTGCTGTGTGTGTTTTACTTTCAGACTCACTTCACCTTGTTAGTCAACTCGTTAGCTTTGCCTGCTTCTCAATAATCTCCACTTGTGTAACAATGCGGTACTAATACTAAACTGTTGCCTAACTTGACGAACGCCATTGGGAAAACCGAGTAAGTAGAGGAAACCAATGCAATATGCGAGACGATTGGTTGTGACTTGTCCCAGAGGGTTTCGAGATGTCGTTTATTGAACACATGTATGTATAAAATAATAAGTGTATGTTTTATAATTTTAATCTAAGTTATATACACTATGCTTTTTATATCTACCTATATACACTATACTTGTTTTGTTAGGTGGGTTTTGATGCTTGCAGCAATAAACGTTTCTTTCTTTTTTGCTTCTTTATTGCATTGTAGAACCTGTAGAAAGGCAATTTCAATAAGCCGAAAAATAAAACATTTTAAACCTTCGCAGTTTCGACTCATAAACACTACACAATTTACATGGCACCTAACAAGAGTTTTAGTATTATAAAAAGTAGAGATTTTATATTCTTAAGATCGTAGGTCGTCACGCAAACCACGCTTTTTAAACGCGTCGTCGACGCGCGTTTGTAGCGATACAGACGCAATACGCACGCAAGTCAGACGCAGCCTGTAGACCTATGCACACCTGTAAGTATAAATTCAAACGCGAGTGTGTAGCGCTACAGACGCGATGCACACGCGCGTGTGCTGCGATACAGACGCTCACAGATTATAGAAAAAGAATCAGATGGAGCGCGCGGAACAGTTGCGTGAGGCCACTAAACCAAATAAATACAAATTGAAAAGCGAATACAAATCCGGCTCAGTGCAAAACGAAGCATCGTACAGTTCACGCGCCCCGATCAAATCAACTTTTAAATTCATAAAATGCCGTCATGAGTTTTTAAACATTGTAAAAGTTATTTCCAAAAGCAAAAACAGAAAGATAGAATATCTTTTCACAGTTATCTATGGATTATTTGACTGTTTCATAATTTAATTTCGATTAAATTCGTATTTCTGCAATTTTTTGCAGAAATACGAATTTTATCGTGTAAGTGTTGCCAGTTTACGTCGACGCCGTTTTCCCTGTATTATGGAAAATGCACTTGTCAATTGATTTATGTAATATGTAATAAGAATTGTCATGTTAATGAAAAATACATATGTTTAATCTGTTCGATCCCTATACGATCTAAATATTCGTGTACTTAATGTGTAGAAACAGAAATAATTGATTGCAGGCATTCATTTTTTTTTAATAGCTTACGTTGTCCCACTCCTGGGCAAAGGCTTGCCCCCAAATCTTTTCAGGTATGCTTGTCGCACGTAATCTCAAGCCAGCTCTTGTGGTAGGCGTCTAGGTCATTTCACCACCTGTTTCGTGGCCGGCGGCGACGTCGTCTATCCTCAGTATTGATACTCCGTACCCACAGTATTGATATTCTTGCCCAACGAGCCTCGTACATAACCTGCTCGCCCAGTTCCATTTGAGTCTGGCAGCCTTTCTTCCCACGTCTTTGATGCCTGTTTTAAAACGCAGCTCGGTATTCCGTATCCTGTCTTTAAGAATAAGATCCAGGATGCAGCGCTCTATGGCTCTTTGGCAGACCTCTAGGCGTGACCTGTGAAGCTGGGTAGGTGACCAGGTTTGAGAACCGTACGTTGGAATGGTCAGAATAAACAATCATATCCATGAGTTTGCGCTTCTAATATTATTTTTTTTTAATATTAAAATTAGTGTTGTCTACAAATCATAATATTTATACTTTATTGTGTACAAAATTTCGCCGGTTTATGAATACCTTTACAAGGGTGAGAGAATTGATCTATATTCATCTGTACAGTGTACGTTGCTTTCATTAATGTTTACTGTCTCCGGTGCATGAATATTATACGCAATGAAATCTATTACAGTTATACAGTAAATTATTCAAGACCACAAACTAATGTCAGTATATTACTTCCACAAAAACATTACAAAACTATGTGCAAAATAGTGGGAGATTGGGTGACGGATTAAGAATACGGAATGTCACCACCCCATATCATCCCATGGGTGTCGTAAAAGCCGACGGAGGGAGCATATTATGCAGAGAACAGCACTGTAAAAGAAGGAAAACTTGATGGTGGTGGCCAAGGCCAATTCCTCCTTTTAAAGGAGAGTCTTAGTCCAGCTGTGGACTGTTAAAGGCTGATGATGATGAGTGGGAAATTATTCATAATCTGGACACTTTACACGCACATAGACGCTCGTGTTCATACAGTGCAGTGGCCAAATGTCACGCACACACAGCTGTCAACGTGCCTCACTTTGATGAATGCACTCCATCTGCCTTTTGTTCCAATAATCTGAGCAAACGCTATACTAACGCGCGTGTGTATCGATACAGACGCGCCGGTGCGGCGCGTTTGTATCGATACAAACGACAACAAACTGCTCTGTAGGATAAAAGCGCGCCGTCGATGCGCGTTTTTGAAACGCGCGTGGACGGTGCGTTTAAAAAAAGTGGTTTGCACAGGTCCTTACTTTTAGGAGGTTTACTATTTATCGCTCTGACAGATACATTGCCCAACAGACTTAGTTTTCTTTTTTACACCTAACTTCGCTCGCAGCTCGGTCCACGTGTCTTATACACCTAAACTTTCCTCATATTTCATCAAAACCGAAAACCGTATAAAAAACCGTTCAGTAGCTTTTGAGTTTATCGCGTTTGAGATATATGTAATGATATCTAGGCTTTTGGCTGAAATTACTGATATCCAAGTATTACACATAATATGTAAGAGGATAGTGGCAATTAAATGACACTGACATGACGTTTGACAGTAAAACTGTCAAACGTATAAATAAGGTGTACCTATATAAGTCGACAGGCTCGGCTAGTTCGTCCTATGCTACTTCGACGACTGCTCAGGTAAAATATAGTTCTGACTAATTAACTGCCACTGTGTTTCAATATTCTGTGTAGCTTGTTCTTTTGTTTAATCATCTAGGAAACAATTTAAGATGGTGTAATCATTATCTTATTGATATTGTGCGTAGTTGGATCGTTTGTGAGATATTAGTAATATAGGATAGAATAATATACCTACTGTGGATCAAGTTGTATCAATGAGATTCATTATATGCCTGTGGTATACATTTAGTAGATTGTGTTGGTGCTAAATAATGCTTATTATGTTCTGTTGTAAGACAGACCTTTCTAGTAATATAAAATTACCCACAACATTGATATCCCTACTTTAATATTATAAATTCGAAAGTGTGTATGTATGTATGTTCCGTTTTCACGCGAAAACGGCTGAACCGATTTTGTTGAAATTTAATATAGAGATATATTAGACCATGGAGACGGACATAGGCTACCATAAGTTGCAAAAATTAAACTAGGAGGGATTTTAGGGAGGATAGAAGTTTGTACGGTAGAAATTTTCCTATTGCAGGTAAGAACGCATGCGCGAATAATTAAGTTCTGCGCATGTGCTATCTGTCAGTACTGTCACATCGTACATATTGTATATTGTATTGTGTATATTGTATATTGTAGTTTATATTGTATATTGTATTGTGCAAGGTGATTACATTGTTCGCATATCTAAACTAATAATTATATACTACGCTCAAACGGCTGAAACGATTTTCACTATCTACTAAAATTATAAATGCGAAAGTGTTTATATATTGGATATGTATTGAAACATGGCTTTGACATTTCATTTTACCCTATAGAGAGTCTGACTCTTTAGAATAATCAGGAGTGTCTTCACACAACTTTTTAAAGTAGTACCCCGATTTTAACGTGCGCAAAGCCGCGGGCAAAAGTTAGTTTGATATAAAATGGCTGTGCCACTGTTTGTTAATTATTAGGTACTTATTGAAAAGAATGATCAAGAGTTTTATTGCCCGTTCTTTCTCTTGGTTCTATGCCTTTGCTTTGCGAACTGGGCTCTAAATATAAATGTAGAATCACGACGAAATCTAAAGATATATCCTTGTGCCAAACTGAATAAATGAAAGTATGATTGGATAGTTGTCTCTTTTATTTATCAAAACTGTCTCTACACTATAGGGAGCTTTCCTGATTCTGACACGTTCATAGAGATAGACAAGTATTAAAAGGGATTTTATTTCTTCATTGTATAATGTGTATAAATAAAGGAAGTCCCTTTAAGCATCACATACGACAAATTCATTCATTTGCAAACAAATCTGTCATTCCATGACAGAGTTAATATAATATTGCCTAGAAATAGTGCGAAACTCGAGCTAAAATGAAACCATATAAAATAACGTTTATGGGCGCGTTTAAAACCCACTTAAATCCGGAATAAATTAGACAAAAGTTCACCTCTTGTGTGTAAGTATAATGTTGTCAAACAACTGATACAAGACCTGTAGTAGATTTACAATTACACATCGAGCGACTAATGTTGACCTAGTAGTCACATTATAACTTCAAACATATAATTATACTCAAATTATCCAATGAAACTCTATACTTAGTCAAAGACAATCAAAATTAACCTCCTAAACATTCAAAGTATTTAATTAAAATCGAGTAAGTACTTCAAAACAGAACGACAGGTCTAAATTGATTTCAATCGTTACTTGTCGGTACACAAGCGCGGTACGTAAAGACTGTTCCAGACTGCTATTATGAAAGTAACGTGCGAACAGGCAATCAATCAACCAGCGTTGATTCGAAGTGGTCGACTTTCTGCCAGATTGGTGTCAGTGCCAAGCTTTATACTTTTGCCCCCGAATGCGAAAAAAGACTTACTTAGTAATTGATGTATATGGCTTTTTGTACGTTTTGAGAGTTATGTAGGCTAATTGTGTGCGCCGTTTATATTAGTTGATCTCTCGAATAAGATTTGAAAACCTTACTATTATTATAAATTCAAAATGGACGGGTGGATGGATGTATAGATGTTTGTCACTCTATCACGCTAAAACTACTGAACAGATTTTGATCAAACCTTGTAGTAATTTATACAGTTGAAAGGCACTAGAATTACTTCTTGTCCCAAAAATCAACCGTGAGCAAAAGCTAGTTCTTGTATTCCCATTGAGATAGAAGCATTTCAATGAGAATATAAAATCAAAGAGCTTAGGTTCTAGTGTTTTGGGAAACTACAAGGACCTCATTGTCAATATAATCACTCGTTCATGTGCGTCGATAGGAGTTTTCGTTGATTTATGAATGTCGCTATTGGTACAGTACTGTAAATGGTTGGCGTAGTGCATTAAGCGACAGCTTCGCTGCTGGACACCGCGCCGAGTGTTGTGGGTTCGATCACTACACGAGACAGCACTTTGTGTGATTCATAAATTATTGTTGTTTCAAGTCTGGGTGTTCATTGTATTCGTTAGTTTGTATAGACCCCGCGACGTAGGATTTAGGCCCATTGCAAGATATGTCTTTAAAATAAATGTACACTTCTGAAAATCTATCAACAGTTATTTTTATTTCCTTACTATCTTGACTACTTTCAGAATTCGAAGTTAAAAAACTGTAAAGGAAATTTTATGCGAAAAATTTACATAGCGTAAGAGGCAAGCGCATTGACGGTTTTCATTGTTGCCATTAGAAAAAGTGGAGTGTAAAATGTAATTTTGCAACTGGGTAGTCGTATCGCAAAGTAACATTTCAGTACAGGTATACATGCAGTCACCTACCTACCACGTAGCAGTCTACAGTATAGTTACGTACTTTTCAGTGGGACAAGGCTGCGCGGCAGGACAGAAAAACGTAATTTCGGCCAGGGTGAAATGTGAAGCGCTCCTTCTATTTAACTTCAGCACCCTAAAAAGACGTTTGGCTATAGCTCACATAAATTTTACTTATATAACACAGTCTCACAATATTCGTCACCTAATCGCCCATGTAAATAAACATGAATACAGAAGTTATTTATCGTTGATAACATTGCTTAACTTTAAAAACATCAATTGACATTGTTACCAGATCTTTAAAATGTGCATAACCCTAGTTTATTTCCTCATCATTTAACGAGAAAAATTTCGCCATATCGTATTCCCATGATATCGATACGATCATAAAATTGAAAGATGCCAACGTCAGCGAACGGTGATTATAGTCGACCATGATAGCATATCCCTTAAGTGAGTGCAAATTTGAGCTTCTTTTTTAAACCACACCTTTCATTTATGAACTTTTTGCCACAAATATTGCCTCTCCTCTACAATGGCTGAGTACCCTTGGGAATCCTGATTCCATAGACAAACATATACACAGTGAGATCGTTTTATAAGAGCTATTTCCATAAAAAAACATTCTGAAGAAACGAAAGCTTTTAATTAATACATACGAGAAATTCTTTTTGAATAAGCCGTCTTTTGATGTGGGTTGCCATAAAAAATATTATTATCCTCAGTCGATATTATTAAAGTTGTGTATTCATTGCTTCCTATTACTTACTGGTGAGAGTGAAAGTACAAGTGAGAAATTCTGGAGTTTGCTCACGGCTAGCTTTTGAGGCTCTAAGTTCGTCTCCCGAGTAGTAAAGTGTTACTCAGTAATAATAAAAAAGATGCTACTTAACTACGCTGAGCTATCGTTAGTATTGGTAACAATTTAATTTCCATGCTAAGGAAGTACTGTATACCTAAACCCCTCCAAAAAATCGTTGGTAGCACTCGCGCTAGTCTGTGGGTTTACTACGAGTTTTGCACTCGATCGTCACGGTGACGATAGACTAGACAACGTGAAAAAATTCCACATTTTCTTAAACTGTCTCTTTCGGAGAGTAGCTTTCGATAGAGTCCGCTAGGGGGCGCATTTAGGAAATGTATGAAAAATTGTTCCCTTCGACTAGTCTATCGTCACCGTGCAAAACTCGTGGTAGACCCTCTGGTAACATGTGGCGAATGCTCAACAAAATTCAACTAGCTTGTTAAAAATCACAATTATGGAAGCATTAATCGCATTTTAAATTTCCTTGCAACCTTTACAGGTAAATTCAACACGTTCATACAGAGTACAATTATTGGGAAATAAGATTTTAGAAAATATATATTTTTGGGTTCCACACAAATTTTAAGACCTAAACATTAGAGATTAGCTTTATGACTCAGTAAACCGCTTACGAAATATTAGCTATTCTCTAAGTTAAATATAGTACAATATAGTACATCTTCGTTATGTACCAAATGAAAGCACAGTAAAATTCACGACCCAATTATAATCATTTGGAAGGAATTACCTGAATGAAGTAATAAAACTTTAGACATTATTTTAAATAATTCTTATTATTTTTAAATATTGATTATAGCTATTACTGAAGCAATTCTCGAGATTTGGACAACACTTTGTATAATAGACAACATGCTGTTTTTAGATTCTTTCAATTTTGAAAAATACCGCGTGTTATTGTTTGCCGCTGGTTAAGTATTAGTAAATAATTTAGAAACTATCGACTAAGTTTAAACTGACCATAACTTTAGAAGTCGCCTGAGCACTTGCCATGATAGCAAACGCGTCTACATCTTATTATTGTTATTGAAAATTGCTACAAGTTTATGTATACCCTCAAATTAATTTCAAGTCCTTAGTTTGAGTAAAAGAATAGGTGTGAGTACGCCTTCTAAAAGTGAAATAATTACACCATGAATACTCGTTTACGTATATGTTTAATTATTATTTGTGAGCTAGTGGAAAGGGTAAAGGTACTTAATAATTAAAATGTCTTTGTAAATCATGATGCGATATTTTTATTTCTGGTAGTGGTAAGCGTATTAGTCGGTAACGCTACGAGCACCGAACCGAAGGTGTCAAGCAATAGAAATAAGAAAACACTCCGCTGTAGCGTTATCATGCACTTCTTTCACTGTGAAAGACAGTCAGTCTGTCTTACAAAATGTTTGTAGAGTATAGCACTGCTAAAGGAAACATGAGCCACTAAGATACCAGATACCTTAAACTGCACAAATGTAGGATATCTTATAAGTAAAAAGAGGATGTTCGCTGTTAGTTTGCATAATAATGGAGAATAAGATGTGTTATAGCAATGATATTCGAGCAGCAGTAGGGCAGTGAGCAGAAGAGAGAGCTGACGATAGAAGTCAGTGAGCAGTAAAAGGCTATGTCCGGCGGCGATCAAAGATTGATAATAATTATTATGTCGCATGTTGATGTAGCCGATAAATTAAAATGCGGTAGGAAACTGCATGCGTCGACAGTATCAATCTTTGATATATAGATTCACGTTCCAACGAAAGAGCAAAACAAAGCTTATTTATTAACGACTTCTAAGTAGCGAAGTTGATACACCAATTTGAATAAAGATTTTTCTTCATTTCCCCAAATAATAGGTTTCCTTTATAATATTTCTGGGTTATTAAAGCGTTATTTTAACTTATTACTCCTTAACTACTTCAGTATATTATCCGACTAGGACACACACTTAACTACAGGATATTAAATACTATATTAAACGTCTACTTCCTACAAAACTTAAATGTACCATCACATTAAACGAAGCTCACATTTGCTTTAATTGCACCTGACGCGTGCATCGGCCAGCAATGCAGCCAGACATCACATTATCACATTATTTCAAAGTAAATACTAGCTTTTGCACTGTTTTTCATAGTGCTAGCTTCAAAATCACACATTTTCCGCACACGTTTGACCTTTTGTATAATATGCGCAGGGCAAGAGTCAGGTGGACGTGACGTATGCTGACAGTTTAGAACTGATGTTATTCAAGTGTCCTGACTCTTTGAATCCTGGGCTCTTTAAAGGCATTGTGAAAAGGAATTTCTTAAAAAAAGGAGACTGACAAATTGAAAGTTTTCTATCAGTCAGCATGACTTGCAGCATGAAGTGAAAAGATAATACAAATGATATTCCTAATAATAGGGGTTAAAGTATGAAATCGCTGTAATATTGTAGTAGGTACTTTGCATTGATGTTTATGGTTTGGGGTTTTTGAATGAAACTTTTTTCACATGGTTTCTATGATGTTCTTCTTTTAAAAATGTGAATCATTTTAATATCGACTTTCAATTGTTTTTGTTATTCAACGTAGACAAGAAAGATGCATACTGCGAAAATTCGATTTATTTTTTGAATACGAGTTCCGACGCGGAAGTAACGCGGCAGAAACAGCCCGCAATATCAATGTTGCGTTTGGAGAGGGGTTTGCTAATGAACGTACCGTGCGATTTTGGTGAATAACGATGAATTAAGACGGATGGTGGAAGCCGATCCTGGTCAAACTAACCAGTTATTAGCGGCATGGTTTAACGTTACCTTACCACCACCACATATCATTTGCGTCAAATCAATAAAATAAAAAAGTACAAAAAATGGGTTTCTCATGATTTGACTGATCTGCTGAAAGAAACGCGAGTTGAAACTTGTGTTGCCTTGTTGAATCGGTACAGAATTGAAGGAATATTGGATTGAATTGTGACATGTGATAAACATTGGATTCTTTATGATAAACGTAAAAGAAAAATGCAATGGCTGATCCCAGGTCAAACGCCACAACAGTGTCCTAAAGCAAAGCTTACCAATAAAAAGGTAATGGTAACTGTTTGGTGGTCTCAGCATGGTTTTATTCACTATAATTTTCTCCGATCTGGTCAAGCAATAACGGCAGATGTCTATTGTACCGAACTCCGAACAATGTTGGTAAAACAAGCAGTAAAACAGCCCCGGCTCATGAATCGATCTTCACCATTATTGCTCCATGACAACGCGAGACCTCATATAGCACGAGAAACCGTTTTGACACTTCAGGAACTGCAGTTAGAAACTATTCGTCATCCTCCGTATTCGCCAGACCTTGCTCCAACGGACTACGATTTTTTTCGTGATTTGGACAATTATCTACGTGACAAGAAGTTTTCTTCCCAGGAGGCAGTACAAAATCCTTTCACACAGTTTGTGCAGTCTAGATTCTCATAGTTCTATCGCAAAGGCATAAATGACCTTCCTATTAGATGGCAGCAATGTATAAATAATAATGGTAACTATTTTGATTAAATAAATTCAGTACAAATCAGCAATTTCATTTTTAGGGTTCCGTACCTAAAAGGTAAAAAACGGAACCCTATTACTAAGCCTCCGCTGTCTGTCTGTCTGTCTGTCTGTCCGTCTGTCCGTTTGTCTGTCACCAGGCTGTATCTCATAAACCATGATAGCTAGAAAGCTGAAATTTTCACAAATTATGTATTTCAGTTGCCGCTATAACTAAAAATGAAAATATTAAGGTGGGGTCCCATACAAAAAACGTGTTTTTGTCGTATTTTTTGCTCAAAATTACTAACTGTAACAGGTAGACGCTTTAAATTTTCACAGAATATGTAGCTGTATATTACCTTTCAAAATAAATAATTAAATTTAAAAAAAGGGGGGCTCCCATACAACAAACGTAATTTTTAAGCAATTTGTTACTCGATCTTAATAAACAGGTAGAAACTTATAAAGTATTTAAGTATACATACAACGAACGTGATTTTCTTTTATAGATGATGGTACGGAACCCTTCGTGCGCGAGTGCGACTCGCACTTGCCCAATTTTTAACCCCTAATATTCAAAAGTATAAACATATTGAAAATATTTGAATTCAACAAGTGACATATATACATTATAATAACTTTCTTCTTTTTTACTTAAAAACTTAATCGCAGATCATCGTCATCCACATTTCGAAAGTTGGTATCGCTACCAAATATGTCTTGATAGGAAAACAAATTCATAACTCCGTTGATTATAAGAGGACCAACAAGGATATCGCCAATTAAAACCCCAATTGCTAGTAACACATTTTTATAATTACTGCACTCAGGCCGATAGCCCGACCACTTACCAACACGACCACTTATCTACTCGACTTGGCTACTATACCACAATAAATGACTATGTCCTCTTATCGTTCTACTAACAATATTATAGTGGATATATGTACATTATTCATAATTATACATTTGAATTCAAAAGCGTTGTACCAATATGAAAGGGTTAAAACTGTAACCTCGAGTGCGATTCAGAAACGTTTGGCTACTCATGTAACGCTTAAATATCTTATACTGAAAATAAATGTTAAAAGCACAGAGTATATAATAATTGCGAATAATCAAACTCCAAATACACGTAGTAACTATGCCCACGCTTAAATATTATAATTAATAGGCTCACCCCCTATTACATTGGGACCGAAACATAACTGGCAAAGTGTGGGTGTGTAATACACCTCTGCCTACCCCTTCGGGGATAAAAGGCGTGAAGTTATGTTATGTTATTTAACTCTCTTAATACAATAGGATAAACGTCACACTTAGATAACTTTCCAGGAAAATGTGGGTGACATGGTTTCATTATTTAACACCTTTATCACAACTCTATTTGATATGCATGCACCAACAACTAGTATTTTAATTAAAGATAGATCTCTTCCGTGGATTACCGATACAATTAAAGAAATGGTGAAATTACGTAACAAGTATCACTCACGCTATAAATTAAGTAAATCTATCATACACAAAACTTGTTATAAAGACATGAAAAATATTGTAGTAAATGCAATTGAAAATGAAAAAAGAGCCTACTTCGAGACATATGTAAACAGACATATCAGAAACCCAAAGAAGCTATGGTACAATCTGAAATCTACAATTACAATCGGCAAACCAAGAGTACAGGATTTGCCATTTACATTTAATGATCCAGAGGTTCTCAACAGACATTTTTTAAACATTCCTGGTAATGATGCTGTTCTATTATCTGATTTGATTTACTTTGAGACAAATAGGTTCCACTCACACTCCTTCAGTCTTGAGCCTATTAGTGAAGAACTAGTTCATTTGTAAATTAAAAGTCTTAAATCCAATGCCCTTGGTATTGATAACATCTCACTGGACATGCTGATGATGACTCTTCCACATAGTCTACCATACATCACAGAAATCATGAACAAATCAATCACTTCTTCTACCTTTCCTGAAGTATGGAAAACGGCTATTGTTAAACCTATACCCAAAATTTCGAATCCAATCACTGCCAAGGACCTAAGACCCATCAATTTGCTTCCTTGTTTGTCAAAGGTACTGGAAAAGGTGGTAAGCAATCAGTTGAGGAAGTATCTTGAGAAGTATGATATAATACCTAAGAAGCAGTCTGGATTTCGCCCGGGACACAGCACAACTACCACTCTCCTTGATGTGGTTGATGATACACTAGAGGCTAGGGACCAGGGCATGGGTACTTTGCTCACACTGCTAGATTTTTCGCGCGCCTTCGAAACCATCAATATTTCTCTTCTTCTGACAAAACTTTCAAACATACATATTATGGGTGTGACTCAGCAACAGTGAAATGGTTTCACAGTTATCTGACTGACAGATCTCAATTTGTCCAACTGGATAACAACAGGGATGGTACTACGGCTTACTCCTCTTGTTGTCAGGTGACTCGGGGTGTTCCTCAGGGATCAGTACTCGGCCCTCTCCTCTTCATTGTATACTGCGCCGGTGTTACCAACCATATACATGACACCAAATTCCACATGTATGCTGATGATCTCCAAATATACACCTCTTTTCGTCCAGATGATTTCAATGAGGCTATAATTAAAATAAATACTGATTTAGGGAGGATAGCTGACAGGGCACAAAACAACTCACTAGTGCTTAATCCTAACAAATCTAAGTACATTATATTCGGCTCTAAAAAATGCATTAATAAAATACAGGCCCACAATCCAGTAGTAATGGTGGATGGTAGTTCCATACAGCAAGTTAGCGAAGCGCGTAATTTGGGTTTGATCATGGATGGACAATTGCATTTTGAGACGCATGTTCTTGAATCTGTAAAAAACTGTTTTTACCGTCTCAAATTGCTATACCGCATTCGGGAGCACCTCAGCACAGATGTGCGCATACAACTCTGTGGGTCATTGGTATTGTCCAAACTAAATTATGCAGACACTGTATTTGGGGCATGCATATTGAAACGAACTCAAAAATTAATACGGAGAGTACAAAATGCATGTGCTAGGTTTTGTTACAAAATCCCACCTCGCACACATGTCACTTCATTTTAGAACAATGGGAACCTCATGAAGATGACTGCACGTAGCACCTTCATTTGGCAACATTGCTTTTTGGCATAATTTTGTATAAAAAACCAGCTTACCTCTATGAGAAGTTGACATGGTCGTGAGAGGTTAATATATATAATACAAGGGCCTCATCAGATCTCATGGTCACCTCGAAGCACCGTACCTCTTCATTCAGAGGTGGATTCCGTTTTGCTTCAACGAAATGTTGGAACGATCTTCCTCCTCCCCTGCGTAGCCTGAAAACAGTACACACATTCCAAACTAAATTTAAGCAATTATTACTACAAATACAAAAAATATCATAAGTTTAGTATTGTACAGTGAAGCGGTAACTTACATTCGGTATTTAAACATTTTGTGTAGTAAATGACATTATCATCATCTGTACTCTGTAGTAGGTACAATATGTATGCAGAATGTTGGATACATTCTATAGAGTAGTTTTTAGTATTAACACATTAACATTCCTATTGCTGTTTTTTTTTATATTCGCACAATCACAACAATCACTCTCACGCAGTGTTTGTATATTATTCTTTGACAATCACAATGGCCGACCGAACATACAATCTGTCAAATACAACAAAACGTGATTGTAAGCGTTCGGAAACGCATAAAAAAAAACTTTTTATAGTTGTAATATCTGAGGATTATTTTTAAGAAATTTGTATTCTGTATATGTTTTTTTATTTGGATTATTTAATCAGTGTATGTATATTTAAATATTAATTCATAGTTTAAGTACTATTTATAATTATTTATAACTAGTTATAAGAGATTGTATGTAAGTATGTAATTAGGTCCTGCGGGAATATCAGTGTTGCAGTCTCACCTGGATTCTGCAACTTATACTGACGCAGGTACCTTATTTGCCATCCAAAAATTGTTTTTCTGTTTAATTGTCCCACTACATTGTTACTGTTGCTTTGGATTTGCAAATAAAACAATTTTCATTTCATTTCATTTCATTTCATATAGATCACATAAGATAGAATGGCCAGCTGTCACTAATAGACCTCCATTTAACCAACACTAGGTTCTAGCTTAAATAGTTCAGTAATTCGTCTCATAAACTATTTACGACGCCCGACTGTTCACTATTTTGAGAAGAATATTTTTATTTATTTATAGACTCACGCCTATATCCCCGAAGGGGTATGCAGAGGTGAAATATTACACCCACATTTCGCCATGAATTTTTAGGTCCCACGTGATAGGGGGTGAGCCAATTGCCGTACCGGGCACATTACCAGACTCCGTGCTGCTACTGAGCATTTCCTAACGGAAAAAAAACCAATAAAACTTTGCCCGACCCGGGAATTGAACCCAATCTCACGCGCACATTTATTCCGCGAGACCAACGAGGCAGTGAGAAGTATAATTATTACTATATGAATTGGAGGCAAGAAAAGCAACATTTTTTTTCTTAATTTACCCCACGTAACATCATAAGTCCATGCGACCCAAGCCACAGGATACAAAAATTAAATAATAAATCTATACGTTATTTTGCTGTCGTTTTTTCTGCACTTTATATACTGTAACCGAACGGGTTTTTGTAAATTTTCCACGAATTGAGAGTGCGATTCCTGAAGAGTTTTTGGTTAGATTGAGGGTTTTGGATTTTAATCCATGCGGGTGACATCGCGGGCGAGGCTAGTAAGTAACAAATAAAATCAGGGTTCATATAGAGTAAGGACTAACGACTTAAATATTATAGTACTTTTTTCGGCATATATATCGCTGTCACTGCCGCAGGCAATGGCCAACATTATAACATACTTACTCATACGAGTCTTACGGCACTAGGCGATTCACGATAAAGTCAAACATTATTTCTTCTCTCCGGCCGATTTAAATGTCTCCAGGGAATAATAAATGGGGGTTTTTCATATTCAGTAAGGTACCGTATGAAAAAAAGCAATTTGTCGACCTTCGACGCCCACACATACACGTAAACGAGTACTTATTTCCGTTATACATTATGATTTGTGAGTGAAATTATGTGCCAATGAGTAAAGTATTTTGTACAATTTGCGCTCTAGTAAACGAAAACAAAAACAATTGTTATTGCAAGAAAAGTTCTTACTCACGTTGTTTTTCACTAGAACTAAGGGTCAGACTCTAATAGCGGATGATAGTTATTTCTCGGCTACCGACAACTTTCATGACAAAGAAAACAGGTCATAAGAAGACACACCTTTTTGTTGCGTTCCCATATTCAATATTGTTTTTTTTTTACCAAACTGGGTTACGTTTAGCTATTATCTCTATCATATCCAGTGTAATGTGTAAACGCAATTTTTATGACGATGAATCACAAAAACCTTGAAAAGAAATTTTCAAATTAAATCTACATAAAAGAGACAAACCGGACCGCGATTAAAAATTTGCTTCTGTGCTATCAACAAAATACGAAATTAAATTTTAGTCTTTGCAGTACGAAAGAATGCGTGCAGTAGGTACCCAATGATTGTGTTAAAATATTTGACTATAAAGACGCAAATCGAATAGTATCAAATAGTATACAAATTAAAACTAGTATACGCCAATAGACTTCATTAGTATAATATGGCAATATTAGGCGCTTGCCTAGTGAAGATAATAACAGACTGCTACGTAGATTCAAACTAACGGCGCGCAACACTGACATTAAAAAAATGTATTATGGTTCGTTTTAAATTGTTAAGCATCATTTTACCCGTAACTTTGCTCTTTGGAAAAAAAGAGTATTTATTTTAATTACAGAATTGGCAGCTCATGGTCGGTAGAACTCCGCTCGGACTACGAGGGATTTAACTATGTGACTGCGATACTGAGATCGATTAAGGTCAGCCGCACATTAGTGTGACTGAAATATTCAAATGTAAGTAAATATTATACAAATATATAGCGTGCGAAACTATGATTTGCTAAAATAGTAATACACCTGATTATTGTGATTCAAATAACAGTTATTTATTTATAATTTTCGAAGTGCTTTCAGGCAATAACACAATACTCGACAAAAGTTCACGGTGTAATAAATAGCTAAAAGTGATCGGCTAAATTAGCTGGTATTTCTTAGTTGTACATAAATTTATTTTACTAGAAACATCCAAATTTCATATACGATTACATATACAAATGTATGTTAAACATAGGTAACTAATCTGTTCAATTAATCGTTTATTTCTTCTGCACTTAATCTTCTACTGGTGTTTTGATTGAGGATAAAGATATTTTTATTTTATAAGATACCTTTTTCTGTTTTACTATAACTATACTTCCAAGTCAAAATCGTCTAAATCTGTCGTTTTAATTTCATCATCTAGTTCTAGCGGATTCATAAATAGTTTATTTGAAGGTGAAATATAAAGTGGATTAAATTATTTAAAATATTCAGCTGGTTGGGATGTTTTCTTTCAGTCTACTGGAAGAAAATATCCAAACCAGCTGAATATTTTTTGTATTTTACTATCATGTGGTTAAAAGGAATTTTACAACTTAAACATCAACCTGTAAATTGTACGATAAAAAGCCGTATTATATGTAACTAGCCGTTTCCCGCAGTTTCACCCGCGTCCTGAGGGAACTACTTTGCGTACCCGAAAAACCCAAATATCTTACGGACCCCAATTTTTAAAAATAAAATATAGCCGTCGCAGATAATGTAGCTTTCTAATGGTGAAAGAATTTTTAAAATCGGTCCAGTAGTTTTTGAGTTTATCCATTACAAACAAAAATACAAATTTTCCTCTTTATAATATTATAAGTGTAGATTTATGTGTCAGGTCCCGAAGGTATCGCAAAGACATTCCCGACGTGCGAACAGATTATAACGATTTCTTAAACCTATGTAACACATATGTCGCTTCATTGGATTACATTGGTTACATGTTATGTTTTAAATAAAATTGGGCAAGTGCGAGTCGGACTCGCGCACGAAGGGTTCCGTACCATCATCTATGAAAGAAAATCACGTTTGTTGTATGTATACTTGAATTATTTTTAAGTTTCTACCTGTATATTAAGATCGAATAACAAAGTGCTTAAAAATTATGATTGTTGTATGGGAGCCCTCTTTATTATTTACTTTTTTTATTTAATTATTTATTATGAAAGGTAATATACAACTACATATTCTGTGAAAATTTTAAGCGTCTACCTGGTACCGTGAGTAATTTTGAGCATAAAATACGAAACAAAAAACAGGATTATTGTATGGGACCCCCCCCCCCTTAATATTTTGATTTTTTTAATTTTAGTATTTATTGTTATAGCGGCAACCGAAATACATAATTTGTGAAAATGTCAGCTTTCTAGCTATCACGGTTTATGAGATACAGCCTGGTTATAGACAGACAGGCAGACAGCGGAGACTTAGTAATAGGGTCCCGTTTTTTACCTTTTAGGTACGGAACCCTAAAAGAAACAAAAAATAAATACTTCCTTCTAAGCTGTATTTCTAAAATTTATTATTTACCATCGTCTATAATTTTGCGATATGGTTTGGGGTGTTAATGAACACATCACGGGTCAATATCAGTGCCACGAGTGTAAAGGTATTCATATAAGTCCACCAATTGAGGCAACGAATCAGGCAATTTTCTGTCGCCGAAATATCATTCCACTCTCTTCCTCACTAATGTTTAGCCAGGTTAGGCATCTGTAACGACAGCAGACACTTTTTTGACTCTCGTGAAATCACGGAGAAATATTTTTTTTGGCAACCGCAAACGAATTTCATCAAAATAATATTGAAAAAGATGAAAAATATTACATAGAAGTCGCTAGTTGTGTCCAGGATATTCGATCGTATAGACCTAAAACACTTTTTATTTGAGGAAAAAGCCAATGTTTTTCCCAGATCGAAGTCAAATATCAGGTTAGCCATGCAAACAAAGCCAGTTGGTATAAACTCAGAGTAATTTAACAAATACAGGGTGCATTACTTCACTCGGCTGGGTGTCACTGACTAATTGATAAAAATTATATTGAGTTTTCTACGTGACAAGTGGTTTTATGCGAAAAAAATCGTTTTAGAGCGGCCTCCGCTTTAGAAGTACATTTTGCGAAAGGAATGCATTTGTATAATTTATGACGTCAGAACAGTATGCGTGTTGCGTACGTCATTATTTTACTAAAATATATTACTGGACGTGCATATCAGCATTAAGCTCTGTATAAACTGTCCAATTGCTGAGCACACGCTTCTTCTCCATGTAAGAAGGGTTAAGTCACTGTCTAGTCACAGCACGTTGGCCAAGTGCGGTTTGATATACTTCACATGTTAGGAGAAAACATTAAAACATTCACATTGGATTTTCATGGTAGTAAGGCCAACCCTACTTGTTTCATGACCTGAAGAACTGATTCGGGTAGAAGCCTAATTTATACTACCCTGGCAGGGACGCTTTGAATCCAAAACAGAACTATCTATTCTGTGTCCAAAGTGACAACTCGAAATTACTCTTCTTACGCCTTATGAATGGGAACCCATCTGAATACGTAATCTCATTTTAAACTGATTATTGGATAGTACACATCGCCATCAAGTCAATGCACGTTTTAAGGAAAGTTTATTCAAACATATGAATCCAGACGCAAACACTTTGAATACTTTTCAATATACTCAAGAATTAACATTGAAAGCTTAGTAAAAGTTGGTTTACAAACAAAATAGATGTACGTATTTCAATATTCTAATCATATTGCGTTGTCACAGTGCGGAGTGAAACGACCCTATTCTGTATTGCCACTAAAGTGTATTACGGCATTATGTCCATAAAAATCAAAGGCATCGTTATATTAAAAGCAAAATCAATCATATTAGGGGATTGTTTGGTTTTAAGCTCACTAAACTTGTAGGGATGTAGTATTTAAATTTATTTGTATTTGCTTAATTTGTGAAAAAAGAAAAGCAATCCAAATTTGGATAAATATTTAAGTATTATATTGCTATTTATTTATGTTGTGCTATTTTCACTCATATTGTACGGTGTGATTATACGTCTGTGCGGTTGTGCGTTTTTGTACACAACGGTTCACTATCAGTGGCCCGAGTACAAAGGCTTTTGTCGCAGTATGTTGGTGTATACATGTGATCCACAAATTGTGGCAAAGAGTCAGGCAGATACTTGTTTATCAAAGGTTGTTATGAGAAAACAGGCAAGCATTACATACATACATAACGTCACGCCTTTTATCCCCGAAGGGGTAGGCAGAGGTGTATTTCTACACCCACTTTTCGACAGATATACTTTAGTCCCACGTAATAAGGGGCGAACCTATTGCCGTACCGGGCACATTTCCAGACTCCGTGCTGCTACTGAGAATTTCGTGACAGAAAAACCCAATAACACTGCCCGACCCAGGAATCGAACCAGGGACCTCCCGATCCCACGCGCACATTTATGCCGCGAGACCAACGAGGCAGTCAAGCATTGTATGATGCAAATATCGATAAAACCGGTAAATAGGGCCTACTTCTGTACTGAAGCAGATTTGTCAAAATTCTGCGAGTTAGAAGAGAATAAAGTGAAGAAGATTCAAAAGACTAACAACATTCACACTTGCTTTCGAAGATATTAAGAATAAATATATATCAAGAAGATATTAAAGCCTTGTCTTGATTTTGTGGACCTCAAATTATCGCAAAACTCTCTCAAGTTTACCTTGTCGTCAGATACATAAGGTGTCTAACTAACTAATATTGTCCTCCGAATTTTTGACGCGAATCAAACCCAATACAGCTTAAGAATAGAGCCCCAACGTGAAGGGCAGCTATCGGGAGTATCGGGCGGAAATTGCGCCCCCAAGCGAAGGGGGATCTTATCTAACCGTTGCGTGTACCACCGCGATCATTAGCACTATCCACTGATAGTTCACCTTTCTTTACCCACTCGCCATTTGCATTTGATGATCTAAATACAAATTTTAGGAGAACGTCGCCCGAAAAAAGTTTAATGACCCATTTTGTGCGATGGCCTTTTGGTAAATAATCAGAAGTGCTTCAATACACACGAATACTGTTCAAACGATGCCTTGTTATTTAAGTAACAGCTTTTTAGCACATCGACAAATACATTTTCAGTAAGTGTTGTGTTTTCCACAAGTGTTTGTTCTGAGTCTAGATGTTCTTTGGGTCCGTTATTTAAATGTTACCAAAATATTCCAACTTCCAAAAGTTATTATAAATTACGCAGTACGAATGTTACCTTTGAAAATACGAGGGTCAAACTGAAAGTTCTTAGAACTGGCCACTTATAAACAATATAATAAAAAAAATATTCTTAAATTTGAAAATAGAACTCTTTGCCAATATTACTGAGAATTATATTACTGAGCCAATATTACTGAGATATATTTCATTCATTTGTCATTTGTTTTACGATTTGGCGGCAAATTGAAAATTGTATGTGTCACGTCAACATGAATTTAACACGAGAAAATTTTCGTGCAATGATTTTTTATGACTTTCGATGTCATTTAAGTCAACAAGAAAGTTATGATAGACTACGATTGGCCTTTCACGATGAAGCCCCATCTCGTGCGACTTTTTACAACTGGTTTAATGAGTTTAAACGTGGTCGCACTAATCTCACTGATGATGTACGTGAGGGACGGCCTTCTACGGCGACGACTGAAAATAACATCTGTGTTGTGCGGCGTATGATAGAGACTGACAAAAGAGTGACCTATCAGCAGATTCGAACAAGCTTAGGCATCGGTATGAGTCAAGTGCACAAAATCCTCCACGAACATTTAGCGGTCAGGAAGCTTTGCGCCCGGTGGATACCTCATAATTTGACTAAGGCTCAAAAACTCCATCGTGTGGATTGGTGCCGTAAAATGATTGAAAGATTTAACGGAGGTGACTCAAATGCTGTGTTCGACATACTAACAGGTGACGAAAGCTGGATTT
Organism: Euclidia mi; assembly: GCA_944739405.2. Classification (NCBI taxonomy): domain Eukaryota; kingdom Metazoa; phylum Arthropoda; class Insecta; order Lepidoptera; family Erebidae; genus Euclidia; species Euclidia mi. The sequence continues at coordinate 17,402,553 of OX123187.2, forward strand.
ACTGTTATGATCCTGAAACCAAAAGACAATCTGCTCAGTGGGTGTTTCCTTTCGAGGAGTTGCCAACTAAAGTGAAGAGAGATCGAAGTGCGGGAAAAAAAATGGTGGCCTCGTTCTTTGGAAGGATAGGTCATTTCGCAACAATTGTGTTAGAGGATCAAAAATCAGTTTCTGCAGAATTACCATTCTGCAGAAACTGATTTTTTAACACTACCAATTGTTTGCCACTTGTCTTGGAAAAAGTTCGAGAGAAACGACCTCGCAGTAGGATCCTCCTTCACCACGACAACGCCTAGTCGCACACCGCCAAGCGAACGATCGACTATTTGGCGACATCAAACGTTGAATTACTGGGTCACCCGCCGTATAGCCCCGACCTCGCGCCTTGTGATTTTTATTTATTTTCAAAAATTAAAGAAACACTTAAAGGAAAGCGGTTTATGAATGCTGAAGAAGCGGTGGCTGCGTATCGCGATGCCATTGAAGAGACCCCTAAGGACGAGTGGGCAAAGTGATTTTCCCAGTGGTTCCATCGCATGCAGCGGTGTATTGACGTCAATGGACAATATTTTGAAAAGATATAATAAAACTAATAACTGGCTAATGTAATCAGTTTTTGATTTTCTAAGAACTTTCAGTTTGACCCTCGTATATATTAACTCAGATCATTAGCCTGCTATGTAGATGCATAAACTAACGCTTGCTTCTCAAAAAAGTAAACAATGGATTTTCAAAACTCAAATAGTAAAGTACTTTTCTTCATTCATTATTATTGCGTAGCTTATAAAATAATACTGGTCGCTTTAGTCACTTACAAGTCATGACACGGTCTTTCACCAAAATGCGTCTCTTTGGTTAGAGAACATTCACGAAACTTCGTAATCGATAAAACACTCAGTAATTTTCTTCCTGAAACCATAGTAATTTTATTCCCCACAACTTGCTTCAATTTTCTGGGGAAAATTGGGAACGAAATTAGATTAAGATCGTTAGCACACAGAACATGAGAAAACCTATAAATTGTAATTTGTAAATGTAATTTGTTCGATGGCCAATTATGGGGCACATGCATAAAAATAATTGCTAATAAAGCTCACGACTAACGTGCTAGCCAACATGTTAAAATCACGCGGAACATGTTTTCAAAATTCAAAATTAAATCAACATGGCGTGACATGGCTTCGTATCAAATACATCAGTTCTGTTTTTAAATAATATGATCACATTCAGCGCGTGTAATATTTCCTTTTTTAATATGTTGGAGTTCAATCATGTTACAGAAATCCTTGTGTACACAATAAAGAGTACACATTGCCTGAGGTTTTATTTCATGAAGAATATAACAGTATGCATAACACAAATAGGATGTTCGTTACTTTGTGGAGGGTTCTTTATACGTATTACATAATATCAAAACATTGTTATTAACTTAATGCTTTGTTAGCCTACTTTCTTTCGGATCGTATCATATTATATCTTCATAAACGTACAATCGTCTGTTCTTAATATACAAACGGACCTTTTTAAGTTCACATGTCTGCGTGTATCTATGTTTTTTTTATAATCCAGATTATGTGTTATGGTTGATTATAATATTATTTCAAATTTTGATCGATTTGTAAACTTGTGCATTGTGTTTAAACTTGCGTGGTCATTTAAACTTATTTTAAATTGTCTTTCGGGATATTTACCACGTACGTACCTTTGTTTGGAGTAACCGATATTTTGGCATTGTTGCAAGCGCCATGTTCACGGGTGTACTGCTGCAAGCGCCATGTTCACGGAGTGAATTCATTTTACGACATCAATTCGTGATTTTCATATGGTTAGTATGGCAAGGCGTATTAGTAGAATATCTGATAACCTGCAGAGTTTGATAACAGTCTATAGATACCTATCAACCGCCAAGTCATTGCCGATAACTGAAACGATCTTATTGTAAGTGTTCTATACAACCAATCTGCCCTGAACAAAGATATTATGATGACATTCTTCCACCTCTTTAGTTCCATTGTTCCTTCGTCAACTATGTAACTTTTTACCGTGCAACATAAAGTTTGCTTTACATTGTATGTTTCTATCTAAAATATTACAATAAAGTGGGTACAGCACCACCACTCGGCTACCCAGATCAGTGATCGGACACAGAGGCCACAGTTCTTATAACAAGGTGTTCCAGATTCGTCAAATTCTACTTTAATTACATCTTTCCCTGATAAGGTAAAATAAGGACCGAATTTTTTTTCCATTGGTGACAGATCAAAAATAGAAACTGTTACCATCCCATTTTATGCTGTAGGTGTAGTGTCGAGTGAGTTAGGAAATTATACAAAGCAAATAGTATATATATTTGCGAAGAGACGACAAGCTCTAATTTTAGAGTGTCTTTATTTAATTCTATTATATTTTGAGGGCAGGTGTAACTTTGGTCGCATGATTGTTATGTAGGGATGATACGTTTTTTAATATAGTGTCAGAGACATTCAAATATACATAGCCTTATTTGGTATATTTTAAGATATATTTTTAGATAATACAATTTCCAGATAGAAAATAAAGTTGATGTTTGTAGTAGTTATATTTTACATCAAAATTTATGTTCGAAGTAGTTGTATTGTGCGGTTTGCTGTGTAACTGATAATTGTTAACAATTACTAACGACAAAAAATCAGCAAGTTTACTAGTTCTAGTCCCACCTACATTACTATGATAGATAGATAGATAACATCTTTATTGCGCAAATACAATTGTTACAAATGATTAGTAGATATCTTAAATTAAATGCACAAGGGCGGTCTTATCTCAAAATGCGATTTCTTACAGGCAACCTTAGGATGGACAGACTAAAAAGGATAGGTTTGATGGTGTAGTGATCAAATATATCTGGGAACTTATAGTTATTTGAATACAATGTACATACATATGTCACCTGTGTAGTCGGGATCAAATATAATTAAAACTATATCACTGAATTAAAATCGTGTCGCTAGATAACAACAACTTAATTTTATAATAACCACGATAAGAGTAAAATTTATCCTCACTCTGTCAGCTTTCCTCACATCCTCACATCAGCCTTAATAGTCCACTACTGAACTAGGCCTCTCCTTTGAAAGGAGGAATTGGCCTACCCGTTTGGCCACGCTGGCCAAACGGGTTGGTATAGAGTTTGTATCAAGTTTTCCTTCTCTTGCAGTGTTGTTCTCTGCATAATATGCTCCCTTTGTCGGCTCTTACGATACCCATGGGATGATATGGGGTTGTGACATTTCGTATTCTTAATCCGTCATCACACAGACAAAAAGGCAAAAATTAAAACCACAGCAATTATAATGAATATGAAATTTTAACGTCAATTAATAAACTCGGGCTACGAATATACGACACATTATATCAGATAAACATAATAATTGGCGGAACATACCGCTGCTACGTCCCGTTGATAGCCCTCCACGTACAGTCACTTCAATAACATTGATTTATGAAAAGACATTTTTTGAGAGATATAACGTGATTTATTTTTTTCGGATATTTTTATTGTAAAAAGAATATTACTATCGATGACAAAGATATTTTATGAATACAAGAATCAGTCCTGTACCGCAACAAGTTTGAGATTTAAATAACTGATACAAAGGTTACAAAAACTCGAAACAACTAATTAATTTAATTAATTAAATTCTTGTGTGAACGAAGCAAAAGAGATATGTCAGGATCATTGCAAATGGCGTTGCGTAGTCTCTGCCTACCCCTCCGGGAAAAAGTCGTGAGTCTATGTATGTGTGTATGTGTGGTAAATGTAAACATTTCGTTCGTGCGAAGTGGCGAGCTGATCATTTTGACCAAAATATAACCATAAATGCTTTCAATATTATCGTTTATTTTGTAATTAATACAAATTTGCTGTAATACTGAAACCAATAAACTTTTATTCTATTCTATTCTTCTAAATCCAAATGTCACGTAGAAGTTGTCGTTTTCGATTAAATGATTTCAGGAGCTAATATAGTAAAAATTCATAACTCCGCTCAGTATTTAGATATATAAAATACTATAACTTACTACGACTTGCCAGCAGTAAATACATTGCTCCAAATAAAACCATGTAAGTTAAAAACATATTGGGCATCATTCAAATAAAGTTAAAAAAAACACTGAAGACTGAGTCAATACACACAATAAGTCAGATTTTCGTTAAAACGATTTGATGTCACACAATTTAACAATTTTCCTCCTTCACCTTGCGTATAATAAATATAATCGTATCACCTCGAGTCAACTTGAGTTAATCATTATGAAATCAATCAACAAGCAAGTCGAATCCAATGATTGATTGTTTTAAAAGCTCTAAAGCTACACGCTATAAGAGAGACAGATCTTATCGTTTCAATTCAGTTAATGATTCAAGGCGCTGAATCTACTTAGCGATTGTGTATCTTGGTAATAAATTTAGAATAATGGTGTGTCAAATATGTTATTTGGATTTTTTACTATTTTAATTTTTATAACTATGAACGATTTCGTACCCCACAATTTAGGCATCAATCTTTTTTTTATCTTCTAAATAAACAACCAAGCAGCAGAAACCTCTTGTGTCACAGGTAGACCAATAAAAAGAGAAAATCGGCAACATTTATACTCGGAACTAATACTTTGAGTCGCAGACATTTCTGTTCTGTATAGATTGAAGCGGTGTGTGCAGTTCAAGGTCTGTATGAAAAGCCTTGAGAAGTCCTATATTTAACAGAGGACGGACGCCTTTGATGATGATGATGATAATAATAGGATGAACCAATCAACATGTCAAATAATTGGAACTAGCCAACATTCTTCTGGCTGGAGAAATTGAAGACCTTAATATTCAATTTCTCCAGCTCTCCTTTAAGCTCGGTATGTACTTTATAGACAAACAGATATGTTTTGCTGCGTAGGACAATGAACTTTACAAAACTAGCATTGCCAAGTGTCAAATAGGGTATAACTCAATCTTTAATGTCTGAAAAGCTCCATTATGAAAAACTTTATAAAGCTTTTCATTTTTGTTTCAGATAGGTAAGAGGTCGCCGTATCCTGGATAAAGAGCCTGAATCAGATTTTCAATTTGTGATTTTAAACTACATGAGAAATGCAGCTCCAAAAATATTATAATATCAAATTACGAGGAGTTCCCTCGCTATTTGATATTATTTTTGGTACCTCATCACCTTTTTTGTCGCATTGGCAAGCTCTAGAAACGTGTTTGAGAGGGTATTCTCGACCACCTCATTTGAATACCTAAAAAAGGACTTAGATGGAGGGAGTATGTACAAGTCTATTTAGGTAAGTTCGGTTTACGCACTAAAGAATAACTACCAGGGTTTCCTCGACGTTTCTTACGCAACACAATCATGCGAATCAAACCCACTGTGGCATGGCGTGCATGACTCTGCTAGGATTCGACCGCATCCCGCCGATTTACTACTGCAAGTATTTTAAAACTAGTACGTGACATTATTACATACATATATCAGTGAATTCGTCCGTGTAATCTTACCTATAATTTGTGCGTAGGTATGTATCCACGAAGGTAAATTCTGATGGGAGAATATGTAATGTGACATTTTGTTCAAGTAATTTCTAACGAAAAATCTAAACTAAGTCAATCTAAAAAATCTAAATTAAGTAAATCTAAACTGAGTCAGTTCACGAATTGCGCAAGGTAATACAACAGCTGATACCCCGTGTATATTTCCAAAGTCACTACTGATGATGTGGTAATGGTGTTGAGCTAGAGATGTTCGTGCGGGTAACCTATTGAAATCTCCAATTTACCAATAAAGCGCAACTAAATTATTCCACTAAATGCAACCTATTACGTAATAATTATGTATTTTTATTTGAATTTCTCCAACTAATAGTTGCGTTTAGCTGAATATAATTTTGTTGCGCTTTGTTGGTTGCTGTCCAAAATAGGCGTGCTTCTAGGAATACCCGCAATACTTTTCCAAAATAAGCTTAAAAGCATCTGGACAAAAATACCAATACTTCACGAATAAGTTTCTCGTATATAATTTTATCATTTTCCCTCAATCAGCAATCTAGCGGCCAATATAAAAATGATAATTGCTGTTTTCAATACGTTATTATCCCCGTGGCCGACATTCTGCCAGTATCTTCATTATAAATCCATCGGATCCCTATCTTGACCGAGATAGTAATTAGATTCACTCCCCTCGCAATATTTTATCATGCCAAGCTTGCTAAGGTATTAGCGACGGTATAACATCTTCTAGAAAAATAAGAGCGATTTTGTAAAGACAGTCGCGTTTGTCATTATATTGCGGGCCGATAGTATCAACCAAACAAGTTTTAAATCTGGTTTTAAGATTATTTATTAAAGCTTGAAAAATAAGTGCGTTGAATTTTATACTGGACTATAAGACCATTCAATATCATCATAATCAGTCTAGTTTTTTTCGATTGCTATCAAAGGCGTTTGAGGCCGTAGTCTGTATAACCATAAAATTACATCCACTTGTCAAAATGACGAAGACTCGAAAACACAATAAACAATAATCCGCTAATCTTAATAACACAACAATGTAAGTTGTCCAAAAACTGGAATAATCAACATGTTTTAGAATTTTATTTTTATCTTGTTTATCACCCTAATAAAAGAAACAATACGGTGAGATAAAGACAGCACAAAGGAATGTATCGAATACGTTCTTGCGTTTTTTGGTATATGGTATTTTCAGAACGCATTGTTTACTGTTACGTACAGATAATTATTAGATTATAAAACGTAAACATAAATCTCCTTTATTAAGCAAGTATACTTACTCTTAAATAAACCCGCTAGTATCCTATCCATCAATATTTTATAAATCCAGAAAATGCGATGGTATTTTGCATCAAGTCTTAGCGGACCCTATGCATTTGAATTAGACGCTACATTAAATATGAGGGTAAAAAATTAATAGAAGCCGACTATTAAAATCTCTCGTAACCCTCCAAACGTGATCGCGTGGTCAATTAAGTCCATGTGGCTACTAATACCGAGTCAGGAACACAAAAAGAAGTGAAATACGAACTTTTCACAAAAGAAATATATTTTATATTATTTTTTTAGTTACTATATGTCGAAGTATTAGCAAATACACATAAATAACAGTACGCACAACTTCTAAGAATTCCGAAGAAGTGTTTGTAATTATTTTCGTTGGTCGTATATTATCATGACGCATGAATTTAAGACATAATGTGGTAATGTTTATTTTTCTTCACCTTCACTGGAATGATATATTGTGTGTGAATGGTGAGACTTGCTTACAATCTACATTTTATGTGGCGAGTTGTGCATGTCAAACTTCTTCTTTTTCCATTTACAGCGAGTTAGAGAAGGATATAACAGAAACATATATGAAACTAAAAAGCTCTCAAATTGTGCAGAAATCGTATTTTCTCTTTCGTGTGGAGGTAGAAGCTTGTACTAGTACATAGGTAGGTAAAAAAATAGTTTTAGTGAAACATAAAATTAAGAATAATCTGTATTTCGTATAAAATTTCAGTTTTGTAGCCTGAAATTCGTTGCTTTCGCAGAAATTTACGTTATATTTGATAGAAGGAAATGGCTTGCAACAAGACTGCAAAAACTATAGAGGCATTAGCCTTCTCAGCATGTTGGCAAATTGTATGCAAAGGTACTGATGGAAAGAGTTATGAAAGTAACCGACAAGAAAATATGGGATGTACAAGCGGGATTCCGAAAGGGCTTGTGATTTACGGATCAGGTTTTTTCACTTGCGAAGCATAGCCTAAAAGTTTTTGGCCAAAGGTCAAAAGGTCTATTGCGTATTCGTGGATTTGAAAAAGGCTTACGATAAAGTGGTGAGGAATGAAATGTGGTCGGTGCTGTCAATGAATGGCGCCTCATTTGAGCTCTGAAATCCTTTTATGAGGATTCTAGAGCTTGTGTGAGGATAAACGGGGCATACACTTACTGGTTTACCATCGAGAAAGATGTTAGACAAGGATGTGTAGCGTCGCCGTGGCTGTTTAACCTCTTCATGGACAGCTGTTTGCAAGATTTAAAACATAGTGACTGCGGATTAAGGATGAATGGGTTACTCGTCAAATGCCTCCTTTATGCTGATGATCAGGTAATACTTGCGTCTTCAGCGGAGGAATTGCAGGAGATGGTAACAATCATGCATAGTGCGTTAGAGAGGAAAGAAATGAAAGTGAATGTAAGTAAAACGAAACTTATGGTTTTTGAAAGGGAGGAATGCGTTACGGCTTGCAATGTTTTGATCGATGGACAGCGAGTGGAACAAGTGAATGAGTTTGTATACTTAGGTACGTTGTTTACAAGAGATGGTAAGAATGAAGAAGACATTGAAAGAAGAGTTAATGCAGGTAATAGAGTAAATGGAGCTCTGAAGGCGATTATGATCAGTCAAAACGTGTCCAAAAAGGCACGTTTGGCTGTGCATAGAGGGGTGTTAGTGCCTACCCTTATGTATGGTTATGAAAGTTGGGTATGGCAGAAGGGACTTGAAAGTAGAATAAATGCCGTAGAAATGAGAGCACTGAGAAGTATGTGTGGTGTATCTTTGACCGACAGAGTAAAGTATAGTGTGATAAGAGAGTGATGTGGGGTAAAAGAAGATGTAGTGGCAAGCATTGAGAAAGGCATGTTAAGATGTTTTGGGCACATGGAGAGGATGGACGACGAAAGACTGACAAAGAAGATATATAAGGCAAATGTGAATGGGACAGGACGAAGGGGAAGACCTAGGCGGACGTACTCTGACCAGATTGGAGACATCCTAAAAAAAAGGACAGGTCAGAAGTACCCTAAACAGAAGAGCATGCATGAGAAACTTGATGGAGGTGAATGAAGAAAGAGAGGTATGTCAGGATCGTTGCAAATGGCGTACCGTAGTCTCTGCCTACCCCTCCGGGAAACAGGCTTGAGTCTATGTATGTATTTGATAGATACATCATGCACACTAAATTCATTTCCAGAAATTCAGTCTAGGGAATCTGTAATAGATTCCTGGTAATTTTAGTCACCAGGTGGATTCTGCCTGTCATATTGACGTAAGTTCTTAATCACAGCTTTCAACAGACCAGCGATGGGTGACCTGTTTATAAACACAGTTGCTTTTAGAATTATATACATCGTCTGACACGTAGCGATAGCCTAGCGGTTATGAGACTAACAGACTACTACTCAGAGTGTCTCTAGTTCTATGGGGCCCAACACTGACTTTTCAAAGTTGAGTATCAACTTGTTAATTATCGGTTGCTAAGCAGCGAAAGAAAAGATTATGTGGCATCCTAACTGTCAGAGAGTTCTCCATAATGTTCTCGAATTGCTCCTTGTTCTCGAAAGACACGTGAAGTCTGCCAACCCGCACTTGGCTATCGAGTTGGAGCATCTAACCCTTCTTATACTGAGTAGAAACCTGTGGCCAGCATATTTAAATAATGGAACTTAAGCAGAGCATCTTAAGGGTTAATATTTATCGGCAATATACGAAGGCATTTTTGATAATTATGAGAATAGGTTGTAAATTATATTTCACAGCACCAGGTGATTCGTATCCAGGGGCCCAATTCCGCTAAATAAATATAGTCGCGATATCATGTCAGTGTCATACTTACGTCACAAAAAGCGTATTCTTCTAAATTATATGATATTTGAATGAAATTGTAACGAGATCGTATGTGTCAACGACGAACTGTTTATACGATAATGACATTAGGTTATCAGAATACCGCTTTTAAATCCATTCAAAATTTAATATCAATGTCATATAAAAATAGCAGAATTTAAACGAGAAAATTTACTTTTGGCTTTATTTAATGACACAAAGTTTCACATTTTCAGCTACACACATAAAATTCTTGTCCTGACTGACGATTATTATCGCTGAGCCCAATTTACTAAAGCTAGAAACATAAAATTTAGACAGCGGGTTCCTTTTATGACGTAGGCACCCACTAAGGTGGGATTTTAAATAAATGTAAATCTCAAAGGGGTAAAATGACTGCATGGTTGGCGTAGTAAATGTCTTAAAAAAAGGTTAAAATTTTAGGGAAGACGAAGTCGCGGGTGATTGGTAGTATATAAAAAAAACTAATAATTAAAAATAAAAAGAACACGACTATCCTGCAAAAAAACGAACTAAAAAGTTAATAACAAGTTTAATTTGTGTGTAAAAAGGGAAAGGTTTAGGTAATAAGGCACAAACTGGGTGAGTAACCAGATTTGAATAAAATTGTCATTGCAGTTGGGGGCCGTTTTGTGGAACATCAATTTAAGAGGTCCCCCGACTGCAACGACAATTTTATTCAAATATGGTTGGCTTCACACCCCTACCATCTTGACTTCTTCAAAAATATATATCCACTCGTGTTACTCGGGGTGATGTAAGGATTCTAATGATACCCAATACATCATAATCAGTCCAGGCATTTAGAAGTTATAGTGGAATAAACAAACTCACATACTTACATATATACATACATGAATCCTGAAAACATTACACTCCTTTTTTTGGGCTGTCGTGTAATAAAGCAAGAACTGCAGAAGTAGAACCTGCACATATATTTTATGAAATGAAAATATACTTTACCGGGAACTAGGTTTGAACTCAGAACAAATTGGAATTCAAAAGAACTTCCACGAATTGCTGATGAAATACAAGCCTCAATAATAATGTTGTTTACGGCTTAAGGTGGCATTAAATCTGTCACATAAAATTTATCAAGAGGAAAAGCTCATTATCTTTATTTAAATTGAAATAAGCAAATGGTTTTAATACGAATAATAATTATTTTTGCTTTAATATTAATATACAATTGCTGCAGGACAAATTTCACACTTGCTCCGTAACCAAAATTAACCTTGTAATGTTTGACAAAATAAGTGGACAGATCAACAAATTGCTACGCAAAGGGTCAGGTTCAAATCCATGGCGCGCGCACTATTGACTTTTCAAAGTTGTGTGTATTAAATTGTTAAATATCTGTTGCTTAACAGTGGAACCTCGTGAGGAAACCTGCAAGTTGTAGATTTTCCATAATGTTTTCTGAAGAAGACAGCCAACCCACACCTGGCCAGCATGGTGGACAAAAACTACTTACATACATAATATGTATTTACTGAATATATGCCGCACGTTTGCCGGTAGAACTACCAAAGCAACATTTAAAATGTCAAATTATTTAGATAATAAAAGTCCAAAATTGTACTTGAAAAATGCACAGTAGATCTAATGTAGAAACATACGAACTCCTCATTATTTCAAATACTTCCACAGTCACACATCAATAATAATAACATATCCAACCAATCGGTATCTAAAACTACTGGACCAGTATTTGATTTAAGGCGAGGTTGCAGTACTTTTTAAGATTTTTGAACGTCTGAAAGTCCCGTGAACTATGATATTTTTAATGAATAAAAATTAAATTATAAAAGTTGAACATATTTTCTAGTAAATCGTAAAGATAGAAACACGATTTGGAATTATTGGTTCGATAAAAAAAATTGTCAAACATGGCACTAAATCACAATTTTAAACGTGTACTGCTTAGAGATTCCATAATGAATTTATATGAAAGTATTATCAATAGAAACAGCTCTTTATTTTAAAATAAATGGTAAAAACAGATTTCGTAATTTCGTTATCATTTTTCTCCAAGAAAAAAAATAGTCAAAATGTTGGCATTATATCGCTCGCCGGCCGTTCATCAGTGCCTGTATAGGCTTGATTGAGGGCGGACGTACGTCGTTGCTCCGCAAAATCCCCCTCCACCCCCGCATGTAAGTTTTCGCAAAAGTACAAAGTAATTCGTATTCCAAACTCAATCGTTCAAACCATAGACATACTAGTAAGAAACCGTAGACAGGTTACTGACAAGGTAACATGACGGAGCTTACGAGTGGCACGCATCGCGAAAAGCATACGCACACTAATATAAATATGTCAAAACGACACACTAAGAATTAGATAAGAAGTGTAAGTGAGATAGCACATCTAATCGCAAGCGCGAAATAGAGATAAACATATACTCTCTGGACCGAAGCGCATTGTGACATCATGCTGACCGTTTCACAAACAATAATTTGACTCAGATGCGACATGATCACTTTGTCTGTCTTGAGTAAATTCAATTCGCCTCAAAGTAAATTTGATTAATTCATTTAAGGTAGGGAAATAAAAAGTCGATGTGATTTATTTATAAAATTTAATAAAAAAGTACATTTCATTCAATGGAAACCTAAAACAGTACGTTAATATAAAAACTGTGCGCTGCGGACCCACCGTAGCCCTGGCAATACCCCTAGGCACGGTAATAATATCTAACAGTATTGTAACTCCATACAAACGCACGAAACTCGAGTTATACCTACGCGCCTCGAGCAGAGTACCCATTAGACTGTGCGGACTGTGCCAAGAGTACCCACAGCCGCGATCGTGCCGCAGCTCGCATGCGGCGCGTCTGGTAGGTATATAACTCACGAAGGCGGCCGAGTTACAATACTGTTAGATTATATTACCGTGCCCTGGGGGTATGGTGGGTCTTTTAAAGCTTAACCGTACTCCTGGCTGAAATGCTCGTAGTGTTATACCAACGTGCTACGTGGACATTAAACTGAACAGTGTTATCTCTCGTATGATAATGACTTACTACTTACGTTTTTGTATTTTTAGACAAGTGAAGACAAGCGCTAGTACGATGATATAGTGCAACAAGGAGATAAATTAGAGAATAAAACGTTTAGGTATTACTGCTAATGGTTATAATGCTTTGTATATTATAGGTATAATCTGTGGTACTGTTGAAGACCCGTCATCATCATCATCCTTACGCTGTCGAATCATTCCCACTAGTTCTATTGAACAGTTCTATGATAGAACTAGTGATACTTTTTTTCCCCACTAGTTCTATTAGCACAACTTGATGAGAAGAATAGAACTAATGGGAAACAGTTATAGGAAATTTACCACTAGTTCTATGTATGTTTTACAAGGATAGTGTCACAACATCGCGCTCACAGATCCGAATAAATATGTATTTATAAAAATGTGTTAAACGAATGAACGTCTACAAAACAATTGAACATCTACAAAACAAATGAATGTCTACAAAACAAATGAACGTCTACAAAACAAATGACTACCAGAAAGTGATCAGCTATCGATAGTGATTGCAAAAAACAGGTGCATGCGATTTTCGACCTTATTGACAATTCATGACAAACATTTTTTTTGTTTTTTCTCGCTTTCTGGCAATATATGGGTAGTAAAATTATAAATTCTGACTAATGTCAATTAGGTTGAAAATTGCATGCACCTGTTTTCTGCAATCACTATCGATAGCTGATCACTTTCTGTAAGTCATTTGTTTTGTAGACGTTCATTTGTTTTGTAGACATTCATTTGTTTTGTAGATGTTCATTTGTTTTACACATTAAACAAATGAACGTCTACAAAACATATTTATTCGGATATATGAGCGCGATGTCGTGACACTACGGATCATTCCCAGTAGTTCTATTGAATACCCTTGTAAAAACATACATAGAACTAGACTGGGACATTTCCTATTACTTATACCATTAGTTCTGTTCTCCTCATCAAGTTGTGCTAATAGAATTAGGACAGTTCTATCATAGAATTGTTCAATACTACTATTATACTGGGAATGATCCCACAATATAGTAGAACTTGAAATTAACGAACTGAAATTAATAAACTAATTACACAACAATATTATCTGGGAGTACGGTTAAGCTTTGAAAGACCCACCATACCCCCAGAGGTACGGTGGGTCGGCAGCGAAAACTGTGCAGTACAATCTACTTAGTTGTTTAATACTAAAAGGAGAAAAACAAGAACAAGTGAATGGACTTTGATCATCCGTCAATGTTTGTAACTTACGTATGATTTTGTATTTCTATAATAATAATATATTGTGTTGATTCAGCCTCAAATCACTTTTATTACTTGACAAAAACACACATCAGTATTTTATTATTACGAATGTCCCATCTGGATACTTTGTTTTTTAGTCTTTGAACACGCACAATACTGCTTCTCTTTTACACTCGCTAAATGCCAATTTTTATTCACTCTATTATTTGTGATACTGAATTTATTATAAATTGAAAATAAAACGTTGTAATATTGTAATACTCATGAATGAGAAGTGATTCCATAACTTTTAGTCATTTTCCTACTATAGTTTAACTACTTTAGCAAAATCTCATTACAGACGACGGCATTTTCAAATGTAACGTACACACACGCGAGTAAAAGAGCGAGCACTTCCGACCGCAGCGCGTACGCGACTAAAGCCAAATGAGACATTTAGAAAAAAAAGTTTGTCATCAGTTTTTAATGTGCCACTTTTGAAGTTCGCATAACTCATCTACGGTTTTTTTACGCTGCGCTGTGGCACACGCACACGCGAAACCCCCCCTCCCCTCCCCCCGCTCACTCGCTGACGCCACCACCGTGTTTTTGTTTTTGCGGGGGGTGAGGTCGAGCTACGCACTGTACTGCAACCTCGCCTTAAACACAAACGCAGTAAATGCATACAGCGTAATGAGAGCTCCGAATAGCAAAAGCAACTTCAAACAGCAACTCCTACATGTGTATACACACACCAGTCTATGCCAGTGCACAGTGTCCACCTGTTACGTCTGACATACCGGCTCTATACGAACAGAGATATCGATCAATACCCGTACCACTGTCAAGAGTATTCAACCGATATGAAATACAAATTGTATTAAATGTTGCCATGCTGTGGTTTGATGGAAAATAATGTTTGAAAATACAGCGCACCAAGAAACGCTATATTGGTTTTATGCTGAGTAGAAATATTACTAGCGCGTCGGAGATTCAATATACTCAAAATTATAAGGGGATTTTGAGGGTCACATGAAACTTGAAGGCAGTCTCTGACGCGGCTTGGACGCAAAGTGTCCTGTAGTTTATGAGTGCTCTTATCTAGACCCACCCACGCCACTAACTGTATTCAAGTAGAACCTTAGTGTCATGAGTTATAGCAATTTAGCTAATGTTATGCTCTAAATCAATACGAGTGCCGATATCTCAATCAAAAAATCTAAGGATTAATTTTGTTATCAATCTCATAACTCCGTTGACAATAACCTAAAGAAACATCCTACAAGATCGGAATAAAAGTCAACGCATGCCGTGTAGTATTAGGTTTTCTAAAGTGAGTATACAAAATATTGTAAGCCAGAATGTAGAGTAGTAAATATATTTATTATGTACCACTTCATTGAACATATACACTACTGCTCAAAAGTATTTGCCCACTGCAATTTTTGTCTTCGTCTATCGTCTTAGCACAATCCCAGTTACATCCAAGATTTAGCCCGGGGTCCGCTTACTAGTCTAACCAGATATGACTGAATATCAGCTGTGCCACTGAATGACTGCCGTCTGACCTCCGCATCCCAAAGGGATAGCAATATTCTATGGTTGACCAGTATCAGTTTATTTGAGGGTACTGACTCCCCGTAATAACTGTCAAAGATGTTCATGACAGCCGGACCGATGGTTTAACGTGCTCTCCGAGATGTGTCTCGCATTGTGATGCGAGCGATAATCAAAAATTTAATACACATATAACTTCGAAAAGTCATTGGAGCCGTGGATTCAAACCCAATGCCCTCTGCATGGCAGTCTGTTGGTATATGCACTAGGCTATCGCTGCCTGCTTATTGGTTTTTTAAGTGTTTTTAGTTAATTTATGACCAGGAAACTATATTAGGTTTAACATCATACAACAATGAATTGACATAATAAAATTAGTACGATACAATTAGAATAAAAATGTTTCTTCAAACATCCTCAAATCAAGGTGGCCAAATACTTTTGAGCGGTAGTGTAAATAAAACGGCGCTGATGGGTGATCAGCGCCGTTTTATTTACACTACCGCGACAATAAATCATACAGTTCATAAATTCACGTACAAAATCATCCATCGCCGTGAGCCCCTGACTCAGTTGTCACCGCAGCTAGTGCACATGAACGACAAATATATGTATTCATTGGCGCGTATGTCCATGTACTATTTATTTAACCAGAAGCAAACGTTTTTGTGTGGAATACCTATAAGCGAATACTCCTTTGTTTTGCTAGTTATATTTTTGATAGGTCACTTTTGTTAGGTGGGTGTTGGAATGTTCGCCAAAAAGCGCTAAAAAGCGAGATGATGAAAAAAAACCGGTCAAGTGCGAGTCGGACTCGCACACCGAGGGTTCCGTACAAACCTGTAGGTATATAAAATATATAAAATGTAAAAGTTCACCAGTCATAGGTATGGTAATTTTATTGCAAAATGAAATCCATAACATTACAGTATGGAAAGCTGGAGGAGCATAAATTAAAGAAAAAGGTGTCTTTGTCGTTTGTAATCAGTCATCCTTTATTTTATATTACCATATATCGCTTATGTTATAATATAACTTAAATACCTATACCTACCAAGCCTTGCAGCAGCCTTGCAAAAGTCTACTGATAAATGATGTTAAGATTTTTTTTCAAAGTTATTTATTTCCACAGTTTTTAGCGACTATTAGAAATCTGTTACAAAATACGAATGTAGTATTTTTAATAATTATAGTATTTATTTGCGATGAAAATTAAACTATTAATAGGTGACTATTTACACATAAAATAAAACAATAATTATTATTCTTAAAAAAAAGTAATAAAAATAAGTAAGCGGCGATAGCCCAGTGGTGTACGTAACGGACTGCCGAGATGATGATCTCCGGTTAGATCCCCAGGTACCCCAGGCACACATCACTGACTTTTCGGAGTTACATATGTGTGTATTTAAAATGATAATTATCGCTCGCTTAATAATGTGCCCGGTAGACAATGTACAACTGTAGGTTTTGACACATTTGAAACACGACACATTAAGAACTTACGTCAATATGACAGGCAGAATCCACCCGGTGACTAAAATTACCAGGAATCTATTACAGATTCCCTAGACTGAATTTCTGGAAATGAATTTAGTGTGCATGATGTATCTATCAAATACATACATAGACTCAAGCCTGTTTCCCGGAGGGGTAGGCAGAGACTACGGAACGCCATTTGCAACGATCCTGACATACCTCTCTTTCTTCATTCACTTCCATCAAGTTTCTCATGCATGCTCTTCTGTTTAGGGTACTTCTGACCTGTCCTTTTTTTTAGGATGTCTCCAATCTGGTCAGAGTACGTCCGCCCACGTCTTCCCCTTCGTCCTGTCCCATTCACATTTGCCTTATATATCTTCTTTGTCAGTCTTTCGTCGTCCATCCTCTCCATGTGCCCAAAACATCTTAACATGCCTTTCTCAATGCTTGCCACTACATCTTCTTTTACCCCACATCACTCTCTTATCAAACTATACTTTACTCTGTCGGTCAAAGATACACCACACATACTTCTCAGTGCTCTCATTTCTACAGCATTTATTCTACTTTCAAGTCTCTTCTGCCATACCCAACTTTCATAACCATACATAAGGGTAGGCACTAACACCCCTCTATGCACAGCCAAACGTGCCTTTTTGGACACGTTTTGACTGATCATAATCGCCTTCAGAGCTCCATTTACTCTATTACCTGCATTAACTCTTCTTTCAATGTCTTCTTCATTCTTACTATCTCTTGTAAACAACGTACCTAAGTATACAAACTCATTCACTAGTTCCACTCGCTGTCCATCGATCATAACATTGCAAGCCGTAACGCATTCCTCCCGTTCAAAAACCATAAGTTTCGTTTTACTTACATTCACTTTCATTCCTTTCCTCTCTAACGCACCATGCATGATTGTTACCATCTCCTGCAATTCCTCCGCTGAAGACGCAAGTATTACCTGATCATCAGCATAAAGGAGGCATTTGACGAGTAACCCATTCATCCTTAATCCGCAGTCACTATGTTTTAAATCTTGCAAACAGCTGTCCATGAAGAGGTTAAACAGCCACGGCGACGCTACACATCCTTGTCTAACATCTTTCTCGATGGTAAACCATTACTGGTTTGAGGCTGAGCTTGTGTGAGCTTGTGTGAGGATAAACGGGGCATACACTTACGTGTATGCCCCGTTTATCCTCACACAAGCTCTAGAATCCTCATAAAGGGATTTCAGAGCTCGAATGAGGCGCCATTCATTGACAGCACCGACCACATTTCATTCCTCACCACTTTATCGTAAGCCTTTTTCAAATCCACGAATACGCAATAGACCTTTTGACCTTTGGCCAAAAACTTTTCGGCTATGCTTCGCAAGGGAAAAAACCTGATCCGTGAATCCCAAGCCCTTTCGGAATCCCGCTTGTACATCCCATATTTTTTGTCGGTTACTTTCATAACTCTTTCCATCAGTACCTTTGCTTACAATTGCCAACATGCTGAGAAGGCTAATGCCTCTATAGTTTTTGCAGTCTTGTTGCAAGCCTTTTCCTTCTATCAAATATAACGTAAATTTCTGCGAAAGCAACGAATTTCAGGCTACAAAACTGAAATTTTATACGAAATACAGATTATTCTTAATTTTATGTTTCACTAAAACTATTTTTTTACCTACTTATGTACTAGTACAAGCTTCTACCTCCACACGAAAAAGAAAATACGATTTCTGCACAATTTGAGAGCTTTTTAGTTTCATATATGTTTCTGTTATATCCTTCTCTAACTCGCTGTAAATGGAAAAAGAAGAAGTTTGACATAAAATGTAGATTGTAAGCAAGTCTCACCATTCACACACAATATATCATTCCAGTGAAGGTGAAGAAAAATAAACCACATTATGTCTAAAATTCATGCGTCATGATAATATACGACCAACGAAAATAATTACAAACACTTCTTCGGAATTCTTAGAAGTTGTGCGTACTGTTATTTATGTGTATTTGCTAATACTTCGACATATAGTAACTAAAAAAATAATATAAAATATATTTCTTTTGTGAAAAGTTCGTATTTCACTTCTTTTTGTGTTCCTGACTCGGTATTAGTAGCCACATGGACTTAATTGACCACGCGATCACGTTTGGAGAGTTACGAGAGATTTTAATAGTCGGCTTCTATTAATTTTTTACCCTCATATTTAATGTAGCGTCTAATTCAAATGCATAGGGTCCGCTAAGACTTGATGCAAAATACCATCGCATTTTCTGGATTTATAAAATATTGATGGATAGGATACTAGCGGGTTTATTTAAGAGTAAGTATACTTGCTTAATAAAGGAGATTTATGTTTACGTTTTATAATCTAATAATAATCTGTACGTACCAATAAACAATGCGTTCTGAAAACACCATTTAACCGAAAAACGCAAAAACGTATTCGATACATTCCTTTGTGCTGACTTTATCTCACAGTATTGTTTCTTTTATTAGGGTGATAAACAAGATAAAAATAAAATTCTAAAACATGCTGATTATTCCAGATTTTGGATAACTTACATTGTTGTGTTATTAAGATTAGCGGATTATTGTGGTTCCGCGTTGCACCGAAAGTATGTACTAGGCGATTTGGTGATATAGAAATTATTAATATTGTGGACTGTATCAAGAGGCTGGTAAATTGCCCAGTAGAGTGGTTAATGGGAGGAATAAGAGGCGATGGTATGGGAGCACGCCTTACCTTGTAAGATAGCGGCCGTCGGCGTCTTCGAGAGTCCTGAAGCTGCACAGATCACTCCACTACACCCGCGGGCGGTTTAGTTCTCGTTTATAGTATAAAATAGCGGTAAAATATTGCGGTGCTGCATGTGTTCGTCGCGGCGTAGAGCTGCGCCAGGACACAGCCGGTCAGCGGGACGGTTGATTTTCGACTTCGTCGCAGCGTCATTGAATTCTGCGACCAATTAGAGCGAGGCGTGCCTTTGGGAGGGAATGGGATAGAAAGGGATAAAAGATCGCTCGTTTTGACACTGCAGTATGCAAAGGAATTTATTAGCTAGGTGTTAACATAGTTAACTAGCAATGGAAAAGATAGATGGCACTACTATATTGATTATTGTGTCTTCGAGTTTTCGTCATTTTGACAAGTGGAGGTAATTTTATGGTTATACGGCCTCCAACGCCTTTGATAGCAATCGAAAAAAAACTAGACTGATTATGATCATATTGAATGGTCTTATAGTCCAGTATAAAATTCTACGCACTTATTCTTCAAGCTTTAATAAATAATCTTAAAACCAGATTTAAAACTTGTTTGCTTGATACTATCGGCTCGCAATATAATGACAAACGCAACTTTCTTTATAAAATCGCTCTTATTTTTCTAGAAGATGTTATACCGTCGCTAATACCTTAACAAGCTTGGCATGATAAAATATGGCGAGGGCAGTGAATCTAATTACTATCTCGGTCAAGATAGGGACCCGATGGATTTATAATGAAGATACTGGCAGAATGTCGGCCACGGGGATAATAACGTATTGAAAACAGCAATTATCATTTTTTTATTGGCCGCTAGATTGCTGATTGAGGGCAAATGATAAAATTATATACGAGAAACTTATTCGTGAAGTGTTGGTATTTTTGTCCAGATGCTTTGAGCTTATTTTGGAAAAGTATTGGGGGTATTCCTAGAAGCACACCTATTTTGGACTGCAACCAACAAAGCGCAACTAAATTATATTCAGCTGAACGCAACCATTAGTTGGAGAAATTCAAATAAAAATACATAATTATTACGTAATAGGTTGCATTTAGTGGAATAATTTAGTTGCGCTTTGTTGGTAATTAGACAAGTCTTTATACTACAAACAATATTACGCAAGCCCTGTTCTATAGTGTGTGACGCTAAAGCTCTTCAAATTCGTAGACAATGTGTGTGATACCCATAGCGCACGAACGGTAACCTATCTTAATCCCGAATTTTAATATTCCGAATAACATAATCCCGAAAACGTTTGGACATTTTTGCATAGTCCCGTTTTTTTAAATTCCGAAGTTTTGTTTGCCATATAATCGCAACTTCGAATTTCATTTGCACATTTATTCATTTTACGTTTGTACGTAATTATTGTTACGGGCTTTGTAAAACCCCCAAAAACTTACTTAACTTTTAACTTTAAAGTCGCAAGTTAGGAGATAATTCCTTTAAGAAAGCAGAATGGTTTTGTGCAGGTTTATTGGCAGTTTCAAAGAGTTATCGCCGCACACTATCTGACATTACGAACGGATTTAAGTACAATGCATGCTAAGGGATAAGACAGTGATAGCCCAGTGGAGATACTGACCAACAGACTGCTATGCAGATGGTACCGCGTTCAAACCCGCAGCCCGCACCAGTGACTTCTCGAGGTTATAATATATGCATATTCAATTGTTAACTATAGCTATCCACGGTGCCGACTGTCATGAAGATCTTTGACAGTCATAATGAGGACTCACTACCGGAGACCTTCTGCGTAGCAATCCTTTAGTCTTTCCACTAGACTATCGCTGGTCACTTGCATCCTTAAGGAAATACATATTTATTTTTTTGCCAATAGACAGATAGGAAGAAATCATTGTAACATTCGAGAAAACGAGTATATTGTGTATTGTGAGCAAAAACAATCGAAAATAGAATGATCAAGGCGAAACAACAAAATCCGACAAATCAAGGTGAAGTTACAAAACAACGTAGATCTCAACAAAATTGGTTTTGGTGCTTTGTGGAGATTGGCGTAGTCATATCGCCTTGAAGCGTACAAAAGATAACACACGAAATCCATGCGGATGAAATTTCTTACTGTGATTGGCTTCATCGTGAGAAATTTATTTATAGGACAGTTAATCCAGAAATACACTTTATTATTAAGACTTTAATGATTTCTTTTTCTCCTGTTCTGTACTCAACTGACCTCTTGGTGAACCTCCGCCGTCCGTTCGTATGTCAGTTTGTCAGTAGACTACGACGTATTTCATGAATGGTAGATTTTAAATGGTAGGTATGCTAGAATCTTTTGTTTGTTTGGTTGAACGCGCTAGTTTCAGGCACAGCTTGTCTGATTTTTATAAATTACTAGAGGACGCCAGCAACTACGCCTGCATTTTTTTTAAATTTACCCGTTTTGGCCGAGCCCGTAAGAATTTTGGGAAATCCCTTCTTAGTGCATCCCTACGGTCCCCAAGGAACATACATGCCAAATTTCAGCTTCCTGCGCCCAATAGTTTCGGCTGTAGCTTGTTTGTCAGTCAGTAAGTAACGCAAGGATTTTATATATTAAGATTGTTGTATTGGATAGCTCATTTATCGAGGAAGGCTATATAACATCACCCTGTGGACCACGGGTGCGATTATATAGCGCGGGCGGGCACAGCTAGTATAGCATAGAGGCAAAAATAACACATTGCAATGTATAAAGTAGAACTTATCATATAATAAATTATTATAATTATATTATATTATAATGTGAAACAGTTGCAGCTCCTTACAAAAATAAAAATATCTACCATAATATTGGCGATTTAAAAGAGTGGCCACGAGTTTTATTGCCCGTTCTTTTTCGTGGTTCTACCTATTGCTTTGCGAACGAGGCAGTAAATGTTAATGTAGAAGCATTAAGAAATTTAATTTTAAAATTGACGTTCATAAGCGTCACCTTGTGACCTAGATGAATAAATGATTTTGACTTTGACTATAAATATATAGTCCAAGTGACTAGTAGTTCATTACTCACAATGACCGAGCAATATGCACAATGCCCTAATAAGGTCGGGTTAGGTTAGTTAGTTAAATTAGTTATTTAACTATCGCACAGATTGCCTTTAAATAAGCCTTTACAAAGCCTAAATACATAGTTGCTGAAACCTAAGGGCAGAATAGAAATACCGCCATAGTCGATAAATACCTACTTATCGGCATAACGTTATTTTGATTTAAAGTACCAATAAAAAGCCGGCAATTATGTAAATCAGTTTGACTTGGCACCTTTGTTATCACTTTACCCATCAGTTGCGTGACAGTATTTATATGTAACTGCCACACAAAGCTATAATGATAACTATAAAATTAAATTTTAGGGGCACCTTAAATAAGCCGTTAAACCATATAAAACCGTGTTGTTGTACGGATGCGAGACATGGAAGGTCACAAAAGACATTTGGCGTCGTTTTCAGGTCGTCGCCAACCGCTGCCTTCGCCGTATTCTCGGTGTTTACTGGCCCGAGAAAATGACAAAAATAGGCAAGACCTGGAGCCAAATAAAGCGAAAATCTCAAGACCGAACGAGATGGTGGCGCACTGTGGATGATCTTAAATCAAGTGAGTCAAGACCCTAAATACGCTATTGGTATATAATATTAGGTACTAGGACTTTGCTGTCGACCCGACTGAAGGTATAGGTATCTGTGCGCCTGTTGCTTGTCTACTAAGCTCGGTAATATTTCAAACAAAGTAAGTACTAAGAAGGTACTTAAGTAGTGAGGTATCTACAAATTGTGGTATTTTGGTAAAATCTACAAAATATGTCAATCGAAATTTCTATCAGTGACTCTCTCATCATCATCTACCTATCACTATCCTGGTTGCGAACAAAACCATCACTCTCCATCGTCTCGAAAACGAAAACGATCATGAAAAATAGGTAAAAGTACAAATACCTACACATAAAAATATTGTGCACTGACATGCATATTTAGCCCTTCACCTTTGAATCGTCTTTTTACCATTATTTTTCAAGATTTTTTAAGTAAAACACTAAGTCGATTAAGAACCTATCATTAAATAACAGGTGGATGGCTCCATTTTTAATTAAGGTAAAAAGCGTAGGTTGTTTGAAATCAATTGTCATAAATCTTTGATAGATTTCCTCACCTTTTTGCAAAGGTAGCCCTAAACATTTAAGTAACAGCCTTCCCACGCTTTCTTTACGAAAGTTATTCTTACAGAATTCTCTTATTTATTTTTACTTCTTAGCCCATTCACGACCAAATTTTCTATTCCAGGGGACTTTTAACTTTGACTTAGAAATACATTAAGTAGACAGACAAAAAGAACTTAATGACATAATTTAAGCACACTTTATTTATTAAGACTATTTTTAAGCACTCAAATTGTTCAATATTTTTTTTAATTATAATTTTTCTCGGTTCGGACATCTCGACTTAAAATCACTGAAATCCAACTATGTTGATTATTTTTTCGTAAAAACCTGCGCATTCAGCACATGTAGGTATTTAACTACTCTGCAGTTATAGGTGTAAGCAGGGCCGAACCTTCCCTATGTGCAATGTGTGCGGCGCACACAGGCACCAGGGTGACAGGGGCGCCGCGCGCCAAGATATGCGTTAATTATAACACTTATTTTCGAAAAAGGATGCAAAAAAAGGCGCTTCACAGATTTCGCACACAGGCGCAGTGACGTAGGAAGGGCAAATATAAAATTAAATTTAGGCCAGAATCGTTAGGTAACGACTAAAAACAAAAACCGGCCAAGTGCGTGTCGGGCCACGCGCAATGTAGGGTTCCGTAAATGCCCATAATGACTTGCTGCAAAGGGTATTAATGTACAACAAATCCGACTGTTTATTTTGCTGAAAAAATAACTTTAATAACACTATTATAAGAACCTAAGTTTTGTTTAGAAAAATACTAGGTATGTATCCAGTTATGTATTGTAAACATAAAATGTGGTTTCCAAGATATACTACTACTATACATACGTAGTACCGTAGTACATTACATACCGAAATACGTATATCTTTAAGATTAAGCCAGCGCGCCCAATGTAAACTCACAGAAATTGGTATTTATAAGTTAACCGACGATTACTCGTAAACTAGTGATATCTACTTAGCCATGACAGTTTTCCTTTTTCAATTCGTTATATGTACTACATTTGTGATTTTTTTTCACCTCTTCCAAATTAATAGTTTAGCCGGCAGAGGGGAGGGGTGGGGCACTTGAGTCTAACAATTTTTTTCACTTCAAAGCTTGGTATTTGACAAACCAATCACTTGATCGAAAAATGATTTGAGCAAACTAATAATATTTTTTAAAAACCTATCCAATGATACCCCACATGATGGGGTACTCAACCAAAAAAAAATTCAACCCCTTTATATATGTAGGGGAGATACCCTTACCTAAATTTTATTCTACAGTTTTGTTGCAATATCTTATGTCTATATTCATGTCAAATATCAGCTTTCTAGCACCAGGCGTCTTTGAGCTAGGCTGCGGACGGACAGACGGACGGACATGACGAAACTATAAGGGTTCCTTGTGGACTACGAAACCCTAAAAAAGGTCATCCGCCCTACGCCACTGCACAGGCGCTTCATAGATTTCGCACACAGGCACTGCATTGGGTCGGAACGGCCCTGGGTGTAAGTATAATTGTATTGTAGAAATTCATTACGCCCATACAAGCAGATCAAGTAAATGAAACTTGTTAAAAGCAGTCTTTTCTTTTAATGTTGTGTAGATTCAGAAAAATGTTGTGAAACATTAAAAGGTAAATGTTGACTGTCAGTGACCGGGAACACGCCATTATATTGGGTCAGACAAAATGATGTGATTTTTATTCATTTATGTCAAACATCAATCGACCCCCAACCAACGGAAGGTACTTCGCTTCGCACCCGCGCGTTCCCGACATTTGGGTCGCATACACATTATTAAGAACATAATATTTATTGAGGTTCGAAAGCCAATCCCATCAAACCACCGTCATACTTTGATTTATATTCAACTGAACTACAATGTCTTGCCACATGGTAAGGGTGAAAATAGCCCGCTACACTCTATATTTTATTACTCAAGCCTATAATTATCATAGCATTAGGAAGTTGTTTTAGGCCAATGAATTCCGACCACGATTTTCTTTCTTATGATTTTCTTATTCTATAGTGTTACAATGTCGTAGCTAAATGGGTAAAAACTTGGTATAGAATAATTTAAGGAAGATAAATTTATTTCGCGTTTAATTTACTCACTCCAGTGTTCTCTCATTTATCTTTCTTACTTCACGCGTAGGCTTTCAAAGCATTCCATCAAAATAAGCTATAACGATCTAATGTACACATTTATGTAACATAAGGCTGTCTACTTTACTTAATGGATCTTATTCTTATAAACTTTTGCAAATATCAAAGAATGCATATTTTTTAAATCCAAACATGTGTGTGAGTTTACTTTAATAATGCGTAAGCTCAGATAACGTATGCTTGCGACACTCACACAGAATAAGCCGTTCAGAGAAGATACGTTCAATAATATATGCAAAGATCACTTTTGGTCGATAAAACAGATGCCTTGGCAACCCCAGATAGTGCAAAATCTTATCAAAGACGTTTCTTTAACCTCCGCTGCATATGTTGTCATATACTTGTATTGGAACTCTCGATAGCAGATGTGCCAAGAGACAATTTAATGGCAAATTGTTGGCTGTAATGTTCTTCAATTTTCCCTAAGAATAATTTATTGATTCAGTATATTCAGTGTTGAATTGATTGTAACTATTAAACAATAGTACGAAGAGGAAAGATATAAATAAAAGTAATAATAATATCATAAAGACCGAATTGGGCTTAGACAGTCTTCCCAGTTTACAAGTACAATGGGCAAAAACAAGCACACTCTATAGTTTCGTACTTTTGTTATTTATTTTTATTCAACTTAAAATCAAAACCAAATACTTCATGTTCCGCAGTAACTTACACTACCACGGGACAACCATTGAAAATACTAAAGAGAAGCATTCTCTAGGTCACTCTCCCTTTGTCTTTTTGCCATTACTACATGTGACATAGTCAACAAATAATAACCTTGAGCCAATATAAAATCCGCTCGAAAAATCTAATGTAAGTTATGATGATGACGTTCTTATTAATCTGTCGGGCACAGTTCCAGCTCGGTTTGGTTTTCTAATAGGCATGACCTGAATAGCCGCAGTTAGCCGATATCACTGGAAATTTAAGATACTAATTTTCAGAACACTGGCTGCTGAAAAATGAAACGATTTATTGAAGTTCCTGTAGGTTTACTTAACTCTTAACCGCTCTAACCAAGTTATTAAAGGTATAAATACCGCTATATGCCCCGACATTTAGCAGTTAGGCTGAATTTGGCACCTCTATTCGCATTACAGTAGGAAATACTAATCACTGATAAAGATTCCTTCTTAGTCATCCCTCTCCTCCTCCCATCTCTTTTCCTAAACCTAAGGGCGGCAACGCACTTGTGACTCCGTTGATGTTGCTTGTGTTCAAGGGCGACGCTAATTGCTTACCATCAGGCGATCCGTCTGTTCGTTTGCCAGTTATGACAAAAAAAAACTAGTGTTAAAGGGATTCAGTTAGCACAAGTCATGTAGACAGTAGCACTTTGGCCACCCTTACATTAACTATAAAATCAGTTATACAGAATGGCGCAAAAGTAATGACCCTATAGAAATGCCATATTTTTTTATGACATCTCCTGTCATTCTGATATTGAAAATTTTGTAGTAACCAAATGTAAAATTCACTAAAAAAAATCATGGACCGCTTTACTCCCCAAGAACGTGGCATAATCGTGTCATCAGTGATAAAACACAACGTGAAATTTGACACTGCAGCGTATTTTGGTCAAAGAATTGAAGATGTTTCCGTGTAAAACTCTGATGACTCATCAACTGCTACCTACTGATCACCGAGATAGTCTAGTTAGGTTCTGTGCTATTTAGTTTCACAATATTTTCTACGTAGTTTGGGCACGTCGAAAATTTTCAACTACAACCCACCTCAATCATAGCGGCACAGGTATGAAAATTGTTATGACGTCTACGAACATCACCTTGCTTTTCCTCTTATTGTGTTACAAAAATCTATAGGTGAGCTTTTGCTTCGCAAATCTATGGAGAGATTTTTTTTTTTTATTGTTATAGGCGGTGTCGTGATTCCAAGCGCTTTAAAATGGCTGCACTTAAATGTCCCAAAATTGATAACAATTTTAAATATATATCTTGACTCAATACTTATATATTTATAATTGTTACATTATGTGTAATAGCAGTGTTATAGCAACGTCAATAATAAAGATAACATAAATCAATTTATGCAAATATTTCATTTACAGTTTCTGTATTCCGACTGACCATTTTAGTTACAAAAATGGCAATCAAATAACTGAACCAAGATCTCGCAATCATAGTGTAAAATGCAGAGCCAAACTAAATAAACAGTAACAACGTTACAATGTTCGTAGCTATGATTCAGTTATAGAAATAAATATTGTGTTATGCGGAGCTGGAAAGTGCAGCATCTGTATCTATTATATCGACGAGGTCACGGTTTAAAGTCATTATTACAACTACTAGCAATCAATTAGTACGTAACGAAATTAAACTTAATAACTTATTCTCCGCAGGTTAGCGTCAAAGGCGATTTGCGTTTGCTGCTAAAAAAAAAAACAAAATAAAAAAATACACATTCATACCAATTAAACCACACAATAAAATTTTCGTCGGCCAAACTGTATGACAGTTGGATGGAAAAAAGGACGATCCCTATAATTAGGTAACTGTGTAAACAACAACAAAACCCAATCATAATACATCGTACAACTGCTTATGATTAGAAACTCTGTGACGCTTTCAGTTAACGCACGCAATCCAAATGTACAAAATATATGTATTGATACTTGACTTCGATCTATAATGAGATAAATTCTTTGTGCTACCAACATAACTGTACCTACTACTGAAAACAGAAGGTTACCTCGCCCGTATTTAACAAAATTAAGAAAAAAATAACTTGATAATAACATGACTATACCAATTGAAATATAGAGTATTAAAATCGTCCTTAATTCTAATTCGGAATCGAACCCACAACCTCCGGCTGAGCAATCTGGGCCAATAACCACTAGACGTAAACGTAGAAGTACCTACGTCTTGTATTCCCTCAATGTTTAGCTCGTACAACCAGATCTATCACTGCGATTTACCTGTCTATAAATATAGCGCAATTTGTTTACGAATAATAACGTACACGATTTCAGAAACACACCTACGTATAATTTGAATTAATCGGAAATTAAGCCAAAGCCGTTACTTTTCATAGTCTGCACGAAAAAGAGACGTCTTAATAATAGGCTAGATAAAAATCCACATCAAACAAAGCAATCAAAACCTATTGATTTTATTATACGGATGATGTTGCTAAGATTTCGTTGGTTTATATTTTAGTGGTTTTAAGCTCTTAATTTCTAATATATTGTGCACTTCAGTGGTAAATATTGTATATACCTGTTATTGAAATATGTATCAAACTTATAATTGTACCTTTTTTTTATTGTAAAATATAATTATCAAATCCTATTGATGTACCCAATTAAAGAAATAAATATAGATCACCTAACGATTTTATAACACAAAAAAGGGAACTTAAATAATGGTCATAACGACCATCATATGTTGATAACTGCTAGGCACAGAACTGATATTTCTAAGGCAACAAAAGACATTTAAAATTACATAAAATTTAACTCACAAATAAAGATGACGGGGACATTTCTTGTAGACCAAAATTGTTCAAAGGATAATAGAAAGTACGAAAGCGAGAGATAAAAAAATATC
Organism: Euclidia mi; assembly: GCA_944739405.2. Taxonomy (NCBI): domain Eukaryota; kingdom Metazoa; phylum Arthropoda; class Insecta; order Lepidoptera; family Erebidae; genus Euclidia; species Euclidia mi. The sequence goes on from OX123187.2 coordinate 17,432,164, forward strand.
CTATAAGTTACATCTTATCAATCAGGGAATCTCTAACATCCATCCGTCTAGCTTTGTTCAAATCTACCAATAGGACATAAAAATGAAATTGTTAATAAGAAGTAAATAACGTATGGCACAAAATTTGTTCACATTGCGCAAGAGCATTAAATAAATTATATCATTAGTTAACCTCAATTTTAATCCAACACATACATATAAAATGGCGCTGATAGACTTGAGCATTCACCTGTAATGAGCATTCTCGCGACTGTTCCAAAAGAAATGAGTGTGTTTTAACGAGCATTCTCACGAACATTCTGGCGAGCCTCAGAATATAGAAAATACATAGAATTCGCGCTACAATGGCGGTTAAACCTAATATATTTACCTCACTTTGACTTATGACCTTAATCTAGGTAAGAATCTTAGTAGTTTGCCACAAAATTTTTTTTTTTTGGGATTTTATGACCTGGTAACTGGACCTTTAGGTCAAATCTTATTTTATTTTAACGGACACTGCACATTCACTTAATTTTTAAATTGTTTTAACAGTATTTTTAATGTATTTATATATCGGTTTGTAAGTATTTTTGTCTTTCAATAACTCTTCGAGTGGCGGCGGGCGGGAGAAAGAATCGCACTTAATGTTCACATCACTGAGTTCACTAGCCAACACTAATCTGTCAAGCAGGAAGTTTTGACAGTCAAAAATAATATGATCAACGGTTGCAACGGCTCCCTGAGCTCCCTCCTGGGATTCACAATGTGGGCATGTATTGCTTGTAATAATGCCAAGTCTAGCAAGGTGTGACGGAGCAGTATTATGGCCAAAGCGCAATCTATTTATCGTAGTGATAAAGTCTCGGCTGGCTTCCTTCAATCTATTGTACCAGGGTCTAACAGGTAATTCTTCTTGTATACGGCCGTAAAATTTTCCTTTAGTGTCTTGGTCTTTCTTCCACAATTCTAACCATAAGTTACAAACATTTTCATTAATACATTGCAAGAAGTCAGTCATAGGAATGTCCATTGCATTTCTAACATCAATGGCATTACTACCTTCATATGCGGTTTTATCAACTATTTCATTGCCATAGATACCTCGGTGTGAAGGTACCCACTGAAAAGCAATGCTTTTGTGCTTGAGGTAATATTGATAAATTATTTCTTTGATGAAATATAGAATATAATTTGTCTTAAAAGAAACTGTAAGGTTAGTTAAGGCTTTAATCAAACTCAGTGAATCAGAAACAATCAAAAAGTATTTGCTATTGTTAATTTGGCGAATATGTTTTAATGCCTGATAAACCGCATATGCCTCTGCAGTGAATATGGTGCATGTATTGTGTAGAACAAAGCTTTGAGAGAATTGAATTTGTGGATCATATATAGCAGCACGCACATGATCACTTCCTTTACTGCCATCAGTGTAAATAACATTATAATTCTTATTATCTGCCATAAACTGTATCATATCTAAATTTTTATTGATGGGATTTTGCAATTCTTTGACGGGATGAGTGATACACTGATAAGAGAAGGAGTAACATGGCCATGGGCATTGTTTTCTAATACCAGTAAAACTGTTTTCTGTTTCCAGCAATATTTTGGACAATGTTGGGGATTTACCATTTAAGAGAATCTCGCCTGTTGTTAGAGGTCCAGGATTTCTACATACAGAAGGTACTATTTTGTTTATTATTTTCTTGTTATCTGCAGCAATTAATTTAAGACAGAATCTCTCTGCAAGTAGAATGCGTCTCAAAATTAGGGGCATTATTTTAGTCTCCACTTCCATGGCCCTTATGGGAGTAGAGCACATTGCACCAGAAATTGTTCTCAAAGCCCTGTTCTGCAATAGATCTAGTTTATTTACATGAGTACTATTTATATACACTAATGAGCTATAATCAAAATGGCTTCTAACTATACTTTTATACAAAGTTGACAATATTTTCGGGTCAGCTCCCCACGTAACGCCTGCAAGACATTTTATTATATTTAATCCTTTAAGAGCATTTTTTGATATGGTTTTAATATGTTCCTCAAAGGTTAATTTTTTATCTAATACTATGCCTAAAAATTTTTTAACATTCACTGGATTTATAAATTCTCCGTTATATATTACTTTTGAATATGTGTTCTCATTTCCAAATATCATGGCACTACTTTTGGAGGGATTAATTTTTAAATGTAACACATCATTGTAATAGTGAAATATTTGGGACAATGCTCTGTTAATATTGTCTATTGCAATTTCTACATTATAATTACTACTGTACAAAACAATATCATCAGCAAACTGCAAAATATCTACATTACTATTTACAAATTTACAGATTTCACTTGTATATATATTGTACAACAAAGGAGATAGTGTAGCACCCTGCATTGTACCTTTAGATGCACATTTTGGACCATGCAATGTATTATTATGCCTTACATAAAGTGTTCTACTATCCAAAAAATTATATATCCATTTACATAGTTGACCAGGCACACCTAACCTAGACATAACTTGTACAAGTATAGCCGGATCTAGATTGTCAAAAGCACCCTGAACATCTAAAAATACACAAACAGTGTGTAACTTATTATCTTTTGCATGTTTCAGGTCTGAAATTAAGGAAGTGAAGCTGTCTGCACAACTTCGCCCTCGACGAAATCCATATCGTACATGCGGAATGATGCCGTTAGATTCCATATACCAATCCAAACGATTTTTAATCATGTTTTCAAATAGTTTACCTAGACATGAAGACAGTGATGTTGGTCTATAAGAGCTGGCAAGCTCGAGAGGATTATCTGGTTTGAGTATCGGAATTATGTTTTCCATGATTGTGGAATACATTTACAATGCCAAAGTAAATTAAGAATATTAAGAAATATTTTTTGTGCTGATTCATCTAAATTTTTAATATTACAATAGGGGAAATCATCTAAACCAGGTGTAGTGTCTTTCCGAGATAACAAACTCATTTTAAATTCAGACCATGTAAAAGCATCTAGCAAAAATTTTGAATTTGGATTATCATTATTTAATTCGAAAATATTGCCTAAACTATTAATATTATTTAGATTGCTATTGTCAGATAATTTATCTAGAAATTGAGAAATAAACTCATCTTTATATGATTTATTACCAGCTCTTATACCTTTGAACATTTTTAGAAGATTCCAAATCTTACTTATAGGAGTAGTTCTATTAAAAGTGTTACATAAGCTATTCCAACATATTCTCTTTTGTTCTGATATGGTTCTTTTTTTAAGTGCATCCTTTCTTTTATAATCTAAATAGTTCTCCATAGTAGGATCACTTCTATATAGTTTCAATGCATTGTAAGAGGCAATAACACTTTTTTCACAAATGTCATTCCACCAAGGAGCTGGAGGTCTACTTTTGAAATTATTTGGTTTATTAAGTTTAGGAATTGTCATAACTTTTAAATTATCCAATCGAGAACAAAAATCATTATAGGTTGAAATAGGATCATATAATTTTAGAACTATATCATTAAATATTGTTTTAGAAATAGTTTTAAACTTTTTCCAATCTGCTTTGTTATATATAAACCTATCAACAGGAGGATTAATATAATATTTATCTATATGCAGTGAAATCTCTGTTATTGTTGGGTAGTGATAGCTGCCCATGGCATCATCATGTACAGACCACTCGCATATTGATGCGAGGTTAGCACTAATAAAGCTTACATCAATTGCAGACGGATTTCGTCTCGGGTTGTTAACAGTTGTAAAACTACCATCATTTAATATACATAAATCCAAGTCATCAATGATATTAAATAAATCCTGACCTCTGCTCTTAGTGGATAGACAACCAAAAGCAATGTGGTGTGCATTAAAGTCACCACTGACAAATATAGGCTTTGGAAGATCATTGATAATATTACGTAATCTATTGATCCGTATATATCTACTAGAAGGAGGACAGTATACACAAAGAATAGTCAAGCTACCATGCACCGTAGATAAGGACAGAGCTACAGTTTGAATTTCTTCATAAAATCTAGTGTTTAAAACTTTGTACTTTAAATATGGCTTAATTAGTATTGCTACACCATTATGAGTATTTTTAGAATTTTTGTTATAAATATTATATCCAGGTATTCTAAAACTATTGTCTTTAAACCATGTTTCGTTAAGTAAGCAAATGTCAATATTTTGTTTTTGTAAGAATTGAATCAGTAAGGGTTTTTTATTTTTAGCACTTTGAATGTTATATTGAGCAATACGTAGCTTAGACATGGTATGACTTGGATCCATTACTTGAGGTTTTTAATAAGTGTTTCTCTAATGGTATTTACAGTGGTAGGCGTATTATCGCCCTTATTACCCAGTTCCACCAACGTCTGTACCAGGGCCTTAAGTACATCGTTGTTGGCAACTATTTGGGCTTTGATGTCTACTTTAGGAGAGACATCTCTAGAGTTATTTACACTATGTACAGTATTATTTACAGATGTATTTACAGACTTATTTACAGATGTATGTACAGATTTATTTACATTGTTAATTGGTTTCATTTTTGGAGGTGGCAAGGGTGGAAATTCAATGTTATTACTTGAGTGTTGTTTTGTAATTGTAGCATTTGCATATGTTATCTTATTTTTCTTTTCTACAATTTTATTTAACTTAATTGGACATAATCTCGAAATTGCAAGATGAGGCCCGCTGCAATTGCAACAGCAGATCTCTGTTAGTCTATCACATTCTTTATATAAATGCTCACCTCCACAAATGGAACATCTTTGTTTGCCATTACATATCCTAGCGGAGTGGTTAAATTTAAAGCAACGGAAACATTGCTGAAATGGGGGTATATATTCAAAAACTCGGTATGAAAACAAATCATATTGTACATTGTCTGGAAGAATATTCGATAGAAAAGTAATGCTAACTGTTTGTAATGGTATTCGCTCTTGTCCTACCTTCTTTGTGAATCTTCTTATAGCTATTATTTCATAAATTGATGATAGTTTTGTGTATAGTTCTTTGTTCGAAATGTTTGCTGGTACAAATCTAATTATGCCTGTTTTTTCTATTTGCGCAGCCGGAATAAATGCTTTCAAGCCATGTTTGTTGAGAAAAGCGCTGTTATTAATAAAGTTATTGGCCGTATTATATTGTTTAAATATTATTGCAATTTTATTGGCGTTAATTCTTTGAATAGCCGTCACCCCTTTTATCTCGCTAGAAAATATATGATTCAGATAGATAGGGCTCTTATTGCCTATTCTATCTTTACTGTTGGAAGCTTCTATAAACACTTTAAAGTCCACACAAGTGGCATTTTCAGGATAAATTCTTTTGTATTCTGGTTTTAGATACGGTGAATAGTCAAAATGCTCACCGCCGCCGCCATTACCATAGTCCTTTTCACTTCCTCCGTCTCCAGCCTCAGGCCGAGGACGTTTATGTGAGGTGGGCGGGTTATCCCCGCCCCCCTCATTTCCCACCATTTCCACGGGTTTGCACACCTATCACTATGGTTTTTTATTAACTTATAAGTAAAAACCACCGAATATTTAATCAGAAATTAAAATTGAAAAAAATTCTGATCCGCGCTTTTTTAAGGTTCCCGCCAGAATCCGTTTGCCACTAATTTTAACTTGACTAGTGATGAGCTCACTCAGAATTAATATCGATAAAATATCGATAATGTTTGCAATAATTATTTGAACGGAGGAAAAGACACTTGTGTAATTTATTAAACCTGTTCAAATTAAAATCTACATTTTATTAATTTAAAACGTCATTTCTTTATGTATCTTACTCTTACTCTAGAAACAATTAATAAGTGAAACTGAAGTAAATATATTGGGTAAAACTGTTGTTGTAGTGCAATTTCTATATGTTTTCTATTTTCTACGGATTAGAGTGTTCGCTAGAATGATCGTGAAAATGTTCGGTTCGACAAAACAAAAAACGGTGAATGCTCGCTGTTCTGTAACAAGTGAATGCTCTGGTGTATTAGCACCATAAACGTTCTTACACCTGTAATTATAATCTAGTGAGTACTCTTAATAAATAAAAATAAATAAGTAATAAAAATACAAAGATAACAACTTCAATTCGTTTAAACCACGAAAACCAATGGTAAAAATAATAAGTTTTATGTCGATAGACAAAACTGTTACTACACTTTTTACCACTAGTTTCGGAATAGAACCCTAGCTTGTATAATTTCCCATTGAGCTTTTATCCTTTTACCCTAAAACGAACTCCTTATTACCATGTATTATTATAAAACGTAGCTTCACCTGAACGCGTGCGCCCTAACAAACATAAATAACTGAAATCCACAAATACTACTAATAAACCAGATCTCTATACACTGTTAGATAGTAAACAAAGCAGCTATGAAGTGTAGACACAATAACTCGTTGCGAACTCCCAAACAATTGGAGTTCGAAACCCTTTCACATGTTTCAGCGAGGCTGCCCTTTATGGCACAATTAGTTTATTGTAGGCGTACCCTGTCTAGGGGATCTGTTTACTGTCGCAACGTATTGCTTGTTGCTCGTGTGTTACTTATATTTATGTGGGAAGCCTGTTACATTCACAATTTATACAATATATTAACATTATGTATGTATTAGTAACTATGTCTGTTTGTACAGTATAACAGCGGATATGATCGAAATCGAACTTTGAATAAAAGTAAGTAAACTTATCTATCTTTACAATTATAAAAAACCGTGTCTGTATTGTATGTTAAAAAAGGTACTTAATGTCATCTGAATATAGGCTTCTGAACCCGAAACAATGTTTTAGTGTTAGTTCAAAAATCAGTGAATAATCATGGATATGCTGCATTGTTTTCCAAACTGAAATTCTGACTTCATTATAATCAGTTAAGTAGAAACTTTACCCTACTAAACTAATTATTGCCAAGTTTTAATTTTTAAATCTTACCAAGAATATTTCTGTCAAAATCAGATGATATTTTTATTTATGTTCTTAAATTACGAAGCCAAATGCCTGCGTTATCCAATACAAAGATAAACATTTCTCAAATGGCCCGTCGGCTACAGAGTGAATTCAGCAGAGTAAAATACATGCTCCAAAACAGACTCTTTGGGCCGAGAGGCCCCTATGTCTCACAGTATCTATCTTGAACGCGATAGATTATGTCATAACGCAACTTGTATGGAATACTTACCGTACCTCGTGACGTAATATTTATCTTCCATGGAAAACAGGAAAGTATTTAATTATCTACGTAATATACGTTATTACCTACTTATACAAAATGGTCAATATAGTTTGTATTTTTTAATATTCCCTAGACAGCATCATCACTCCAAGCTTCTATGAGATATCTTAATGTCATTCATTGATATTAGAAAATGTCCGTTTCACTTTTCGCTCCGCTTGGGTATTAAACTTGAGATCTCAGATTCGTACTCACTTATACCACCAATAGGTCTTGGTAGTCATATTTTCCATAATACATTTACATAAACCTACTAAGCATTAAGTCTTATTTTTTGTGTTATCGACAGATTGTTTATCAGGCAATTTACTGTTTAATATTTATTCATTAGACCTCCAGGAATCACATGCAATTTTGACCTCAGGGCATAATTTAACTTTGTTTAGACGTGAGAGCCAGATTTTGAATTTTTCAAAGGAATGAACCTGGAAATATGCACGCTCACAGCAATAAAGTGGACTGGACGAAAATGCGTTGCCGCCACTCTTTCCCTTTGGGGGCATGCTTATATGTAAAAGTCCTTTATTAGGTCACCTAACACCGGTGATGCTTCAGTTTGTGGGAATGGATGTTTGGATGAAAGTCGGATACTATTTTACGCAGAAACTACTATACAGATTTTGATGATACTTTGCGCTAAGTAATTTGACTGCACGGTTACCCTAGCCGCTTAGGACAGCTTCAAGTGTTGTGGGTTCGATTCCCATTCAAGACATCACTTTAAGCGATCTATAAGTGTTGTTTCGAGTCTGCGTGTTCATTGTGTCCGTTAGTTGTAAGTATCCCACGACACTGGATTTATTCCTAGTACGTGAGTAATCTTTAAAAAGGAAAAGAAGTTATCTTCAAAAAGAAAAATATAGCACATAGGCGTTCGTTGTGATAATCGACAAACGTGCGGGCTAGTCCATGGGCAGAAGTAAGTAAGATTGTAAGGTTGTGGGTTCTTTAACAAATCATCACAATACTTATATTAAGCACTCCCTTTTGTTGGGGGATGTAAGTTATGAAATCGATAATCTGATTCTATACTAGGCGTTCTGCCTAGATCTGATAAACCTTCTTATTTTTTTTTAACCCTAGAAGCCCAATCATATTTCACTTGCTATAAAGCTCAGTCATACGTAAATATGATGCGTAAAAATAAAATCGCTGTGTTTGCCTACTGTTTTCTAGTTATGAACATTTTTTTGCATTGGTTATTAAAAATACGATTTTTGATTAAAAGTTAAAATACATTTAATGATAATCATTGAATTGATTGAATCACAGAAAAAAATCAACAAGAAATTAAAAACTTTTTCTTTTCTAAAATTAGGTATTTTTTACAAAAATCTAAGTACTAGTTTTTTTCAAAACTTTAATCAACTTGTAATAATACTGTATTACTCAAATAGAAAAAAAAAGGTCCCTACGGCCACTGAGTTGGTTCGGGAGTTTAAAGTGATCCGATGGTAAACGGAAAATATATAGAGATATTTCGCCGCGGTATACGTCAAATTTACATAGATTAACCTTTTAGTTAGTGTTAGTGAATACGGATTTTCACCGCCCCATATCATCCCATGGGTGTCGTAAGAGCCGACAGAGGGAGCATATATGCAGAGAACAGCACTGTAAGAGAAAGAAAACTTGATACAAACCCTATACCAACCCGTTTGGCCAGCGTGGTATAGTAGGCCAATTCCTTCTTTCAAAGGAGAGGCCTAGTCCAGCAGTGGACTGTTAAAGGCTGATGATGAACCTTTTAGTGTTATATACTATTCATGTATAGATAAATAACACCCAGACCCATCATAATCGTGCACATCACAAAAATAATAAATTGGTTCTGGGTGAGAATCGAGCCCACTACTTTCGGCTTCAGCAGCAATTAGGGCCACTACACCATTACACCAACAAGCCCATCAAGATTATCCACGCATTACGAGAATACTTGAAATGAAATAAAAATTTTAATTTTATGTTTAACCCTTTCAAAGGAAGCCATTATTAATATTGAAAAGATACCTTGTCTTGAAAAGGACGGGTATAATCTCTCAAAGTATCACAGTAGATCGGCAGGTACTTTTACAATCTTATTTATACTATAAAACGCTTATACTTGGAAAACTGCACACACGCACTCCCTTTTCACTCTAAGCTCTTGCAAGTAGAATAATCCCATCAAAGTACCTGACGATGCCTTGGAGACATTTTGTGTTCTTTTATTTACCGTTTTAAGAAGGACGGGAGCTTTTAAAATTTTCCAAAGATTGCCATTTTTATGAAAATTACACATTGTCATAAAAAAATTAAATTTTTGTGTAAGAGATTTTTCTTTCTTTGTGTTAGAGAGTTGCTAGATGCGGTTCTGGTATCGGCCATTGGGGTATTGGAATTGCCTATAAGATATAGCAAAAGCTAGATCTATCTGACAGATCCCAATAGCCTGGTGATTATAGCATCAAAAACTTTTTGAAGTAAAAAAAACATATTATAAATGTTTACTTTATCAAGTGAGTGTATTTTCTTAAAACAAATTGTTCGTCTTAAAACGCCTTGGCGGTGCCCGAGCGAATGCTTAAGTGTATCGGCACCTTTGTAATAAGGTGCACATCGGTTAATAAGGCTAATTTAATATGCATATCTCTTATTTCAATCAGGCATCAAACCTGATATACATGTTACACTTGTATACAAAATATAATACCTACCTGGTAGCATATGACTAACCAAAATAAATCAACCTCGGGTATAAATTAGTTTCTAAAAAACAGCTTACTTATTATCATACGGATTTGAACAGAATAATTAAGAATCATTCGAGTCCGTGGATGAAGCTTCTCAGTCCATTTCTATTAAGTTTTCCGTCATCTTCTGAATAGTTCTTCCGATCCCACAAGCCTCGTGAAAACGATTTTATTATCATAGAGTAATCTCTAGTTACACTGAATAAAGTATATCAAACTTATTATCCAACCTATCTCGAGATATATATTTATTTTTATGTACAAGACTCGTCTTGGAACTTAAGTTACACTTTTAATTTTCACTAAATTTCACAGGCTTTTTCACAAAGCTGTTTGCCTTATGCGTTACTAAACCCAAAGAGTTTAAGGGATAGTCTATTGATTGGTTAAGTGACCAGTGTCATAATATTCGAAGAAAATGACTACCGTAACGACTATCAAAAATCTTAATGACAGCCGGGACCGACGGCTTTACGTTACGAGCTGTCTGAGGGGAGATTGCGTCTTTTTGTCACTGTTTCACCCATCTGTATTACAAACGGTGACGAATGCGCTTAACCTCGCTAATCGTGAGCACTTAATCTCGAGCCTCTCAACTGATTTATTAGGTATTATTTGATTTAAGATATTTTAACAAGTTGACAAAGCTTTTCATTAAAACATAATAGATACCTACGATAAATAAATCTCTTAGGTAAATTCTAACTAGCAAACCCTTTAATTATTATTAGACGATTATGGAGAACAATGTGAAAATAACGGAACGCTAAATTCATTCGTAAATGATTGAATAATGTATTACAGGGAAAATGGCAGAAGTAATTTTAAATCAATATTCAGTAGAATATAGTAGAAATATATCTAATGGGTAGATGCTGTTTAGAGTAGTTGTGAATATATTTTATAAGTTTCCAAGTTATAGTTGGAGCTAGTTTCTCGTTCTCATACTTTTTGAAACAATTGTCTGAATATAAGGTCGGCAAAGAGAAAAGTAGGTGAAAAAGCATCGAAGAAAGTTTTGTAACATGAATTTTACTGTATCAGATTCCAGTATTCTAATTCGCGGGCAAAAAGCGTTTCAAAAGTTTCGTTTCGACAAATCAATACCGTTTGGCATTAATCGCGTAGACCTTATACATGTAGTTTGATTTTTCACCTCAAGATACCGATGGGAAAACAATATATTTAGTTTTGTGATATTGCGTTATTTTAATTGTCAGAAATAATATACCTACTTGCTTTCCTTTGTCTACATAGTGATATTAATATCATTATACCTCAGTAAATAAAAGTAACGATGATTTGACTATTTGTCATAGCTTCATAATACTACATCGTATAACACAAAGTCTGTCTTCTGTCTGTCTGTCCCTATGTATGCTTAAACCTTAAAAACTACGCAACGGATTTTAATGCGGTTTTTTATAATAATAATAATAATGGTTTATTTGCTAAAACATGGTGAAATGGTTGTTACAAATGTTGTTGTTTACACATGTTTTGCCAAGTATGGCGTGCAAATATTATATTTCAATATTGTCAATTATAAGTAAGAAGATTAAATTAAATTACAATAAATTATTATGGAATTCGAATAGAATTATATAATATTATGCATTAAATTGTAATATCTTTGTCATCCAGGTAATCATTTAATTTATAATAATTTTTATTCAATAAAAGTTTATACAATGTCTTTTTAAATGTCATAATAGGTAAATTTTGAAAATTATTTGGTAAGTGATTAAATATTTTAATGCACATACAATACACGTTTTTCTTATACAACATGGAAGTGGTAATATTTTAAGTTTGCGGAATAGTGGTTTACAGCTGTCAAGGAAATCAGCTCCACACATTGCACGAACACATTTCTTTTGGGCTGTGAATAACCTATTCATTTCGACTGAGTTTCCCGAAATGATAAGTCCATATCTCAGTACAGAACATACATAGGCATGGTACGCAATCATTGCAGTGTCCAAGTTTATAGTTCGTCAGGCATTTCTTAAAACGTAAACAAATCGGTCTATTTTAGCTAGAGTTTTTTCGATGTGCGGCTTCCAGCTGCAATATTTATCAATTGTTATACCCAAAAATACACACTCATTATTACTGTTTATATAATTATCTTTATAATGGATGTCTAGTTTATCTGTGTTTGCATTGAATGTCTGACATTGAATTATATTTGTTTTAGTCATGTTAATTTTAAGGTTATTTTGTTGTAACCAAGTAATGGCACAGTCAAGGGTTTTATTAATTTCCATTTCTGAGTCATGTTTGTTATTATTTTTTATTATTAATGTCGTGTCGTCAGCGAATTGTATACAGTCTTTATTTATAGCGTCGTATATATATAATGATTCATGAGGAAGGTTTACATTATGTATAATTGACGCGGGCAAAGCCGCTGGCGACGCCTAGTATTGTATAAGTCAAATATTTGAGTACCTATTTAACGTCTAAAAAGAATTTAGAATATTTAGGTAATACTTCAAACAAAATATTAGAACGGCAAATGTTTCAGTAGAAAAGTATTTAAACTTGTTATTAAGTCGATACATAATTAATCATGAAACAATATTAAGTAACAATCAGTTAACGCATAAATTAATAAAAAGCAACTCACCCGCACAAAAATCCAAAAAGGCGCTGAAAACTTTACAACAAAATTAAATCACAACACCACACACCTCACCAACTACAAGTTCAAAACTCTCTAATTTCAAAAATAGATACCATGTTCATTTTTTTCTAAAAAGAATATCTACTATTTTTTTAAACATCCGCGGTAAAGTTAAGGCCTGGATCGCGTTCAGCCCGTCCGTGCCAGTAGACGTCCTAACGTCGGGAAATCGCGTCGCTCACTGTTCCTCGCGCACCGCTCGCGCCGTTTTTACACAATACAAGCTTTTCAGAAACGTCCGTTGCAATATGTTTTCACTAGGTTTTATATGCATAACACAACTGTTGCATTTGCCTTAAAGCTTTTAAAAACACTATTCAGATAACACAGTGTATGTTGGATATAGGTTTTATGATTTCTTGTAGGTACAAGTAAGGTTTGAAAATATTGTTATAGGCTCTTGTGTTATTGAACATTTTTATAAGAGACACAAACAAAGTACGTTACCTGCATGTGATCAAAAGGTACGGATCGGTATCAGATACGGATTGTATTTTATTGTAGAAAAATGTTTTTCATTTGATAATACGAACTTCGCCAGTCAATCGCTACGCTAATTATTATTTGAAAGCATTCGTTTCTCATACTATCTCGACTTTTAATACACTATTACGATTGTTTGTTTTAGTTAATTGAAAAGTTTAGTATAACTGCTTATTTTCTGTAAATATTTTGATGTTTTTTTAGGTCTGGCAGAGATTTACACTTACCATAAAACATACCTACCTAATGTTTTCCGTTAGCTAGCTATCTTAGGTTCAATGTCGGATTGATCAAAATAACATAAAAAATGATTGGAATATGTCATGTGTATGTAATAGTTTATTGTTATATAAATTTGAATAATCACTAATATTATGTGGGCACATACTAGTGAAGCATTAGTTATTTACTTAGACTGAAAAAGCCAACTCGTCTCAAAAAGTACTTTTAACCGATTAGATCGCAGCCATATTTAGTGTTCCTGTGATAATAATAATATACGCGGCCTAGAATAAAAAAAATTGTATAGTGAGAATTATGAAAAGAAATATTAACTGCAGCCTGCTATTAAAAAGTATCTATTTATTTAGATCTTGCTGCTATTGCGAAGATGCCAACCTGGGCGTTAGGTTACCGGGCGAGTGCTAAAATGCTAATACCTATCAATAATTTAAAAACAGAATAATAACTAGGTACCTTCTCTGTCAGTGACCGTATCTAATAAAAGTCTCATAAAAGCACTTAAGCAAGGGTCAAACTACGCGATATAATGCAACAACATTTTCAGTTTAAGCCATTTTCTTTTCAATAACTACGAACTACACACCTGAATGTGTACATATGTATATTTTATACATATGTACACATTCAGGTGGAACAAGAAAGAACTAACTTCCGTGTAGAAATCACACCCATGTAGAAATTACTGGAACACGAAAGAACCAACTTCCGTGTAGAAATCACGCCCCTTCCGAACATAGATCTTACAATAATCCGTGTAACCCAATTTTACACATTGCTACACGTAAATTAGCGACGGAACCCAGGTGTGCTGTGTCGAGTGCGTTATGTTGCCAGTTACAAAATATCGCTCTCCCCAACTACCGCTTTAGAATTTTCATTTGAAAATATGGCCACTTGAGCTTTAATGTTTGATTTTTATGTTCGTGTCCTTGTTGCGCTCGCATAATAAAAACTGAGACTGTTGCCGACTACTATGCATATTTTCAGACAAAGTGGTGTGACTCACATTTAGACAAGATTCTGATCTCTCGAATCTCAGATGTGATGACATCTGTGATCACTTATATAATCGTATTATTAAAATCCAACAAGCCGAAAAATTAAAATGCCTCACGAAAGTTTCATTCTTATTCTAATTGTTTTTCTAGCAATTTTCTTAATCATTTTAAATCAACGCTTGTTAAACCGCTTGACCAGACGGTATGTCTTTACTGCCGTGGAAGCTGGGTAGGCCTTTGGTGTGGGACGCAACTTGTGTCGACACCCTTGCGCCATCTCATCTTCCTAGCACAGCGGGTTGTGCGGGCGCTGCTGCAGCTACAGCGGAGACTCTCAAACGGCGCAAATACATAAATCTAATAGGAGATTATGTATTTGAGCCGTTTGGAGTCGAAACGTTGGAACCATGGGGTCCAAGTGCGCGATCTCTTTTTAGAGATCTCTCAAATAGACTGGTCGACGCCTCGCGTGACCAGAAGGCTGGCCTGTATTTGGCGCAAAAGTTCAGCATTGCCATACAACGTGGCAATGCTGCCAGCATTCTGGGCACGCTCCCAATTGACGGCGATGTGGAGGATTTCCATGACACCCTCTAAATTTTCTTTTCCTTTCTTTTTTAAAAATGTATTTTTTAGTTATTTAAGTATAGAAATTACTGTCTTATTTTATGTGTAAATAGTCATTTAGCTATTTTAGTTTTAATTTAATTACAAATAAATATTAGTAGTACTTTACGCTTGTTTTAATTCAACTGAACCTTTTAACAATAATTTAAATTTTACCTTATTTCGAAGAAAAATACTGAACATGGCAATACAGCGTGCCTAATGATTGATGTTTTAGCGCCAAAAAGAATTGCGGGCTAGTTTATGAAACATGGCGGACATGTTTTACATAATAACGCCTTGTTTCCCGCGCGATCCAAATAAAAGATAAAACTAAACACATTATCAACGGGGCCTTTGGTTTATGAGCTTGTCAGCAGATTTATCACGGTTGCCGGTAGATCCAGTGCGTGGTTTTTTTTTATCTTGCAAAATATTTGTATACAACACTACGGCGATTAAATAAATCTAACGGAACGTAAAATAAATAAAAAGAACTATTATTTGAATGACCAGCTGGTTATGCAAAGCATGTGTTACTTTAATTATATTATCTGTTCACCGATGGCTTGGTGAGAATTATTTATTTACGGTAAAACATTTATTTTTACCTTGCCACAGATTAAAATATTTCAATTCCTAGAACGTATATCTCCTGTGTGTTCCCGCGCAAATTGAATGTAGGTCAATAAGGTGCTCATAAGAAATGGATCGGCTGTTAGACGTACCTACATAAGCGGGGAATGAATGACCGATTACTGATCTCTGGAAGCGACGAGAGCAAAAGCCTACTAGGTTTACTTCTTATAACCCGACTAGGCTTTCTTCTTATAATGTCATGTTCTAATAAGTGTTAAGTACTGACTGATAATACTATACAGTACTATTTCAACATAGATCCAAACTTGTTAAAAAGTTAGTCTCGAGTAATCTATGACCACAGCCAAAATTAGAAAGTCAGAAATCCCAGAATACCCATTTGATAAAATTAAATGATTTTATTTTGGAACACATACATTGAATAAGAAAAGACAGTATTTGCAATGTTTACTTTGTTGAGAAAATTAAAAAAAAATACGTTTAAACTATACGACTTCAAGAGCTCCTCAAATATATAAACTAAAAATCACCCAAATTTGTCCTTTTTTGAAAAAAATAATAATAATCTTTAATAATAATAATCTTTATTCAAAAATAATGTTTACAGTGGATGGATACATTAGGTCTGGATAATCTTATAATAATATAATACTTTATAATCTAATAAACAATAAATACTTAACATATAGGTAGTTTAAAGCCGGTATAGGTTATTTTTACTTTGCTATCTAGTGTTTAAAATTAATTGCCTGAACTAGGTTTTCACCTGTGTTTCAGGCTATTTTGTACTTATGTAATATAATTGTGCAAATAAAACAAATGTGCATACGCTTAAATTTAACATTGATGCAATAATAATTAAAATCGAGGCTATTGAATAGTAGGTGATTATTTTATGACAGTAAGCAAATTCTCAGTATCGGAGTAGGTCATTGTTTGTAAGTGTCTAGTTATGATTATTTTACATTGTTTATAACTAAAATTATATATATCTAGTAACTTATTTAATCTATTGTATAAAAAAGGGCCTATGAATAAGAAAAATCTATTTATAAAGACATGTTTACCATGAAACTTAGTACAGACTAGATCTTTCCGTCTCTTGTCCGGGGGCAGTGGTTTGAATGGAATTAGTGCGTGTTGTTTTAGTATGGTGTGCAGTATGAACAATTGACGTACAGTTAGAACATTAGTGGACTGATACAATTCATAGGTAGGAAATATGTAAGGTCGAAACGTCGCCACTTTTAGAATAGCTCTCTGAGCGCGTTCTAGTGGCAATAAGATGGTTTTGGATGCCCCTCCCCATGAAGTAATGCAGTAGGCTATAATTGACTGACACAATGACAGGTAGATTTGTTTTATTAATTTAAAATTTGCAGCGCTACGCATTGTTTTGAAAATAAATATTAATTTCCGTACTCTTTTACATAAGAGGTCTATGTGAATGCGGAAATTAAGATTGTTGTCAAGTGTTATTCCAAGGTACTTGATACATTGTGTAGATTCTAAAGTAGGGCAGGAGCATGCAACGTCAGCAGATGAATTACATTTACTGTCGTGAGCGAATATTGTGTTGTTAGGTGATTCATTAATGTTATTGTTACGTATTGAGAAGTGGATATATTTTGTTTTCTGGGTGTTTAAAGTTAGTATATTGTCAAAAAGCCAGTTATTTACAGTATTGAAACCTAGTTGAGCATGTGTATATACCTCAGTACGAGTATTTCCTGTGAATAATAGTACCGTATCATCTGCATAAGACACAACGACGCCATTATGAAGACTTAGGTTACATAGGTCATTAATATATATTAGGAACAAAGTTACTCCTAAAATGCTCCCTTGAGGCACCCCAAAGGGGGGATTAGGAATATCCACGCTAAGGTTTGTGCCTAGTTTTACACACTGACATCTGTCGCTAAGATAGTCAGTAAGTAGTTGCAATTGTGTGCCTCTTATTCCCACATACTCAAGCTTTCTTAATAGACCTGGAACTGAAACAGAGTCAAAAGCTTTGGCAAGGTCTAGGAAGATCCCAATAGTATGCATCCCTTTATCCAGGTTAGCCACAATGTGATCAGTAACCATGTGAACCGCCTGGTTTGTTGATTTATGCGCTCTAAAACCAAACTGCCTGTCTGAAAGTATATTGTTCGATTCCAGGTATTTCACTAATCGATTATTTATTAGTTTTTCCAAGACTTTAGATAATGCTGGCAAGATTGAAATCGGCCTATAGTTGTTTACACAACTTCTTTCTCCCGTTTTGTATATTGGGATAACAATAGCTTTTTTCAAAGACTTCGGAAATATACCTTCAGACAAACATATATTAAAAATGTGGGTTAGTGGAGGTGCAAGGAAGTGCTTAAATCTTTTGATTATAGAGGTAGAAATGCCATCCCACCCTATTGCTGAAGTATCCCTTAGTCCTTTTATTATTTGAACGACTTCGTCAACGTCAGTATCTAATAATACAAAAGATTTAAGCGCGGAGTTACATGATTTGTTACAGGTGTCGTGCAATGAGAAGTTTCTTTGGTGCAAGATTCTTTCTCCAAGTGATTTGCCAGCGTTAGCGAAAAACATATTTATTTTGTTAAGTGCCAGTGTGGGATTTGATTCGGATTGAAGTAAATCTAATGGTGGTTCTTGATTTTTAGTGGTGAAGGTGCATTTTTTTATAAATTTCCATACTAATTTGCTGTTATGCCCCGCCTTTTCTAGTTCAGCTTTGTTGTATTGAATCTTTAATTTTTTTAGGAGGTTGTTACAAAAATTGCGATATCGCTTGTAAGATATACAGATAATTTCATTATCGGGTGCTTTCTTAGCCTTCGAGTGCAATTTGTCTCTATGTCTTATGCAGCGCAAAAGACCTTGTGTAATCCACGGTTTTGTTATTTTATGTCTGTTAGATAATTTTATAGTAGTAGTATTTTTGTGAATTGCACTTTGTAATTCGTTTATGAGGTAATCGAGTGAAATATTAGGATCAGCACAATAGTAAACGGGGTCAAGATCTATGTTAGGTATATCAATTGCAAGGTGCTCCATGTTTATTTTAGTATAGCTGGGTGTGCATTTATGTTTAGGAAATGATAGTTGTAAAAATAATAGAATAGTGCGGTGATCTGTGATTGAAGAGTTAATGACCAAGGTGCGTGATGGATGCATTGTTTTGATAATGAAGTGGTCTAAGCATGATCCACTTTGATGAGTAGGAAGAGTATGAGCTGGCAAGAGACCATGAAAAGAGCAGACATTAAGATAATCATGTCTTCGGACGTCATTTCTCCCAGACAAAATATTTATATTTAAGTCACCTGTTATAATTATATTCTTGTAAGATGATAAACTGTTTAGTACTAAATCAAGGGAATTAAGAAACTTATCTGTACTAAGAGATGGTGGCCTATACAAAGAGATTATGGCAGTCTCTTGGTTAACTTTAATGAGCAGACAGTTGCTTTCATCAATATGAGGTTTTTCTATAACTACATTTAGATGTTTTCTAATGTATACTACAACGCCGTCATTCTGATTGAAGTGATTATCACTGCAAAATTGTCGATAACCGTCTAACGTTGGTAGAGCGTCAGATCTATTAGATAACCAGCATTCTGTCAGCACTATTATGTCGCAAGTTATGTCAATAGTATGAAGCAAAATTTCTAGTTCCTGAAAGTTTTTATAGATACTACGAATATTTTGCGAGATAATAGTTAGACACTTATCATGAGGTGGAAGTAGGCTTTTACAATCCTCAATATTACACACTTTTGAATCTGAGATAGAGAAGTTGTCCAAGTCATCTATTAGCTTATTAGCCATAACTATAATTAACGAGTACCTTTAGAAGCGGTGCTTTTACTTGTAGTTGGTGGCGCTCTCAGGCGCCTTCATAGTCGATGGAATTCAGGTACCTGTCCTCGGCATATTTTCTTGCTGGGCAGCTCTCGTCCCCAGTTTGGTGATTACTGGGCTTTTTGAATTTCATACAGGTGGCGCAGGAAGGTGGTGATGTCTTCTTACTGCACTCTTTGATGACGTGTCCTGATTCTCCGCAATGACCACAGGTAGGGCTTGTTTCGCGGCAGAATTTTGCTGCATGTCCGTATTGTTGGCAATTATAACATCTTGTAACAAGGGTAAAGTCCCTTACGGGACATGATGTCCAGTTTATGAAGACTCTCCCCTGGTTAATAAGGGCTCTTCGTATTCCCGGTGGTATTTCAATTATATAATTGCACACCGATGTGTTCTTTTTCCCAGATTTGTGACTCAATTTAATGGAGGCAATGAAGGACTCTCTTGTCTTGTCTGGAAATGTCTGTGCTAAGTTTTGTTCAAACATGCATTCGAAGACCTCTTTTTCACTGAGTGCTGTAGGAACTCCAATAACGACTATCCTAGGACGACGCTTAGTCTGCTCTTCGACAGTAAGTCCTGATGTTAAAAGCTTTGTAGAGCTTTTGAGCTTCTCGACGTCATCCTTATTTTCGGTGCTGATGACTACACCGCCATTTTTTGTCTTTCTGACACCGCGTACATGCAATTTCATTTCCTCGGGCGAGATTATGGTCTGGATAAGGGCTTTAGTGTCATCACTGCTTTTACTTTTGTCGGCTGGATATATGGTCACTGAATTAACGGTATTGGGGCGAATAAAATTGTTGCTACCTTTTTTAACCATATCAGCAAAAGTATTCTTCTGGGTCTGGGTATGATTTATTTGCACGACTTTCTTAATCTCCTCAAGGGTATTTGAGATATTGTTTGTCTCTTGAAGGTGCTGGATGGTGGAGTGTGCTTGCATCGCCTTTTGTTTCACTGACTGATAGTTTACAGCCATCTCAGATGCAACAGTGCTCACTTGGCGGCAGATATTTGTGACTCGTACTTTTGAGTCTGTGTTGAGCTTACTTTCTGTAGCAATGGAGCAAACTTCAGTCAGATAAGTATTGATTATCTTCATCCATCTTTCTACTTCTGCTGTAGTGATAAGTTCAAGTGTCGGCTTGGCAGTGGCAGCGGGTGGTTTGTCTTCAGGACGAGGTGACGGCAACGGTGATGACGGCGTAGGGCTCCTACACGTGATCTGACTGCGCGCAAAAGGACTGGCGCTCGACATTTTTAAGTTACACTTCTTACTCAAATATATGTACCGGTAAACATTATTTTAAGTTATTGCACATAAAAACGTACGAAAGTCTCGTGACACACTAATTTTTTTTTTGCTATGTCATAAGAATATCAATTATAATAATTACTGCTCTGCAGAAACAATAAACGCGTCTGCATCTATTGAGCGCAAACAAAAATTGCTAGACTTTTATACGATTTTTGAAACATTTTAAGACAAGTAGATGTCTGCCAGCTTAAGTAGTCTTGAATAAATCTGAATAATGGGATTGGAAATTAAGAACGATGTAAAAGCAAGTAATTAACATTGAAAAATCTCTTCAGCTTTATAATATTATACTAGCTGAGCCGGCGGCTACACCCGCGTTCAAATGGCTACTGCTCGGCTTAAAGGCTTTGGCTTAAAGCGTGATGTTATATTATAGCCGATTACATAATAAAAGTCCCTAAGATTAGTGCGTTCAACCAAACAAACAAACTCATTTAAGAAAGTACCTGCTTAGTAATAAGACGAATAGATCTTTATGTAGAGGGTTACCTTTACTATACAAATGAGTAAAACAAAAACATATGTTTTTAATGTCAAAATAATAGTATTTTTTCTAAGTAGTAGTTTCTAAGTAGTAGTAGTAAGAGTGAGAAAGTCAATATCGTGTATCTCCATTAGCATGACTGCGAAACTATTATGTAGTCCGTCTGCATTTTAGAACCGACCTATCTGTCTGTTTTTTTAGATATATCTGCATGTATAATAATGATGTAAAAAACATACATCAATTGGAGCTTAGCTGAAACACTAGTTCCCTGCCAAATGAAGAGTGAGAAAATCAAAATCATGCAACTTCAATAGCACGACTGAGAAAGTATCGTGTGGTCTGCCCGCATTTCAGGACCGACCTATGGGTCTGTTTTTGTAAATATATGTTTATAATAATAATATAAATAACATATATAATTTTTAGCTTTGCTAAAATAACGCAAATTTTATGAAATTTTGGAAACTATGATATTATATAAAATATAGTAGGAACCGGAACAAGTGCCTGCCATTAAGTTTTTCTATAAAATATAATATATATTTTAAGATACCAAAACGGCAGACATGCTGCAAACACGTTTACAAAGTCGATTTTCATGCTTTTCGACTTCTAGGCACGCGCAAAGGAACCCTCTATTGAAATAGTGAACCCCCATTTGATCTACAGCAGATAAATTAGTATAACTGGCATTAATATGAAGTTTGCTACTATACCGTAAGTCTGCGGAACACTGTCTCTTAGACTATAAATGAAAAGTATTTTGGCTGTACCTTAACTCTGTAAACAATATTAAGGATACATGATTGAATGTTTCTAAATTCGGATTATTATTATTCTACGAGAAAATCTTGTACAAATCTTAGTATTAAATATTATGACTACCTAACTATATTCGTATTCTTCAAATTTAATTCGCTTTAAACCGTTATCATAATACGATTCATTATACTGAAATTGAAGTTAAATTAAGGATCCAGGAAAGGTTTGTAAATATCTTTTATTTCTAATGGGAGCCTTATAAATACATTTCATGTTAAATTTAATCATCTTTTGAAATCAATCGAAGAAGCAATGAACGGTTTTGTATTCGAAAATTATTTACAATTAAAATTAAGTCCACATCTATAAGTCTATTTAAGTAACTTGCTGTTGAATGTTACGTTAAGTAACATTCTACAGCAAGTTATCCAAATTATTTCTTTACATCGTGCCTTAATTTACAGTTTTGAAATGACGTACTCAACTCATCTTGTGCCGCTTACTGCAAATCTAAAATTAATCAAAAGTTAAATTAAGTCCGGTGACGCCAACTCCTTAAGTGCAAGATACTCTTCTCGGCTTCTTCTGTGTTTGTTATTGCTTTCTTATTACGAACAAAAAATATGGAAGCAAAGTGAAATGGAATGTTACCGCGTCCAAACTTATGGTGAACACTGCGCCTTGGAAATGGAGCAATTTATTTATTTATTTAAAAAGACAACTCCCGCACTAGGAAAATCCTGTGTCGCGGGGGACTTAACAAACATACGACCAACGGACACAATGCACACCCAGACTTGAAACAACAATTTATGAATGACACAAAGTGTTATAGGTAGGGTGTGGGAATTGAAACCACAATACTAGGCGCAGTACCAAACGGTGAGGAGGCCGCTTAAGCCACTACACCAACCGTGAAATCAGAAGAATTCAAAATAAAATAGCACAGGCGTCATTGGGATAACATAATGACAGGCGTATTGTTTATAGATTTGTAGCAAGTTCCCAGATATGGTAAGTGCGCTTGACTAGGCAGAGAATGTAGATTCTATAGCATCCTAATAACCAACACTGTGAGTCGAATGTGAGAGTTTGGCCCACTAAACCACTCTGGCCACGGTTTGATGTATGGTTTGATATCGAGGTTTCCGTCTCTTAGCAAAAATACAAAATGCAACGTGTTTTTCCATAGTCGTCCTAAACGACACTCACGGAATAAAATGGGGTGGTGCCATTTGATTCCTTGCAACACTGATTATCATCATCATCCTGCCTTGTTGTACTGCTGGATATAGGCCTCTCCCATGGGCATGCCGCCTTTCCGCCCGATTTCCGGCTCTTCGAGTTCCGCCGCTGCCAGCCAATTTGCGTTTATCGTCACTCCACCTAGCCGGAGGGCGTCACACACTATGTTTACTAAGGTGCAGTCTTCACATTTAAAAAACACGGATATAAGAATATTTAAATATGTTTATCATTATGATGGCTATCATGATGGGCTATACTTAGTTCGCGAGCAGATGTCCGTGTGTGAGTTGTACTACGACATCACATTATTATTATTATCTTCATGACAACATAATTATCAGAGTCGTAAGCGCGTCACGCCATCGCCATATTATCAATGAAGTTTATGCTCTACGTTGAAGAAAGGCATGGACTCTCACGGCCGTGCTCTTTCGCTGAGCGCTTTAGATTCCTTTTATGATAATATTATAGAGTTATTTTTTATTTTTGTCGAGTGCACTCGCGGACAAGTGCTAGATCGAGATTTATATTAAGCGGTAAATATCCCGTGGTTCCTTATATAAATTACTGATGGCACCGTAATATGTATTTTCAGATATTCACTATTCTTTTAGATAAGGGCCAATGGTGTCAAAAATCTCTTCTTTTAAAAGCATCATATAGATTTAATGAGTGCATTATCATAATTATATATGATACTTTTAAAAGAAGACATTCTTGCCACAATTGGATTTTATAACATACCTACATTTTAAAAATTGAATTCAATTCGGCCAAGGAACACATGATTTTTTTTATCCAGACCCCATAACGAATTTTTATTTGGCAACGAATAGAGTCTACAGAGACGTAGTCGATTCTCCCTTTAAAATACTTCGTATCAGATTGATTTCAATGTCGACTTTCAGAAAATGTGGTTGAAAACAATGTTCACAAGTCACAAGATGACCCTAAGCTATATAATACAAAAAAAGAATATTCGCGCCAATTTAGCGTCGGCCATTTTGTCTTTTAACCAATTTTGTTGTGGTTATTTTTAGCATTTGGTAATGTTCTCTACACAGGTTCTCAAATATAAGAATAACTAATAGATATTTTAAAGATAATAGGGTGAAATAGCAATAAATAACTGCATAGCATAGAAAACAATGTTCACAAGTCACAAGATGACCCTAAGCTATATAATACAAAAAAAGAATATTCGCGCCAATTTAGCGTCGGCCATTTTGTCTTTTAACCAATTTTGTTGTGGTTATTTTTAGCATTTGGTAATGTTCTCTACACAGGTTCTCAAATATAAGAATAAATAATAGATATTTTAAAGATAATATGGTGAAATAGCAATAAATAACTGCATAGATATGCTACGTACTTACCGTCTCTATTTCAGCTAAAAAGTTCTCATGAAAATTTTAATAATTACAAACAAACATGTGTAAAGAAAGAAAATCATTTATTTCTATACCAGACACAAGACAAAACTAATAAACAGCAGATTAATTAACATCAGGTTACAGTAATATCATCATATTATTTTATCTCAAATTAATTGCGCCTCGGTACTTCCAAATTCAATATTTAATATTCGAGACCCGTCACGTTGTATTGGAAGTAACGTTTGACGATGAAGGTTACAATGTGAAGACCCATGAAACACAGCTCTTGATCGATGCTGTAAAATTGGATTAGAAACGTGAACGGGGAGAGATTGCCTCAGTATATTCTTAAGGTAAATCAAAGGGATCTCTAGAACGGGAATATCCGTTTTTGTTGCTATTTGATGATCTTCTTTAATTTTATTTTTGTTCTTTCTTTATTGAATGAATCTTGTTTTTCGCCCAGGTTCAGAATATGGCCAGGTATTTATTGATCCTGGCGTGATTAGTGCTGTATTGTGCTACGTATAGTTTTCAACATTGAACGTAGAGTAAATAAAGAAAAATAATGGCTTTCACCGCACTATCAGAGTTGTTTGATTGGTCGGGATGTTTGTTTAATAGGGATGTTTTTCTTTAAGCTTTTGTTCACTTATAACATCATCAAGGCGGCCTGTCAGTTATCCAATATTGGATAAAGGCCTCTTCCCTCTTCTTACATTCTTGGCGATCTTATGCCCGAATCATCCACTCTCAACCTCCGTGTCGTCGAATGTCATCCACCCAGTGCGGCAGCGTTGCGGCGGCCTGCCGCGTCCTCTAGTGTCCGCTCTAGGTCTCCACTCAAAGACTCGTTTTGTCCAGCGGCTCTGGTTCATTCGCGCAATGTGTCCCGCCCACGTCCACTTTTTCTTCGCGATGACAACCATGACGTCTTTAATTTTGGTCTTATTGCGGACCCATTCATTGCGTTTCCGGTCACGTAAGAAGATCCCCAGCTTCGCTCTCTCCATGCCCCTCTGCGTTACACGGAACTTCTCGGCAGACTTTTGTGTTAGAATCATGATTTTAGTAGGTTAACACCGGCATGACACATTGCTCGAAGGCTTTGACTCGGAGATGTAGGGGTATTTTGCTACAAAGTATTCGTTTGTTGGCACCGAATGCGGCCCACGCCTGCGATATCCGCCGTATTACTTCCGCCATTTGATTTTCAAAGCTCAATGTAACCTTGTGACCCAAATATATACACACATCAACAAAGTCTAGGGATATCTTAATCCTAAATTATTTACGAGTTTATAGTTTAGAACCTTGTTAGTTTCCACAAAAAGTTTATATACAGATTAAAACCTCTTTTATTCTATTTTCAAAATTTGAACATGGAAAGAAAAAAAAAACAAAATAATAAACAAAATATGGCGGCAAATTTGCTAGTAATTCGTTACATTAAAGAAAGTTAAAACTGTTTTATTATAATTATTAATGAAAAGGGTTTTTAATTGTTTTTCTTTTTTAATTTAACGTGACGTACGAACTTTAAAAGTCATGTCACGTCGTCATTTGAGTCGAGATGAAATGTTACGAGCCGTGGGCATGTTAGAAAATGGTGCAATTCAACGCGTCGTTGCTGAGGCCCTACATACCAGTCAAAATGTGATATCAAGGTTGTGGTCACGTTATCGCAGTACTGGAGATGTGGCCGAACAGCACACAGGTAGATATCGTGTTACTACGCAGAGACAGGATCGATTTCTCTAAATGACCGCCAGAAGACAACCCAATATCACAGCGCTGCAACTAGTGCAAAGGCTCCAGGAGGACCACCAGCTGCTGGTAAGCGACCAAACCGTGCGAAGAAGGTTACATGAAGTTGATCTTCATGCTCGAAGACCATTGCGTGTTCCAGCATTGCGACGTGGCAATCGCGGTCGGCGGCTTTCGTGGGCTCGGGAGCATTTACCATGGAGTGACGAACAATGGTCTTTGGTGCTGTTCACCGATGAGTCCCGGTTTGGGTTTCACCCGGATTCACGAAGAACACGCGTTTGGAGAGCTCCAGGGAGAGTTAGCCGTCTACGGCACCCTCAGGAGGTCCACCCATACCAAGGCGGGACAATCATGGTGTGGGCAGGAATTCGTGTTGGCGGACGAACCCAACTCGTTTGGATCCAAGGCAGCATGACTGCACAAAAATACCACGAGGAGGTAGTAGAGCCCGTTATTGTCCCACACAGAACTCAAATAGGCCATGAATTTCTACTCATGCACGATAATGCTCCTTGCCATACGGCGCGGCTGGTATCGACCGCTCTCCGAGAGCACGATATTCAAGTTTTGGATTGGCCTGCACAGTCGCCCGACTTAAATCCTATCGAGCATGCCTGGGACATGTTACAACGAAAAGCTTTGAGAGATTTTCCACCAAGTTTGACGACTGAACAACAACTTTACGAACACTTGCAAAGGACATGGGACCTCATACCGCAGCAAGACATTGACAATTTAATTTTAAGTATTAACAATCGATGTCGATGTGTAATCAATGTAAGAGGTGGCAACACTGATTATTAATGATTAGATTTTACAAGATTTTTTCCATTTTTATTAAAATTAATAGTTTTTTAAGAAGAAATGTTTGTTGTTATCATACTAATTTTCCATGATGATTAAAAAAAATATTTTTTTTATTTAAAACAAAAAAAAACACTAAATGTTTTTTATTTTTATTAAAGACCTTAAAATAATCTATGATTCTTCTATTTACTGTATCAGAAAATTCTTCATAGATTTTTTGATATTTGATGAAATATAAAATATCCCTAGACTTTGTTGATGTGTGTATATATTCGGTCACTCTCTCCACTGGAAGATGGTAGTCCGTGACTTCAGCAATATTAGTCATTATTTTGGTTTTCCTCAAGTTCATTTGAAGACCAGCCTTTTCAGATTCCAGCTTTAAGTCCTGGAGCATCGTAATCATGTCTTCAATGCTCTCCGAGACCAGAACCAGGTCATCTGCAAATCTCAAGTTCGTAAGTCTCTCTCCATCTATCAACAACCCTTTCCCATGCCATTGTAGCCGTTGGAATATGCACTCTAGTGCTAGGGTAAATAGCTTTGGTGACTCTCTAGTTGAAATTTGCCAGTTTTCTTGTGTAGGGAGACACAGGCAGTAGCATTTTGATGGAGGTGATTGAGGGTTTGTATGTAACGTTCATCGATACGGCACTTAACCAAAGCTCGCTCTATGAACCACCACTCTATGGAGTCGAATGCTTTCTCGTAATCGACGAAGGCTAGGATAATTGGTTTCCTGTACTCGTTACACTTCTCTATTAATATTTTGAGAGTTCGGAGATGGTCGTTGGTGCTAAAGCCTGAGCAAAAACCTGCCTGTTCCTTTGGCTGGAAAAAGTCTAGTTTCCTGACAAGTCTGTTAACTAGAACGCGAGTGAAGCGCTTGTAAATATGTGACAGTAGGCTGATGGGTCTATAGTTTTCCAGCTTCTTGATGTTCCCCTTCTCATGGATTAAGGTGATTAGTGCGTTGTGCCATGCTGCAGGTACTTTGGTTTCTAAAATGCATTTCGTAAATAGGGCTGCTAACACTTTGCCGAGTAGTTCAGAGTTGATTTTAATCATCTCTGGTAATACGCCATCTTCGCCAGAGGCCTTTCGATTTTTGAGTTGTCGAATAGCATGTAATACTTCATCTGCGATGACATCTGGAACTTCTTCGGAACCAACATTTTGGACAGGTGGTCGGGTATGTCCCTGAGATATATATGTTTGGCTTGGTGTTGTTTTGCTCCGATATAGGGTAATTTTAACTGCATATATATTTAACTAGATTCGACTATCGCGACAATAAGGATCAGCGCAAACGGGCCACTAACCACAGCCACTGGTGGCCAGCGACAGCCACTTAACACACTTTTTTCATATATTTTGTATAGACGCGCCGCACACGTGTGGCCGGTGGCGGCCTCTCGCTACAGAAGTAAAATATATGAAAAAAAAGTGTTCAGTGGCTGTCGCTGGCCACCAGTGGCTGTGGTCGGTGGCCCGTTTGCGCCAACCCTAAGTAACCCTTGTGTCATTGTGATGCTAGCTTTACTGTTCAAAGTTTTATCAAAATCCGATCTACAGTTTTTCGTGAAATAAGATTTTTTTAAAGGGTAGGCAGCAGTGTAATATTACACCCACATTTCGCCATGAATTTTTAGGTCTCACGTAATAGGGGACGAGCCTATTGCCGTTACCGGGCACATCAGGGCACATCACCAGACTCCGTGCTGCTACTGAGAATTCGGAAAAGCCCAGTAACACTTTTGCGCGACCCGGGAATCGAACCCGGGACCTCCGATCAGCAGTCGCATACGCTATCCACTGGACCACGGAGGCAGTCAAAAGAACAACAAATTAAAATACACTTCCGTGATAAAAATATCAGTTTTGCATTTGCCTTGTCAATGAGCATTGTAGTGAAGCAGAACGCATATCAGATACGTATAGTTATACTATACCATACTATGTCATCTACACACTGAGATAGTGAAGTTAAATACAAAAACTTACGTATTTAAATAGGTATATGTTGAATATAAGCCGCTAAAGTGTTGCACATTACCAAGCGTCAAATCTAGGGTAAAAAATACATCTGCATGGTATCTAACTATAAAAAAAGATACCTTGCCCTTATTGAAACTCGCCCTGTTGGTAAAATAAACATTATGATTTTTCTATAAAAGTTCATGTTCATAATAATACTGCAAGCTTCGTGTTAAGCAAATAAGCATATTTTGGAAATCATCTAAACCAGCCCCAATAAAAGAACTAAAATTATAAAATTACCAGTACGAACTATTTCAAGTTTGTTACTGAAAATTAACTTAACGAGGCAGGTAATGGTATTTATAGCCAACCAGCAAATAATAGACAAGCGAATCCAATAACGAAGAACGCAATGACTGATAAAATTGAATAGACCACGCCTGTCGTGTCGGTCCTCACCATAGATGATATACTATAATTAGATAGTACTCACAACTCCCCCGCATTTACCACCTACGCTCCTTAATTGACCAACTTTCGTAGAATTTAAATCGTTTCGCTTCTAGACTGTAAAGTTTGATTTGTTAGATTGATATGAATTGGGATTGTCTGTTTATCTTTAAATTGGGTATAATGTTATTATAATGTTTCTTTTGAAAGGATATCGCCTACGCTTTGAAAAATTCTGCCAACGCAAATTTGTAACAAGTTATACGATGATCTTCAGGGACAGACTAATATATTTCAGTGATAAATTGAAAACTTCTTCAAAATAAGGTGACAAGCCTAAATTAAAGATTATGCGTCTAGTCGATTGGCTGGACGGATGACGGTCTTTTTTTCAGCGGTTCAGACGGTCTTTAGCTCTGAACTGCGTGTTACGGGTTTGATTGCCATGATACAACACTTTATTTTATACACAAATTGTTGTTCAAAGTCAAAATACTTCTTAGGCCGTTATTGAAATGTTCAAAAATATCCCACAACTAAGGACTCATTCATAATGCGGGAGACACCTTTAAAAAAGTCATCGTCATCCTGATAAGTATTACTGTGTGCCCTAGTAAAAAAATATATCTATTAACTTCTAAAAACAGCACACAAACATATCTCACCATTCAAATGAAAAGAAATCAAATAATAAACCAAGTAATTAACTAACTTGAAATTTATAACATAGCTCTTTAAACTCGCAATGAAATGAAAACCATACCGCGCACCGACAGTGAAAATAAATATGAACGATAGACGACTCAGTTCCTCCACGCTCCGAGCTATTAAAAACTTATCAATACGTGCCATGTTTTAACCATTCGAGATTCTCTCTCTGCTATAGAAAATGAATTATTTTCTCGAACACTGTATTGTGATTTATGGCAAGAGAGTCTTTTGATTAAGATTTTTGCTATGAGCTGGTCTTAGTCAATTTGCGTACTGGCATGCTCAGAACAGCTATTTACATTATTATTTTTTTGTCATTAAATAATTTTGGCCGTACGTAAATATTTCAATGTCAGAATTTTTCAGTACTTATGTTTTTCTTGATAATAATAATATGTCAATGATAATACGTCTACTACGTCTACTGTCCGTATGGTGACGGATTGTCCGTGTGGTGACGGATTAAGAATACGGATTGTCATCACCCCATATCATCCCATGGGTATCGTAAGAGTAGACAGAGGGAGCATATTATGCAGAGAACATCACTGTAAGGGAAGGAAAACTTGATACAAACCCTACACCAACCCTTTTGGCTAGTGTGGTATAGTAGGCCAATTCCTCCTTTCAAAGGAGAGGCCTAATCCAGCAGTGGACTGTTAAAGGCTGATGATGATGATGAATGATAATGCCGAAACTGATTTGAATCCAAACTCCTTAAAAAAGATTTCAGCATCGTTAAAGAAAAAGTCAAACGAAAGTTGCCAAAACATATGCTGTCTTTGTGATCGTAAATCCTGCGACAGAAGGATTTGTCATATAACAGATAAAATCATTTATCAGTGGAGATATAAGCTACCTATTAATTAAAATTGGCAAAGTCCTGACCTGACCGATTTCTTATAAATTAACTATACTTCACCCAAGGCTCCACTCGTGTAGAAAAATCCTTTCTTAGTTTTGCCCTATTCTCCCCAAATTTCAGCATCTTGTGCAGAGTTGTTTCGGCTGTGCGTTGTCTGGCTATCAATCAGTAGCTTACAGGTATCCATGTTGTTTATTATGTCTGCATTGTTACTATTTAGTTGTTCTTTAGAAATTAATTAAAATAGATGGATTATTAGAAGTTATTTAATTTTATAACACAACCGCGGGCACTCGCTTAAAATACGATCTATCTATAATATAATTAATAATATTAATAATAATAATAAATTTATTTATTACCGAATTAATAACAACCCACAGAGGTACAATTTCAAAACATAAAGTATCATTATTAGTGAAACTATGAGTTACAAAATGTTAGACCCTATCTCCTAAACTAGGCTAAGGTGGCCTGTATCTTAGGAAACAGTGATATCTATTACATACATACATAGACTCACGCCTGTTTCCCGGAGGGGTAGGCAGAGACTACGGAACGCCATTTGCAACGATCCTGACATATCTCTCTTGCTTCATTCACTCCCATCAGATTCCTCATGCATGCTCTTCTGTTCAGGGTACTTCTCACCTGTCCTGTTTCTAGGATGTCTGGACTTTTACAACTATAGACTCCTTTAAAGTGCAGCAAACTCATAAACAAAATCGTTCACTAACTGAATAAAAGGAAAATCAAACTTTTGCTTAGTGTGTTCTGGTTTTCTTTTGGTGGTAGAAGCTCGATAGTGGAATTTTCCAGCTGAGTACTTTTATTGAGCGCTTTATAATTTTCTCAAAGGGAGTATAGACCTTTCGGTCCTCTTTTATTTCGTACAAATAACGTGGTTATTTTTGCTCCTATGAATCAGTTCGATTTGGTCTAAAGGAGATTTGAAAGTGGTAAATAATTTCATAATTTATTTTAAAGGCATATTTGGAACTATATGGCGTGTTAGTAAAGAATAATACCAGCCCATGACATACAAAATATCATACTTGCGATCTTAGGCGAGACTTCTGCTATCGCTAGATGATCTTTGTGCTCGTTTGCCTAATATTAAAAAAAA
Source organism: Euclidia mi (assembly GCA_944739405.2). Taxonomy (NCBI): domain Eukaryota; kingdom Metazoa; phylum Arthropoda; class Insecta; order Lepidoptera; family Erebidae; genus Euclidia; species Euclidia mi. Next base: position 17,464,516 of record OX123187.2, read on the forward strand.
ACTGTGTGCAAAAGACAAACGCATCGCCTGACCTGTTGAAATTCTTTGCTTTATTTTTTTCCTTTACAACGCTGACTTGTTACAACCGGAACCTTATATTAGTAACTGCTTCATCATAAGCTCCCGCATATTTAAAACTAGAATGTCCATCATAATTTAAGGTATTAGATATGATTCTTGGGCAACTCGATTTAGTATTAGGTTTCGCGTACCAACACGTCTATTGTACTAACTTTAACTTATACTGTACTTTCGTCGTGACTCTATTTAAAATACCGGTGATATAATTTCGACGCGTTTCCGTAAACATTAACACAGTTCGAAGGCCACTGTCAATCATTTAGACAGAGCAAATAACAGCGAACGTTCGCATTCGGACGGTTCCATCTGAACGGAGCGAAGACATTTCATTCTAAACAGATACTAAGGAAAGTTATAATTAAATTTGGAATGTCGTACCATAAATCTACTGAGATTGACATTATCACGTCGGAAGTGAATCCCATTTAGTGCCTCTAACTCTGATGAAACGGCCCCAGTTTTGTTAGTGCTATTCTTTTTAATGGGATTTTCATGGGTGTAAAGAGTATTTCGGTTTCACTTAATTAGTTTATATCGATACGTAAAACTGCATTATGTTATCAATTGGTTAGACTCTAGGCTTCCTTATGTTTGATATATGTTTGATACTTTTAAAATAATTATGTTCTGCATTCCACACCTATTACTAAGGATTGGACAATTAAAACCTTCAATAAATACACGCACGCAAAACGGCATTATATAAATAGGCACGCTTTTTACTAAGGTCAACCAAAAATAGTCTTCCCATTTTTACTTCACTCGAAAACTGCTTTATTTCTGTTTTCACGATGAAACACATACGTAGAATACACGCCTTTTTCATCATCATGCTACACACACACAGAGCACAAACCCGCTTCAAAGCCATAGTAAAGCCCAAAGAACTCCAAAGACGATCATTATACCGCAGGTCACCCATTTCAATCGACACGACAACCGACGTGCCACGACCCATTCACAAACATAAAGGCTAGACGCCAAGTATAACAGACGTCGACAGACCGATTTGATTTGGAAAAGCTCAACCACGTGTGAAACGGAAAACACTAAAACGCTTGCGATGAACACAGATTGTGGTATATACGGGGTTATTTATTGTGTCCTGATTTTCCTTCATTGGTTCGCTTGTAAAATAAACTTGTAATACTCCATCTTCGCACTTACATCTACAAATATCTACGCTCAATGCGTTTCAAGATAATAATATATGTCGAAATCCGAAATCGTTTATGTGGGCATAATAAAAAATGTTTATTTTAACACATAGTATTTGTGCTATCAATGACATTGCGTCTACTGATCACATTTGGTATCCTTCGAGGGCTAGACGACTTGGATGCCCGTGGTCACAGTCGTGTGAAGTCATTCCCCAAAAAGACAACCTTATTATATTGTTTGCGAATATTTCTGCCGTGGAACGTACCCAAGTAAGATTGTTCAACGATTATTCCTAGCTGAGGCCGCGGTACACGCGCGTTCATTAGAACTACTGCCTACTGCTCCGCACCCGTGTTTCACGCTTATTACGCTATGTGATTAGTATTGATACTATTTAGAACTAAAGACACCGATTTCGTCTAATGAAAGATTCACCTAATAATGTATTTTGTTTAGACAAATAAAAATAGACTAAATTCTAAAAACCTGAATGACTTTATAATTTATCTTTCGTCCTAATCTGTAAAATCTCATTAGATATGGAGTCCAATTCGCAGAAACAAGTTTTAGTTTGCTATACATTCAGAGAAATCTACATTAGTGCTACTAAATATTACACAAAACTGGAAATTCTAATGTGGATGTGAGTTTTGAAATTAACGCTTTCGGTGAACAGCATGACTAATTTAAAATAAGGTATCTTTCTGCACTATTGGACAAATCATTAAAGCACAGAAAAATAATTCATATTGTACAAGACTTTGTTTACAACTAAGCCCGCGTAGGTCGATTTTACCCCCTTGGGGTTGGAATTTACCAAAAGCCTATAACAATATTATAGGATTTCATAACATGAAGATCCTGAGATCATTATAAAACCTAATATAATGGACAGTCTAGAAATACAAGATCGTCAGCAGCCTTGTTTAATATATCTACACATTAGGAGAGGCCAAAGTCCGACGCTGGCCAAGTGCACGTTGGCAAACTTGTCACACATGTCTTATGAGAATATTCTGGAGAACTCTCGGACATGCAGGTTTCCTAATAGTTATTGCCTTCACTGTTTAGCAAGCGATAATTAACAGATAAATATGCTCTTAAAAATTCGAAAAGTCAGTGGCGCGTGCCGCAATTTTCATCGTCATATCAGCTAAAAGACGTCAACTGCTGCACATAGGCCTGTCCCAATTTTCTCTGCATGAACCGATCGCTATCACTGCCTATCAAATACAAATATACTTACTTAAAACAGTTATTAAATATAAATCCTGTCTGTACTTACGTATACTCGCAAAATGTATTTTAGTGAGGACTCTGGTGATTAGAACTAAGTATAGAGTTAAAATTATCGTGGGTATAATGGAAGAACTAAATAACTCAAAATTTCAAGTTTCGAGATAATCGCGATTTACTGTTTTTTTGACACTTTTTTTTACATCACTAAGAAATGAAGAACAATTTTACCGTCGGCGATTTTATATGCTTTAAGCATGTTTGCTGTCGATTCTATGCTTGATAAAACTAGCTTTTATCATGAACCAAAAAAATATTAAAAATAAAAAAACCAAGTTATCCAATTTTGCCACACTAAGATATTGCAAACATACCATAGTTAGCTAATTCTATAATGTAGTTATTCAGTTTTTCCCACACATTAAATGAATGTGAATACATGAATTTGGGTCAACTAAGTACACTTATTTAGTTTTGAACCTAAAGAAATATTTAAACACGAAAGTTAGGCATTCTTAGTGAAAGTTTATTTGTTAAATTTTATCACTGATTATTGATTTCACATGAAATAAAAACCTGGATTGGAAGTAGTAACATTGTATATATATAAAAATAAACGTAAAATTACAATATAAAAAATTAACAGAATTAGGTATGACAACAAAGTATTATAATTATGTAATTCAATTAACTAAATTACTTATTATAAATCTTCAAAAATCAACTAAAACAAAAATAACTTGCCTTTGCATTAAAACATACTAGGGTGGTCTGAAAAGTTTCCGACCTCAACCTGAAGGAAGCAGCACTCGTCAAAAAATTGTGGATGTAACTTCTTGTGGCAGTTAACCACCAACATTTCAGCTATTTTGTAGCAGTTGTTGCTATTTGACAGCCATACAATTAAGTTGATGTGAGTGTGTTTTGTGAAAATGGGAAATGTTGTATCGAGCTGGCATTAAATTCTTGTTTTTAAAAGGCACTACGCCGACGCCATTCAAGTTTGATTAAAACTCTGTTTATGGGTACTCTCTGCTCTATCATGATCGCGCTAGCCTTATCCCGGTTGCATCTAAGACTTACATATCTTAGAGCCCGAGGTCCGCTTAGTGATCTAATCAGGTATGACAGAATATCAACTTTTCCACAGAGCGACAACCGTTTGATCTCCGCAACCCAAAGGGATAGCGATATTCCATGGTTTAGACCAGTATCAGTTTATTTGAGGGTACGGAATCCCCGTAACGACTGTCAAAGATCTTCCAGACAGCCAGGACCGACATTTTAACGTGCTCCGAGGCACGGGGCAAGCGATATTTAACAATTTAATACGCACTTAACTTTGAAAAGTCATTGGCCATGGATTCGAACCCGATACCCCCTGCATGGACAACTATTAGTACCTCCACTAGGCTATCGCTGCCTCACTGCTCCATCATTTACTACAATAAAATTTTGGGCAGCTGAATTTAAACCTGGTCGTAAGAGCTAGGGAGCTAAGGTCCGGGACGTCCAAACACTGCAACCACTGAAGATAACCTCGCAAAATTTCACCAAATGGTGCTAGACGACCGCTGAATTGAGTAAGAGATATAGCAGAGGGTATGAAAATGACCAACAAATGAATTAGTTACATCTATACTAATATAATAAAGCGGAAGAGTTTGTTTGTTTGTTTGTTTGTTTGTTTGTTTGTTTGAACGCGCTAATCTCAGGAACTACCGGTCGGATCTGAAAAAATCTTTTTGTTTACGATAGCCCAGTTATTCCGGAAGGCTATAGGCTATATAACATAACGCTTCGACCCTTTGGGGCCGGGCAAAAGGCTAAAAAGGCTAAAACATAATGTCGGCTTATCTCAGGAACTAGCAGTCGGATTTTAAAAATTGTTATTGCCTATGATAGCCCAATTATTCCGAAAGGCTATAGGCTATATAAAATTACGCCACAACTTTTAGGGGCCAGACAAAAATAATAAAATGGTCAAACGAGAAGGGGGAGGGTTGGGTCAAAGGCAAAAAAAAGGCTAAACGAATAGGATACAATCTATATGGGTATCGTTTTCGAGATTTTCGGGACGCTGATTAATAATATGAAATTTATTTAGTGATCCAAGATGGCGGACGGGAAATCAAAGATGGCGGTTGAGAAAATTTTAAATATCAATATGGGTATCGCCTTCGATATTTTAAGGGGTGGAGAATCGAAATACAACATCTATTTCGTGATCAAAGATGGCGGATGGGCAATCAAAGATGGCGGATGGGAAAATAAAAAAAATCAGTATTGGTATCGTCTCCGATGTTTAAAGGGATGGGGAATCCAAATACAACATCTATTTCGTGATTCAAGATGGCGGATGGGCAATCAAAAATGGCGGATGGGAAAAAATTAAAAAATCAATATGGGTATCGTCTCTGATGATTTAAGGGATGGTGAATCCAATTACAACATCTATTTCGTAATCAAAGATGGCGGATAGGAAATCAAAGATGGCGGATGGGATTTTTTTTAAAAGTCGATATGGGTATCGTCGCCGATATTTAAAGGGATGAGGAATCCAAATCTGACATCTATTTCGTGATCAAAGATGGCGGATAGGAAATCAAAGATGGCGGATGGGATTTTTTTTTAAAGTCGATATGGGTATCGTCGCCGATATTTAAAGGGATGGGGAATCCAAATCCGACATCTATTTCGTGATCAAAGATGGTGGATGAGAAATCAAAGATGGCGGATGAGAAAGTTTTAAAAAATCAATATGGTTATCGTCTCCGATGTTTTCAGGGATGACGAATCTAAATACAACATCTATTTCGTGATCAAAGATGGCGGATATGAAATCAAAGATGGCGGACGGGATTTTTTTAAAGTCGATATGGGTATCGTCTCCGATATTTCAAGGAATGGGGAATTCAAAAACAACATCTATTTCGTGATCAAAGATGGCGGATGGGATATTTTTTTTAAAATCATTATGGGTATCGTCTCCGATGTTTGAAGGGATGGGAAATCCAAATACAACATCTACTTCGTGATTCAAGATGGCGGATGGGAAATCAAAGATGGCGGATAGGAAAAATTTTAAAAATCAATATGGGTATGGTCTCTGATGATTTAAGGGATGGTGAATCCAAATACAACATCTATTTCGTGATCAAAGATGGCGGATAGGAAGTCAAAGATGGCGGACGGCATTTTTTTTAAAGTCGATATGGGTATCGTCTCCGATATTATAAGGAATGGGGAATTCAAAAACACCATCTATTTCGTGATCAAAGATGGCGGATGGGAAATTTTTAATAAATCAATATGGGTATCGTCTCCGATGTTTAAAGGGATGGGGAATCCAAATACAACATCTATTTCGTGATTCAAGATTGCGGGTGGGAAATCAAAGATGGCGGACGGGATTTTGTTTTCAGTCGATATATGGGTATCGTCTCCAATATTTTAAGGAATGGGGAATTCAAAAACACCATCTATTTCATGATCAAAGATGGCAGATGGAAAATTTTAAATAAATCAATATGGGTTTCGTCTCCGATGTTTAAAGGGATGGGGAATCCAAATACAACATCTATTTCATGATTCAAGATGGCGGATGGGAAATCAGAGATGGCTGATGGGAAAATTTTCTAAAATCAATATGGGTATCGTCTGCGATGTTAAAAGGGATGGAGAATCCAAATACAACATCTGTTTCGTGATTCAAGATGTTGGATGGGAAATCAAAGATGGCAGATGGGAACAATTTAAAAAGTCGATATGGGTATCGTCTCCGATATTTTAAGGAATGGGGAATTCAATGTTATATAAAAATCAAAATGTTTGTTTGTTCATCATTTATAGTGACATGACAAGAGATTAAGCGCTAAGTCAATGGTAACTTTGGAAAAGGGGCTTGGAACAAAGGGAATTAAATAGAAACTCTTAAAAAGGCGATACGGAGTTCGCTGGGTCAGCTAGTATTAAATGAAGATTTAAGCATGAGCAAGCTCCCAGCGCGATGGGTGCTGCGTTTGCTCACGTTAAGACCAAACCCGCGTTGACCCGTCGAATGAAAATTTTTTTAAAGCTCTGTTTGCGTAGTTAAGGCCTAATAAATCCAAGTTTTGGTCCAAATAAAGACTGTAGATAAAACGCGGATACACCATTATACGCCCAAATAAATAATACATTCCAAACAGTAAATTGCTAAGGAGGAACCGACTCCAAAGGACAAAGGCCGTTTATTCTGCTGGGAAAGTGATGCTGACTGCTTTTTGAGATGTTCATGGAGAGAGATCGAAAGGGATAACTATTACTGCAGCATACTATGCTTAATTACTAGACAAATTGAAGGAAGAAGTTGAGCAAAAAGGTCCACATTTGTTGAAAAGACTATATTACTGACATAAATCTTCGTATATTTTATATTTATTTTGTCGCTGATTGCCTCCATGGCCAGTAAATAACCTATACGTCTGTTGATCGAGAGGTCTTGGGTTCAATTCCCGGGTTAGGCAAGAGTGTAGGAAACTGATTTTTCTGAATTCTCAGTAGTAGAGCGAAATCTGGCAATGTGCCCGGCAACGTCAATAGACCCCCTTTTTACGTAGGACCTAAAAATGCATGATATGGCCAAATGTGGGTGTAATAATTACAACTTCTGTCTACCTTTTCGGAGTATCGGTTTGCCACGTTACGATTTGCTCGCTATCTCGCGACGTATTTTCTCACCTTTAGGCTTTCATAATAGGAAGGGTGCGTATAATGGTCAAAGAAGTATATTAACTACTTCTTCTCATTTAGCTCATTTCATCAGCCTATCACTCCTAGAGGTGGGCCTCCCCAGGGTATGCCACAAGACCCATTCTGGCGGCCAACACTACGCTTGCTGAGGCGTGGCCTTAATTTAAGAACCTGCTTTTTAAACGACTGGCCATAAGTTCCCCCATTCAATTTGCTATAACTCTGATCTTTGCCAGTTTCTTTGGTCTTCTGCCGGATAATCTCGTTCTGGAAATTATCCATCAGCGAAATCCTATTATCCTTTATCCATTGTTTTTTTCATAGCTCTCTGAGAGACATGTAGTGTAGGCAGTGCATTGCAGGACAGCCCAGTTCCAATGGAGTTGGAAACATTTTCGTAATCCACAAAAGCCAGCCATAGCGGCCGGGTTTACTCTTCGGATTTCTAAATAACCTATGAAAATTATGCTCTGTATGGATTTGGCCCACGGTACTAAAGCCTTTAAGAAACCTAGCCTGCACCGCTGGCTGGAAGACATCAAATCTTGATGACAGAAAAAAGTAGGGAGGGGTGTCCACACCGCCCAGTCTTAAAGAGCTGCTCTCTGAGGCACGAGGCAAGCCATAATTAACAATTGAAACACATTACTTCGAAAATTTACTGCCTAGAATTCTAACCCGAGCCCTGTGAATGACAGTCTGTTGATATCTCCACTAGGTTATCGCTTCCAACCTTATGAACATAAGATGTCTAATAATAGTATATCTGTTTATAATATAATTATCCGATTGTAATAAAATGCCGGTAAAAACATAGCATATTGCACGTACTACTACTTTAAGTTGCAGTGAGTTTAGAATCTAAATCGATCATTTTGCTGTATTCTGCTACCTAGTGATTTAGTTATATTTAAGTAATTTTATTTTAATTGGAGCAAAATTTTCGTGGAGCCTCTAGAGATGCTTCGTGGAGCCCTGGCGCTCCGCGGAGCACATTTTGAGAATGGTTGGTCTATAGGTTTACATTATTTCGCGCTAATTTGTATTACTGAATTGCACGATAACTTTGCTTACGTGCGTATACTATAAATAGAAATATTAAATAACTTCACCTATTGACATTTATTTGATTGGAATCTCTTATAAATTTACATTTTCTCGAAGAAGAAATAAATAAAAATACTTATTTAAAAACCGAATGAATGCTCATTAATGCCCGAATTAAATAACTCAAGTTGTTTAGTTTTTCTTCAACTTGACTAGTTTCATTAAAATATTTTCGTGCGCGAAAAAACTAAATAACTCAATTTAGCTAATTTATTTCATACTCAAGTGATCAAAATTCATAGTTGTTCATTTATTTATAGAGTTAGTCATTTTTCTACTAACATTTAATGTTCATTTATACTTACCTATTTCTATAATTGAAACAAAAAAATGGCTTTATTTTTGGACTGGGTTAAGATATAAGAATGTTTGTTAGACCAAAAGATGCGGCACATTTTGGGGTTCACGAAAATGGTAAAAGGTCAATTTGGACAAAATCTGAGTTATTTAGTTCTTTCATTATACCCATGATATATTCATATTCAATTAAGTATGCCATTTTAAAATGTGGAATTAATAAAATACTTTTCCACCTCTAAAATAACTGACCGTCTGTCGTATTTAAACGCATTTTATTTTAATATTTTACGATTAATATCCTTTTATATAAGTAGGTCTGTATGAATGCCTCCTTCCCCGAAGAATTACCAAGGGAAAGAAAATGGGGTTCTTACAAAGTAGTTTAGTATTTGCAGGTCAATTATGCAGAAAATATACAAGATAAAATTAATTATGAAAGTACAAAACTCAGTCTTATCTAGCGCAGCGACGTCTTGGCTGCAACCTGTTACTCTTTCTGCGTTTTATAAATCTTCTTCTTTTTATAACACAGCTTCCTTTATTATTGCATCGTAGCTTTTAGTTTTATTACTGCCTGCCCTATTGAAAAAAGTCCGCATATATCATTCTAGTTTTGCTGTCTTTTTTATCGTGATTTTTATTACAGGCTTACGATGAAAATTATTTTGAAAGATTATTATTCGTTGAACTCGTTACTACCAGTACTGAATCTATGAAATAAAATAATATTTGGTATAGCATTTTTGTTGCATGTTCTTCAGCATGAAGCTAGCGTAGCATATATAAATATCATATATATTTAAAACCATGCTAGGAACCGTAATCATCATCATCGTCTTAGAGTTATCCCGGTCACATCCAAAACATTCACTTTGAATTCCGAGCTAAGCGCACTTATCTAAGACATGACAGGATGTTAGCTTGGTAGGTACCAAAGTCTTATAAACACAATATGAAACCAACCTGTTACATAAAACCAGAACCTGCGACCAAAGAGGCCGACAAAACAAATCCCCGAATTACGTAAAAATTGCTTCTAATCCATAATGTGAACCAAACATGGGTAATACATAATATCGCTAAACGCTCCCCTGTAGACTAAGGTTAAACCTCCACTTATCGTGCCAACAACTTCGAAGGGCAGGTTTCAACTTTTCTCATTTACTAATCCCCTAAAAGTTGAACTACTGAATGGTCCGTCTAACGGGATTTAGCTCAACATTATTTTATCTGTCAACATTACCCTTATTAAAACTGGTCCGTCAATTTGATTTAATAAACGCGTATCTTTTTTAGTCTGTAAGCTAATACTAATGTCAGTCCAGGGAAATTCATATTGTTTACAAACAAATATTTATTGCACAGATGGTTCAGTGGTTTAAGCAATCTCCGTCTAAGTGTTCTTAGTTTGAATATTTGTATATTGCCCCACAACAGAATATTCATTTCAACTCAGAGAGATAAAATGTTTAAAGAGTTTGTCTTTAAAAAAAAACTGGTCTTAAATGTTAGAAAACTCGTTCAATGCTATATTTTAAAATTGAACTGACGTTGAAACTTTGCTTTAGGAATGACTTGAGCCCCTAACTAAGACTAATGGATGTTATGTCTTTGGTAAACTTTGTCTGTGCTATTTTAGCTCCGTTAGTTTCACAGTCCATCCCTGCAGCACTCAGCAGTTTAAATAGAAGACAACAGCTACGTATTTGCTAAATAAAGCGGGGTTATACATTTTACATGTAGATTACTACGCCTACAAAGACGCCAAATTAAATATATGAGATTTTTCTATATGTAGGTCGTAAAACGCGGCTGCAGATCGAAAAACGGGGCTCATTCATCTACTAGTAATAAGCTTGCCAAAAATATAAGAACTTTTTCTATTCAGATATCACTTATCACCTATCATAAAATGTTTACGATTACGTTTATAAGCAGGCAATTAACACAGTACCCAGGTAATAAGTATGTAGCAAAATTAATTGTAAAGAAGTTTCTAAAAATATATATTATCAACCATCGTCACGTAATAACATTTCAAATAATAACGTTGCTTTCGTCACTGTGTAGACTGTTTATATAAGGTGAACTAATGAAACATCCTACACAAATTGGAACGGATTATTATTCTATAAATATGTTAGCAATTTGTTAGTATTGTAACAACTCGTGCCAATATCAATAAAACTTAATACATCTTTTGTCTAAAACTTTAGCACTTAGACGGTTTTCACAAGTTGCTGTGCAGAGTCTGAAAGTTCTATGTGTCCGTTGTCTAATGATCTGTTTGTTTCCCGCTGCACGGAATTTATTGGAGCGTAGGAGCTGTGCAAGTATCTGAAATGGGGCATACCCAAGAGATTTCCTGAAAGTCCTACGGGTTCGGGAAGGAGCGTAGCTGCGGGGATTCTCTACTATGCTATTTGCCGTTATTTCCGCTAGTCTAACCAGATAAATGACAAAATATAAGCTTTCCCACAGAGCGACTGCCGCCTGACCTCAGCAACCCAGAGGAGCGATATTTCACGGCTATAATCAATGTTAGTAAATTCAAGGTTAATTTCAAGTCAAAGATTTTTATGTCAGCTGAGATGTTTTCTGCGGCACGGAGCAAGCGATAATGAACAATTTAATACGCACATGAGTTTGAATAGTCAATAGTGGGTGCCGTGGGATCCAACTCGCATCGCAGTCTCTCTTGAGAAACTATAGTAATAAAAAATATTACATTTATATTAACACAGAACTTCCATTACGTTCGAGAGTTTTGCAAATGATAGTTATTCTCTATGGTATTTTTGTACGAGAAATGATAGCAACCATATATTTGTTTATATTGTCCATATAATAAAAGTCACAATAACAAATGCAGCACATATATAAAGTTATACACTGAAAATCTTCTAGGAGTGTTGCTTATAAATAACATATTCTAAATAAGTTATGGTATTTTGTTACAGCTTGATGTAGGTTTGGGGGAGCAGTTATTCTTCTAAGAAAAAGTCATATTGAAACTTTTACAAAAAGTATTGGCTCCAAAACCACATATATGTATACGCATGTATTTAAACCACACATAAAGCCACTATAGAGAACAGTGAAAAACAGTGAATAAAGACATGGCCCTACCAAACTTGCTATTATAACGGTCCTGATCTTGGGAGATTCGCACCTTATGTAGACAATTTCAGGTGCGCACTTCTTGACAATGAAGGGTAACGACAACATTTCTGGCAGAATAATTGTCGCAAAATAACAGCATTTTCATATTGCCTCCACAGTTCAAATACTCTTGCATCCTTTTTCTGACATAACATAAAGCAACTTATATGGAATTAAAGATGATTATATTAGACTAGACTTTACACATAGGCAGGCAGTAAAAGGTCAGACGCTCGCGTGGGACCTTTTACCCATATAGAGGCGGCATTTCCAAAAATCCTGAGTGTAAATTGTAATAATAGGTTAAGAAATAATTTACAATTTAAAAGTTATTTATATCTAATGTTAATATAATTATTTTGGATTTTAATTAAGATTTGCATGTCACAGTTTGACAAAATGTATATGGCTCCCATTATATATTTCAACTTATGTACCTACATTTTATGCAAATAAAATAACAATAATATTTATTATTGTTATTATTATTACGGCGTATGCCGTGCCCAGGGGCGTCACCAAGGGGAAGCAGAGAGGGGCAGCTGCCCCCCTAGAGATTAAAAAATCCCTACAATTCATACTGACTCGAGGCAATCGGCTGGCAACACCCTTGGCCCATGTAATATTGGGCTGATTATTATAATGAACCACCGAAACATTTGAGGTACAAGTCTGTAGCCGACTGCAGACCGACGATGCACGCGACTCTATTTGCTGCTGCCGAAGTCTCTCTGCAAGAAGTCTAAATGCAGGCTTTCTGAGCCGACCAACAGCTGAAAAGTTGTAAAAGTTGGCACGTGACCTGTCCAAGCGCGCCAAACAACAATTACTGACAGTTCCCTATCCATTTGCATAAATTTTTAACACATACATAATATGACATGACATGCTTTTGTTTATCCTAATGATATTGCTGCATGACATGACAGCCGGGATGGACGACTTAAAGTGCTCTCTGTGGCACGGTGCACACTATAATTAATAATTTAATACGCACATTATTCCGAAAAGCTAGTAGTGCGTGCTTTCGTTGCACTCGAGACCTTCCGCATGTGCCATGGCAGACTCTTCGTATATCTACTTGGCTATCACTGCCTCAAAACTAAGATTTTAAGTATAAGGATAATAAATATCATAGCAGTAAAAAGCAAAAACAATATATGGAGTTGCAAATACCTCGAAACATAATTTTATAAATTCCCACGTGTATTTTCGCCATATGATTCAATATCTTTGTATCCCACATTGCAGTTCCTCACTCAATAATAACTTAATAGAAATGATACGCTACTTGAACAATACTCCATCCACATCTCCCGGAGTGTTTAAGTGCCTGAGGCGGGAAAATAAAACATGGAATTGGACGCGGATCATCCTCCCGATGAAATAGCTTTCACCGACTGTTTACTGCGAACGCTATATACCGTCACAGTTTTATAGCCAATATAAATCTAAAGGGCGTTTATATGTATTTATTACTAAAGTAAAATTTAAGACTTAATCAAATATTTTCGAGATGAATAGGTAGAAATTATGGAATTTGTCTCAATGTCTGACTGCATCTAAAAATAAATCTAGAAATTTCATATTATGTCGTATCCCTTTTGGTCCAAAATCTAGTACGATCTTGGCCTATCACCTACCTAGGTAATAATTTGGAATTGAATTAGATTTTTGCCCACTTGATGGTGTAGAACCTGTAATTGTCAATTTGTGGTCTTCACTACTATCACTCAATATGGCGGCCTCTTGTCCTTTCATCAACAAAACGTGTCTATTCATAGTTTTCCTTAGATTAATCCCACCACCGCCGCTATAGCATATATTTTTAATATATTGACTAAAATCATCACTGAAAGAGTTTTGCCGAAGAGAGAGCGACTGGTGATGTGACTTGTTCGCTTTAGTTACGGTTAAAGAATATATTTATTTCCTCAAAAGAATATACAAATCACTTAAAGAGATTTACAATATCAATAGATATTATATATCATGTAAGTATGTATAATATCTAATTTAAGTATGTATAATAATTATTTTGTACCCTAGAGAGCTTCTGACTCTTTAAAATAATCAGGAGTGTTTTCACACAACTTTAGACAGAAAGTAGATAATTATGTGTTACCCCGAATTGAACGCGCGCGAAGCCGCGGGCAAAAGCAAGTCGTTCATATAAAAAAGTCTCGTTAACTCGAAAAACTTAATAGGTCATGTTAGGTTTAGTTGTGACCCTTTATACAAAAATAGGAGCCGTCAAGCTAGTTTCTCGAGTTTACGAGACTTTTTCATATGAACGATACATCGGCCTTGCATACTTCGCTCCAGTGAACTTTCGAACTGGCATACATCGAGACCCTGTACTTTAGAACTAACATACGTCGACATTTCAAACTTCGACATTCAGTAGCCGAGTGAAAACCGTCGTACCCACACGTAGAGTGTAATTAAGTAATCAAATATTTTTATCGTCAGACATCTTTGACAGCTCCTGTACCCAGTCTACCTCCCAAAGGGTGTCGTTGGTTGCCAGCCAGGGTGGTTTTTAGTGGTAACACCAAATACTCCGGTTCTCGTTCCCAAGAGCCGGAGATCCCAAGGGATTTTCCACCTCGTAAAAAAAGCTACGTGTTATGTTGTACGATGTTTGTTTATATATAAAAGGCATGAATTCAACTTAGTATATAAAGCCCTTTGTCTATAAACTATTTTAAATGTGTATGCAATATTTTGTCCAGTCTTTTACCTAAAAAGATCAAAAGAGCCAGTCGCCCATGATATCTGCAAGTCTGCAACTTCAAAACCACACAAACCGTGTGTCATTATTTAACCTAGCAAGCAATATCTCATTTTGGCGTATTTATTACAGTATTTCATTAATAGGCTAACGGTATTGAAGCTTAGTGATTTGTCGAAAAACGGTTTATCAAGTTTTACCATCTGGGCGGCGGCGAAGGAGAATAATTATTTTAAGGTGGGTCCACACGGTGTGAAATTTATTTCGAACGACGACGTCGGGTTTTATGAAACGAATCCTGTCATATTATGGCGTTTTAATATCTTAATATATAAAATCCTTGCGTTACTGACTGACTGACAGACACGCTACAGCCGAAACTATTGGGCGCAGGAAGCTGAAATTTGGCATGTATGTTCCTTGGGGACCGTAGGGGTGCACTAAGAAGGGATTTCCCGAAATTCCCACGGGATTGGCCGAAACGGGTAAATTTTAAAAAGATGCAGGCGTAGCTGCTGGCGTCCTCTAGTGTAATATAAAATCTGGGAGCTGTACGGTCTGATTGTCTCTGTATCACGTTAGGTTGCTTTTGATTTTATTAATTTTTGAGTCCTCGTGTTATGTGAAATACGATTGCCAGCATATGTGGAAATATGCCGATTGGCTTAAAAATATACCGAATTATTTATAGTTGAAATACCGACGTTGCTGAAATAGTCTAGTGGGGAGAGCGTTCTCGTAGGTGGTGGTTTGTGGATTTTCGATTTTCGAAGCAATTTGCGAATTGTTAATTGATACTTGTTTTTAACGATAAATTAACTCACCGTCAGAAAACTGAAACATGAGAGCTGGCTATAATTTCTCTTATAATTATGTGTATTTTCGAGAATACTTATTTGCGTATGTCAGACTATAGTATTAGTTAACCTTATTCATAAGAGCCAAGGTTTTTGTCCAGCTATGATACAGTTTATAAACAGCGCTGATGATTTTTTAACAAAGTTTTCGCCTGTACTTCTGGCTCGACCCTCTTCTTTAAAATCTGTATAAATAAAATCCTTGCATTACTGACTGACTGACAGACAAGCTACAGCCAAAAATATTAGGCAGAGCCAGCTGAAACTTGGCATGATTGTTCCTTGGAGACCGTAGAGGTGCACTAAGACGGGATTTTTCGAAATTCTCACGGGATCGGGAAAAATGTGCGGGCGTAGCTGCGGGCACCCTCTAGTTATTCATAAATTCTCTATAAATTACCTTAATAGTATAATATGCTTTTTCTACTTATTCGTACGGATATTCAGCGTAATTTCAAAACATCCCTGCATCAAACAAACTCTTTGGTAGGTGTGCAAAAGTTTTACTATGCTTCTTTGAACGATAACTTTCTAGTAGCTTAAACGTGTTTCAGGAAGTTTGATTTCCTGAAATGAATATGCAGTTTTAAATAAGTACCTCACATATTGCGTCGTGCTTACTGTATTTGAATGTTTTGAACAATTATTGATGGTACGGATGGTATAGAGATCTAAGTGGTGTAAGCTTATTTTTTATAGCATCACGCCTATATCCTCGAAGAGGTAGGCAGTAGTGTAGTATTATGCACACATTTCGCCATATGAATTTTAGGTATAAACACGGCGGTGGCGTCAGCGAGTGAGCGGGGGGAGAGGTTTCGTGTGTGCGTGTGCCACAGCGCAGCGTAAAAAAACCGTAGATGAGTTATGCGAACTTCAAAAGTGGCACATTAAAAACAGACTAAATGTATCATTTGGCTTTAGTCGCGTACGCGCTGCGGTCGGAAGCACTCGCTCTTTTACTCGCGTGTGTGTACGTTACATTTGAAAATGCCGTCGTGTGTAGTGAGATTTTGCACAAACTATAATAGGAAAATGACTAAAAGTTATGGAATCACTTCTCATTCATGAGTATTACAATATTACAACGTTTTATTTACAATTTATAATAAATTCAATATCACAAATAATAGAGTGAATAAAAAACATTGGCATTTAGCGAGTGTAAAAGAGAAGCAGTATTGTGCGTGTTCAAAGACTAAAAAACAAAATATCCAGATGGGACATTCGTAATAATAAAATACTGATGTGTGTTTTTGTCAAGTAATAAAAGTGATTTGAGGCTGAATCAACGCAATATATTATTATTATAGAACTACAAAATCATACGTAAGTTATGTTTATTTGCAAGATTTGAAACATAGTAATTGTGGATTAAGGATGAATGATTTACTTGTCAAATGCCTCCTTTATGCTGATGATCAGGTTATTCTTGCGTCTTCAGCGGAGGAGTTGCAGGAGATGGTAACAATCATGCATGGTGCGTTAGAGAGGAAAGGAATGAAAGTTATGGTTATTGAAAAGGAGAAATGCGTTACGGTTTGTAATGTTATGATCGATGGACAGCGAGTGGAGCAAGTGAATGAGTTTGTATGTTTAGGTACGCTGCTTACAAGAGATGGTAAGAATGTAGAAGATATTGAAATAAGAGTTAATGCAGGTAATATAGTGAATGGAGCTCTGAAGGCGTTTATGAATAGCCAAAACGTGTCCAAAAGGGCACGTTTGGCTGTGCATAGAGGGATGTTAGTACCTACTCTGATGTATGGTAGTGATAGTTGGGTATGGTAGAAGAGTCATGAAAGTAGAATAAATGCTGTAGAAATGAGAGCACTGAGAAGTATGTGTGGTGTCTCTCTGACAGACAGAGTAAAGAATTGTGTGATAAGAGAGTGTTGTGGGGTAAAAGAAAATATAGTGACAAGCATCGAGAAAGGTATGCTAAGATGGTTTGGGCACTTGGAGAGGATGGATGACGAAAGACTGACCAAGCAGATATATAAGGCAAGTGTGGAAGGGACAGGACGAAGGGGAAGACCTAGGCGGACGTTCTCTGACCAGATTGGAGACATCCTAAAAACAGGACAGGTGAGAAGTACCCTGAACAGAAGAGCCTGCATGAGGAATCTGATGGGAGTGAATGTCAGGATCGTTGCAAATGGCGTTCCGTAGTCTCTGCCTACCCCTCCGGGAAACAGGCGTGAGTCTATGTATGTATGTACGTAAGTTACAAACATTGACGGATTATCAAAGTCCATTCACTTGTTCTTGTTTTTCTCCTTTTAGTATTAAACAACTAAGTAGATTGTACTGCACAGTTTTCGCTGCCGACCCACCGTACCCCTGGCAGTAACCCTGGGGGTATGGTGGGTCTTTCAAACCTTAACCGTACTCCCAGATAATATTGTTGTGTAATTAGTTTATTAATTTCAGTTCGTTAATTTCAAGTTACAATTCTATGATAGAACTATCCTAATTCTATTAGCACAACTTGATGAGGAGAACAGAACTAATGGGATAAGTAATAGGAACTGTCCCAGTCTAGTTCTATGTGTGTTTTTACAAAGGTATTCAATAAGACTACTGGGAATGATCCGTAGTGTCACGACATCGCGCTCATATATCCGAATGATCAGCTATCGATAGTGATTGCAGAAAACAGGTGCATGCGATTTTCAATCTAATTGACATTAAGCAGAATTTATAATTTTACTACCCTAATATTGCCAGAAAGCGAGAAAAAAACAAAAAAAATGTTTGTCATGAATTGTCAATAAGGTCGAAAATCGCATGCACCTGTTTTTTGCAATCACTATCGATAGCTAATCACTTTCTGGTAGTCATTTGTTTTGTAGACGTTCATTTGTTTTGTAGACGTTCATTTGTTTTGTAGACGTTCAATTGTTTTGTAGACGTTCATTCGTTTAACACATTTTTATACATACATATTTATTCGGATATGTGAGCGCGATGTTGTAACACTACCCTTGTAAAACATACATAGAACTAGTGGTAAATTTCCTATAACTGTTTCCCATTAGTTCTATTCTTCTCATCAAGTTGTGCTAATAGAACTAGTGGGAAAAAAAGTATCACTAGTTCTATCATAGAACTGTTCAATAGAACTAGTGGGAATGATCCGTCAGCGCAAAGATGATGATGGTGACGAGTCTTCAACAGTACCACGGATTATACCTATAATATACAAAGCATTATAACCATTAGCGGTAATACCTAAACGTTTTATTCTCTAATTTATCTCCTTGTTGCACTATATCATCGTACTAGCGCTTGTCTTCGCTTGTCTAAAAATACAAAAAACGTAAGTAGTAAGTCATTATCATACGAGAGATAACATTGTTCAGTTTAATGTCCACGTAGCACGTTGGTATAACACTACGAGCATTTCAGCCAGGAGTACGGTTAAGCTTTAAAAGCCCACCATACCCCCAGGGGTATTGCCAGAGCTACGGTGGGTCCGCAGTGCACACTTTTTATATCAACGTACTCTTTTAGGTTTCCATTGAATGAAATGAGAGGAATAAAATGTACTTTTTTAATAAATGTTATAAATAAATCACATCGACTTTTTATTTCCCTACCTTAAATGAATAAAATTAATCAAATTTACTTTGAGACGAATTGAATTTACACAAGACAGACAAAGTGATCATGTCGCATCTGAGTCAAATTATTGTTTGTGAAACGGTCAGCATGATGTCACAATGCGCGTCGGTCCAGAGACGTTTATCTCTATTTCGCGCCTGCGATTAGATGTGCTATCTCACTTACACTTCTTATCTAATTCTTAGTGTGTCGTTTAGACATATTTATATTAGTGTGCGTACGCTTTTCGCCACTCGTAAGCTCCATCATGTTACCTTGTCTGTAACCTGTCTACGGTTTCTTACTAGTATGTCTATGGTTTGAACGATTGAGTTTGGAATACAAATTACTTTGTACTTTTGCGAAAACGTACATGCAGGGGTGGAGGGGGATTTTGCGGAGCAACGACGTACGTCCGCCCTCAATCACGCCTAGACAGGCACTGATGAATGGCCGGCGAGCGATGTAATGCCAACATTTTGACTATTTTTTTTCTTGGAGAAAAATGATAACTAAATTACGAAATCAGTTTTTACCATTTATTTTAAAATAAAGAGCTGTTTCTATTGATAATACTTTCATATAAATTCATTATGGAATCTCTAAGCAGTACACGTTTAAAATTGTGATTTAGTGCCATGTTTGAAATTTTTTTTTATCGAGCCAATCATTCCAAATCGTGTTTCTATCTTTACGATTTACTAGAAGATATGTTCAACTTTTATACTTTAATTTTTATTCATTAAAAATATCATAGCTCATGGGACTTTCAGACGTTCAAAAATCTTAAAAAGTACTGCAACCTCGCCTTAAGTCTAAGTGCTTTATATGCTCTTCATTGTTAAACCACGATAGCCTTTTATTCTTCTGTAGGGCTTTCATTGTACCAATTTAAACAAAATAATACTTCAATTTAAACATTTACTTGTAGAAATCAATTAGTATCCAAGAGATTTAATTTGCGTTCAGCATTTAAAAATTGACAGTGAAACTGATAATAGAAACTGTATTTTTTTGTTCTAAGCAACCCTACGCACAACCCGGAAATGAACCCTCAAATTAATCAACCAATATATTCAACAAAGACTAATTGATGTATTCAAATAAATATATTCACTATGTTCTATTCAAAGGGTAAGTTGTTCATGAAATAAATGATCAATTTTATAGTTGCCCAGTGCGATCTAATAGCGGCGATAGTCCGTTCGGCGTCACTTAGGTCGGCAGTTACGAAGTGGAGTGGTTAGAAGGTAATTACTAGCCTTTCTAAACTATTGCTACTCGAGGTAAAGACTTGCAGTTCAAGAGCTATTTTACGGTATGAATAGCAACGACATAATATTGTGTAAAATTTTGTGTTTTTCTTATCTTCTTCTTATCTATGGCAACTGATAACACTATTTATGGTCGATATCTAAGTCCCTATGGTTAGCACACGTATAGGTACTTTTAATGTTTTTGCACTACACGACACTTCTTACTATCGATTCGCGAAATTTCACTGTTCTATCGTTATTTTTGCATTTTGACGCGTCCGTGAATCGAACCCGGTATACCGCATGATTGGATAGCACTATTTTTACACGATTTTCACTCGCGGTTTCGAATGCACTATTCACGATCACCGTTTTTAATGTCTGTCGCGAACACAATAGTATCATTTATTTTCAGGATTGAGTTGTGGCCTGTGGGGCAGAATAGAACTTAAATAAGAATTTTATAGGAGTCAATGAGTTTTATGAATTAGATTTTAAATTGGTATACCAACTCTAATCTCATTTATTCCATCTACCAAACCATTACCATTGAAAGCTAATTTAATTATATATAATAATATGATATTCTACCACAGACAGAACAATATACTGGATCTAAGGAAAACCGATACCAAAGATTCGGTATAGTCATGATACAGAGGCCCTTGGAGGTCGAATAATGATACTTTATATTCTTATAATCTGACAATTGTCACATCATATTCTTGGCAAAAAGAAATTACAAGAACATAAAACGCATTTAAAAGAATAGTCAAAATTACATGATGCAGTAGGTAGGGGAAAGGTGTACGAGATGATCCGTTGAGGGAAGATGATCCTTTTATATTGTAACGAAACTAGTAGTGCCACCTAATTGTGTTTATTGGTAAAATGTAGTCCCCGATATTTCCCCGCCTTAGTCAATCGCAATGGCGTCTTGAGCGACGGTAATTTTTTTGAGGCAGAAAACCAAAATTACGTCACTTTGATCTAAGGTAAGGTAAGGTTGACTTTAAGATTGTTTTATGTGTTCTAACGTACTTTATTGCCATTGGTGACGTATTAATTACCCCTGTATATTACTCTATTTTTATTTTTTTACATCTTGGGAACAGTTTATACTACGTAGCTTATGTTATTGATCATTGAATAAAAAAAAAAAATAAGTTGGGCAAGATGATTATGTTACCGGTGTACAAGACGATCCGTGTGGGTCATCTTGTACAACCTGGTAACATAATCATGTCTTCTATTACAGGAACATTTTTTTTACCATTTGTATTATTATGTTTTTTAGATAACGATGATCCGGGTGAATTCGCGGTGATTCACTTGTGAATGGGGTACAATAAAAACAAAAAAGAGGTGCTTCTAACAATTAAATATTTAAATTTTAATTTAATTTACCTATATTTGTTTAAAATTATGAAGAAATTTATTTTTCAGAGATTTGATTTAGAAGATTAGCTGTTCTAGAAGATAAGTTATTTACCTTATATTAGATATGTGATTTTGTTAAACCTTAGCAGATCTTATCAGACAGATCTCATACAATGTGATCATTGTTTCCTTCTTTGATTATAATGGAGACTGACTGAATCGATTAAAGATAGTAAACCCTAATTATGACCTTATGTAGTTAATTCTACCTATGTTAATCTCAAATTGATTTTGGGCAACATGATCCTAGCATCATCTTGCCCCTACCACACGGATCATCTTGGACACCGGGGTGAAAAAAGATGATCCTTTCATAGCGTTTTAAAAAATGATATTAATAATAATAAAACATCAAAAAAATATATACTTTGAGGATGAAATCAATTAGATAGACAAATTTACTATGGATAAACGTATTTATATTTACAGTAAGTGGAATATCATTTAAACTACAAGCTTTCTCCCTAAAGTGAATCATCTCGTACACCTTTCCCCTACTTATTTTTAGTTATCGCATCAAAATTGGTCTATCAAACAGTGCCTGAGATTTATTATAGAATAATAGCACATAAAAAATTCCATCACCATAAATCTAATATTTAGAGAGATATATTGTGATTTAAAAATAAAATATATAAATCCAACACACGCAACAGGCAGAGTACACAAAATATTGTTATTTTCTTAAATATGTTAGATTTTCTCGTGGATTCCCGGCGGACTGATGTATTCTATTGTTTGCGCATAGGAAATAGATAATAGCCGGCTTGCTACTTTCTATTTTGCTTTTATTTTGTTTGCCTTTTGTATTAGCAATCTGTATTATCTATATTCAAACTTGTTGCTCTCGAAGTTTGCGTTTATGTTTGCATACTGTAAAGCTTGGGTTCGATAGTTAGCATATTTAGAATGTAGTTGGATTCTGTGAATAAGAATTGATAATTTATTTTATATAAGGGTGCTTGTACACGGCGCATGTAGCTTGAGCATGTAGAGGCACTTGCGCGGGTTACATGCACCGTAAACATATCGTTTAAAACAATGTGCGGGTCCAGCGACTCGAGCATGTACCAAAGCGCGCCACCCGCGCAAGTAATTCGCGTGCTTTGCGACGCGCGCGGGTCACTCGCGCATGTTATCTGTTAAAATTACATTTTTAACATATGATTTTAAAATAATTTTCGTTCGTCGAGACATTTGACGCGATTCAAGTAATAAAGCTACCGCGCGAATAGCATGCATATGTAGCTCTTGACCACGAACAAATAACTTGTACATACGCACAAGTACAAGCGAGTAACTTGATCAAGTAGCTTGCGCATATTACCCACGCGTGTAACCCGCACCTTTACTTGCTCCAGCTACATGCACCGTGTAGAAGCACCCTAAGTGAGTCATCTCCGCTTCACATGCATAACAAATATTTTGTTATGCATGTGAAGCGGAGATGACACACATGTCAACTTATGTCAAAAATTCCTCTATTGGTACACCAATAGAGGAATTTTTGACATACCACCACACGAAAATAACAGTTCCATAGTTTTAGAGCTTTTAATATCTAGTAGTAGAGTTTGCGTTCGCCTTGCTTGCATTTTCAGTGATGCGAACTTATATAATCTCGTGCAAAAAACATCCTGAATATTCATGTACTGTCGTAGGGCTCAGACTGGATGCGATTTCGCCATGCAAATATGGTGAAAGCACCAGTACTACTTAAAAAAATTGGATCCTCGGTACCTACTCGCATGGCTTAATATGCGTAAAAGGTACTGTAGAACAAAAACAGGTGCAAAGTAACGGTGGCCTTAATGGCGTTTGCACTGCTAGACATAAGCTCCTGTAAGGCTTATTACAGTGGCTGATTTTTAGCTTTAATGTTCCATCATAGTTCATCTTCATATAAAGCCCCATAACCACAAACATTTACCCCATAACACATTAAAACGTCAGCACCTAAAGTTACGTACTAAAAACAATACACATCTCAGCCCTTACTAAAATAATTTCTCACAATTCTCCTGAATGCAGAGATGAAGAAAAAACATACAAAAACATGGTGCTATGTGCAAACACATCGCCGTCAGCGAAGACAGGAACAAACTACTCGCAATCATGCTCTTCTCGGAGTTCTCAACACAACGTACATGTGTGTGTAATTTTTACATGTGATATATTATAGGTACTTACGAAGGTATGTGAAGAAATGATTTTTTTTCATAACTAATTGTTCTTGTATGCATGTCAAGACATTTGGGTACTTTTTGTGCTGAGATAAAATAAAATTGTAAATTATAAAAGAATAGATGAAGCAACGCTCGAATCTGCTACCTCGACAATGTGTGTAGGTTAAGATTACTGGCCCTGTATTAGTACAGGAAAGATAGTATATTTTGGCGCAACGTATGAACATCGATGAAACTTTGTTTATAAATTTAGCTTAGCACTAGAAATAAGGATACGCCAAGACCTACCGAAATGTCACTCGGACTAGGACTCGCTTAAAAATGCGGATTTCGCAATCTAGGCGAATGGGGTATAATTTTCTATGTATTATTTGCGCCGTATCGGATCATAAACATTCTGATATACCAATATTTTGCTAGTTATTAAGGGCTAGAATAAGCATTAAATCAAACCCATTTAATGCTTGTACATATCCGGATAGAGCTGTTTATTTATTTCTTAAAATATACAAATGGGTTATGTTGGTTTAATCGGCTTCCTGTCTCAAATACTAAAATAGAGTTCGTTACAGATGCCTCTAAATGGTTGATCCTATTGGCATTAAATCAATAGCTAAAATACCCTTAAACTGTCAATATTCTCCGTCTTACTTATCTATAAATACTTTTTGTAGTTTTTAGTTTACAACTGTATAGCCCCCTAAATTATTATACTCATTATGCTACATTGTCCGTGTGGTGCCGGATTAAGAATACACAATGTCACCACCCCATATCATCCCATGGGTATCGTAACAGCCGACAGAGGGAGCATATTATGCAGAGAACAGCACTGCAAGAGAAAGAAAACTTGATACAAAACCTATACCAAACCGTTTGGCCAGCGTGGTATAGGAGGCCATTTCCTCCTTTCAAAGGAGGGGCCTAAATCCAGCAGTGGACTGTTAGGGGCTGATGATGATATGCTACAGCTGCCTTAATAGTGTAAAGTTTATTGACTATGATTATAAGGCAACAATCTTCATTGCGACTAAATGAGGAATATGTCTAAGAATTTATGTGTATATATTTTATAAATATAAATTTAAACTACATATTCATTTATACCATATTCCGATAATAATTTAAAATTCAATTAACACGGCTTCTCAGTTCCCTCACTAACGAAAAACGAGAAAGAAAATTTTCTAAACCACGTAGACGAGCATTTATCCTCATGCATATATGAATTTTTGTTCGTCCATTTGCGAAAAAGACCGTTCGCAAAATACTCCTTTTGAACAGAATTTAAACAAAAATGTTCGGGGAAGTTTCATTACCAATAGTCGGGTCTATTGTAACTTTGCTTCTGTGAAATCTGTTCAGGATTTTTCAGCCACTGTGATTATACTTATCTGTTATATACAAGGCGGTCTGTTGCACATTTATTGATTTTTCTTTGAGATATTTATTATGCTTGTTACTTATCTATTGTTTGGAATAACTTAACGATATTTTTAGAGGCTTATGTAGAAACTAGTGGACGCCCGCAGCTACGCCTGCACATTTTACCCGTTTTGCCAGATTTTCCCGATTCCGTGGGAATTTTGGGAAATCCTCTTCTTAGTGCACCCCCACGGTCCCCAAGGAACATACATACATACTTCCAACTAACATACTTCCTGTGTCTAATAGTTTAGGCTGTGGCTTGTCTGTCAGTCAGTCAGTAACGCAAGGATTTTATATATTAAGATAATGTCATCACAAATATCTGATTCTCGTCTTAATCACGATGTGATTTGTAAATCGCGCCTCGGCGAGTTCGCAAAACTGACGGATATCATAAAGCTTGCAGTCGATATCTTATATAGACAAATGATTATAAAAATAAAAATATGAATTAGCAAAACTACTTCACTTCTCTTATAATATTATGTTCTTACATAAATGCAAAATTATTGAACGAATATTGGTATAAAAGTAAAAAAAAAAAAGTCAAAATCATTTATTCATCTAGGTCACAAGGTGACGCTTATGAACGTCAAATTTTAAAATAAATTACTTAATGCTTCTACATTTACATTTACTGCCCATTCGCAAAGCAATGGGTAGAACCACGAGAAAGAACGGGCAATAAAACTCGTGGCCACTCTTTTTAATCGCCAGTGTTATGTTACATATTTTGTTTTTGTAAGGAGCTGCAACTGTTTCACATTGTAATTAATAACTTGTAAATAGTAATTAGGAACATACATAATACTTAAATAATTAATGCAGATTAAGTGCTGTAGTAGCTTTCCAGTGTGAATCTTGTGTAACAGGAGCATCCACTTACATCTTATAATGTAGGCAACTCGCGATCATGTTCAGAACTATGATGGAAATGTATGTTATAGAAAGTGACGGTAGGTATATGAATACACAAAATTTACAAAGATGTTAGTGTACAGCCCATGATCACGAGTTATCTTCATCTAACACAGTAGCATTTTTTTAAATTAAAAGGAACAACAATGCAAATGTAAATGTAGTAAGTTGAATGACCTAATAATACGTGAATAGTTATTTAAAAAAACTAGAGATATTATATAAAAAAAAACTAAAAGGCAAGGTATCTATATAAATTCTGAATAAGTACAAAGATCAAGAGTTGGCTAGTGTAAGTGACCATCTATCCTTATCACTGAAATAATCATTAATGGTATATTAATCTTTCCTAATAAGGCAGTCTTTTATTTTACTTTTAAAGGTACTAAATGGTAATTCTAAAAGACAAATTGGTATTTTATTGTATATACGAATACCTAGCCCTACAAAAGAATTATTAACTTTATGTAAACGATGATAAGGGGCATATAACTTATGCCTGTTTCGAGTATTTATGTTATGTATGTCACTTTTTGTAGTAAATAAACCTATATTTTGCCTAATATACAATATATTAGCAAATAAAAATTGCGATTGTAAGAATCCCTATAGTCTTAAAGCGTTCCCTAAGAGTATCTTTTGCACCTAACATGTATATTGCTCGTACCGCTCGTTTCTGTAGAACGAAAATATTCTGAATATTCGCAGCTTTGCCCCATAATAAAATGCCGTAGGACACTATGAAAATAGCTTAAATACACTAAACGAGCCGTGTCGACATCAGTAAGTTGTCTAACTTTTCTGACAGCATATGCAGCAGAGCTGAGCTTTCCTGAAAGACATGCTATATGTGCACCCCATTGTAGCTTACTATCTAATGTAATGCCTAGAAACACTGTCGAGTCAACTGTGTCAAGTTCTTCCCTATCTAGCATAATATAAGGTCCCAGTTGTCTAACGTTAGGTAAAGCAAATTTAACGCATTTAGTTTTTTTTTAATTAAGTACCAGATTGTTTGCTGTAAACCATTGTGTAACCTGTATAAGTGCGTTATTTACATCATCAAATTGATTCCTATTCCTGTCTACTTTAAAAATAAGTGACAAATCATCTGCAAAAAGTACGACATCACAGATGTTTTTTTAAATAGAAAGGTTAGTCATTTATATATACAAGGAATAGAAAAGGACCTAGAATTGAACCTTGTGGAACGCCTAACTGTATAGGTAATTTAGAGGATGTAGTCCCATTTACATCGATGCACTGAAATCTCTGCCGCAGGTACGACTCGACAACACAAAGTGCGGTTTTCCCTCTACGCCGTAGTGGCGGAGCTTACGCAATAGTGTGTCGTGATGAACGCAATCAAATGCTTTTGAGAGGTCACAGAATACTCCGAGAGCATTTTTAGATGACTCCCAAGCATTATAAACGTGTTTTATGAGAGCAACACCCGCATCAGTAGTGGATCTACCTTTAGTAAATCCGTATTGATCTTTGTGAAGCAGACTATTTAAATTAAAGTGTCTTAATAGCTGCTTTAATAAAATCTTTTCAAATATTTTACTAAATGCCGGCAAGATAGAGATGGGCCTAAAGTTATTTATGTCATTTTTACTGCCAGATTTGAATAAAGGTATGATTTTACTTAATTTCATCAAATCCGGAAATACACCTAGGTCAAAAGGTAGAGGTAAGGCGCAACAGTCTCAACTATAGTACCTAAAATTTTTATTGAAATGCCCCAAAAGTCGCCGGTATTTTTGATATTAATTGAATTATATGCGATCAATATATCTCGCGGGGTAACGTGCTCGAATCTAAACACGCTCTTGCATTCAGGTACACTGCTAAGCAAAAAATTTCCAGCGTCTAAAGACGATGATTGTAAAGAGCTAGTAGTTGTTATAGGTATGTTCGCAAAGAAATTATTGAAGATATGCGCTACTTGAGATGTGTCTGTGATTTATAAATTGTTATCTTGGATTTCAAATTGTTTTTCCCGCTTTCGTGCTCTACCAGTCACATTATTTATAATTCTCCATGTTTCTTTAATTATATTTGTCGATTGCTTAATTTTACCACTATAAATTTTGATTTTGCCAAAATACAAACTTGTTTAAGAATTTTTGAGTACGTTTTTACATAATTTAGAAAAGGTGTGTCAAATCTATGTTGTTTCATACCATATAATTCAAACAATTTGGCTCTACTTCTGTATATACCTATAGTGGCCCACTGGTTAAAAGATCCGGTAGTACCCTTTAGTGTAACAGTTTTAGTCCTGAAAATATTTTGAAACTCATTATTTACTAAAATGAATTATAAGTTGTGTTTGGATTCGCCGAGTTCAATATTGAGGGATTTAGTTTAGCGATAATATTGTTTTTAAAACGTGTAAGACGATTGGTAGTTTGAGGCCTACATTCTACTGTATGTGATTTATTATATGTTGAACAGGAAAAACTAGCTATCTGTCCACGGTGATCAGAAGGAAGAGAACTAATAACTAATGGGTTTTTAGCATCATAAGAACTAAATATGTTATCCAAACAAGCAGATGATGTTGCAGAGACTCTAGTAGGTTCACAGAATAAGTTACTTAAATTAAATGACTTAAAAAAATTCAGAAATCTAGTACACTGTGAAGAATTCTCTAAAATATTAATATTAAAATCACCACATACTATAATATTCTTACTGCTACTTTTAATTTTATTAATAGCATCTTCCATAACAGTCTCAAATACATTATAATCACCAGAAGGGGGTCGATATACACAAATTACAATATATAAGTCTAATTCCACACAGGACAACTCAATAGTGCGCTCAATAGATAAGTTTAAAATATCTTTACGTTCTTTGCATTTTAATAAATTTGAAGTCATTATGAGGGAACCGCCTCTAATAGCCTGCTTTCTTATATACGAACTCTGCACTGTATAATATTCATTTATAACAATAGGCTCATGGGTCTTTAACCAATGTTCAGTCAAGCACAAAACCTTAACGTCATATTTTTCTAGAAATAAACTAAACTCTAATTCTTTGCCAGATAGGCCCTGCATGTTTTGGTGTACTATATTCAAATACTGCAGCCTAACTGTTGTCCTATCTTGGAGTTTAAATCACAAGATTTGTCAATAAAAGCATTGTTAGTACATGTACTAACCCTATCAAATAAATTGTCAACACAAGGCTCTCTGCCTTGCTGTAAATTGTATGCTAATAACTTAGCAATCTGTCGCTTAATATAAAATGGCAGATACATTGCATCTTTAGTTAAAATAAATTTACTAATAAATTTATTAGCGTCAAAAAACAATATTGCGTCACTATGACGACAAGTTATGTTATACAATAACATATTTAATGAGTGTATGTATATAACGTAAACTAAATCTCTGAAAAACGAACAGTCTCGTTTTTAATTATAAAAGCTTTCTATCCTAGATAAAATAAACATTCAGAGATTTATGGGTTAATTTATATTCAACTTTAATATTTAATTCACTCGTGAAAACCTCTAGCTTAATTGAGATTTATTTTATGAACTCACACCGTTTTATAGACTTATTAAACACCATAATGCGGGATAAAATATAATTTATTTTAGTTAACATTAGATATTTTTTTATGTTAATAGGCGGCAAACGAGCAGACGGATTGCCTGATGGTAAGCAATTACCCATGCCATGCCGCCCATGAACACAAGTAACACCACACCACACCACAGGAGTCACAAGTGCGTTCCCGTCCCTTGGGGTTGGGAATGTGGATAGGATGAGGAGTGGGATGAGGGAGAAGGAATAGGAGATAGGGCCTCCGGCACTCTCACTCACCGAACGAAACGCAACAGTTTAGGTCCTACTTTACTTCTTACTGCGTCCATGTGACGTATTAAGAATACGAAATGTCACCACCCCATATCATCCCATGAGTGTTGTAAGAGCCGACAGTGGGAGGCTATTATGCAGAGATCAGTACTGTAAGAGAAGAAAATCTTGATACAAACCCTATACCGACCCGTTTGGCCAGCGTGGTATAGTAGGCCAATTCCTCCTTTCAAAGGAGAGGCCTAGTCTAGCAGTGGACTGTTAAAGGCTGGATGATGATTGTTGGGTAAAGTAAAAACGTTTGTATTAAGTATACTGTAAATAGTAATGTAGTAATTACAACATTTAGGGTCGGTGTGACCAATAAATAGTTTTTCTTTCTTTCTTTCTCTACATATATGACGGGAAATGCGTCGAGAGTAACTGCATCGGTCGCGTCTATTCCGTCAAATTAGACCTGCCACATTACGCGTCTAGTCAGTTTCTACGTACAACATCTACAGTGCGGTTGTATTTATTGCTCTGTTTGGTAGAATTTGTTCATAATGTGATCGACCGTGTAAGAATATTGTGATGTGTAGGTATATATCCTAAGATTTGCTAGTGAAACCTAAGACATCGACATTGTTATAATAACAAATTATATTATAGAAAACTTGACTTCACCCACTGCTCCGTCTGCGTGGAATTATTTTACCTGCTTACGGAGTTTTGGTAATTCTCAACCAAAACTCCTCTCGCAATGCTCTCCTACACTCTTTTAGGGAACATATATACCAAACCCTTATTGTGCTCTATAGTTTTGGTTGTGTGTTGTCTGACAGACAGTCAGTAACGCAAAAGTTTTATATAGATGTTACAATAATAGCTCTGGGATGCCAATTATTATAGTGTTTTTTAATCATCGGTATGAAGCCTAGTTTTGCTGAACTCTTAGTTTTTAGGATTACAATAAACGTACAATTTGACGGGAAATCTGGTTGAAATTGCGACCTTTTATTACGCAGAATTGGTAAAAAATAACTGACAAATCTTAGGAAGCATCGTATAAAATGTATGACCACAAACCTGTAATGTTTTGGGATTAAGTATTATTAAAGTTAGTGTTACTTAATTCAACTTCCACGCGAGCATGGTATTAGTATGCACATAGAATAATGAAGCCTAAAACATGAAACCTATACTATTTATAACATATCTATAATCTAGCTTAAGAGTTTGTTTGGTTGAACGCGCTAATCTCAAGTGCTACTGGTCCGATCTGAATATTATTTTTTGTTGAGTAGCTCATTTATTTAGAAAGGTTACGGTCTATATAACGTTACGCAATAAGCCACAGGTGCGGAGCAGTAGCCCTAAATAACGCAGCTGCAAACGAAGGCACATCTAGTGTAAAAATATGTGTCAAATGTGATGCACAATTTTGCTTTATCCCCTGACCCTACTTAGTGCAGTATTCAAACAACCAGACGAACAACAATACATCTAAACAAAAAAAATATTATCAAACTCAAACTAATTAACACGTTGTCAATATTCTAAGCAACATACCCCATACACTGCACCCCATCAACAAAGTCAACGTAGAGTACATTTTCCATATAACATGACATCAATCACTGGTGGCAAACGCTCAAGGTCGATGCGCGAAGGTGGTACAATGACGTCACTACTACCTAGTGAATCGCTCCGCAACAGGCCAATGAACTCGCCACCTTTATGGGTGGAATGAAAGGCCTATGGCTTTTGCAATTGTTCTTATGGTTGAATCGTTTTATAGGTTAATATGAGGTACAATACGACACTAAAACTACATGCTTTATATTAATTTTGTGTGATAAGGGGGAGTATAATTATGTAAAGCATTTCTGGACTTTTATCCCTTAATTCCGTGGGTTCCCAGAGCATGTTATAGGTATGTTTGCTTTATACTTTTACTTTATTTTGGTTTCTTGTATTTTTCTTTAATTCAACTGAGTGTGTGTTCTAGTTCTAAAAATATTCGTGCATTATGTTATAACCAGCGTGTGTTAGTAAGCCCGAAACTAATTCTACTTACATTCAATAGAATTACTGAGCTTAAGGAAGCGGTTATGCTAGTCTCAATCGCAGTACGGATTGGAACAAAACTCCTCGTACCTGACTAAAAATCTATACGCCGCATAAAAAAGAAAGAAATTTAAATAGCTGTCGTCTGAATTAAAAGCTAAGATCTTATTATCGCGACACACCCAACTCGCCAGCCTGCTACTGGGATATAATTTTCTGCTCAGATCAAATTGCCTACTCATTCGTAACAAACGAATAACTTATTCAAAAATGTTTTCACTGCATTTGATGAACATTAGCTATACCTTCTTCATTTAATCTTAGTACAACAGCAACTGACTTGATTGATCCATCCATTCATCGTCAAGTTAATAACAGCACCCTGTAACATGTCCAGCAATAATAATATAATATTCTACCACATTCACACAACACCATCTAGTCCCAAACTAAGCAGAAGCTTGTTGTAGCTTGTAGCAATGATTGATGTCACCCTGTATTATGTCCAAAGCAGCGATAACATGACGACAGAAGCTATACGGTCAACACCTCCTACTCCGAGATTTCGTAGATAAATGAGACCCTTATAGATTTATTAGCTTAAATAAATCTTTGGTTGACCTCCTTAGAGAAATATTATGTCTATATTTGGAACTTATTCACCGAGTTTTTGTAGCCGGAAGTAATTGTGTTAGTGCGTGTTTTGGTTTATCTACAATGTCTGAGGTGTATCAAAATCTTTTTGGGTCGTTATATTTTCGTTTCACACAATAGGGTCAAGCTTATTATCTAGCCAGAACAGTTCGAAGCATCCGGCTTATAAACTACCCATTTATAAACTTAATTCTTATTTTCTACATCTTAGTTCACGTTTATGAAATAAATACTGTGACACACACAAAGAACTAATTTATGATAATTCATTTTGAACATTACTTAAAATGAAAACAATGTAGACAATCGTTTGACAGTGAAAATGTTCTCCGTTGCGCTAGCTGTATATTATGTGTGTGGGCCCTTATTCTAGCGTACCATATCTACAAAATAATTAACACACAATATTGTTACATAAGTAATGCAGAAAGTTTGCACACCGCAACTATTCGCAAAGAAGTGATTGTCAGACATAATGGTACGATTAAAGTAGCTTTGTAAATAGTTGCATATTTATGACTTGCTTCACAAAATATCTGTAAATTTTCTAAACAACAAGTACTTGCCTCATATGAACAATGAAGCTACTAGATAATAATATAGCCATAAAAGATCAGCAACACGTCGCCGTAAATAAATGTATTTATTTCATCTTAATTTTCGAATATTTACGAGAACGGTACTTTACATTGAAATGAGCAGGTTCTGAGAAATCCTACAAGAAGATTTAGATAATGTTCACGTGTCAAACATAAGTGGGATGCCAGTCTAGAAAAGGGGCAATCGGGGCAACAATGTGTTTAGCTACTTTCGTTTGAGGCGGGTAAATGAAGATCACGTTTGAGCCTCGGGAATCCGAGACTACACTGAAATTAGCATCGGTTCTTTCCTACTTACATAATATGATTACAATGATGGCTTTTTATTGAACTGATGATGAACGTAACAAAATTTAAGAAATAGGTAATATAGAAAAGATTTGAGAACTACAATAAATGACTAGACATTAATTTAAGAGTCTATTAGGGCACTATAGAAGTTGCCCTAAAATACCACAACTCCACAGTTGAAGTGGCAGTTCATTACACTTCTGTAAGTGCTACACTAACTACACCGCTGAGCTAAAAGTTCATGCCGCCATGACTACACAGAACTATTGTGAGCGGTGCTTTTGAATAACCGCGCCAGTATCGCGTGACAACGCATTAGTGCCTATTTTATCGCACAAGAGCTTAAATGTTCTTGTTTGTTTACTGATTCTAGTTTTATAAGGACACTGTTCTATTTCCTAGTAAAAATATATTTTCACCCCATTTGATTCTGTGGGCTTCCACACCCACGACGACGACAAATTGTATCTTTGCGATGAAACGAAAATCTTGACAGAAAGCCCGTCTGACCAGCGAGGTGTAGTCGGTCAAATCCTTTTATTTATATTGACTCAGTGCTATTGTGAAGGAAATTAGGAGAGGTTTAAGTCCAGCAGTAGACTATGAAAGGCTATAAGTTAATAATTACAGAACAGTTGCAAGATTATTAAATCTTACACTTTATGGTAACATGTTCGTAAAGCTGACCATATAGAAGCTTATTATTGCAATAACATGTTACTCGTCTTCTCTCAGTTATCCTAATATAAAAATAATTAAACTCCAGGTCTCGCCAACACAAAATATAGGTCTAACACAGTATAATGACGTGTACAAAATATGAAGTGCTCTCAAACAAGAAGGTTAAACCACTTAAAAGTGGGAATCCAAAATTAATTCAAAATCAACCACAAGAATTTATTGCAGTCGTAAAGACGAAAGCTATTCAATATTAGTATCTCAGAATATTTTTCAGTAATCTCATATAAAGCAACTTTTCGATTTTATTCATTGCTAATTAGCACCGACCAAACAGTTATTCTTAATATCATTATTGTTATCATACAAAGCTTGTTGTGATAAATGATGAAGAAAGCTCCCCATATAAACAACCAATATGATAAAATCTAAACTAACATGCACTCCATTTTAATTAGAAAACAAGTGTATACTCACAATAAAGTTATCGCGTAAAGCACGCATAACAAAACTTTTAGGTGCCTTACACACTGTCAAAGAATTTGTTTGTTGCAGGGACTTTTATTTAAATGGCTGAATATAAAAGCAATTAGAAATTGAAAGGATTTTTTATGCAAATCTTAGTTTTCTATTTCTAGTAGAGAGTCTGAATGCAAAAATGTATAAGCCAATGTAAGTTCTTTATTTCTAGTACAGTTGTAACAACTGTATTAGAAATAAAGAACTACTGACGTTATTTAAGTTTTCATGATGGTTTATGTTTCATTAAAATTAATTTTAGTTCAGATTGAAACTGAAGGATATAATTAAAACATTGATTCGTTGATTGAATGTTTGCTAAGTCCCAGGCGACACACGATTTATTCCCAACTAGAGGACGCCAGCGGCTTCGCACGCACATATTTTCGAATTTCCCGTTTTGCCCAATCCCGTGGGAATTTCGGGAAATACCATCTTAGTGCACCCCTACGGTGCCCAAGGAACATACATGCTAAATTTCATCTTCTTACGACCAGTAGTTTCGGCTGTAGCGTGTCTGTCAGTCAGTCAGTAACGCAAGGATTTTATATATTAAGATGATGGAGGTGTCATTTTAAAAATAGAAAAAAAAATCCGTTGGTTTTCTAACCTATTGCTGCCTTAAGAAAGTTTATTTATGGTAATTTAGACCCAAATCTTTCAGCTGACGTAAATTTACTGTTACCTGCCACGTGTTTGAACGATGGATATATTTATAAACTTCTTAGTTGGAATCAAAGGGTAATTGGCGTCCCCGTTATTTGAAGATTTCGAGTCTAATTATAATCAAAATAATTTTGTCCCATTTTATCCGCAATAAATTTCTAAAATATAAAATCAGATATGAAGTAAAATACAGAATATTTTCGTTTATTTCCGTTATATTTTGACTTCATGTCGATAATAGCTACGATGGAGGAAATTTTCCAGACTTAGTCGAATGACAAGTTGTTACCTTTCAATCAGTTTATAACGAAACTAGTCGAATTTCCCGTTTTGCCCGATCCCGTGCGAATTTCGGGAAATCCCGTCTTAGTGAACCCTTACGGTCCCCAAGGAACATACATGCTAAATTTCAGCTTCTTGCGGCGAGTAGTTTCGTCTGTAGCTTGTCTGTCAGTCAGTTAGTAACGCAAGGATTTTATATATTATACAGATAACTCGCTTTATTGAAAAAATATGTATTTTAAAAGATTTTGTCACTTGCCAACTTAATTATGCATAAAATTATACGAAAGCGAGAAAGAAAACGAGATACTTTCATCGAATTATAAAAATATTAATAAAATTAAAAGCCACTATAACAGTACGAGCCACTAAATACAACATGATCATTGTCATTTATAGACTAGTGAAAATATTTGTTCAGTTCATGAGTTTTTTTTTGTAAAGCATAGTGCATAGATGCAAGAGTTCACACAGTATAAGTATGACATATAATACTACCTCGATGATTTCAACTTTACTGTAGAGAATTGAAGAGTTTTTGACTACAACAAAATGTAATGTATTTGTATATATACAGGCTTTACTGAGACAAATTTTCAAGCGATTTGGCATACCTAGGGGCTAATCGTGCTATTTTCAAACGTTCAAACATTGACAACGTAACGTATTTGGTGAACGTTTGGTTTTAGTTTGGCTGATGTCAAAAATGGTATCGTGCTAATTGTATTGAGCGTTCGAACCGTAGACGCAACCCTCACGTTGGGCTTACGTCAAACGTTTAGTGCTTGACACCGGTTTTTGAAAATAGTAAGTACTATTCTTAAACTAAAGAGGCTGTAGCGACATCCCGCCATGTGCAAGCACTATTTTAAAAAGACAATTAATGTCATTATGTAAATGTCATTGAATGTCAATAAATATTATAATATGAAATCATAAAATAATTTTATTAAAATTATACGGTAAGTACTGAAATATTGTTTACTGTAATAAGTGATTTATGCTAAAAACAATTAATGATCTCACTTGGTCATGTAGAAGTGGTTTTTATTTCACTTGAGTAATGAAGGTGAATTCAAATGATGATGCACCATAACACTACCGCAATTGCAGCTTCTTCTGCTTTTTGTCCAGCCCAATACGAATTTTATATGATCGTTACAATAAACAACACCTATTTTTCAGATTTGGAATAATATATAGAGCAGAGAAAGATGCTAAACAAACCCCGAATTGTCAGCGTTCGGCATAATAGTCATCCTTTCTATAAAAGAAGAGATAGACGAAAAGCTGGAGAATTTGAATTTGGCTGACTTTCTAACTTTTCAGGTACGCATTTCAATTATCATTACGTAAGATCCTACAGTATTTACTCTCATTCTGAACTTGTCTCATAATATGCATAAATACCCAACAAAATAATGTAAGTATATTATACTCAAACACAAGATATAGCGCACGTATGAGAACAATATTAATCTTAAGTTAAATGTCAGCGGGTTTTGTTCACAGTAGCCGAGGAGTAAGCAGAATTATAAGCCACTCGTTAGCACAACCACGTGGACATAATTGCAAGTTAACAAAAATGAGCAATTTGCTATGAGCCAAATCGAGACCATCATCACTTCTTGGACATTAAACAAGAATATGCTATTAATTAGTTTACTAAACTTATGTAAACCAAACCAAATACATAATTTTACTGTGAAGTTCACGTGTAAAAATGGCCTAACAGATGTTGTTTGTTTTAACTCTACTTAAAATTATATTTTGTATCAGATTTCATCATCTCAACACACTGAATAAATAAAATCGAAATGTGAAATTGGAGTTTGCTTTTTAATATACATACCTACTCTATTCCTTTAGCTATCTATTGAAGTGGTCCAGCGATAGTCTGGGTAACACTGGATCATCAGATGTTGGACTCGATACCCGATTAGAAAGTACGCTTATGTTAGCTCAAACACTTGTATCACATCCTGCTGAGTCAGTGGTTAGTCTCCCTTGTAGATCGGCTTATTGGTCTAGTGGTGCCTAACCCTGACTGCTAAGACGAAAGTCATGGGTTCGATTACCACCCAGGAGAACTCTTTGTGCGATGAGCAAATTACCATAACTATAATACTCATATGTGTATAAAAGCAATATTTAGTTCCCATCGTTGCCCATCGTTCCTGAGGATGCCTCGTGCAGAGGCGAAACACGTGTCGAAGAATAGTCGGCGCATACAGCGGGATACTACAAGTCAGGTATCTTCCTGGAACCCATACCATTCCTATATCCCTTATCCTTTTAGAGGAGTTCGATATTGTCAACCTTTTTCTATTGCAATAGTTGGGGTGGTCAATTCGAGGGTGCGTGGTGGGTTCCTCTTTCCTTCCGTTAGGTTATATATATTGATCAATTGTCTGACTACCATGCCACTAGGTTGTACCTAGTTTGGGACCACACCGCCAGGTGTCACAGAGAATTAATTTATTCTTATGTTTCTCATCATCACGGATATTTTCTTACAATTCACTTAGAAATTCACCCGGTCTAAATGGTCACTAAGGACGAAAGGCGGCACCTACCCTAACCACTCTCATACTAGTATGCCAGGTGGTACTTGATGGGCGAACTTATTAGATAGATATTCTCTTAACAGACTCCAAGGCTTATTACTTTTACTATATATGCAAAAAAGTGGACAACAGTGATGTTTTGTCATGGCGGGTCTCGTGGCAACAAAGACCCGCGGCAGGTTTTCCCGTGATTATGCCTTTGAAATTTCACCAAGCGAATAGCTCCTGTGGCCTTCGCTTCACTGATCGGCCAAAGCAAGCCAAAATTAAGCCCTGAACCATCTAGTCAAAATAGGCTGGCCAGAGACTAGGCTCTGACCGACTCATTGAACTATTAGGCACCCACAGATTACATGAAATTTACAATTCTGTGTCGGCACCGCATTGAGCTTCCCACGCACGCACATTCAACTCGCTGCCACCCAGCCCTAATCTAAGAATTAGGTCTGTTACCCGAGGTAGTGGGTTGGATTCCTAACATGACAAATCTTTGTATGATGAGCACTACGCTTTTGTCTGTGTCTTGGTTAAATTAAATAATTACAATACCTATCTAGGTACTTAGGAAAAATAATTATACATGAACGTTTATCAGTCGTCTACTTGCTGTATACAGGCGTCTGAGAGGGCAGTGATCGAGTAGGCAGTCATTTCGCTTAAGCCACCCAAAGAACCTATAACTGTGACAGTATTATGTGTATGGTATACGTTTATCCACATAATATTATTGTTTCAGCCTTTCAAAAGTGAATTTCTAGGAAGATATCGCGTCGAGATGTAACCTTTTTGATGAGATGCCTTCCTAGACATTGTTATAAATATAGGGCCAAGCAAGCTTGACGCCAATCTTGCAATAATGAATTCTACTGCAACAATAAGCTATTCTAAAGAGATATCTATAAAAATTGTCTTATATGAAAGAATGTTGTTTTCTCATTTAAGTTGCAATCAAACGTATTATAAGCATATGCCACGAAATTGATAAATTATCTTAATAATTTTCTCAAATTTAAAATATTATATAATTGAAAAGTTCGTCGATAGGAACTTTCGTTTTGACAACGTATGAGACGTTCGCGAACGTAACGGTTTTGGTTTAAAACGTTGTCAAATAATAGCGCGATACCATGTAACAACGAGAGTTCGCTCGCACGCTGTCACCTAGCTGTCACTGAACGGCCCTACAAAAACCAAATCGTTTACGTTCAAATAATTAGCACGATACGAAATGTGCATAACGTAACGTTTTCGGTTGAAGTTTGGTTTTGGTAAATACGTTGACGTTTAGCACGATTGCCCCCCTAGTAACATTCTACATTGTGTTCTACGAGCGCTACATATCTACGGCTCGGCTACGACAAGCTACGAATAGGTGCTACAAGAAATAGAAATTGCAGAAGAATAGAAGAATATTGCAGATATGTATACTTTAAAATGTAATAAAATTAAACATACAAGTATTTAGATTGCAATTACTTAGATATCATATCATGAACATATTTTCTTTCATTTGTCCGCTTATAGTTATAGTTGGTCGTGGGTTTTCCGCACTTAGCCACTTATTTGGGCCATTGTGCGTATGTGGCGACTTCATTGACGCGGACTACTCATACCACCTTAGTTCCTTCCAGAAAGCCATTAGTTGGCTGGTGTCGTTTAAAGCTTCACTCATGGTTCTGGGGTTGTTCAGCAGCTTTGCCCGTTGATCGTTCACACTTGCACAGTGCAGAATGACGTGAGCGGGTGTTTCTTCGGTTTCCATACAGCCCCTGCACAGTTGGCTGTCCGTAACGCCTATGTTGAATAGGTGCTTGTTGAGTGGACAGTGGCCGGTTATTATGCCCGTCAGATGCTTTAGTGTTTTCCTATTAGAATGCAGCAGCTTGTGTGAGAGTCGCTTGTTCAAGCAGGGGATGGCATCTTTTGTTTGTCTGCATTCTTTTATGTTTGCCCACTGTTTTTCGTGTTCATGTGCAGTTCTCTCACGTAGCCACGTTTTGATTTGGCTTGCTGGTATCGGTACAATCGGCTCGGGTCCCATTATCATTGTGTCCTTGCCGTGCCAGTTGGTCTGCGGCGTCATTGCCTGCGGAGTTGCTGTGGCCTTTAATCCATTGCAGCGTAACCCGATTCTTCTCTGCAATCTTTTGCAGCTCTAGGTGGCATTCCATGATGAGGCCGCTGTTAAAGCAGTTGCTGCCGAGAGCTTGTAGTACAGAGGCACTGTCCGTGATAATGCGTATAGACAGGTCACTTACGTTCCTAGACGCGATTGCTGTTGCGGCTCTTGTTATCCCAACACACTCGGCTTGGAATATGGTGTTATGGGTGCCAAGGGATGTTGAGATGTTGATGTTTAAGTCATGGGAGAATACGCCCGCTTTGTCCGCTTATACGACACAAAATCTCTAGTCAAGATTCTGAATCACGATTATCGATGGACAACGAGTGGAACAAGTGAATGAGTTTGTATACTTAGGTACGTTGTTTACAAGAGATGGTAAGGTTTGGCTGTGCATAGAGGGGTGTTAGTGCCTACCCTTATGTATGATAGTGAAAGTTAGGTATGGCAGAAGAGACTTAAAAGTAGAATAAATGCTGTAGAAATGAGAGCACTGAGAAGTATATGTGGTGTATCTTTGACCGACAGAGTAAAGAATAGTGTGATAAGAGAGTGGTGTGGGGTAAAAGAAGATGTAGTGACAAGCATCGAGAAAGGCATGTTAAGATGGTTTGGGGACATGTAGAGGATGGATGACGAAAGACTGACAAAGAAGATATATAAGGCAAATGTGAATGGGACAGGACTAAGGGGAAGACCTAGGCGGACGTTCTCTGACCAGATTGGAGACTTCCTAAAATTAAAATTGGGCAAGTGCGAGTCGGACTCGCGCACGAAGGGTTCCATACCATCATCTATAAAAGAAAAACACGTTCGTTGTATGAATACTTAAATACTTTTTAAGTTTCTACCTGTTTATTAAGATCGAGTAACAAGTTGTTTAAAAATTACGTTTGTTGTATGGGAGCCCCCCTTTATTATTTACTTTTTTTTGTTATTATTTATTTTGAAAGGTAATATACAACTACATATTCTGTGAAAATTTAAAGCGTCTACCTGTTACAGTTAGTAATTTTGAGCAAAAAATACGACGAAAAACACGTGTTTTGTATGGGACCCCCCCTTAATATTGCCATTTTTTTTATTTTTAGTATTTGTTGTTATAGCGGCAACCAAAATACATAATTTTTGAAAATTTCAGCTTTCTAACTATAGCGGTTTATGCGATACAGCCTGGTGACAGACAGACAGCGGAGGCTTAGTAATAGGGTCCCGTTTTTTACCTTTTAGGTACGGAACCCTAAAAAGGACAGGTCAGAAGTACCCTAAACAGAAGAGCATGCATGAGAAACTTGATGGAAGTGAATGAAGCAAGAGAGGTATGTCAGGATCGTTGCAAATGGCGTTCCGTAGTCTCTGCCTACCCCTCCGGGAAACAGGCGTGAGGCTATGTATGTGTGTATATATGATTATCATATATTCGCGATCACACATCGCATCAATAATGGCGTCAAGTTTGAGGTTGATCGCAATACTGACGCCTCGGTATCGTCCGTGCGTAGTGCCGCGAAATTAGCATCACGTGACTTACAACACGTACGTAAAGCCTTAAGGTCAACGCTCATTAGAGCCACCCGGCACCCACTTCGCACCGCCTCGCCTCGTGCGGTTAGTATTCTTTATATGGATTTGTATGGGTATGCGCTCACTACATCAACTCCGTAGCGTCACCGGATCGCCTCTGTCGCAAGCCGTCCACGCGCGGGCGGCGGGTGGTCCACCCGCCGTCCGCGCGTGGACGGCTCAGTGGCAACTCGCTGCTCGCATGCTTGCCGCGCGTTGACGGCTCGTCGCCAACGCGCGGGTCCGAAGCGGACCGCGCGCTGCCCGCGAATGATTCACGTCCGAGTGTTACCAGATACACGGTAAATACCGCAGATGCACGGTAATTTTGAGCAAGACACGGTCTACGGTAATAAGCTACTACCGTGTTCTTTTCTAAGGTATTTTTAATTATTAATTACCGTGTAAATGATACTCTTATTTTAACTCAAATATATATTATTTTCTTACGAGTAATCCTTTATTGGCAACACTGGCTGTCGCAGTTGGTGATGTCGGGGAAATTATTAACGATTTCATTACTTGGCAGGTAATATAATCCGGCAGAATTAAAAATATTTTAGGTAGTGTTTTTCAAATGAGCATACCTTATGTTAAAATTTGTAGTTAGTAGGTGTATTCATAGACGAAAGTTTAGTTGTGTGTGGTCATTGCATTACTTGAAAAAGTTAATTGATATAAAAACTAGAAAAAGAAATAAATTAAACTAGAAAAAG
This sequence comes from Euclidia mi, assembly GCA_944739405.2. NCBI lineage: Eukaryota > Metazoa > Arthropoda > Insecta > Lepidoptera > Erebidae > Euclidia > Euclidia mi. The sequence continues at coordinate 17,507,267 of OX123187.2, forward strand.
AAATAAATTAATTACGAAGACCTTATAGGTAAATATTTTGACTCACATTTTGACAACAATCCTTTCGGAGAAAATAATGGAAACTGTATTAATTTACTCCCACCAAAAGATAAATGAATAAAATGACTTCGTCGATTTAATGAGCAAGAACTTTTGGTAGAATAATTTCTGAATAAAAGTATTAAATAATTATAAAAACCGTTTTATTTAATGCTGAAATTTGAAAAATAACTTTAAGGTAATTTTACTCAAAACACGGTAATTTTAGTCAGCAAACAAGGTAATTTATAAATGTCATCTGGTAACACCGGCGTGAATCATTCGTGAATTTCGTTGACCGCGCGGCGTTCACTCGTTGACGGCGCGCGGTCCGCTGGTTGACCACGCGGCGTTCACTGGTTGACGGCGCGCCGTCCGCTAGTTGACCGCGCGGCGTTCACTCGTCGACGGCGCGCGGTCCGTTGGTTGACCGCGCGATGTCCACTCGAGGACGCCGTGCGGAGTGGGTGCCGGGTGGCTCTAATGAGCGTTGAGCTTTATGCTGTGCGTACGTACTAACTACATAACAGAAATATATGGTTGAATTTAATCACAGTATGAAATTTAAGTTCATACTGTGATTTATGCTCTGTATTTTAAATATGGTTATATTTTTGTTTTCAAAGTTATGCATCGTTATGTGGCAGAATGTATTTAACACTGTACGTATAAACTACATAATAATCCTATATGGTTGCATTAAAGTGTTTACTATACTTGGTGCCACGAGAAGATAGACTTTTTGTTAACAAATATTCAGGGCTCCACAACCTTTATTTCAAACAGTTGTGTTTGAGATTTTGCTTTAGTGAACTTTTATACTTTTTGCACAGTAGTTTTTTTTTTCAATTCTCAATTATGCTACTAAGTATTCGAATATATATTTTATTATCTATGACTTCTTGTCTTGACCAACATTTTTAAATTTTTACAAATAGCCAATAAAAATAGCTAAGCTGTCGTAAAATATAAAAAAAACCACGAATGCATAATTTTGCAGACCACTAGCTATTACATTACATTAAAATGTCTAAGCATAGAGATTTTACATTGTGTATGAATGAAAACGTCAGAATGAACTTAAACAAAATGCATTAAAAAGTCACTTTAAAATAACACTTGGGGTTACCTTCGTCAGAAGAAGCTTTTTATTTTTATTGGGTGTAAAGAATCTTGTTTGAGAGTAATAGTTTGCCATCTGCAATTCTGCACCCGCTTTTTCGTGATACATTGCGACACCAAAAAATATTCTTGACATCCAAAAAATATGTTTTATCCTCTGATAAATGCCTAAGAATGAAAAAATTGGAATAGATTAACGCAAAGTGTTGACGTTCCAGGCGTCTGACATATTCCAGTACCACAAAACACTGTTATGATTGGCAGCGCAAATATCGATAAAAACCCGATCAATTGACATATTACTTTGCAATGACACATATTTGTGTACCGTTGCGCTCATTGGATTTGACATTATTGGTTTTTGACAGATCTGTCGCTAAGTTACTTAGTAGAAATTCTTTGTTTACAAAAAGTCTATGTTCAAATGACGCGACAGAATGTATCACACACTATGTTATGGAATTTAACAATCTTTGTATCCTACATACAATGCAAATAAAACATTAGTTTATCTTATCGTAAAGCTCGCTTTGCTCATATTTCTTAAATTAAGTAAATATGTACTGAAAACACCTAGCACTCAAACACCCGTCTGTCCGAGCGACGCTATGCGAACCCGACCCTTGAGTGTTTGGCCGGCACATGGCGGCGTAAGTAGCCGTTACGCATCACTGCTCCGAGTGCTGAGAGTTTATTTTTCGCGATTAGATCCATCAATAAAAAAGTTATTAGTACATGTCCCAACATTTTCTTAATTTCGACACAGAGGCACATTGGTGCCGAAGCCATCCTCTTTTTACAGATGAATACCATAATTATGCATTTAACCAATCGGAACATCAAAATATGTATAAAAATTATATTTAAGATAAAGAAATCCATAACTTATTCAATTTGTAAACTTTATTTAATTTTATCTTGCATAATAAATATCGATAAAAACAGACCCCGTTTACTCCATGAAATGCTCATTAACCGTCCGCGGTTATGCCTTTATGTTATGGCGGTTATGGGGATGCCTTCGCAATTGCGCGCTCATTCAAGCTTTGACGTACTCCGTGAAATCAAAATGAAAATTAAAATGCACCAAGCATCCATTGGCGTGTAAACTTGTTTGTTTTATTTGTGAATTTGAAGCGACGCAGCAATAACACCTTATGCAATATATTGTTCGTCGACTCGGTTCGTCAGTTAAAACGACAACAATGCCAATATAAATGTAAATCATGGTACACTTAGGGATTTCATACATACTACAAAGCCTAGATCAGATTAGCTATTGGAGAGATGTATGTATTGTAAAGCAATGCTTTTATTCATGACATCAGTAACAAAGTTGCATGGATATATTTCACGCTGGTTTTATTGTGGGCTGGATTGTTAGTGTGAACTATTGGCGACAAAACAGTTATTTATTGGTTGATTTAGGGGCTATAATCAAAATAAAGTTTTATAGCCAACACTCGGCGACTACTAAAATTGGATTCGTTCAAACAAACAAGAAGCAATTATTACTAATGTATTTATTTTCGAAGTGTGCCGATTCAATACTCAACATATTTTTGTTAACAGGTACTTAACTTACGGCCAGAGATCACCAAGATGAATTTATGACCAGCGTGTAATCTAACTGTTAAACACCACCTCATTTATCAGATATGTCAAAGCTGATATACAGCAACATGTAAGCACAATGTATTTATAACTACTTAGTTAATATTTACAACTAGTATCAAATTTCAAATCCCTACTAAATATTTCGATGTGTAGTACCCACTCAGTCTTGAAGATTAATATACGAGATTAGTCAGTATACTTAATCATGATCATTGTGTTAGCGCTATTCCAGTTCTATCCAAATATGGACCCGATAACCGAACTCTGCGTGACAGTCTGTTTGTAGCTCCACTAGGCTATCGCTGCTTTATAAGTTAGTATAAAATTATTTAAATCTACTGGTTTTTTATCTTCCTTAGTTTGCCTATAGGTAGGTACTTGAGGGAACCAAGATACCAAACCGGCAACAGAATTAAGAGAAATAACTGACATTATTATAGTAATATTGAGATACTATCGGCATCTAAGAGCTGTAGTAACAGATTGTGTAAACGTATTTCACACAACATGTACAACACACAAGCATAAGATAGTAAATTAAGGAGTATTGTTGTACAAAATATAGCGTAGTCCGAACAACAACGGGTTTTAGTACAACAAACACCAGCTGTTACGCATCTGCATCAATCTTTCAACTAACGCGCCGTGTTATAAGGAAATAAAATTATTCTTGTCGAATTGCTGCGTTTTAAATTACGTTTAGGACGTGTTATACAAATAATATGATATTTTATCGTGGCGTATTTTTTCATTTTGGATTTGAAAGAAATCGCAGGCAAGTTAAATTTGGTTTTACATTAGCTCAAGATTTTCATGACCTACGACTTAATATACTGTCCGCGACACGAGGCAAACTATAAATTAACAATTATTTCGTTTGATCCCCATACTTTCTGCACGGCAATCTGTTATTATCGTCTACAACGCCATCGTCGCGACTTCGGTACTCTATGCTACTAAGTAAACATGTAGTAATTTAATTTACCTACTTAAAAAATCAACAACAGTATTCGTTCATCTGTTTTGTTTATAAATAAATTCGAGCTACATCCGCACCGCATGTGTAACTGTTTATAATTTTAAAACAAATAAGTACTCCAAAATCGCCATGTTTACGTGATACGAATATAGTTGAAACAGAGCTTTTTGAATTGTTTTATTTACGCGTTCTAGATTATTTTATTAGTAGATAAGTCTATAGAAATTCCTTGCTTAAAACATCAGCGTTTGAAATTTGAACGATTTGTAACGGTTTTTTATTGTCGTATAGGTAGGTACGTTATTCGAGACATATCCAGCACACTTGAAGGTTTCTTTGACAGTCTAAGCGGATTGAAACAGTTATATATTTTTTTGTAAAAACTGCCGCTTGACTTTCTTAACCAAAAGAGCTATGTATATAGTGTAAACTTAAATCCCATAAAAAACAATACTTGTCAAAAAACCAAGTCTCGCTACCGTAAAAAGTTGTGAGATCCATGTAATACCAAATCGGTTAATTAAAAATCTTTAATGTTCTATATAAATAGATTGACTCGGCCATCGCATGAAAACACAATATATCTTATAAGTAATACATTTATAAATTTAAATTGCTTAGTGCGATTGCCAAGTCAATCTATTTATTTAAATTTTAAAGATTTTTAATTAACCGATTTGGTATTACATGGATCTCACAACTTTTTACGGCAGCGAGACTTGGTTTTTTGACAAGTATTGTTTTTTATGGGATCTCATTTCTTTTTGTAGATAGTCCTACCTTTGTCCTTTCTGGTACCTTCTACTTCTTTTACACCAACAACGAATTTTCTTAATTTAAGCCCTAACTGCAAATGTAATTTTTTAATCCTTATGCAGTAGATATATCTCGAAAACTGGACAACAATTAAAAAATATTTTAGTTTTTCCTCGGTTCATACACTAAACACTAATTGTATACTAAACTAGAGGACGCCAGCAGCTACGCCTGCATTTTTTTTAATTTACCCGTTTTGGCCGATCCCGTAGAAATTTCGGGAAATCCCTTCTTAGTGCACCGCTACGGTCCCCAAGAAACATACATGCCAAATTTCAGCTTCCTGCACCCAATAGTTTCGGTTGTAGCGTGTCTGACAGTCAGTAGGTAACGCAAGGATTTTATATATTAATTGAAGCTTCTATGTCTGCTAGAAGTGCCTTAGACTTTTGATGATCGGTTAGTGAGTGGACAAAATTAGAAACTTTGACTCGTTATAATTCTTAAGCCACTGGTTTAAATTGAATTAAATTTGAAATATACCATGGTTATACAATGCCTGCTTGGTTACTAAAAAATCAGGCTTCTAGTTTTATCCACAATGAAGTTATAGGGGGTCGAAAATGGCCTGAATTGCTTCGAGAAAAGGATGGTACGGCCGTGCCTTTTTTTTGCTCGACTTGGCAGGGGCACTGCCGTGCCCCCAGATTACTGATAGCTGCCGATATTCTCTCAAAAGCACTGGCCAAGTAATAACTATTTTTTCAAAATGAAAGTCAATCCCACTGCATGTCAGCCACTGATTAAATATTAATAAAACAAAGTACAAATCATTCTTCGTTAAAACAAATTTCACATCTATATTCGAATGGTTTGAGTGCGTGTCAGAAACCTATGTATGTACGCCTGGCGGCTAGTGCATCCGGGCAACAGAGTCAGTAATTTTGTGAAGGAAACACATAAAACGACGATTCGTCACAATTTTATAAAAATAGTAGAGTAGTAACATTGTTAGCTTTTCTTCAAAGAATGTATATCTAAATTATTGACGACTACTGTGTTGCATTCTCACAATAACTCCTTATACAGACAAGCTTTCATCAAGTGGTTTAAAATTCTTCTTTCAAGGAAAATGCAGCAACTTTGTAAGGAAGTCTAATAGTGAGTTTGCGAAGTTTATCAACTATGTATGTTTCGGTTATATTCGACTTTCATTGTTGTTGATGTACGAAGTTGTATTTCAAATCTTAAAAGTTATATTACAGTAATCTTATAAGTAAGTGCCAACGCTTACTGGCAACTTTATATGGTTCTTGCAATAATTTCAAATTATAACTCATGATTAGGTCAACTAATGCAGAATTATGCTAGCCCTACTATGACATTATTTGTGCTTTTAGGCTCTACATATTTCTTTACGTATATCTATAAGTATAAACATATTACTTCTTTCTTTAATTAGGTAATTCTAGAATAAATTTACATCCAGACTAGAGGACGCCAGCAGCTACGCCTGCATTTTTTTAAATTTACCCATTTTGGCTGATCCCGTGGGAATTTCGAAAAATCCCTTCTTAGTGCATCCCTACGGTCCCCAAAGAACACACATGCCAAATTTCAGCTTCCTGTGCCAAATAGTTTCGGCTGTAGCGTGTCTGTCAGTCAGTCAGTAACGCAAGGATTTTATATATTACGATAAAAGCTTAAATTTATTTGGCACACCTATGCTATAAAACTGCCAGCACTTTTCTAGGCCTTACAATTTTATCATTTGTGAGTTACATTCGAAGTTACTCACTCCAAAATTAGCCACGAAGTTAAAATAGTTTATTTAGCTAACGAACTAGTTCCATGAACTAAAGTCTAGATTGGAAAAGGAATCAATCAATCGGTTGGCCTCGTCAAAGAGTGGTTTTTCTACGTAGGCATATTTTTTATTTTTAGACACGTGTCTGGCACACATCCTCTGTTTGAAATAGAAATAGTTTTTATGATAAGTCAAGTCGATTATATCGATTTAGTAACGTTAAGTTTAGTCTATTGAAAATTTCTGACCATGGTCACACTGAACTGTCAACTCCCCTTTCCGGAAATGACTTGATTGTGAGCACACCTTTTGCATTTCGTGTGAATTGTATAATTGAACTAAATTGAGTAAACCCCCGTAAAACTGCCACTTTTGATTTGTCCGGCACTGATCAGTCCGCAGTGTTGATCAATTTGTGATATTATATATATGGAACACTGACATTTTGAGAAATTGTGAATTCTACTACCACTTGAATCGTGCATTGAAGACGCTGCGTTGGAGTCTGGTAAAGTAAAGATAATTCACTTGCTAATATTGGCCAATTTTAGTCTTGTGTGTATCTAGCTTGCCTCCAGGACTCCACTCAAGAACATCACCAGGAGATATAAGGTAAAATTTTCATGTACCTACTTAATACTTGTATTCGCTGTGCAACACAGTGCATTTGTGTCTGGATATATTGTCTATCGTGGTCAGGTAGATGTATTACAGCTTCCACTGCACACTTCTGAACATTCCTGCCTGCCTACGGTAACTCTAGACATAACTTTTGGTGCAGAGCTGTAGTTGAAACTTAGCCGTTGATTGTATCTAAACTCAGATTGGTATAAGCTTGTATCTTATTACCTTGTAGACAGTATTGTAGTGTTCTCAGGTCAGTATTGTCTAAAATACATAATATTTAATTGTATAAGTTGACCTAGATAATTTGAAACACATTGTCATACATAACCTCAATCAGTAATTGTTTGACTTGTATTGTTGCAATCTAGCAATAATTTGTTGTTGCTAGCATTAACAAGTCAGTTTGTTTGGATACATAACAGCTGTATGTATCAATAAATTTAGTAAATTTAGTTTATCTCATAATTATATTAAGTTTGAAACATTACTTATAACAACCAAACTTTTGATAAACCTTTGTTTTGTTATAATATATAGATAATATTGTTAGCTAACACAAACTGGTGCCTACAGTTGTAAAATATAACACATTTGGTCTGTTTGTTGCAGTAATTAATTAATTACCTAATTTAAGTTTCAACTTTAATTGTTATATGTTATAACTTTAATAGCCTTTGTCTTTGAGTCAATATTTTATTTATTTAATTTAAACTTCCTGCAATACAATTTGCACGAGGCGGACTTAATGCCAAAGGCATTTTCTACCAGTCAACAGTTAGGGTGATGCAGAGATGATAGTGGCAGGTGTGCTTTAGAGTCTAAAAACAAGAGAACTAAATATAACAGTAGAATGATGAATGATAATACATATTTGCGAATAGAAACTCCTTATACATACATACATATAACATACATACATATGAATAAATATACATGTTTAAATATATTTAATAAGTATATATATATATATATATATATATATATATACAACATGTAACAAATTTAAATGCACTTCCTAAAAGTAGTTTGTTCAGAATCGGCTACTGAATCCATTACTGTCATTTTTAATATTGTTTATTTTTTGTTCTAAAATAATAAAAATAACGTAAATTATAGTCACTCATTTATTTTAATAGTTGAAATATATGAAAATAAACCTTAAGTCAAAGCAGAACGCCTTCTTTTAAAATGCATTTGTTTAATGGTTCGACGTTCGGTCACACGAACGCACACATTAGTACAACACAATAGCGGCAAAAGACAATACACACAATTTACCACGAAAATATCTATCATCTATCTTTCGCTTACGTAATAATCAACAGGCAAGAGCGAGACGTAATGTGTCGCCCGCGCTGGCCAATGACAAGCGCTGGCGATGCGCTTTGACAAGTTATGACAAGTATCTAGTCATCCATCAGGAATCTGTCAGCGAGAGTTGCGAAAAAATATTTTAATTGTGTGAATAAAATTGTAATTATCAACATGACGGTGCTGGTGTGGAACGTTCTGCATCATCTTGATGTTAACTTGTCGCCCCCGGACTTTTCCACTGTGGGAAAATGTTAAATCACTAGTTTATTGTGAGGAGACAAGTGCCTAGGAGTTAAGTTGATACATATTAGCTGCTTTTGAAACAGTGAAAAGATGTGATGCGTGAGGGAACAGTGAAGTGTTAAGTGGATTAAAATAATGTGATTTTATCCTGTAAGTTATTTGATTATTCTATTAATGTAACTATTAATTTACAACTTTAAACACGTCGATCTTGCTTTATTCTCTCATTGATATTCTTTTACTTTATCTATCAATAATACTAGGTAACTAAATAGTCATTTACAATATTATGAAACAATGGATCGTGTGCATGTTATTAACAAACAATAAATAATTTTATACAAAGTCGACTGTCCACTCCAAAGCCGAAAAGTGTGATGGAAAGAAATAGGTAGTCATATCTTTGGAAATATCAACAGTAGCTGACAAATTACTCAAACATCATTCTTGTAAACCCCACTCTATCAGAGTGTTGTATAAAGACTAAATTTGAAACATTTTGTTTATATCGTATCGTATTTTGTTCCTATCAGATCGCTGTCGTCTGTTTACCATAGCAACCGTTTCGTGTGTTTGTGTGCGTGCGCAAATTTATAGTGACCACGCTTCTTACTTTTAATCGAGTTTATACTTTCTTCAAAAAACAATATTTACGCAAATAAAAAACAAAATTCAATACATGCATTATGATTGTAACAAGTTATTCTAATTGGGGTGTCTGAGGATGTGCGTTATTTCATTTACACGTTGTATATAGGTATATAATATAACATATATAAATATATATTATAACCATATTTATTACATACACATGAATATATTGAAACTATTAATTTTGTTGGGCAGTAAATACCTGCCACTTGCTTGTACCAGCAGTAAACAGGCTAATCCTTTGTTGGTTTCAAAGAATTAACAAATATTAAGTTTTGATTGTTAATTTTATTTAACGCTTGTCCGGGCTTTTTTTAATTTTGATTATGTCAGCTATCAAGAACTTGCGTGCGGCTGCTGGTGCTATTGCATCAGATTTGCGCTGGTTTGCCTCGGCCAGTGCCTTGGTGAACCAGCCGGATCGCCAGCAGGCCTTACTACAAAGGTACGAGCGGATCGATGATCGCCTGGCAAGTGTGGAACAGCAATTCCGCTCTTTCAGCACTTGCTGTCTCCAAGTGTCAGTTAATGACTTCACCGCTGACCAGCGAAATAAGGTCAGCGAAGACTATGCCCAGGTCTTAGACCTGTATGATGCTGTCTCCAATAGTGCGAGACAACTAGTTGCCGATAGGGACGGTCAACCCAGCTTGAAGCAGGAGCTTCCTAGGACAGCACCGGGGCTGGTGAGTAGGTTTCCTACTTTGTAATTATAATAATAATAATAATTTATTGGCACAATCGGTATTACAATGTTGTTTTTACAATAAATGCATTAATCAGTTTACATAGTAATGAAATATGACCCCATGCTAGGAAATTCCTGTGTTATGGGGACATCCATCCGTCCATCGTTATAAATGTATTACATTACTTACAGGTGTTTATATATGTGATCAAACATTGTAGGCACAAGAGTATTGGGACAAATAACAAAAATAAGGAAAGAAATTATAATCAATGTGTGTGCGCGCGCGCGCGCGTGCGTGCGTGCGTGCGTGCGTGCGTGCGTGCGTGTGTGTGTGTGTGTGTGTGTGTGTGTGTGTGTGTGTGTGTGTGTGTGTGTGTGTGTGTGTGTGTGTGTGTGTATGCTTGTGTGTGTGTGCATGTGTGTGTGATTATAGCAGGCGAGCAGATACTTTTTAAATGCTCGGTGGTTTAATAATGTCTTCAGTGTTATCGTAATCTAAGCCTAGGAGAAATTCTTTAGTGTTACGCTTACATTGATATGCGTTTAATGTGTGTATGTTTAATTTCGATTGAAGTTTATTGTATAACAATGAACCCAAAAATGGATAGTGACGCTGTGCGAAGGTAGTGTTAACACGGAGTTTTGGGCATAGTGGTAATAGGCGTCTTTTTTTTATTGGTATTGTTTGATACGGTTGATGGGAGAGTACGGTGTTTGCGTATTATTGCGCGATGAATGTAAAGCTGTCTTACTGTGAGGACTTTAAAGTCGTGGTATATTTGACGAGTAGGATAGCGGAAAGGTCTATTTAAGATGACTTTGATCACGGCACGTTGCGCTCTCTCCAGTTCAAGAATGGTAGTCTTCGCAGCCCCTCCCCAAGCCGTGATGCAGTAACTAAGTATCGATTCACAGAGCGCACTGTAGACCATACCCAAGATATTTTTGTGCGCTGAGATTCTTAACTTTTTAAATACATATATAAGCTTTCTGATACGGGATGACATAGATTGAAGATGTTTTTTCCAGGATAGGCAGGCATCGAGCTGTAATCCAAGGTATTTTACAGTCGGAACCCTTGTGACCGTTGGGCATTGACAGTTTTGGTCCAATAAATTGCAACAATGAGCTTTGAGATCGATCGAGTGTTCAGGTGGTAATGTTGATGGGCGAGTACTTAATACCAACATGTTGGTTTTTTCGACGTTCAGCGTAAGACTATTTTTTGCCAACCAATATACCACCTGCCTCAACACTGATTCTGCTACATTTTTTGCTGTCTGCCAGTCATGTCCGTAAGTAATGATCGCAGTGTCATCCGCGTACGATATTACTTGGGCAGAGGGGTGAGATAGATCGCACAACTCATTGACATAGATCGAGAAGAGAAGAGGGCTGATAAGACTACCTTGAGGAACACCAAACTCCACCGGTTCGTCATTACTAACGTATTTACCAATCTTGACGCATTGGCTTCGACCGGTAAGAAAACTTTTAAATAAAGAGTAGGCGGTGCCACGAACCCCAATCGATTCTAGCTTGGATAGCAAGTTGGGTATAGAGACAGTGTCAAATGCCTTCGAGAGGTCTAGGAAAATACCAAGACATTTAAATTTCTTGTCAATTTTATCCACAATGTAGTCAAGCAAGTTAGAAACTGCATCTTCTGTAGAAAGACCCTTTCGGAATCCATATTGGTTTTGCGAGATAAGACTGTATTTATTTACGTAGCCGTTGAGATAGTTGAAAAGCAGTCTCTCCAAAATTTTAGAGATAGCTGGTAGTAACGAAATTGGGCGATAATTATTGACACTGCCTCTATCACCCGACTTGTGAATAGGGAGTATCAGGGCTTTTTTTAAAGCATCTGGAAATATGCCTGTAGATAGGGCTAGATTGCATATGTGTGTTATTGGTGGCACTAGGATGTCACTCGTATATTTGAGTAGTTTGGAGGAGATACCATCCCAACCCGCCGCACTGTCAGTTCGAAGTCCAGTAATTATGCGCTCGACCTCTGCCTCGTCTGTTTCTAGTAAGACCAGGGAGTTAACTGACGGTCCATTGGTTTTAAAGAATGACTGAGGAGATTTCTCAGAAAGGTCTATTTTACTGGCTAAATTACTTCCAACTTTCGTGAAATAGGAGTTCACTACGTTGACCGATTTCTGGGGTGAGTAGTGGGCCTCAAGGAGCTCCGTAGGTAAAGATGAGACCCTTTTAGTGTCTGTTATGTCCCTAATAGCCTTCCACATTTTTTTTGGGTTATTCTTGGATTTCAATAGTTCTAGGCTCTCATATTCGAGTTTCAGTTTCTTTAACAAGTTATTGCAAAAGTTGCGATAACGCAGGTAAGTTATCTTGAGAATAGAATTATTAGGTTCCTTGTTAGACTTTTTATGCATTTTGTCTCTATTCCGTATGCATCTCAATAGACCAATGGTAATCCAGGGCTTAAGGACTCTAGCCTTACAAGGGATAGTTCTGTGAATGGTATGTTTAATTACAATGGAGGATAGCATATAAATTAATTTGTTTGTTGCCATGTTTGGATCATTCATACTTAGAATACTTGAGTAGTCAGAGCCTTTGATTTCCCTGACAGCTTCATGGAAATTAAGGCTGGAGGAATGGAGTGGTTGGTGAGGCTTAGGATCCTGGTTTACTAGACTTAATAAGATCGTGAAATGATCAGTTATAGTGGTTTCAAGAATCAGAGTTATCGCTTTTTTATTGGTTTTTAATAGCACATGGTCTAAACAACTATTATGTCTGGTAAGACCTCCCGCATTTCGATGGCTGCCTAGGAAGCTACCTGGGCTTCGTAAATTTGTTTGACAGCCTGGTCAATCACCATGACTGCTGCCCCAGGTATTCCCCTCCTTTGGCAGAGCGTCCCCGCCTTGACTCGCGCCCACCTCGTTTTGGGCGGGTGCGTCATTATGACCCTCCACAGATGGCGCGCGGATCGAGTCATTGCGCCTTTGAGGACTTCAAGCCGCACCCTCATTTTGATTTGCCTGGTCCTGGCCAACGGTCGCCGCCCAGGCAACAATAGGTCATTGACCCCTGCCCTATAACGCCAACCACCCCCATTGAGACCGTTATCCTACCCACGGTTGCTGTTAGGGTCTGGGGACCCACGGGAACCTTTGTTGTTGTCCGTGCTATATTGGACACAGGTTCACAAGGTTGCATTGTTTCCACTTATTTGGTAGGGCAGGTTAAATTAAATATGGGCTCTTTTCCGAATTGTATACGGGGCATAGGTGACGTAGCCTCTAATGTTGAAGGGCAAGTTAAGGTTTTGTTTGGCCCTGTTGAATCTTCACACCCGAGGATTAAAACCTCGGCTATTGTGTTGAAGAATATTTTGGGCATGCATCCACAGAAACAGCTACCTGCTGCTGTGGTGAATTTGACATCGGGATTGGAACTGGCAGACCCCAAATTTGACACACCGGGACAAATTGACTTGTTGATTGGCTCTGATGTCCTCGGTAGAATTTTGATTGGTGGGAAACGGGTCTTGGTGCCAAATGGTTTGACTGCCATCCCGACAATATTTGGATTTGCTTTGATGGGACCCGTACCTAGGGACCCCCCTCCACCCGAACTTGATAATTTGTTGGCTGTAGGCTCTGCTCTCTCTGATACAGTTCAGGAGGTAGAGGAGCCCCCTCAAGCTGCCCGTTTGAATCCAGAACATGAGAAGTGCGAGCTGTTCTTCCAGAACAACACTGGTCGACTCCGTTCTGGTCGGATTATTACGAGGCTACCGTTTCTGTCTGTTCGGCCTCCGCTTGGTGAGTCACGACCTTTAGCCGAAAGGAGATTGTTCGCTATGGAGCGTCGCATGGGTCGTGATCCGGAGCTCAGACAGAAGTACATTGAGTTCATGAGAGAATATGAACAATTGGGACACATGTCTGTGTCAAATTTGGATTGGCGTTCGGTGGAGCACTATTTCTCCCGTATCATGCGGTATTGAAGCCATCAACTGGCAAACTGCGCACAGTGTTTGATGGTTCTGCGCAGACTTCTACGGGCGTATCCTTGAACCAATGCTTGCATTCTGGTCCAAGTTGGTCAAGGGCCTTTGTGACGTCATCACCAGCTTCCGACGACATCAGGTTGTCTTTGTGGCCGATATAAAAATGATGTTTAGGCAGACAATTATCCACCCTGATGACCGTCGTTTCCAGCTGGTCCTTTGGAGAGAGAATCCTCGCGATCCCATGGTCGTCTACGAGCTCAATACCAATATGTAAGGGTTAAGGTCGAGCCCCTACTTGGCAATACGTTCTCTTTGGGAGCTCGCAGACCACGAAGGCTTACGTTTCCCACGAGCCTCCGCCATCTTGAAGGACGATATTTACGTCGATGACATTTGCTCGGGCGCCTCCACAGCGGACGAGGCGATCCTCCTGCGGGACGACTTGATAGGTATTTTGGCCTCCGCTGGTTATGAGCTGCGTAAATGAATTTCCAACTCACCAGCGCTTTTGGAAGGCTTGCCAGAGGATCATCAGCAAGATCCACATCTGATTGAGATTGTTGACAACCCCGCCATGATGGCTGTTCTCGGCGTTTAGTACAGACCAGTCCAAGACATCTTTACGTATAACGTAGACTTGAAATTGCCTTGTTCTTGGACTAAACGTCTCGTATTGTCTACTGTCGCCAGAACCTTTGATCCAAACTGTTGGATTTGTCCTGTCATATTTTGGGCAAAATGCTTCTTGCAGTAGCTTTGGACAGCAGGATTGACTTGGGACGAACCTCTACACGGCACTCTTGTTGAGGAATGGACCTCTTTTTTATCCTCACTTCCTGCCGTCAACGAGATCTCCTTGCCTCGTCCCATCCTTCCTCCCGGGAAGTACAAGGCCACCCTTCACGGGTTTTGTGATGCCTCCGAACGTGGTCACGCGGCCGTGGTGTACTTGCGCACAGTCAGTGCCTCAGGTCAGGTGAGAGTTTCCCTGATCATGGCGAAGAGCAAGGTTGCACCCCTTCGGATATCTCTGACCATTCCAAAATTGGAGCTCTCGGGAGCAGCCCTACTTGTACGCTTATTGAACCACGTGTCTAGTACTTTGGGTAAAAGCATTTGTATTAATGGGACCTACGCCTGGACAGACAGCCAAATTGTTCTCTGTTGGGTGAAGGCTTCTGTCCACACCTTAGAGGTATTTGTCGCTAATCGCGTTTCCCAAATCCAGAAATCCGAAGTCAAACTTGTTTGGAGACACGTGCCAGGTGAGCTCAACCCCGCTGATTGTGCCTCAAGCGGATGCTTGACGCCTGGTTTGATAGGTCATTCGCTGTGGTGGGGTCCGGAATGGTTGAGTCGACCAGAAATTGATTGGCCTCGAACGCCAGTTTTGAATACTACCAATTAGCCGGGTCTACGAACACTCACTGATTTCTTGCTGAATCGCTACAGCTCCCTTGACAAGTTGTTAGGTGTTACTGCTTGGATAAAGCGTTTTGTTTTTAATTTTAGGTACCCACAACAGAAACGATTGACACCGTTTCTCTCACCACAGGAACGACAGGAGTCCCTCACCCTTTGGATTCGTTCTGTGCAATTGGTGCATTTTGAGAAGGAGATTGCTATCCTTAAGTCAGGGAGATCGAAATTATCGGGAGCTGTCATTGATATAAATACTAAAGATACGTGCGAACGAACATTTGACAGACGCAGTCACCTTACAAAAAAAATAACGCCATCTATTCAAACTAGTATGAACTACGATGTAAATCGCCATGGTCTGCTCCTAGACATAACCTTGTAAGAGCGGGGTGAGGTATTTTTCGAGGAACAAAAATTTTTTTTTTTTCCATTTTGGATTCGTACCTAATGTTTTTTGACGTTGGTGTATCTTTAAATTTTAAGAATCAATTAAAAATAATTTTGTTAGAACATAATTTAATCTTATAGTAATAATAAAAATCTTTTAATTTCATCGGGTACAACGCCACATGAGTAGATAAACGGAACAGAGGCACAGCTTCATACAACAGCGCGAATCGGTTGCACTACTACAAGCACGCGGCTTATGTGTGCGTGACCACTGGCCGCTTGTCGTGTTCGCGGCTAGACTGGAAAAAACCGGTTTACGTAGGCACAGGCAGTTGACAATCTTAGGGTTATTACGACGCACGTTGTTCGTTTTGTACGTTGCAAGTTTTAATATTTTAATGTAAAAACGTGATGTTTTATTATTAATAATGGTTGTTTATTGTACTGTGTGTATGAATAATACTAGATGAAATAATTCAGTCATTATAAAGATTTTAACGATGGTAACGTACAATTGGGTTTTTTAATTAGGTATACCGCCTGATAATTTTGTCGCATTTGTTGAATTGCTCGAGCAAACGTTTCGCGAATATTTCGATCTTGAAATAAATATTGTCAATTTTGGCAACGAAATACTTAACATGTTTGCATGTTGTCCACCAGGATCTCCTAGCCCGATCCCCCAGAGGATCCTCATGAACTCATTTGTTGTGAAATTGTGTAAAAGCAATTTATGTTTACAAAACCAATGACTATCAGAAAGTGATCAGCCATCGATACGGATTACAAAAAACAGGTGCATGCGATTTTCGACCTTATTGACGTAACTCAGAATTTATAATTTTATTAACGTATCAATGTCAGAAAGCAAAAAAATACCAAAAAAAAGTCTGTCATGAATTGTCAATAAGGTCGAAAATCGCATGCAACTGTTTTTTGTAAGCCCTATCGATGGTTGATCATTTTATAGTCATTTGTTTTAGACGTTCATTTGTCTTAAACAATTTCTTTTTAAACTTTTTTTAGATACCTATCCCCGTGGTGAAACTAGTGGCACATAATAGCTAAAGGAGATTCCTATGTTTATTAGCAAAATAGATCATATTACCAGAAAATATTCAACACTATTAGTGGTATCGTTGGGAATGTCAAATAAATCACGTCGTCACGTCGTGTATATTTTAACAAACGGTAACAAATGTATATTTTTATTCCGTGCTTTTAAAAGTTTCTGGTGCATGCCTTTTTTGGTTCAACTCGCTATTTTTTTTACAACTGTACTTCTGCCGTATAGCGAATCCGTCGAGTCCAAGAATCTGCCCAATCTACGAATCTGTCGAGTTGGGAATCTGCCAAATCACGAATCTGTCCAATCCAGAATCTGTCGTATACCGAACAAGCGATTTGTCTTAACCTATTGTGACAACCCTACCAAAATAGGTAACAAATTTACAAGCTCTTAAGAAGCTGTCTCTCTGTTCGGTTTATTTACTCATGTGACAACGCCCGCCGCTTCAAAGTTATGTCGCACTTTTACGCGGCTTCGCGCCGCTTTTACCAATATGAAAGAAAATTGCTTTAAATCATTTTAGAAGTTGATTTAATGACATATTTTTAAGTTACCGGTGACATGAAATGTTATCATATTTTTTATTATGTTTTTTTGTCGTAGTTCACGCAACCTTTCACGGCACAATTGGCATTTTTGTTCGCAAAATTTACGACCGCTCCCGATGACAGCTGATCGCGTTCTAGTTCACTTCGTTAAAAAGAAGACCATTTTAGGACCAACTTCGAGGCGTCATTGTAACATGCGGTCCGTCCAGTCCTTACGCAGTAATATATATGTCAATGGGAGCTGTATCTAAATTGAACCCCTTTTTGGACGATACGGCTCTCTTGCGCGTTGGAGGGCGTATCAAGAACGCCAACCTCCCTTACGGGGCACGTCACCCCCTTTTGTTACCCAAGGACGGTCACTTGGTACGTTTGTTGGTAACTGACCGTCACCTCAAAAATTCGCATGCTGGTTGTAATGCCCTTTTGGCTATTTTGCAACGCGAGTTTTGGATTTTGTCTGCCCGAAGAATTATCCGGAGTGTAGTCTTTCGCTGCATCCCTTGCTATAAGCTCAAGGCTTCTACCATGCAGCCCTTGATGGGGGACTTACCGGCAGATCGCGTAACTGAAAGCAGGACGTTTGACGGTGTTGGCACGGACTTCGCTGGTCCCTTTTTGGTGAAAACGTCGACACTTCGAAACAGCAAGACTGTTAAGGCCTACTTGTGCCTTTTTGTTTGTCTCTCCACAAAGGCCGTACATTTGGAACTGGTCTCCTCGCTTACGACCGAGGCGTTTGTAGCCACATTTGACAGATTTGTATCCCGCAGAGGGCTGCCTTCCTTGATCCGTTCTGACTGCGGCACTAACTTCAAGGGCACGTATAATTATTTGAATGATGTTGTTAATTTTCTTGAAACCGACAAGGCTGATATAGGTGATAGGCTTGCCCAACGTGGGATAAATTGGTTGTTTTCCCCACCAAATTGTCCACACTGGGGTGGTATATTTGAGGCCGCCGTAAAA